>CM035441.1:109754436-109966936 GCA_020310875.1 Ceratopteris richardii | reverse complement strand
CACCTTTGGACACACTTACATCACAGATCATCACCATCCTACAAGACTCTGCTCTCCACAGCTTCCCACACCGCACACATAGGCACCCTCCAGGCACAGGATCCATGCCCCAGAACCGTTGGTATGATGCAGATTGCTGTGAGCTACGGAAGCACCTCCGGATTTTAGAGCATAGGGGAGATATAACACACACAGGCACAGCATCGCATGCAAAGCCTTACTCGCCGCAAACGGCGAGATTGGGAGGAGAGACAGTATTGGGATATTTACCATTTGCTCACGAGTCGAGACAGTGGAGTGGCATGGCGACATTTGAGAGAGAGCGAGAGCCGAGCACTTGGCATAGCTATGCACAGAGTCTATACGAGATCCCAGACCAGCCCCCCATCCCCAGACCGCAGAGCTCACGTCCTACTACCTCTGACTTCTTCACACCCACTATGGTGGGACACGCTATTGCCCGGATACAGCATGGCAGGGCCCATGACCATTTTGGTTTACAGGCAGAGCACCTCATCTATGGAGGCACGATTCTCGCACCGCTCATTGCCCACCTCTTCAACCGTGCATTGGTTGAAGGGTTCCCGGACTCATGCACTGAGCACACCATAGTGCCCATTCATAAGTCAGGTGATACTATGGATCCAGCTACATACCGGACGATCATGATTGGCCCTATATTGGCCAAGTTATATGGGGCAGTGCTAGAGACAGAGTTGAGTACTCTCGCTGAGAGTAAGGGTATCAGGGCTCAAGGACAGGCAGGTTTCACACGACATTACTCTACTATTGACCACCTCTTCACTCTGCGATGCCTGATCGACCAGGCAATGATGAGAAAGAGGAGATTATACTGTTGCTTTGTGGACTTCCGCAAAGCATTTGACACTGTTCCCAGGGACCGACTCTTAAGACGACTAATTGATATTGGAGCTCCGGAGGAGATGATATGGGGGATCTACGCCTTATACGAGAGAGTATCTGGTAGAGTCAGATGCCCACGGGGCTTATCTGATCCACTTGCTAGCACTATCGGGGTGAAGCAAGGATGCCCTCTTTCACCCACCCTCTTTGGTCTCTACATTGATGAGATAGTGGACTTCATACAGCAACAGGGGGGAGATGGCATTGAGGTACGGGGAGCCACTGCCCATATTCTTTTATACGCTGATGATATTGTATTGGTTTCAGAGTCTGTAGAAGGTCTACAGCATCATCTACATGGCCTAGATGACTTTTGCAGACATAGAGGGTTATCTCTGAACCTTGGTAAAACCAAGGTCATGATCTATCATACATCTGCACAGGTACGCAGACATAGTTTGTTCACAGCAGCCGGCGGACCGATCCAGGTGGTCGGATCATATGTTTACTTGGGAGTGACATTTACAGCAGCATCAGGTGTCTTCTCTATGTCTCAGGCAGCTCGTGACCGCATCACACGTGGGTACGCAGCACTAGCTTTGATGGAGAGACAGTGCCACCAGGCATATTTTCAGGAGCCCCGCACAAAGGGGTGGCTCTTTGACACTTTGGTTACGCCAGCGCTCATGTATGGGGCAGCCATATGGGGGCCGGGATTAGCTACATCAGTATGGACAGCATTAGAGAGGCCACAGATCCTCATGATTGCCAGACTTATCCGCAGCAAGCCTTCAGTACCACATGATATCATTAGAGCAAAGCTCGCTGCACCACCGATGCTAGTTGAGGCACTGTTCCAGACAGTATGCCTAGTACACAGGCTTCGGAGCATGGATACAGAGCGCATTGCTTATCGTGCTTTCCAAGCATCACGTGATATGGCATTAGCAGGCGACACCTCTTCATGGTATGCACAGACACGAGACTGGCTGGCCCACCATGGCTTTGACATAGACAGGCTACCACCACTACAGTACGACTCACATGCACCCACCTACTCGCTCTCTCATCAAGAGAGGAATAGGGTCATTCGTCAGGAGATATGGCATACATACATACAGAGGACATGGGTGAGCCCTAGGGATACATTGCCACCGAAAATGCTCTATTACCGCGAGCATTTTCTACATATATCGGACGCGGGCTTCATCGAGATCCCGAGATACATGCAGACATACCTTCCCCACCACCTCCGAGTCATCATTGGGCAGCTCCGGGTCTCATCACATCAGCTGGAGATTGAGAGGGGTCGGTCCAAGGGAGTCCCCCGTGAGGAGAGGTGGTGTCCAGTATGCCAGACAGAGGTAGAGAGTGAGGAGCATTTTGTTATCAGATGCCGAGCATACTTAGACCTACGAGCACAGTTCCAGCTAGAGGAGTCACTCCAGTTGTGCATGACCATGGGAGACCAGCGACGCTTGGGGCGCTTCCTCACAGCAGCATACGAGAGGCGAGAGCGGTCACTACAGCCCACACATCAGCCACGGGTGAGTACCCAGCAGACCATTACCCAGTTCTTTCAGCGAGCGGAGCTAGATCAGAGAGGTTCTTCTAGAGGGCTCACACTCCACCAGGCAGCAGCACAGAGAGCACGACGCCGACCACGCATGGTAGGATATCGTCGACCGCGACTATATCAGGAGGATATCTCACGCATCAGGACAGCCTACGACCACATGATGGAGCATAGGCGTTCCACCACCCCCTGGGTTGTCTTCCTTCAGGAGGCACTCAGACCACCACCGATGTACCACATACTACACCCACCTCCCCCCATCACCAGTAGCTAGGGTGTTTTGCTCACTCATATTATGGATCCCCCTGTATTAGGTGGCCACTATCTGCTGAGTCAGAGCCACTTCTCCCCTGCCTTTTACCAGCCCTAGATAGCTTTGTGTTTATATCGTTTCATTTTCTACACATGGTTACTACACTTGTACATGGCTTTTGTCTGATAGGCCAAGTTTCACCTCCAGAAGACGTTAATATGACTTTCTTTCTTTCTTTCTTTCTTTCTCTCCCTCTCTCTCTCTCTCTCTCTCTCTCTCTCTCTCTCTCTCTCTCTCTCTCTCTCTCTCTCTCTCTCTCTCTCTCTCTCTCTCTCTCTCTCTCTCTCTCTCTCTCTCTCTCTCACCCGGTACACTCCTATGGTTGTTTCCATGTTCAGCCTACACAGTTTTGTGTAGCGAGTACTTTTCCATTTTTTATTTCTGCACAGGGGTTAGTACAGTTGTACATGGTTTTGTCTCATAGGCCAAATTTGGCCTTCAGAAGATGTTAATATCACTTTCTTTCTTCTCTCTCTCTCTCTCTCTCTCTCTCTCTCTCTCTCTCTCTCTCTCTCTCTCTCTCTCTCTCTCTCTCTCTCTCCCTCCCTCCCTCCCTCCCTCCCTCCCTCCCTCCCTCCCTCCCTCCCTCCCTCCCTCCCTCCCTCCCTCCCTCCCTCCCTCTCTCTCTCTCTCTCTCTCTCTCTCTCTCTCTCTCTCTCTCTCTCTCTCTCTCTCTCTCTCTCTCTCTCTCTCTCTCTCTCTCTCTTCCCCCCCCCCCCCTTCCCTCTCCCTCCCTCTCCCTCCCTCCCTCCCTCCCTCCCTCCCTCCCTCTCTCTCTCTCTCTCTCTCTCTCTCTCTCTCTCTCTCTCTCTCTCTCTCTCTCTCTCTCTCTCTCTCTCTCTCTCTCTCTCTCTCTCTCTCTCTCTCTCTCTCTCTCTCTCTCTCTCTCTCTCTCTCTCTCTCTCTCTCTCTCTCTATTTTCTTATTGCTTCTCTTGTTCGACCCACCAAAAGTTTTCATATGTATCATAGCATGTTTAAGGCTGAATGCAATGAGCTTGAATAGAAGATTAAGGCAAATAAGGTGAATTTATAGGCAACCTTCTTCTTGAGAGCAATTTGTTATTTTGGCCATGACTCGAGATAGGAAGCTCAGATTGAGGCGATTTAAAGTTTTGTGTGTAGCTTATTAGGAGAGCTACAATTTTACATGGGACAGAATCTGATTCGGAACTTTAGTTTGCCAAAAATTTGAAAACCACAGGGTGATATAGAAGTGAGATCTATAATCATTTTGACAGAAGCTCGGAATGGCAATAACTTGAGTTCTACACATCAAATTGAAGTGATTCAAATTGTTATGTTTAGCTTGAGAAAGTATCTACAAGTTTATAGAAGAACATATGTCCAAATTCAATGCTCTGGGTTACTGATGCATAATACAGAGAAACAGTGTTCTAGGTGCACATGAAAATGACAGGAGATATGATCTTGTTTCAGCTGTCAAAGATCTTGAGTTGCCTTTAAATACTGACGACTCCTATGCATGGAGAGATTCATAGTTTGTTAAGTGCACTAGATGATCAGATAAAAAGGCTAAGTTGTTTTACCCTTAAACCTCCCTCTACTTCAAGATGATATTTCGACCCATGAATGTGAGCTGGAGTACCAGAAAGTCATTTGATAGGTGGTTGTCCCGATTTTCATAAATATAGAATTCAGATATTGCATTTTGTAGGAAAGTATTCTTTTGGAGAACATTTTCAGGTCATTCTACATTGGGGATCTTCTTGAATAAGCACAATGCTCCTTATACATTATGTCCAAGGTGCTCTTGCAAGAATGAAACAATGGCATATGCATTTTGCTCGTGCCCTGGTGCTTAGAGAGCTTGGAACAGGTTTTTCCTCTTCCATTTTGGGAGGAAAAGCCCACTAAATGTAAATATACGAGTACTGATACAGATGGTCTCCAGATATTGCATAGATGTATGTTTCACCTGCTATTGTATACTTCGGATGAAAGGAACAAAATGCTCTTTCAAGAAGCAACATCAGCTCCAGAGTTCTCATAGACAGTATGCAGCAGTAAATTGCAGATGGATATAGATAGGCTTCGAGGCGAGAAGACAAAAACTAACTGCCTTACTTGAGTCACTGACATGAACGGTGTAAATGTGAAGGGTTGTCTCTGGTCATGCATGCTAGTATACTTCTGCTCATTTGATATCGTTGTGACTTGTCTAATCACATGCATTAGACTCGTACCCTACCTGTATACGATCCTGCTGATTGTCTTCACGTACATTTCTGTTGCACTTTCATTTGCTAAAGCTGACTGCTGTACCTGCTGTATGGTTCGACACACTTCAATGGTGCAGCCAAAAGGCCTGACGTGTTCCAACTTTTCCAGTACTATGAAAACAGAGAGATTGCAGGAAAATATTCAACCTTCTGACATTGTTTGTAAATGCATATGTGCATTGCCATCTCAAGCACCAACTTATACCGTAAAACCAAATGCAAAGAAGGTTCTCTTTTTTGATCGACAACAATAGAAAGGATGTATTCCAATTTGTGGAAAAAAAATACACTAGGGAAAAAAGATACAATTATTTCCTTGGAAAGGCTGATGTGAAATGTTCCTAGTTCTATGACTGTATGCAGATGAATTTCGAGTATTTTAGCTATTATTATATTCTCAAGATGCAGAGAAGCTGAAACAATTAAATAGGATTTCTAAACTACCTTGTTTAGTACAGGTATTCCCCAAGTGATTATCAATCGTGCCAAAACGATGGTGGAACTAATTCAAGATGGCAGGCCCATAGGACGCAACTGCTCAAGCCAAATGAGTTTGAAAGACAGCTATTATAAAGTACTAGATCAGTGAGATTTCTTCACATATGTAGTTGAACCTTGTCGACTTACACACCATGTTGATTAGATTGGATTTTTCAGGAATTGGTGAAAAAGCTTACAGACTTCAACTGCATGGACGGGGATCTAAACAACTTTTTGAAAGATGTGCTTGAACTGAGCTAACGGTTAATGGAATTGACAATAGTTGTTCCATGCAACTACTTTTCTGTCTCTAAGGCAATTTAAATGATCTGATTCTATCCTAAGCTTCTGTCTCACATGGAATCTATCTGGGTTCTGTGTTCTGATCAGTCTACCTGTTCAACATCACACGCAACATCCGTACTTCTGGGCGGAAAGAAATGGAAGATCATGGATAACAATTTTGGATAATATGGAAGTATTTCATTTCTATGGCAACCATGCATACCCTCTGTTTTTCACGAATTTTTCAAGGAAAAGTAAAATCGGACGAGATAAATTACAGAAAGTGCTCCAAGAATCATCGGTGGATTCGACGAGATTTAAGAAGCCGTCAGTTAACTGAAGAATATGGTAGGGTTTAAGTTATGAAATGATAGTAACTCATGTGCCCTCTCCCAGACAGACACCTCCAAGATAGATGCATATGAGCTTTTGAAGTAGTTTATTATTATTGCAAAATTTTTAAAAGAGAAAAAACATAAAACAACGATGGAAAAGAAACAAAGTCCAAAAACAGCTCTTCGTTAGATTCCTTACATAAGTTCGAGGTTACTTTCATAGACTCAGGGTTGGGTCGAGAGGGGCCGGTGCAATGCCACCCTTCCCAGTTCTAATCCTTTCGTGTGGCTTGGAAGTTGAATAAGGAAAAGGGCTTGAAAGCTGGGGCCCAGCAGAAGGGCTCATGTGGAGATGCCTCGGCGAACGTCTCGAATCATATCACATGAGCTATTAAAGACATTTGATAGTTTCACGGACTGAGGGAGAGTCGTGGAGTGGTAATGTCGTTGAATCATCGAATAAAGGTCAGGGTTCAAATTGTGCGCGCCGCTTGACTATATGCGACGTCTTTGTGGATAAAGTTGGCTTCGACACTCAGATGCACTGAAGCTCGCCATAATATGTTATGAAGGAGTTTCGTGTGTGAGTCGTGACCCGGTGCTTAGATGCTTGACATATTTCAACCAAGTTCGGGTGTCAATAGAGACTAATGAGCGGATCAAACTTTTCTCTAAGGTGTTGAGGTTTTCAAGAACGGTGAAACGACCGAACTTTGATCTTGGTGCGAGCACTCTCGAAGCTCTTTGGGGCCTCCTTGGGGTATGTTGGGACATCTCTCGGGGATAGGGACTTTGAGGCACGTTATAAGGGCATGTTGGAGACACCATTCTCCACCTCGAGGGCCTCTCCACCCCCTATCCTTGGTACCTATGATCCTCTCGGGGCATGAAAGTCTGTAGCTTTATCGAGGCACTTTAGTGCTTTGGAGAGTTTCCTTTGAGGCATTGAATTGTGCACAACTATGAAGGGACTTCGTAAAACATTCAAGCCAAGCAACCATAGTGAATCGTTGGCTAGCCTTTCGCTTTGAACCATCCCTCACTTCCGTCGGGCAAGTCCCTCTAGTTTTCGGCTCTTGGGAGTTAAGTCTCATTGTAATCGGATTTGGCCCATACAGCTAGATGGCCTGTTTTGAGTTTAACCTCTTCCTCGACAAGTTTATGCGGGCTAGATCCAACCAACAGGTGTAAAACTTCGGTTTCCTAATCCTCTCGCATAACGCTTAGTATTAGAGCACTCCATGTCTCTCAGCCAAGGTGTGCATGGGTGGCCATTTTTGGTCCCACGTGGAACTAGAGTGCTTCTTCTCACAAGAAGACGGTGATTCGCCTTCGGGAGAGTGTGGAGAGTGGATCCTTAAAATTCTTTTGTGCCATTATGATGGCTCCAAAAAGCAAAAGGAACCTCCTCCACGTGGAAGCGATCCACAAAAGGGAAGCAACTCGAATACATATCAAAGCTAAGAGGATTTTGTGATGGATGAATGAGTTGCACGTCTTGAGTCATTCATGGAAAAGCTTCTTCAAGTGAACATTATGAGTGCACAGATGGCTGCTCGCAATGCAGCTACAACACCAGCACCGGCTCTCGTGGTGCAAATGGTGACTCGTTTGGAACCTATCAAACTGGTCTCATTCACGAGACAAAGAGACTCGTTCGTAGTAGATAAATGGATCCCCCAATGTGAGAGCTAATGCACTCCGATCGGCATGAGTAAAAACAGTTCGGATGAGGTACTCCCCCATTTTTTGGAAGGAGATGTGTATTTGTGGATCCCTCCGAGGAACAATGAGACTCCACACTCACCTAGGACCAACTCACCGACGCTTGAAAAGCTTCTTCATATCTGGCAATAAAGATTTTCATATTCTGGATGAATGGCAAAGCGCCTACCAAGGAGAAAAGAATCTGAGCACATATATTTTGGAGTATTGGTAGATCATGCCATGCATGGAACCTATAATCATCGAAAATCAAATGAAGTTACATGGATTCCTATATGGGCTTAACGCCCGGGGTGCAACGCGAAGTGGAATGGATTGCGCCTTCGAGTTACATGGATTCCTTGGAGATAAGCGAACTCCTTGTGGATACATCCTACTCTAAGAGGAACAATGATGGTGGATCCCTAAAAGATCATGGTAATGAAAAACAAGACAGGCATGATATGCAAGAAGCACACTCAATTATCAGTATGTGCAAAGGTACTTGGAGCTCGGGAAGTCTTAACTATAAGAACATAACAACATAGCAGAATAGACCAGT
The DNA here is from genome assembly GCA_020310875.1 of Ceratopteris richardii. NCBI lineage: Eukaryota > Viridiplantae > Streptophyta > Polypodiopsida > Polypodiales > Pteridaceae > Ceratopteris > Ceratopteris richardii. The sequence goes on along the minus strand of CM035441.1, from coordinate 109,958,575 downwards.
AGAGAAAAATGAAGACAAAGATAGACACGGATTGAGAGAGAAAGAACTCGCATTCTCAAATTGCGAGAAGTAATGCAGCTATAGTGATGGTATTGTCCACCTGTGTGCTCCCAATGTGGAGCTTAGATGGCGATCTAGATAGACTCTAGATGAAGGGCTTACTAGTGCACAATGCTATGTAAAGTTCAACATGGGCCATGCTTATATAGCTTTTATAAGGGGAGTCGGTATAGATAAATGTAGTCAAGAGATACAAAATAGTCCACAAAATATACAATCTGACAATATCTCCGCGACCACAAGTCTTACCATCTCAGCAAGCCCCCCTCTCCATTCCCCCCATTAAGCTTCTATGGGGAAACCGCATGGTGCCACAAGGCCTTAATTTTTTGCCTTGAATGGCAATCCAAAGGCTCACAAGTTTATGCCCTACCTAACCTAATGGCTAGGCTCACAAAGATCATCTATTACCATCAACTGTCACACATAGACCTCATCTAACTTGGAAGTTAGGGTTCGAAAAATGTTCGGGATCTCTTAATGGCTTCTTCTCATAATGAGGGCCTTGCAACTTAGAGCTCCATAGATCATTTGTGGTCACTTAAGGGTGGAGTATTGAGTATATCTAACAACCCCTCTCAATGTCCACCCTTCAGTGAGCTATCCCATTGGTCCAATGCCAAGCTTTTGAAAGTGTCAATAAAGTTGCTCTCTCCTAAGAGCCTTGGTGAAGATGTCTGCTCCATTTTCTTCAATTGGACAAAACCTTATCTCCAAGACCCCATTCTCAATCAACTTGAGCACATAGTGATACTAAATTTCTATGTGCTTGGTACGTGCATGGAAAACATGATTCTTGGTGATGGCTATGCAACTTTGGTTATCACACTTCAACCATGTAGCATCTTATCGTTGTATTCCTATGTGCCATAGGAACTTGCTCAATCATATTGCTTCACATGCTGCAATACATGCTACTTTGTACTCATCTTCAGTAGAAAATAATGCTACAATCAATTGCTTGTTAATGATCCAAGAGAAAATCCTTGATCCTAAAGAAGATTAATATCCAATAACCGATTTTTTGGTATCAATACCTCCTTCTGAATATGAATCACAGTATCCAACCAGAGATTATATGACATGCTTTTGGGTGTAGCAGATGGTTTAGAGAGAGATCATGTAATGCTCCACACCCTCAATGTTGAGGCCCTCAAAAGATATGAAAAAGGAACCCAATTTGAAACAAATGTCATGTAGTTGTTTTTAGAGATGACAGGGGATAATGATGCAATGGATGGTGATTGCATCAAGCGGGTCATATAGAAAATGTCTAGTGAACAAGGAATGCCACTAGTTCAGATGGGAAGATTTTGAAAGAAATCATCAAACCAAGCCTTCAGTTAGTAGGGACCAACGATTCTAGGAGATATACTCAAGATGAATTCATGAAAGCATTGTGGCAGTCATGGATCTAGAGTCATGTTGTGGATATGTGTGTGGTTATATTGCACAAGGAGAGCTCCGATGGCAACAAAATCTCCGAAGGGGATTTAGAACTGGCGGATGAAGATACAAGAAGAAGGGAAGGGCAGATATCATCAAATATGAATATTTGAAGCAGACACAAGGGACTTGCTTTGAATTTGTCTAAGTTTCCTTTTACTAAGAAGAACTTAGGGTTTTGGCACATGCCCCTACATCTTGGCATTTCATTCCCATAGTAAGAAACACGCGGACAAACTGAAGGACTTGAATGGTAAAAGTGGATATGCAGGCTCGAAGTGCAGTTTTGAATTGGATGAGTTAAAGAGGAAGGCTGAGTTGAGCGATTTGCATGAGAGCTAGCAAGAGGAAGTAAATGCTAAACTCTTGGTGAGAAGGAAAGATGGGGGTCAACAATCTCGAGCAAGCACATAACCTCATGCATGCTTGCATCTCAAAGGGATGAACCTGTGGGGCCTCATTCATGTATGTGCAACCTGTTTGCTTGAAGATTCTGGATCAGCTGAGCTTCACTTTAGGTTTCACATGCATCTAGTGGGCTTATTTTCAATTAAATAATATGCATGGACAGTGCTATGAGGATAGGAAACAAGAGCAGCACTTGTGGCCTCGGTAGCACTGATGGCCTCGGTAATGAGGGTACTCATCTGTTGGCACTCAACTAAGAAGAAAGATCGGAAATAAAAAATTTAGCATGAAAGCAATAGGGCAGAGAGTTCAGTAGAGGAGGTTGATTCTTAAACGTATGAGCTTCAGATCTAGACATGGTTATGGGTCAAGTTGCAACAATGGGTGAAGCTTCTAGTATGAGTACAAGAATAGGAAATACATAGAGCAAGGATAAGATGGTTGAGGGGTGAGCCACAAATGTTTTGAACTATTATTTTCACTCCTATATGTGTATCTATTGAAAATTCTAATGATTATCCTCATTGTAAGGATTATGGACATAATCATCTATTCAAAGACTGTGCTTCTAATCCACAAAATTATCTTTCCACTCATGCTTTTGTATCTAATCCTTCTTTGAGTAAGTCGTAGGAAATCTTGGCGAATGGAGAAATGGAGGACTCGAAGTGCTTGGGGGATGTGGAAGGGCCCTCTTTTCCTCTAAACTTGGATTCCCCTCATGAAACCATGAGCAAGGACGATCTACACTCGGATCATCAAGAAGGAGATCAACAAATACTTTGTATCAGTGATGTGAAAAATGATGTCGAATCTATGGTCAATCATGACAATCCATCATCCATTTGTATATCTAGGGATTCTCATGTAATAAGGATAAATGTATCGCTGAATCTCTAGATCAATCTCAAACCACACAACCCTATGATCCATTGCATGAGCATGATGTATGTGTAGAAACTCGCTTTGTTGAATTCCCCATATAAAGATGAGTTTTCCCTAAAGAATCACATAAAAGGCCCAAAAGACCCTTACATAAAGGAGAAGAAATCATATTTCCCTTGTAATGTCAAGCAAATTTGGTTGGCCAAGCATTACTTAGAGCCCAACCAAATCACACTATGATATGGGTACCAAAGAAATCCCTTGTACAAAATCAATCCTCTCATAAACAAATCCATAATCCATGGTCCAGACCCATCATGCCTTATTTTCAAGAAAGACCACTTCCAACCAAAAGATCCAAAGCAATTAAGCTAAAAGTGAAAAAAGATCAAAGGAGAAACTTCAAGGCGAAGTCCAGCAAAGCAATGATATATTGGCAGCCTAAAACCTCTTCGTGCGACATCCATGGATGTGAAACCCAACCTTGCCTAATGCACAACATATATTCAAGATGCACACGAAGTACGCACGTGAATAGGGCCTCATCCAAAGGCCAAGCATTAGGCACACTAATTTTAATACAGGCACAAAGAGGGCACATGTACATACTTTGCAAAAATTTTCTTTTTATTTTTCTGTTTTTAGGTTGGCGGGCAAAGGTATCATCCATTTCAAATGGTTGATGGAAAATAAAAGGTTCTTGGAGTTGGACATTTAGAGAAAGCCTCGTCATCGCCTCACCCTTTAGCACTTTTCTCAAGATCCATCCATTTTTTGCACCATTGTTTTCTTTATGCATTTTTTAGAGAGTGCATAAGATAGGGTCTCATCATAAGACCGTGCATAGGCACTTTTTTGTTTACCACCCATGCACCCTTAGTCCCTACTCATGCACATGGACTAAGAAGAGATGAATCAGTTTCATCTATTTGTATCTATCATCTACATTTTATCATTTCATTCTTATACATCATCCTTCCATTATTATTATTATTATTATTTTAAGTAAAGAAAAGAAAAACAAATACAAAGCATTCTAGCATATTCTTCCCATCCATATGAGGCAAAAGACAAGTTAAAAGGCACTCAACTCCAAACAAACATGCAAAAAGCAAGATGAAGAAAAGCAACAAAGCAAAGCACTCCAATGACACAAGGATCGTGCAATCAAAAGGAACTTTTACATGCTCTTCCACAAAAAGCTCCATACTTGTAAAAGCTTTATCGAGGACGACAAAGTGAAGGAGGGGGGGAGTGTTACCAAGACAACATATATTTCTTGGATACACTCTTTTTCATAATCATTTGTACCTTTTTCTATCTCTCATTCAGTTGACTAAGCACTCTTGTATAGGTGTGTGTGAGTGCTACACTAGAGAATAAGTGGGATTCATTCTCCTTTCAGTTTAGAAATCCCACATAGCATGCATTTTGCTCATTTTGTATATAAAGAGGTCACTGTCACAACCTGTTTTTCTATCCAGCCCTTTTCAGTGCTTGGGGGTATGCCCTGTGGCGCCAAATTCTGCGCAACTATGAGGGGTACTAGTACTCCTCATACCAAGCTCTCATTGCCTTCTTCAACACGAGTTGCTAATCGAATATAAACGTGTTCTAGCAATCTTCTTGGTGTCCCTTGTGTTGGCTTATGCATTTTGTGGGTTTGAACGTCTCAAGTGGTATGAGAGCAACGACCCTAGGGGAAGCCTTTGGACGGGCGGACTGTCACACCAGTGCTGGCAGCGCCATCTAACGTCCTGGGCCCATCCGTGGGAAGTTCTTTGACGTCGCAAGAGGTATTTTGCCCTCCCTCCCTCCCTCAAGCAAGGCAACCCCTTGCACCCCCCCCCCCCCACTCAAGCAAGGCCCTCCTTGCCCCCCCCCCTCCCCTCCCCCCCCCCTCAAGCAAGGCACCCCCTTGCCCTCCCGCCGTCCCCGCGCTATCCACCGTTGGCCCCGCGCTACCCGCCGCCGTCCCCGCGCTATCCGCCGTCGCCTTCGCGCTATCCGCCGTCGGCCCCACCCTTACCCGTCAAGTAACTCCGAACCCCGTTTAATCGGTGAACCTTCCCCCTCGCTGCTAGGTGCCCGCGTGCCCTAGACTCCCTCCTCCTAGGCTCTTTCTCCCTCCCGAGTTGCTGCCGGTTGGCTCCACGCCACCATGGCCAGCGAACACGACGTTGGCACGGCCGGTCTAACTTCGGGGACGGAACGCGCCAAGAACGTGACTGAACGGCGCCGCCGTCACAAGGCCCAACGGGCTGCCCTAGAAGAGGAACTCAACCGCCTTCTCTTGGTGAACGCCGAGCTACATGAACGGTTCCAGGAGGCCGAACTCAACGCCGAGATCCACACCCAACCCGAATCCGACCAAGCTCCACCACAACCTGATCCCGTCCATGATCGCATAGATAGACTCGAAGACACCCTCTCTAGATTAACTACCCTAGTAGAATCCCATCTCTTAGCCAAGGACCAATCTCAACCCCAACCACAACCGCAGTCAAGCACCCAACCGGCACCCCAACCCACTCCGACACATACATCCCAACAGCCACCAACTCCTTTAAACCCAACCCCGATCACTCAAATGCAACCGGTGGACATTGACGACCCCGACTCCTTTGGCTTCTTCAAACCGAACCCCCCCAACAAGTACCGGGGCGGCCGAAGCTCCATTGCCGTACCGATGGATCGAAGGTATGGAAAGCTACCTCTAGATGCTCCGGGTTGGCCGCAACCATTGGACGCGCATCGCCGGCCAATTCTTACAGGACGAAGCCGCAGTATGGTACATGGTGGAACATAAGAAGCAAGCCTGGCCCTCATGGGATCATTTTACGGCGGCCATCGTCGACTACTTTGTACTCACAACGAAGCGTTCCAAGCACGTGACGAATGGCGCAACCTCCGTCAAGACAAGTTCATCGGGCCTTATGTATCACAATATCGCAGGCTCATGCTTCGCATCAACGACATGGCTGAAATTGATCGCCTACACGGCTTCCTTTATGGGTGCTCCCCGTACTACCGCAAAGAAGTGGAGAAGCAAGACCCCCAAACCTGGGAGGACGCAGTCCGCATCGCAGAACGGCTCAATGACGCTTACTCCAACCGGCTGGCTCGTTCAACCGACGGAAGCCAAGCTCCCCGCAAAGACTCAACCTCTAACAAAGAGCAAACCTCCACATACCGAAGATCAACCGAACAACAACGTGGTCAAGGTTTCAAAGCCCTACCGGCCCCAATAAACAACCGTTCAGGATCCCCTAACCGAAGCAACCAAACCCGGCGCGACCCCCGGCCGGTATGCAAACATTGCCAAGGCAATCACCCCACTGAGACCGAAGACCGAAGAGACATCCACCTCCGGCCCGAAAATCACCGAGATTCACAGCGACGAATCAGACGACTCCTCCCCCCGCGGACCGTCCACATCAAAGGGCAAGGCTCAGTGCCATTCAGTTGCATTACCCATCATACACCAAGTGTTCATTATGGGAGAAGTCACAGGCGAACGCATGCCGGTGATGCTGGACACGGGTGCAACCCACAACTTTATGACTCCGCAGTGTGCTCAACGGCTTGGACTCAAGCTCAGTAAACGGCTCCGCATGTCCGTGGTCTTTGCTCAGGGAGAGGCCAGTCATGTGCGTTACGCCGACGGGGTCCCGGTCATGTTAGGCCAATGGTTTGGTCACTTGAACTTCCTGATTATACCGATGGAAACATTCGAAGTCATTCTAGGCCTCGAGTTTATGGATAAACACATGATCTCCTTTTTCGGCAAAGGGGTAGACAAAGTACTTCTCGATCAGAGTGGGCAGGCCATCGTCGTCGACTGCAATCGAGTCCAGGCTCCTCGTTCGGACGAGCCTTCTGACAGTGAACCAAGGGAATCTAAGCAGAAACATACGCGCAAAGAGAAAGCACAAGCTCGAACGTCAACCTCTACACACACGCCATCACCATTATCACACAAGCAATTTCGACGAGCAGTCTATCAAGGTGGGATCGCACACTTATGCGTTCTCAGACCGGTCCCAGAGGAGACGGGACCACGGTCGATCGACGTCTCAAAGATTGGGCATCCAAGTTTCCAGATGCTAATGGAAGAATTTTCGGATGTTCTCACGGATACTCTTCCACCCGGTCTTCCCCCCTTACATAATGTCCAACATCGGATCGACACGCTCCCGGACCACCCACCACCGTCGCGAGCGCCATACAGGATGAATGAGGCCGACCTTCAGGAGCTGAAGAGGCAATTACATGAACTTGAAGTGCAAGGATACATCCGACCAAGTAGCTCCCCATATGGAGCCCCGGTCCTATTTGTGAAGAAGAAAGACGGCTCCCTACGCCTATGCATCGACTACCGAGCACTCAACAAAGGCACAATCAAGAGCAAATACCCCGTGCCCGTGATGCAGGAACTTCTAGATCGCCTGGGCAAGGCACGATACTTCACGCGCATAGACCTCTGATCCGGGTACCATCAAATCAGGGTGGCATAGGAACACATCGAGAAGACGGCCTTCCGCACACGCTACGGCAGCTATGAGTGGCTCGTCATGCCATTCGGGCTTACAGGTGCCCCGGCTACCTTCTGTCGAGAGATGAATGATGGCTTCCGGGACATGCTCGACCTCTTCCTCATCATCTACATTGATGACCTACTGATCTATAGCCGAACATTAGAGGAACATTATGAGCACGTTCGGGCGGTCTTGTTACTTCTACGGCAACGTCGGCTCTTCGCCAAACCAAGCAAGTGCGAGTTCTGCATGAAGAAGGTGGAATTCTTGGGGTTCATTGTTTCTGAACTGGGCCTCCACGCCGACCCCCAGAAAGTGGAAGCAGTACTCAAGTGGGCACCCCCGAAGACCATCAAAGAGGTGCGAGAATTCATCGGCTTTTGCCAATTTCTCCGCCGTTTCATCCAAGGTTTTAGCAAGATCGCGGCCTCGCTCTTGGAGTTGGTCAAAGAGAAGGAGCCCTTCAAGTGGGGAGCAGACGAAGAAGACGCCTTCGAAGCATTGAAGGTCGCTATGTGCAATGCCCCGGTTCTCAAACTTCCAGAGTTGGATAAACCTTTTGAAGTTCACACAGATGCATCAGGCTCAGCCATCGGCGGCGTCCTCGTACAAGACGAACAACCCATTGCATACGAGTCGCATAAACTCACCGGCCCCGAGCTCAGATGGAGCACACATGAGCAAGAAATGTTAGGTGTTATCCATTGCCTACGCAAGTGGCGGCACTACATTCTGGACAAGCACACAAAGGTCTTCACGGACAACATCTCCTTGAAGTACTTTACATCTCAACCCAAGTTAAGCCCAAAGCAAGCAAGATGGCAAGATTTTCTTGCCGAATTCGATATCGAAATCATTCACAAGCCGGGCAAACAGAACGATGCCAGATGCACTTAGTCGAAGACCCGAGCTCCAGGCGATATCCACCGTATCTTCAGATCTCAGAGGCAGAATTCAACGAGCACAAGCACAGGATGCCCAAGTTCAAGAAATACTTCAGGAAATGCAAACGGCTCAAGCCCCGCAGCGCTATACACTACAAGAAGGCCTTCTCCACCGCAAAGGGAAAATTTATGTCCCGAACGACTTAGAGCTACGCAAAGAGCTACTGTGGGAGGCACATGATTGCAAAGTGACCGGCCATGGAGGTCAAAACCACAGCTATGAGACGCTCCACAAACACTTTTATTGGCCCCGCATGAAGGCACAAGTCCAGGAATATGTAGAAACATGCCCAACATGTTAGTTAGTCCGTCAAGATCGGGTAAAGCCCGCCGGCCTTCTGCAACCACTCCCGATTCCCAACCGACTGTGGGACATGATTAGCATGGACTTCATCACAGAACTCCCACCGTCTTTGGGGTTCAACTCCATCTTCGTTGTGGTGGACTACTTCACCAAACAAGCACACTTTATCCCGGCAAAACCCCCGCTCAATGCCAAGGCCGTGGCTCAGCTTTTCTTCACTCACATCGTGAAGTATCACGGGTTGCCTCTCGCCATAATGTCAGACCGGGACGGCCGTTTCCTAAGTCGGCGATGGACCGAGCTTTTCCGCATCTTGGGGACGCAACTTAGGTTCTCCTCATCATATCACCCACAAACAGATGGGCAAACCGAACGGGTCAACCAGACGATCAAAGATTACATCCGGAACTATGTTAGAACGGACCAAAAGGATTGGGCAAAGCACTTAGACATTCTGGAGTTTCACTACAATGCTTCCGTCCACTCAAGCACGAAGATGACCCCATTCGAGTTGGCGACCGGCAAGGAGGTAATCACGCCCTTGGCTCTCACGCAAGACTCCACACTTGCAACAAACGACCCCGATTGCGGTGCCTTCTTGGATCAGTGGAAAACAAAGTTAGAAGAAGCAAAGTCCAGCTTGCAAAGAAGCAAAGAATGCATGGCTCGCTACGCAAACAAGAAACGACGACCCGACGAAGAATTTCAAGTCGGCGACCTTGTCCTCGTCAGCGCACGAAATATCACTCTCCCAAAGAACATCACGCAGAAGTTCAACCATCGCTACTACGGACCATACAAAGTGGAGAAGCGGATCAATGAAGTCACTTATAGCTTGGAGCTTCCCAACAACGTGCAATTTCACAACGCCTTTCACGTCAGCCTCCTGAAGCGGTTCAAACCCGACTCCAAAAACGGACGCAAGATTCCGGTGCTGCACGACGGAGAGAACCAGTTCGAGGCAGAAGCTATCTTACGGGACCGGATCACTCGCGAAGGTCCCCAGTTCCTCATTAAATTCAAAGGACGACCCTTAGTCGATGCGGAATGGCTTCCGGCCAACACCTTTGGGCCTGACCATCCATTAGTTCGAAAGTATTATCGCCACACTTAAGCCTCTTTGGCTATGAGCCCCATGTAATGTTCCCAAATTTTGTAATCACACCAACTTTTGTAAGACCCGAACCCGCTTGTTGAGGACACCAAGCTCTTCAAGCTGGGGGAGGATGTCACAACCTGTTTTTCTATCCAGCCCTTTTCAGTGCTTGGGGGGTATGCCCTGTGGCGCCAAATTGTGCGCAACTATGAGGGGTACTAGTACTCCTCATACCAAGCTCTCATTGCCTTCTTCAACACGAGTTGCTAATCGAATATAAACGTGTTCTGGCAATCTTCTTGGTGTCCCTTGTGTTGGCTTATGCATTTTGTGGGTTTGAACGTCTCAGTCACTACCTCTCATTGTGAGGAGAGCATTCTGAGAATAATGAGATTATGCTAGTTTGTAGAATGCTTGGAGAGCTCATGTTGTCGTTATGACGTGCTTGCATATATGGTCCTTTCTTGCCTTATGCTTGTGACATGTTAGTTCGTTGATTAGTAATATGATTATGCATGTGATTAAGTGTGTGTATCATTAAAGATGCTTTCTTCTTATTTCACACATAGTTTAGTCGCTAATCTTGTGCTAACAAAGTACCATCGCGTCTGCTGAATGCTTCTACACAACATTTGGATCTCATGAGATGCTCTTTGGATTGACAAGTATGAGTTGTGATGCTATAATGTCAATAGCCTTGTACTTGAGCTTCTAGACCCACTTGGTGCCATTGACTTTATGCTTAAGGGATTGATCCACTAGCTCCCAAGTTCCATTCTTCATGATATTGTTGTATTATGTTTGCATGGTATCCCTGCAATTCGGATCATGAAGTTCCTCTTCCACATTGGTTGGTTCCTTTGCTTGTTCTTGAATGAGCTCAATCATGAGGGCTTTGTTTACAATATGGGCGCCTTCTCGTCTCTGTTCCTCTATTCTCTGTGATCACCTTGGTCCATCTACAACTTGTTCTAGTGACTTTGGGATGGGGTTTGCAGAATCATAGATTTTTCTCACCCAGCATGACAATGGCTTTTTCGATTGGGTGATGATAGGTTGGTGACTTTCAGACTCATCATGTGAGCTTCCTTGTCTTGTGTAGAAGGGATAGCTCTAGGGTGAGGTTCATAGTGGATTTCTCCTTCACCTGATGATAAAGTGGAAGCTCTCTTTTCCTCCTTCACTACATGTGGTTGCTCCTCCTTAAACACCACATTGCGACTTGCCATGATCTTCATAGCCTCAGGGTCATAAAGCTTATAAGCCTTTGGTTGAACCTTGTTTCTCTCCCTATCTGGAACATGTACATAACTTTCACTTCCAAATACTTTGAAATGGAAAACAGATGGTTTTTTACCATTGTAGGCCTCTTATGGAGTCTTTCCCTTTAGTGCCTTGGTTTAGCTTTGATTCAAGATGTAGACAACAGTGTTGACATCCTCTGCCCAAAATTGATTAGGCAAACCCGTTGCCTTCAACATGCCTCTTGCAATCTCCATGATGGTTCGATTTCGACGTTCTACAACAACAGTCTCTTGAGGGCTATGTGCCACTATGAGTTGATGCTTCATTCCTGTACTCTTGCAAAAATCTTCAAACTCAATTGATGTGAACTCACCAGGGCCGTCTGTCTTGAATTTCTTCATCTTCTTCCTTATTTAAGTTCCAACAAGCTGAAGTCGTTCTTTAAACTTACCAAAAGCTTGAGCCTTATCGTGAAGGAAGTACATCTACATCTTCTTGCTATAGTCGTTGACAAGTAACATAAAGTAAGAAGATCTGCCCAAGGCCTATGTATGCATTTTTTCTGCACAAGTCATCATGCACCAACTCTAGAGGATAGCTTGCTCTATTCTTGCTTTCTTGTGGAAACGCCTTCCTTTATGGCTTTCCCATCATGCGAGCTTTATATGGTTCATTCATTTCCGCAATCGATGGTAGGTGTGAAATCATACCCCTGCGATGCATCTCCTTTGGTACAAGGTATCCAATATGGCAAAATCTCTCATGCCATAGCTTACTTGTGCCCACACTTATAGTGGTTGTAAGAGAAGAAAACTCATACAAGTTCTTCAACTCGTACAAGTTGTTCCTCCTTATGCGAATCCCAATAACGTTGTTGTTACTATCCATAATCTAAGCTCCTATCTTACTGAAAGATATTTGATGCCCTTGATCAATTATAGAAGCTACTAAAAGTAGATTTGGTTTGGTTTGTGGAACATACAACACATTTGAAAGATTTTTGACATCCCCATTAGAGTTAATGAAAGAAACTGTACCTTCACCCTCTGTAAGATATCTTCCATTGTTGCCTACCTTTATTGTGATGGGTTCCTTTAGAGGCTGCAAGGAACTATAAAGACCTTTTCTGCTCATCATGTGACGAGAGGCACCATTGTCCAACACCCCTGAGTCATCTTTTCCTAAATCTTCTACTAAGGAGCATACCTCCTCTATCGTAATAAATAACTCAAGCTCTGTTTCTATAATGTTGGCAGACTCCTTGCCCTTGCCACCTTTTGAAGAGTCATTCCTCTTTGCTTCTTTCTTGATGTACAGTCTTGGATTATGTGGCCTTTCTTCTTGCAGTGGAAACACTCTCCCTTGAACTTCTTTTTGTCGTTCTTCTTTTTGTCTCTATCTTTTGAAGAGTCCACTTTGCCTCCTTTGGCATTCATTATGAATGGAGCATATCCTTTGTTTTTGCCAATCCTTGCCTTGAGCTGCGACTCCTCCTCCATTAGTAAGGCACCGAACTCTTCAAAAGTTAGTGTCTACGGCCTCCCCCACAACAAAACTTTTTGTTGCGAGCTGATTCTCTAACTCATGAATCCATGTCTAATCATGAGTTTCATATTGATTTCTCAATATGTTCCAAGGTTCATACATCTTGTTAGGATGCTGAATGACAGTCAAAATACTATCAGTAGTACTTTAACTAGAGCATAGAGGGCATCTATATTTCTACTTTTCGAAGCACATAGAAGACTAGCATGAAGAGGAATCATTCGGCTAGGATTATTTGGATCAGGTCTTTCTTGGGGCTCATGATCATTACTAAAAACTCGAGAAGCTCATACGAATCAAGGATAGAAGTGATTTTAAACTTCCACAAGGTGTATTTTGTACCATTAAGTTTACCTTGTGTAAAGGCTAGTGGGCTTATCTTTAACCTTGGGATTACCAATATCATTACTTTTCCTGCATGTGCTCCACCTACTCCTCTTGACAAACCACCTTGATTCTTAGTTGTAGATGATGATGTGCTACTTGAAATCTTCTCTCTTTTTTCATTGAAACCTATGTGCATTTGCTTATGCACCACTCAGAGCCTCGAGCTCTGACACCATGTAAGAAAATAACAACACATCGGAATAGACCAGTAGGCAGTAAGAGAAAGATGCAAACAAAGATAGAGGTAGACTGAGAGATAAAGAACTCAAATTCTCAAATTTCTAAGTGTAATGTAGCTACAACGATGGTGTTGTCCATCCGTGTGCTTCCAATGTGGAGCTTAGATGCACTCTAGATAGACTCTCGATGAAGGGATTAAGAATATGCAATGTTATGTAAAGCTCAACATGGCCATGCTTATATAGCTTTTATAAAGGGAGTCAGTATAGATAAATATAGTCGGGAGATACAAAATAGTTTGCAAAATATACAACCCGGCAATATCTCCATGACTAGAAGTCCTACAATCTCAGTAAGCCTCCCTCTACTCCCCCCATTAAACTTTTATGGGGAAACTGCATGGCACCATAAGGCTCAGAAGTTTATGCCTTACCTAACCTAATGGATAGGCTCACAAAGATTAGTTATTACCATCAATGATAACACAGACCTAATCTAGCTTGGAATTGAGTCTTCCACAAATTTTTGGGTTCTCTTAATGTCTTCTCCTCATAATAGGGGCCTTACAACTTAGAACACCATGGATCATTTGTGGTCACTTGAGGGTGGAGTATTGAGTATATCTAGCATGTGGTTGGATGTAGTGTGACTCACATCTGTTGAGGGGGTATCAAAGATGAAGAAGACCTAAAGTTCATAGCCTCTATTTTGGACTTGGTTATGCCTCAAAAAAACAAGAACTCATCGATATCCCCTAAGCTGACCCTCTCACCTACCTTAGGCCCTCAATCCCTCGCAAACCTCGGTCCAATTATCAAAGCAATATGCACTCTTGCAATGGGGAATACCCATGGCCTACCTCGGCATTGCTCAATTGGAGTCTCACAATGAATGGCCCAAGGTGTACCACAAGTGGTGTTCGTGCTTATCAAGTTAAAGACTCATCAACATGGGACTCTTCGTTCAAGATCTAGCCGTGCAACTCCTAGTAAAAGTCTCCAATTCATGCATACTCCCTTTTACCAAAAGCCTTGTAATGTTCCCTTTCCTATTTTTCCTAGTCTAGTCAATCTCTAGTTTAGTTTCTCCTTTCTTGAAGAGGATGTCAAGGTTCTAAAAGGGGGGAGAATTTTGAGGTTCTCAAAAATGGTGAAACAGTCCACCCTTGACTCACACTCTTTGGGATCCTTGGGGCCTCTTTGGCAGTATGTTGACACATCTTCAAGGGACCTCAGGGGCACTTTCATGGACCCAAGGTGATCAAGTGCATTCGGTTTGGTGCGTTTGGTGCATTTAGTGGTCATATGCATTTGGTTCAGTGCATTCAGTTTGTTTAAGTGAGGATCGAACCTTACATCCCAAGTAAGGTGGGTAAGGTTCATTTAGGGTTTCTTAGGTGCGTTTAAGGTACCAAAACCTTACCTTTCCTTTCAAAAAAGGTGTGTAAGGTGCATTGCATTAAAAAATCATTATATATACTAGTATTTAGGATATGTAGGTTGTCACCTCTAGTATTTAGTATATGTAGGTGCGTTTAAGGTACCAAAACCTTACCTTTCCTTTCAAAAAAGGTGTGTAAGGTGCATTGCATTAAAAAATCATTACATATACTAGTATTTAGTATATGTAGGTTGTCACCTCTAGTATAAGTAGGTTGTCACCTCTAGTATTTAGTATATGTAGGTTGTCACATTACTAATCAATGAACTAACGTGTCACAAGCATAAGGCAAGAAAGGAACAAATACGCAAGCACATCATAAGACAATATGAGCTCTCCAAGCATTCTACAAACTAGCATAATCTCATTATTCTCAGAATGCTCTCCCCAAAATGAGAGGTAGTGACCTCTTTATATACAAAATGAGCAAAATGCATGCTATGTTGGATTTCTAAACTGAAAGGAGAATGAATCCAACTTATTCTCTAGTGTGGCACTCACACAAACCTATACAAGAGTGCTTATTCAACTGAATGAGAGGTAGAAAAAGGTACAAATGATTATGAAAAAGAGTGGATCTAAGAAATATATGTTGTCTTGGCAACACTCCCCCCTCCTTGACTTTGTCGTCCTCGACAGAGCTTTTGCAAGTATGGAGCTTTTTGTGGAAGAGCGTGTAGAAGTTCCTTTTGATTGCATGATCCTTGTGTCATTGGAGTGTTTTGCTTTGTTGCTTTTCTTCATCTTGATTTTTGCATGTTTGTTTGGAGTCGAGTGCCTTTTAACTTGGGTCTTTTGCCTCATATATATGGGAAGAATATGCTAGAATGCTTTGTATTTCTTTTTCTTTTCTTTACTTAAAATAATAATAATAATAATGGATGTATCCTCGGAGCACTACCCATGCACATTATTTAACCAAAAATAAGCCAGTTAGATGCATGTGAAACCTAAAGTGAAGCTGAGCTGATCTAGAATCTTCAAGCAAACAAGTTGCACATACATGAATGAGACCCCATAGGTTCATCCCTTTGAGATGCAAGCATGCATGAGATTATGTGCTTGCTCGAGTATGCTGACCCCCATCTTTCCTTCTCTCCAAGAGTTTAGCATTTAATTTCTCTTGCTGGCTCTCATGCAAATCGCTCAACTCAGCCTTCCTCTTTAACTCATCCAATTCAAAACTTCACTTAGAGCCTACAGATCCACTTTTACCATTCAAGTCCTTCAGTTTGTCTGCGTGTTTCTTGCTATGGGAATGAAATGCCAAGATGCAGGGGCATGTGCCAAAACCCTAGGTTCTCCTTAGTAAAAGGAAACTTAGATAAATTCAAAGCAAGTCCCTTGTGTCTGCTTCAAATTTCATCTTTGATGGTATCTACCCTTCCCTTCTTCGTGTATCTTCATCCGCCAGTTCTAAATCCCCTTCGGAGATTTTGTTGCCATTTGAGCTCTCCTCGTGCAATATAACCACACACATATCCACAGCATGACTCTAGATCCATGACTGCTGCAATGCTTTCACAAAGTCATCTTGAGTATAGCTCCTAGAACCGTTGGTCCGTACTAACTGGAGGCTTGGTTCGATGATTTCTTTCAAAATCTTCCCATCTAAACTGGTGACATTCCTTGCTCTCTAGACATTTTCTGTATGGCCCACTTGGTGCAATCACCATCCATTGCATCATTATCCCCTGTCATCTCTAAAAACAACTACACGGCATTTGTTTCAAATTGGGTTCCTTTTTCAAATCTTTCGAGGGCCTCACCGTTGAGGGTGTGGAGCATTACAGGATCTCTCTCTAAACCATTTGCTACACCCAAAACCATGTCACGTAGGATGGGCATGAACTCTTACTTTGTGATGCTCTCTTTGTGGGCTTGCAAAAACTCGTACAATACCTCATGATAAATGTGGTCGGTATTCGGGGAAGAATCCTGAGGAGGTAGGCCAAGAGCATTATCGACAACGAGGGCAAGGGGCACAAACTTTTTTTCTAGAAAGCCTATTGTTTTTTAGATTTGTCAAGAGTGAAAAACTTGGCATCCAAGTTTTCTCAAAGACTTTCAGTCCCTAGTCACAAAAAATGTTGAAAATATCAAACTGCAATGCTCCCTAGCTGATTGAAATCTTACTTAGGTATTGCGTCCAGCTTTGCGCTAACAGCCATCAGTAGTGCCAGTATTGTGAGCAAATAAAAGCCATGGCTCATCCAATTATGACAACCTATATTGACATATTTCAGATTCATGGACTGTAGACAATCCAAGAGCAGTCGCATAACTTTAGCGGAAAAACTCATAGGCCCATTGGACTCTATGTCTGTCGAGAAAGAACTTGCCCCTTCACCATGCAGCAACTGGGAGTTTAGTGATCGTCCTTGCTCATGGTTTCATGAGGGGTGTTTGGGTTCCTAAGCCCAAGGAAAAGATGATTGTGGAAGCCTTTATTTTGCTTAACCCCTCGCAATCGGTCTATTTGGATTACCTAGAGCCCACAAATAAAACAAAAAAAAACGGAAACATGCTTTATCCATTTCAATATGAACATTTAAAAATGGAAGTCTTCATTCAAAGGAGAGACGTAAAGTAATCAAGCTCTGTCATCAAGAATGTATCTAAAAGACAACCGCTGTTGTTGCATTCAGAGTCTTCATGCTTTCCAAAGTAACCCATTCACAAGTTGACAAAGTTTGTATAGCGAATCTCAATTTTAGCTCAAAGATAATTATGTAACAACATCGTAGATTCAAGATCCTTTGCCAAACAACAAAAGAAAAAAAACCTTTGCAAGACTTCAAAGTCATACCAATCATGTGCTCGGTAAGTTTGCCAAACTCCTCAACGTCAAATGGGAAAAAAACTGATATGCTGAAGTTGTCACTACCAAATTATTATCAAAGGAAAGGGATCATCATGCCTTTGCTCTCTACAATTTATCGCTGCAGATTTGTATTCTATCTCTCAGCAAAATCTTCACAACATCTACTTTCACAGCAAGATCTTCTGTGACAGCCTCCATAGATTATAATCTTCCACTTCTCAGTAGTAGCTTTACGATTTATTCCATGAGGCCTTCAAGGGCACGCAATCATATGCAAAGGAGGAGAGAAAGTGGGTGTCAAATCAAAAGATAGACCTGTATTGAGCTAGATTCAGAGTGAGATGTCTCTATATGTGAGCGAATCATCACCCATCTATGTAAAACATATTCCTGAACTCATGGCATCCATATTTCCATATTTGCAGACTCTCTTTCCTTGCAACACGTAGTCATCTTCAATTAGTCAACCTGTGATTTGCGCACAGACCTTGTACAAGCGTAGCTAATCAACTTCATAAATCTAGGCAGAAGCTTTATGCATCGGAATTTCTTCGAATATCTCATACAAAAAGCATTGGATTACCGTTGTATAGCACATCATTTAGTCCCATGAAGACTCTCAAGTTCTCCATTCATTGCCTGCAATTCATTGTCAGGATTGATGCGATCATGCTGAATGTTGAATCTCTGTATTTCATGAGTTCTTTTATGTGTGCCCTGAAACTGCGCATAGAAATGCAATCATTCTTGATGCGATATTGATTAGTCAACAGCAGAACTTAATCGGGATTCCCATGATTTATGTGTCATTTCCTTCAAGAACATATATGTTCTTTGAAACACAATGGGTATTTCTCCTCGTCTCTATGCGATCTTCAAAGAAAAACAACAAACAAAGGAGATCTCCTCCCCGAAGCTGCCTCTTTTTCTGCTAAATGCCTTCCATCTTCCCCCCACGAACAGATGATCCCCCTTCTGAACGTTAGATCACTAGCTGCCCTCTCCTCTGCATGTCCTTTCGATTCTGATCATTAGATAGCGCAGAAGAGCCCCCTCCAATGGTTTTCTCCAATGTACCACAAAGAGGTCCGATACCTACGCCTTCCCCCCCTTCTTCTCAAAAGGTGCTTTCCAATGCCTGCTCTTCCCTAGCTCTTCGTTTACATCCGCTTTTGCAGCTGGCCGCCAAAAACGATGAGAGAGCCCTCCCTTTGACACCTGCTGTTCTATGTGCACACCTCTCTGAGAGTGCCCCAACAGTCCTCATTCACTTATGCTACCTACTACACACCTGCATGCCAAAAAATACCCACACACCAAACAAGATAACTTGATGCCTTTTCCCTCAATATGCCAAGCACCCCCCGACCTCTGTGGTTGTTTAACTGAGTAGTGCCCGATACTCTTCCTTCTCCCAATAGCTCTCTACCTCTACCTTCCCTTCTCTGAATGATCGCCCCCTCGAATGCTCTCCATAGAGCTCTGCACCCGGCTGCACATAGCCCACCCAGAATGACAAAAGGCGAGGGGCTCCTGAAGAATCATCAGAGCAATGAACACCCCCCTAAAAATGACAGCCCACGCGCCCCCTGATCATCATTCAGACGACCATCATCTAACAACTGTTAAAAACTGATGGATTTGCTTTTTCCACTTCATCAAAGAGCACCACACTGTAGGGCCGCCTCCTGACAGCCTCAGTTAATTGGCCGCCCTCCTCGTGCCCATCAATACTCATTGCGTCAATGTTTTATTGCTTTGCAATTCTACCGATCCTTCCATAATAGGAGTAAGAAAAAATGCAGTCCGCATTCCCTCCCATGTCCGCATAATTTATGTTTGTGACATGCATTCTAAACATTTGAATCACACTCACGGTTCATTTGCTACACCAGATCATCTAGAAAAATGCTGTCCTCATTCACTCCCATGTAATATAGCTTACATTTGTGTGAAGCACTCTAAAAATTTAAATCACACTTGGTGTGCTACACCAGATTGTCTCTCCTAATAATCCTGGTTGTCTTGGAATCCCAAGAAGAGGTTAATTTTCATTCCCATCCAACCACATAATCCAAAATTGCAACCAGACCAAGAGATATTGGGTATAGAATCAAAGCGATCCCAGCCATCCAAGTTGGGAATATCCTTCTAAATGATGCTAGGAGACCCATTACAATGACCACCAAGCATATGATGACAACCTCAGAAGAGAAGTCCCATACAAGCCCTCAGAAATAAACCACTGCTAAAAAGATCCCCAAACCCATCGTGTTATTCATCGTGACTCCACCATAGATCTGAGAATATGTGAGAGACATGTTCTTTTTCTTCTTTCGAGCAGCAAAGAGTATGGATGACACTGCCTCACTGAAGTTTGATGCAAAAGGAAGTAGCACAAAAGAGATAAAAAAAGAAGGGATGTAACTTGCAGTTGAAGGCACCGCGAGCTTGAAAACACCTCTCTCTGAAGTGACTCTCTACCCCCATCCACTGAAAACCATGCATAGCTTCACCCCTACTGCTCTTGATCCCTGTGTCCACATTTGAGTAGATCTTATCATCACCGGCCACCTATTCTCATTGCAAAACACCTATGTCCAAACAAATATTCTCCAAAAATGGAAGCATGTTAGTGCACCAAAACCAACCATTTATTGAGCTAACATACTTCCCTCTTCTTATTTGCGAAGTCGTCCTCGACGAGCCACTCTTGCTGCAATATAAACCAAACAACCATGAACATGTCAATTTACAAATAGTTCGCATACCTTTTCATCGAGCCGTCACTTCCACTGAACCTGCACTCATCGAAGCTATTAGTGCTCAAAAAAATCACTCATGAATACATACAAATCAGTCACTTCCAAAATGATCCAAGAACATGCACATATATGCAATTCCATTTCAACCATGCATCAATTTGCTCATACATTCCATTATGAAAAATGGTCTCAACCAAAATAACACATGCACATACCTTTCCATGTTTTATACATGCAACTACCATTGCGGAAAACAGAAAAGAAAATACCGAAATGAACAACGACAACTGAAATGAATCCAATCGGAGATGCAACATACCCCAAAATGCATACCCCATTTTATTGACCTACTATTCGCTATGTACACATATTCCATGAACAGACACTCTCGAAGAATCCCCATCGTCGTCCCACAAAAACCATCGAAATTCGAGTACAAGTCAAGACCTACATAAAAAAACCTAGAGTGTCCCACATACTAGAAAAACCCTCAGATAGAGCACACAAGTTATAAAGCAAGACCGTTGCATTACCTCGCTAAAGCCTCATCCATAAGTACATATAGAATATCTGTGCCTTCAAGAATGTTGATTCAAAGTGAGCTGATCTGTCGCAAGCCATCACATACCGATCACACAAGCAAATAACGTTCCCTTCCAGGCGATCATCGCCCTCTCCTCTCTCTCTCTCCCCCTCAGGAGTGGGGAATAATTTCATAGGTAAATTTTATTTTAATCACACGTTGGCCTATATTGACATTGGATGCGATTCGTGGACCTGACCACCCGATCAGGTTGATTCCACCCATCTACCAACGCAATGCAGTGCACAACACACAAACACACAATGATAACATATAACATATATCAGCTAGCCCATAACGAAGCTGGATGCAGCTCAGGGTTGTGACCGCCCGGCCACAATGGTTCCACTTACCTACCAACCCGTTATGGCGCGTAGCTAAGACACAAACATATACCTCTCAAGCCTATGGCGAAACTAGCTGCGGCTCGTGGTCCTAACCACCCGGCGAGGATAAATCCACCCACCTACTAGCCCACCATAGCGCATTGGTACGATCACAACAACACAAAATTTTTTCTTTTCTTTTCTTTTTTTTTTTTTTTTTTTTTTCATAGTTAATTAATTCACCCAAGTCCTGAGAATTAGGGAGAGGAAGAAAGGGACTTTCCCACTTTTCCCACACATGCATGCAACATATACACTCTAGCCTTTGACAGATCAACCACCTCTTCACTCCATTCTTTCAATTACAGACACTACAGATGTATCCATCGAGTTGACTTTTCAGTTGGTAACTACAGCCAGCTATGCCTTAGTCCCTCCTGTACCTATCCTTAGGTATCCTAGAATGTGAGTCTCCGGGATATCTCATGTAGCCTCACATCGTACTCGCATCCCAACGACTTCCCTAGGGCGAGTCAGGCTCAACTTCAGGAGCTCCGTCATCACTTCCTATCGTCAACACATCTGCCCAAGCCCACGTGATATCGTTTTCCTCGTTAGGCATTTCCCTAGAAGGATCAAAATAGTAATATCAATCTCCCGCCCATCCTACATGTCGAGTCAGGTATTCCTCAAAACACTCAATGTAAAATGCAACATCCAAACCCTGGTTTATAAAGCATACCAGCCAATGCGCTTCCTCAACATCGTATTCCGTCTCAAAGTCATCGACATCTATGTCCATGCGGGCGAATGTTTGGTCCGAGAAATATATCCTTAGCTCGTACAAGTAGAGTTGCGTTATTTGATCTGCCATTTCGTTACTTAGCTCCTAACAGTCTCTGCGCAACACAAGAAAAATAATTAGAAGTCCAAAATTCTTGAGCTAGCAAGGAAGAATATTTATGACACACAAATCATAGCTTACATATGCGCATATATATATATATATAACTATACATCTATGTGCAAGGAGTCTACTACGTCCTTCTGCTTGGATCTCGTCTAGCTTCTCCCGTCCTATTGTCACGTGAAATATGGTTTAACTCGAAGCGCGTTAACCTTCACGGGAGTATATTCTTCTCCTAAATCTTGAATTTGCATGGAACCATTGGAATTGAGTTCCACCACCTTAAACGGTCCTGCCCATCTTGTCTGTAGCTTCCCCGGGAATTTATAATATTTACTATCATAAACTAGCACCAAATCCCCTTCTTGAATCACATAGGTCTTGAGATTCTTATCATGCCTCTCCTTACGTCTCTTCTGAATAGCTTCCAAACTTTGTTGTGCGATGAGTCTCTTTTCTTCCAGCTTGACCAGTTGTATGTACCTCTCCTTTAATGACTCTTCCTCTCCCATCCTGGCTTCGATAGCCACTCTTAATGTTGGAACTTCTTTTTCGATGGGAAATATGGCTTCCTCACCATATACTAAGGAGAACGGAGTGCTCTTAGTCGTCACTCGATAGGATGTTCGATATGCCCACAAGGCTTCCAAAAGTCTCTCATCCCAGTCTCTCCTATGCACAGCTACTGTCTTTGTTAGAATCTGTTCCAGCACCTTGTTGGTGACCTCCACTTGTCCATTCGCCCTCGGGTAATATGGAGTGCTTTTTCTATGTTTGATCTTATATAATTCCATTAATTCTTCGATCAGTTCGTTGACAAAATGGGTTCCTCTATCACTTACTATTTCCAACGGGCATCCGAATCGGGTGATGATTTGTTCGTACAAAAATTTAGCAACATCAACGGCTCGGTCAGTCTTTAGAGCTTTGGCTTCTACCCACTTGGTAACATAGTCAGTACAGACCAAGATATACCTATTGGATCTTCGTCGTGAAGAAGGATCAATAGGCCCCACAAAATCAATTCCCCACTTCTCAAAGGGCTTAAGAGCGAGCACCGGAGTGAGAGGAGCAGCATGTGCTAATGTGGGTTTTCCCATTCGTTGGCATTTGTCGCATTTCTTACAGTATGTGTGCGAGTCTTTGAACAGCGTTGGCCACCAATACCCAGCCAATAAAATCTTTCTTGCCGTCAATTCACCAGCAAAATGCCCACCGCAAGGTTCGTCATGCAAAGCCCTCAACACTAGGTTTGCTTCTTCTTCCTCGAGACACCTCCGATAAATGCTCTCATGAACAAAATATCGATAGAGTTGCCTCCCAATGATGCTATGGTGCTTCGCCAATGCTAACAGTTTTTGCTTCTCTCTCTTGCTTGCTCCTGGCGGATATTTAGTGGTGCATAAGAAGTTCACCAAGTCGGCATACCAAGGTACTTTAGCATCAACCTGGAATAGATGTCCATCAAGAGCATCGTCGGGCACACCAGAGATTGGCTCCTCATTAACAATTCGAGATAAATGGTCAGCCAATATATGTGCTTTGCCTGGTTTGGTTACCATTGTGAACTGAAATTTCTGGAGGAGTAGCATCCACCTCATCAATCGCCCTGATAGCTCGGGTTTATTAATGATATACTTAAGGGCTTCATGATCCACATAAAACGTGAAATGCTTTCCCATCAAGTAATGCCGAGACTTGTTCACTGCAAAGATCATCGAGAGACATTCCTTTTCTGTAGTCGTGTAGTTTCTCTCAGTGCTATTCAAGTTGCGACTTGCGTAATAAATAGGGTGGTCCAACTTCTTTTCATCAGCTTGGCATAGCACTGCTCCAACCGCAGTATGAGAAGCGTCGGTATGCACATGGAATTCTTTCGTCCAGTCAAGTGCTACCAAAATCGGTGCATTTATCAATCTCTCTTTGATCGAGTCGAATGCAACTTGACACTCTCCAGTCCATTGGTATTGTTGGTCCTTCCTCAAAAGATTCGTCAGTGGTGCCGCTATTGATGCAAAATTTAATATAAAGCGTCGATAATAATTCGCATGGCCCAAGAATCCTCTGAGTTGCCGTAAGTTTTGAGGCGGTGGAAGTTGTCCAATTTTTCTACTTTATCCTCGTCAACCGCAATCCCTTTTTCGGAAATAACATGTCCCAAAAGCAATCCTCTCCGCACTCCAAATGTGCACTTTTCAGGATTCAATGCGATACCTTTTTCAATGCTTCTTCTTAAAATCGCTTCGATCCTCTCCATCATGTTTTCATCGTCGCCTCTGATCGCAAAGTCATCGAGAAATATCTCCATCCAATCCTGCAAGTAGTCTTGATATGCAGCTATCATTGCTCTCTGGAATGTGGCTGGCGCATTGCATAATCCAAATGGCATCACACGATATGCGTATGTGCCCCATTCCGTGGTGAAAGTAGTTTTTGATTGATCCTCTTCATGGATTTGGATCTGGTTGTACCCACTGAAACCATCCAAAAATGAGTACAATTTATGGCCAGCCACTCTGTCCAAGATTTGATCAGTAAAGGGCAAGGGGAAATGATCCTTCTTCGTGCGCTCGTTCAACTTTCGATAATCTATGCAAATACGGATTTTCTTATTTTTCTTCGGAACAACTACAATTGGTGATACCCATTCACTGGATGCGATGGGATATATGAATCCTCCTTCCAATAATATAGTCAATTCCAACTTGATCAATTCCGAGTAGACTGGGTTTGTCCGCCTAAGTCGTTGACATATTGGTCGTGTGCCTTCTTCCAAATCTATATAATGTTGGCAGATTCGGGGATCAATTCCTCTCAAATCACTGTATGACCATGCAAAGGCCTTGCTGAAATTTTTGAGTGTCAACTTAATAAAATCTCGTACTTCATCTGGTAGCTCTGACCCCACGCTCAAGAACTTTTCTGGAAAAACTTCCCATTTTTTTTTCCACCTGAGCTTCTCGCGAATATTCCTTATTCCTTGATGAAGTTGTGATTGGAATGTGCTCTCCGATCATGCGTGCATGTTTGGCCAGTAAATCATTATTTTGTTCTTTTTCAACCGCACCCAATTTCTTTAATTCAGCTTTTGCAATGGCTTCCGACACTTTAGACTTACTCTTCGCTTCCTTTTCCAATTCTCGACTTCTCCTTAGAATCTCTGCTTCTAGCATTCTAACTCTTTCTCTCAACTGTTGCACTTCCATTGTCGGAGCTAACTCCAGTTTCAACTTTTCTTTGGTAACTTCGTTTCCCTTTGCGTCTATACTCAACATGTAGCACTCAAATTCACTGGTATGTGTCAACCATCCCAGCAACTCCTGGTCTGAATCATCCTTGTAACATAGAGTATCTATGTACTCGCCCACTTTCGCATGTTGGAGGTTGGCCAATTGCAGATTAAATCCATCCTGTAAAAGGTCCTTGGAAGTCTCCGTGCGCAGGGCAAATCTTTCGCGCTCCATTTCTTGTGTAACCTTTTCCTTTGCTTTTTGCTCCCTTTCCTCAGCTGTTGTCGATTTCTTGCCGGTCAAGTTTGGAGACACTTGAAGTTGTATTCGATCAGCCTTCGGTCCAATTGTGATAAATCCTGTGCGCCAATCGTGCACACATTCGGCTTGCACCAGCCATGGCCGTCCAAGTAAGATCGAGAAGGTAGCCTCTGAGGTCCTTGGCCTTACTATCACATAATCAACTTTAAACTCTAAACCGCCCACAACTGTGCTTACATTCTTCAAAAGACCCGCAGGTTTCACTTGTGTTTGATCTGCCATTCTTAAAGACATCGGCGTTTCTTCCATGTGGTTGAGGCCCAAAGCTTTCATCATGAACTCGGTCATAAGGTTGACTGCGGCTCCACTATCTAACTGAGCACCAGGGACTGCATATCCTTTAATCTCGACTGTCACAGCTGGAGCATTCGAGTCGATTTGCGTCGTAATACTTTGAATGATTCCTTGGACATCTTTATCTTGTCTATTTTTATCTCGAGCTTTCCTCGGCTTCTTAATATATTCGTTGTAGAATTGTTTCCTATAAGCAGGTGAACATTTTAGCAATGTGCCAATGTCTAGCGTGACTTCCGTATCAGCAAGCAACTTTACAATATCTACTTCTTCCGAACTTTGTCTTTCCTTCCTACACTTCAGAGCTCTTAATCTTTCGGGGAATGGTGCTATGCCTGGCACAAACTCCTTAGTCACGGGTGGAAGGATCTCAATTTCTCCCCCATCGTCAAACTCTTGCTGCTCAGCAAATCCTCCAACTTGGTTCTCTACCTCTCCTTGTTCGGTTATCTTCTCTTGGCTAGCTTTTTCGCTTTCGCCTTCTCGATGTTTCTTTGAATACTCTTGAGTTCTTGTGACTACCGCCACAATTGGCTCTTTATGTGGTTTCTTGGCCTCGTAAGCATCCACAAAGTGCATTGACGAGCTAGAACCTTCTTGAGGGTTCGGTGTCTTGAACACTACTCCGATTGTAGGAACGTGCTCTTGAGCTCTCGATGTGGAATGCATCTGTGGAATGCATCGACGGCAGCTCTTCGTTTTGGACAATCCTCATCAAAGTGGCCCTCTCCACTACAGTACCTACATAGTGGGGTATAATCAATTGGTTTCTTTTCATTTGGACATCTAGATTGAGTATGGCCAAAGCCATGACACCTCCAACACTGGATTGGACCATCTCTTCTTTGATCACGTGCGGCTCCTCTTGGATAGTCTCCTCCTTGACCCTGAGCACCATATCCATAAGTCGGTCTGTTTTCCCAACGAGATGTAGGTGGGACACTTTGAGCGGGCAATCCCGTATAAGGTCTCTCTCTTGTATCTCCCGATTTCATGGTCCTCTCTTCATAGGCTCTCTTGTTGTAACATCGGTCCTCTGTGTGATTTGTTCTTCCGCAAAAAGTGCAACGCATTCTAGGCGGTGACCTATCTGTGAATACCCTCGAGACTGTAGGGCATTCTGAAGCCAAATGGCCGTAACAATGGCACTTTCCACACCATGTGTTTGATCGAAACACTTGATTGGGGTTTGTAGTCACCTCTGGTTTTACTGTATATGTTTCTTGGGTCATTGTGGCAGCTTTTATAGCTTGCGTGACCAACTCCAATATTCGTTCTTCGGTTAGCGCAGGCTTTACCTCGCCTGGCGTGCTAGTGGCAGCTACAAAAGCTAGAGTCGTCAATGCGGGACTTCCTTGGCCCGGATCTTTCATCGGTATGGTTCCTGGGCCTCCCATTGGCTCGTATAAGAGCTCCATCTTCCTTTGTTGGCATAATTGTACTTCCTCCCAAAGCCTCGCTTGTTCCTTAGCATCCATTAAAGTTGCAGGTCTTGTCAGGCTGATATGCTGCTGTGCCGTAGGATCTCTCAATCCCGAAATGAATCTTCGTTTCAATGTCTCATCGTTCGGGGCATTCGCGCCCATCTTTCTTACCAACGTTTCCATTCTTTGAATGTAGTTATCGATGCTCTCATTGACTCCCTGTCGCAAATAATCCATTTGTTGGGCCAATCTGTCTTGGAAGCCTTGTCGTCAAAACTTTGCCAAGAAGGCTTCCTTGAGCATTTGATAAGTTCCACGCTCTTGTGGTGTCAGATTCCCATACCAATTGGCTGCCTCATCACGGAGAATAGCCGGAAAAATTCTCAACCTTTGATCCTGGTCAACTACGTCATTGGCCTCACAAGTAACCTCAAACAACTGGATAAAACTATCCGGATCTTCGTCCCAAGTACCTGAAAACTTGGTGAAGTCCCCCAAATGAACCGAAATCCGTTGAGCCATTTCAAACAGAGGTGTGATGTCAATATCACTTCGATCCCAGAAATTTAGTACACGTGGCTTCAGGATCCCTCCTTCAAACTTCCGCACTTGATTCGCGACTCTCCTACGGGAGTACACGTTTTTGACTGATTTCTTTGAACCAATCGAGGTCCACTCACCTGGCGGTTCCCACCTTCTCCTTTCTCTTTCAAGGGCTCTTCTCTGAGCGTGTTCCTCTCTTTGAGTTTGTGTTGCTCCTGACGATGAGCTCCCCTCGCTCATGTACTAGATCTTTGGGGTCTGCAAGCTCGGCCAACCTGTGGCGCTAGGCGAACCTATGGCACTCTCTTATAGAGATGTACCAAGCTATTCCCGGCAGACGCACCAAAATATTTGGGTTCCTAAGCCCAAGGAAAAGATGATTGTGGAAGCCTTTATTTTGCTTAACCCCTCGCAATCGGTCTATTTGGATTACCTAGAGCCCACAATTAAAAAAAAAAAAACGGAAACATGCTTTATCCATTTCAATACGAACATTTAAAACTGGAAGTCTTCATTCAAAGGAGAGACGTAAAGTAATCAAGCTCTGTCATCAAGAATGTATCTAAAAGACAACTGCTGCTGTTGCATTCAGAGTCTTCATGCTTTCCAAAGTAACCCATTCACAAGTTGACAAAGTTTGTATAGCGAATCTCAATTTTAGCTCAAAGATAATTATGTAACAACATTGTAGATTCAAGATCCTTTGCCAAACAACAAAAGAAAAAAAACCTTTGCAAGACTTCAAAGTCATACCAATCATGTGCTCGGTAAGTTTGCCAAACTCCTCAACGTCAAATGGGAAAAAAACTGATATGCTGAAGTTGTCACTACCAAATTATTATCAAAGGAAAGGGATCATCATGCCTTTGCTCTCTACAATTTATCGCTGCAGATTTGTATTCTATCTCTCAGCAAAATCTTCACAACATCTGCTTTCACAGCAAGATCTTCTGTGACAGCCTCCATAGATTATAATCTTCCACTTCTCAGTAGTAGCTTTACGATTTCTTCCATGAGGCCTTCAAGGGCACGCAATCATATGCAAAGGAGGAGAGAAAGTGGGTGTCAAATCAAAAGATAGACCTGTATTGAGCTAGATTCAGAGTGAGATGTCTCTATATGTGAGCGAATCATCACCCATCTATGTAAAACATATTCCTGAACTCATGGCATCCATATTTCCATATTTGCAGACTCTCTTTCCTTGCAACACGTAGTCATCTTCAATTAGTCAACCTGTGATTTGCGCACAGACCTTGTACAAGCGTAGCTAATCAACTTCATAAATCTAGGCAGAAGCTTTATGCATCGGAATTTCTTCGAATATCTCATACAAAAAGCATTGGATTACTGTTGTATAGCACATCATTTAGTCCCATGAAGACTCTCAAGTTCTCCATTCATTGCCTGCAATTCATTGTCAGGATTGATGCGATCATGCTGAATGTTGAATCTCTGTATTTCATGAGTTCTTTTATGTGTGCCCTGAAACTGCGCATAGAAATGCAATCATTCTTGATGCGATATTGATTAGTCAACAACAGAACTTAATCGGGATTCCCATGATTTATGTGTCATTTCCTTCAAGAACATATATGTTCTTTGAAACACAATGGGTATTTCTCCTCGTCTCTATGCGATCTTCAAAGAAAAACAACAAACAAAGGAGATCTCCTCCCCGAAGCTGCCTCTTTTTCTGCTAAATGCCTTCCATCTTCCCCCCACGAACAGATGATCCCCCTTCTGAACGTCAGATCACTAGCTGCCCTCTCCTCTGCATGTCCTTTCGATTCTGATCATTAGATAGCGCAGAAGAGCCCCCTCCAATGGTTTTCTCCAATGTACCACAAAGAGGTCCGATACCTACGCCTTCCCCCCCTGCTTCTCAAAAGGTGCTTTCCAATGCCTGCTCTTCCCTAGCTCTTCGTTTACATCCGCTTTTGCAGCTGGCCGCCAAAAACGATGAGAGAGCCCTCCCTTTCACACCTGCTGTTCTATGTGCACACCTCTCTGAGAGTGCCCCAACAGTCCTCATTCACTTATGCTACCTGCTGCACACCTGCATGTCAAAAAATACCCACACACCAAACAAGATAACTTGATGCCTTTTCCCTCAATATGCCAAGCACCCCCCGACCTCTGTGGTTGTTTAACTGAGTAGTGCCCGATACTCTTCCTTCTCCCAATAGCTCTCTACCTCTACCTTCCCTTCTCTGAATGATCGCCCCCTCGAATGCTCTCCATAGAGCTCTGCACCCGGCTGCACATAGCCCACCCAGAATGACAAAAGGCGAGGGGCTCCTGAAGAATCATCAGAGCAATGAACACCCCCCTAAAAATGACAGCCCACGCGCCCCCTGACCATCATTCAGACGACCATCATCTAACAACTGTTAAAAACTGATGGATTTTCTTTTTCCACTTCATCAAAGAGCACCACACTGTAGGGCCGCCTCCTGACAGCCTCAATTCATTGGCCGCCCTCCTCGTGCCCATCAATACTCATTGCTTCAATGTTTTATTGCTTTGCAATTCTACCGATCCTTCCATAATAGGAGTAAGAAAAAATGCAGTCCGCATTCCCTCCCATGTCCGCATAATTTATGTTTGTGACATGCATTCTAAACATTTGAATCACACTCACGGTTCATTTGCTGCACCAGATCATCTAGAAAAATGCTGTCCTCATTCACTCCCATGTAATATAGCTTACATTTGTGTGAAGCACTCTAAAAAGTTAAATCACACTTGGTGTGCTACACGAGATTGTCTCTCCTAATAATCCTGGTTGTCTTGGAATCCCAAGAAGAGGTTAATTTTCATTCCCATCCAACCACATAATCCAAAATTGCAACCAGACCAAGAGATATTGGGTATAGAATCAAAGCGATCCCAGCCATCCAAGTTGGGAATATCCTTCTAAATGATGCTAGGAGACCCATTACAATGACCACCAAGCATACGATGACAACCTCAGAAGAGAAGTCCCATACAAGCCCTCGGAAATAAACCACTGCTAAAAAGATCCCCAAACCCATCGTGTTATTCATCGTGACTCCACCATAGATCTGAGAATATGTGAGAGACATGTTCTTTTTCTTTTTTCGAGCAGCAAAGAGTATGGATGACACTGCCTCACTGAAGTTTGATGCAAAAGGAAGTAGCACAAAAGAGATAAAAAAAGAAGGGATGTAACTTGCAGTTGAAGGCACCACGAGCTTGAAAACACCTCTCTCTGAAGTGACTCTCTACCCCCATCCACTGAAAACCATGCATAGCTTCACCCCTACTGCTCTTGATCCTTGTGTCCACATTTGAGTAGATCTTATCATCACTGGCCACCTATTCTCATTGCAAAACACCTATGTCCAAACAAATATTCTCCAAAAATGGAAGCATGTTAGTGCACCAAAACCAACCATTTATTGAGCTAACAAGGGGAATCCAAGTTTAGAGGAAAAGAGGGCCATTCCATATCCCCCAAGCACTTGGAGTCCTCCATTTCTCCATTCGCCAAGATTTCTTGCGACTTACTCAAAGAAGGATTAGATACAAAAGCATGAGTGGAAATATAATTTTGTGGATTAGAAGCACAATCTTTGAATAGATGATTATGTCCACAATCCTTACAATGAGGATAATCATTAGGATTTTCAATAGACACACATGTAGGAGTGGAAATAATAGTTGGAAACATATGTGGCTCACCCCTTAACCATCTTATCCTTGCTCTATGTATTTCCTTTCCTTGTACTCATACTAGAAGCTTCACCCATTGTTGCAACTTGACCCATAGCCATGTCTGGATCTGAAGCTCGTACATTTAAGAATCAACCTCCTCGACTGAACTCTCTGCTCTATTGCATTCATGCTAAATTTTTTATTTTCGATCTTTCTTCTAAGTTGAGTACCAATAGATGAGCACCCTCATTACCGAGGCCATCAGTGCTACCGAGGCCACAAGTGCTGCTCCTATTTCCTATCCTCAGAGCACTGCCCATGCACATTATTTAACCGAAAATAAGCCCGCTAGATGCATGTGAAACCTAAAGTGAAACTGAGCTGATCCAGAATCTTCAAGCAGACAGGTTGTGCATACATGAATGAGGCCCAATAGCTTCATCCCTTTGAGATGCAAGCATGCATGAGGTTATGTGCTTGCTCGAGACTGCTGACCCCCATCTTTCCTTCTCTCCAAGAGTTTAGCCTTTACTTCCTCTTGTTGGCTCTCATGCAAATCGCTCAACTCAGCCTTCCTCTTTAACTCATCCAATTCAAAACTGCACTCAGAGCCTGCATATCCACTTTTACCATTCAAGTCCTTCAGTTTGTCTGCATGTTTCTTGCTATGGGAATGAAATGCCAGGACACAGGGGCATGTGCCAAAACCCTAGGTTCTCCTTAGTAAAAGAATACTTAGACAAATTCAAAGCTAGGACATATGCTAACCTTTGAGCAGGATATCAAAGTTGATGTTGATAAGAGTACAGGTCAAGCAATGTATTCAAAGGACAAGAAGAAGATTAACAAAGGCGAGCAAGAGTTGAATGAAGATGAAGTCACTATGAGTTTAGCCAAATTCCTAAGAGAAAGAGGAGGTGTCAAAGGAAGAGGAAGAGGCAGAATCATTAAAGATGGTGTTAAAGCTTGTTGAATTTGTGGTAAGACTAATCATTTAGCTCATGAATGTTGGCATAATAATCAAAATGGTGGAGGAAATAATCAAAACTTTAATTCAAGAGGAAGAGGTGATAGAAATCAGAGAGGTAATTTCAGAGGTAGAGGTAATAGAGGTTTCTTTGGAAGAAATATAGGGAGAGGCTTTCAAAGTCAATCCTACAATAATACCTACTACAATTATGCAAGATGAGTATGTGATCAGAAGATGGAAACTTGTATATACATGTATATTACTCTTGTAATCACTTCATGAAAACCTTTGTATCTATGATGAGTCCGCATGTAAATGTCTATATATACTTGAATATAGACATAATACATAGGAGAGATGATGGGTGACAAGTTTTAGAAGTCATTAAAGACTTTAGAGAGTGATAAGAATATGGATGATCTATCAGATGTACGATTTCTCTGAATAGAAGAAAGTTGCATCTCGATCTTTTGCTCAGTGCTCCTTATGTGTTTATCTTCTTGAGGAATGATTCTATATAGGTATAATTCTATAGTTGACTGACCTCTGTACAAGTTTTGAGAGCCTATTTTAATCAAGGTGAGAGAATTTTAAGTAGAAACATTTACATGTGTAAAGAGAAGAAGTGAAGACAGGTACATGTGCAAATTTGATGGTCAATGCAATGCAAAGTTTTGAGAAACTAAGCACTCATTCTTTAAGTTCAAAGGTAAGCTACTTATGCCTAAAAGCATTTGAATAAAGGGGTTCTAATTTGGGAGAACCATGCATTAGAAGTTACAAGTGTCAAAGTCCACTACATAGAAGAACAATTTCAGACATAGGTACATTGTTTGGAGGAAATCTCAAGATCTATTGATTCTTTTGAGAAGTTTTAACTTTGAGAAGGTGCGCAAAAAATAGATGATACTTTGTATAAAGCTTCATTGAAAAATTTACACATTTGGTCAGTCAATGAATGGATTAAGTGTAGCAAACTTTTCTATGTAATGAATTTCTTCACAGTCAACTCAAGTCTTTATAATTTGGCATTAGTTTTCCAAAATTGGTTGAGGTTATGAGTTGTTCTTGATATAGAAGTGCTCTAAAATCAAGGATAACTTGTTCTTTTTGAGATTAATCATCTCCATCACAACTCCTTCAAGATCCATTTTAGCAACCCATTCTAGTACTTCCCTTCCATGTAATACACATTTTTCCTCTTCAAAGTACCTCTGTATGCTTGTATTATAGCAGGTCAAACTAGCAACGTCTTTTCAATCATCAGAGTATGAAGATCAATAAATGCGTTGTTGTTTTCAAACACCAGTATTTAGCTTTCTTTCTTGTATCATTTGGGCCTCACATCACTTATAGTAATCTATGTTCTGCACATGTAGCCTAATGCTTTGAGATAGTTCCCATAAGAAAAGCTCCTTAAATACTCATATTGTTTGTGAAGAAAGCTAATTTTCATGTTCTTTGATGTCTATCCACTCCAGTGAATTAAAAAAAACAATTTAGCTCTCAACTTGGATGAGTCTAGATCATGAATAATCATGCAAGACTTCAAATGTATGGGGATCAATGCCTTCCATATCTGCAATCAACTAATATTTATAGAGCATCTTTGTGTCCTCTTTCAGCAATGATGATCAACCTTGATTTTTATGAAAGACAAAAAATAATTTCTGATGCAATCACTTTAGTGCTATGCTTTCCCATGATCTATAGTTGCATGTGAATACTTCTTTCCAATGAGCTTTTTCACTCGACAGATAGAATATCTGTATGATTTTTGCATTTCTTCATACTCATAGCAAATCATCATAAACATACTCTTCTGGAATCTCCCTGTAATGCACTTATGGATAGTGTCTTTCCATCAGCTGGGGCAACATGCTAATCCTTCTTTTTAAGTCTCCAATCTCCCTCGCGTAGTTCTTCGATTTGTGATGCCTATGAGACCTTTCATTGCAGCAATTTTGGCTTTACGAAAAGTGATAATAGCATCAAGCTTCATAGTTCAAAACTAAGTACAATGCTACTATCAGAACTTCTACAAAACATGTCAACATATCAACAAAACCTCATGTTGTAAGATCTATCCTACACTTTGGAACACACAAGTAGATGGAACAGCCTCTACATCAAACCTTTTGATCCCTTACAGCTTCCGTGAGCTTCCCCTTCTCTTTACATATGCAAACTATCCTTCTTTGGATAGAAGGGGGAACCTTCTCTCTCAATGATAGCCTTTTTTTCCCCAAAGTTCTTCAGCACAAAATCAGGTGACGTATGAGTTGCTCAAGGCAATTGGTGATGATACAAGTCTTTCACCAGAAGTTCAGGTGCAACATAGATCATTTAGGGCACTTGATGATCATAAAGTTTTGATGAACTACATGAAAACCCCAAGCACTACTAAATACTATTTGCATGTGGTCTCCAATGCAAACCGTGACCTCTAGAGGAAAGGCATTCACGATGAGGAAGCAGACGCATTTGAGTTCCACCGACAAAAAATCTCAACCTTCGAACCCAGCAATCACAAGCTTGTTGTGAGCAAGCCTACAACTTTGTTGTGCAAAACCCAAGTCTCCGACAGCTCTAAGACCATTACTTTGCTGCTCACGCATAGGCTATCCATCCCAGATGTGTTTTTCTTGTAGAACATGCTCACTGACTGAAGAATCAGCCTACATGATTAATCCCCCCCAATCAATGCAAATGTCTCATGGCTCCCCTTCACATCCCCTTCCCCCCAATCCACAATATTACCCCCTTTTTTTTTGAGTAATTTGTAAGCTTATCTATCGTCGTTTCTCCCAAAAGACTTCCAATAATAATAAAAAAAATAATAATTTTCCCTGAACCAGAAGAGGATTTATCCCTTGTGGATAAGCCCCAAAGTCACTATCACCTCCATAATCACCACGTGATCCCACCCTTGAAGGTGGGATCCAGGCACAAAAATAGTTTTCTTGGGCTAGGCCTCTTGATTTCAATCTGTTTCCCTCCTAATTCAATCTTCCCTCCCTCTGAGAATAGGTCATCCATCAAGTCCTCACTTTCAAATGTGACAACCAAAAAACTTCTAAAGCACCTTGCATGCAACTTTTCATGTAATGCATCAATTAACTCCTCGAGTTGTGCACTTGTTCCATACTTTGATTATTGAGATTGTACAACTAACTTGGTAGATACCCCATAGAAAAATAGCATCATTCGCATCCACAGACTATAAAAGGTGGCGATGGCCATACATCTATTATGCCAACAACAATAAGGTCTTTAACTCAATCACAAATAACCAGATACCAATGACACCTATGTGGTGCTCTCCAAATTGAAGCTCCTCCCCTCCAAGCCACCACATTTGATGGTAGTTTATCACCACTGACAAGCGTACCTCCTTTGCAAAATACCTGCAATCAAACATTTATTATGTAGAATGGAAACATGTTAGTGCACAAAAATCAACAATTTATAGAGCTAACACAAATGATTACCTACACATGGAGAAATCATGTCTACAAAAAATAATTAGGCATAGGTTCACATGCAGTTCTTCCTTGTGAAAAGATAAAATGAAGTGTAGTCCCAAGTAATTAGCCAAGCATTTAGGCTTGCTAATTACACTAACAGTATTTAGCAAGAAGATGGAATCAATGACACAGAGATGAAGGATATATCAGATCAAGAGGAAGAACATGAAAGATAAGACACATGAGATAAAGAAGAACATCAACACATAGATCAAGATGTTTAAGAATCTATGGATAATTGGCAAAAGCAGGAACAAGAAGATGAGCATCAAGAATAAAATCACTTAATTGAATTAGGAAAGGAAAAGGAAGAAGAAATGGAGGATAGGCAAATAGAAGCAAAAAGTAGGAAGAGATCTTAGAGATGACCATGTTTCCAAGGAATCTAAGAGGAAACTATGAGATTGTGTTGAACCAAATAGACAAAATTCATGTCTTTAAGCAAAAATATAATCTTATTAGGTATAGCTACTAAAGCTGAATTTGTTAAAGATGATAAGATAATTGAAGACCATAGAATAAAGGAAGGTAGATTGATTGAGGAATTCAGTGAACAAAAAAAACATCAATGAAATTTGTTAAGAAAAGATCATTTAACTAGAGACAGAAATGGTACATGTCAAAATAACATTTTTGGAGGACAAATGTGAGAAGCAGGGTAAGAACATTAATGGAATAGGAGGAGATATTAAAAGATTGGAATCCAAAACTAAAGTTTTACGGACATCATATCAGGTATTAACAAAGTCAAATGAAAAATTTAATAGAATCTTGATGGAGGAGGGACACATCAAAGCAGAGGGAAGTACTTTGGATAATCAAAGTGAAGAACTAGAGTCAATAAAAAAGGAATTGGAAACGATG
Source organism: Ceratopteris richardii (assembly GCA_020310875.1). Lineage (NCBI taxonomy): Eukaryota > Viridiplantae > Streptophyta > Polypodiopsida > Polypodiales > Pteridaceae > Ceratopteris > Ceratopteris richardii. The sequence continues at coordinate 109,921,838 of CM035441.1, read as the reverse complement.
AAAGAAGAATTGAAAGATGCTAAAGAATAAGAGAACCAAGCTAATACACATTCTATTACTTCCATGAGATGTTATAGCAACTTGAATAAAAAGATAGAAAAAGAAAGAATAGCCTGGCGGTAGTAGAGGGAAGATTTATTAAAGGAATTAAAGTCATGGAAATCCAAATCTAGTATTGAGTTCAAAGATTTTTTTTTGAAAATATGGCTCAAGAAATTCCAATGACCTTGGAAAGAAAAACTTCTCTTATGCAAGAACATGTTGTGGAAGTTACGAGAGCATATGAAGTAGAGGATGACCAATCATATGAATTTTTACAACAGTTGCTCACTAAGAGAGAAGTTAGGATGAAGTATATTAGAAAAGTACATGATCAATATGAAAATAAAGCTAGACACTTTGCTTTGGAACATGGGGTTAGCCCTAATCATGATCATTGGTCTAGAGATGGGTTAGGCATTTCATTCTACATGATTGTGGAGAGCACAAAGAATTATCAAACTGAGAGAGTAGGAACAGAACCCAATGAACTCTTGGAGTATGAGGAGAATATAGGAATAGCCAAAGAATCATTACAAAAGCTAATACCTCATAGAAAAATAAATATTGAATAAGAATAGGGAATGTAGGAAGATTTTTACAGAAGCTCCCTTGCACTTAAAGATTAATCCAACATTTTGTCTAGTGGCATGAAGAAGAGAATGGCCAAAGATTAGGTATCCGGATGGGTTTCAAAATTTTGATGGGTCAGTTATGGAACTTGGCTCTTTCTAAGCTCAATAACAAGAAGACATATTGGAAAGGTATGCAGATCAACTTGGTAGGATGGGCTATGGTGGTTAATGTGTCCCTTCTTTCTTTGATTATTTACTTTCTCTCTTGTTGGAGACTGAAGGACCAAGAGATTGTGAAATTGGAAAGAATTCGCAAAAACTTTCTCTAGACAGGAGACCCTAATAGAAGCGGCATCCCCAAAATCAAATGGGCTACTTGCATAAGCCAAAAAGATCAAGGTGGTTTGCGTATTCTTGACATTGAAGGAATGGGCAATAAGGTAGTGGCCAAAAGGATAATTAAAGCATGGAGCAATAGGGATGCATCTTTGGCCAAGCTAATTTTTTGAAACATGAGTGCTCTAAGGCTGGTAGGCCTTCCAAGGTGGAAGGGTATGTATCTTCTCACTCTTTTTTTCTCCCCCTATCATGTGTCTCCCAGAGACTTGAGGTTTGCCTGATCGCTTTGGAAGAGCTAGAACAAGGTAAAAAAGTTTGTCAATATCAATGAAGATTGGAAATGAGATATCAGTATTAGAGAAAATGATTCAATCTGGTTCCCTATCAAGGGCATCAAAGGTGTTGAGTCTTGGAACCTTCAAAAAGCTAGGAAGCTTTGAAACAAAGGTTTTTGTTTGTGGAAGCACCTCTGGAATCAAAAAACATGCCCATGGATTAGATTTGAGGACATTGACATAGTTAGTAGAGTGAACTCTGAAAAATGGTGCCTGTTGGAGAGCAATTTCAATGCCTGGGAGTGCTCGAGGACTCGCCTCCTTATTGGGCATGACTACCCTCACCTTGAGGGTCTCAGATGGAACAATGGCAACAATCTTGATAAAATTCTGAGGTTCAAGAAGAATGTGGAATTTCATGTCAATGCTTTATAGAATATGGTGTCTGGATTGCTCAAGTTTTAGGTGGGATCTCAAAATCCAATCCCTCTGGCATCTTCTTATCGAGTTAAAAAAATCATTTCTTATGTGGAAAATCCTCCACCACGGAATTTGGACCAATGTAAAAGCTAAAAAAATTTGTTAATTCCTCCATGGTGTAAACTATTGGAAGATCAAGCTTGCATTATGCTTGAGGTGGATATGCTCTACATCAAATCCATCATTTGGATGGTGCCATATCTTGAAGAATAGCACTTATATGCACATTATTTCTTTGTATTAATTGGTTGATCAGTTATGATCATTTCTTGTAAGGTTCAAGGTATTTACCTTTGTAAAAGGAAAGAGTAAAAGGCCTAAAAGCCACGAGTTAGAAGTGGTTGAGATTGATTCACAATTAATCAATCATGAAGTATTTTTTTGGCAGTGTTGAGTCGATTTAGCATCTCCTCTGTCAGGGGTTTTTGATATAACTTGACTCTGCATCCGCTTATATAGCTAGGGAGAACATCACCTTCCAGTGTAGCGAGTTGAACTGCTCCACTGGTTGAGATCCTATTTATGATCATAGGTCCATAACCTCTCTTTTCGAGCTTTCTTGCATGTTGTTTTAGGGTATACACCAACACTAAGTCTCAGGCCTTCAAGCCTTTATCCTTAACATGGGCATCAAAGTATGCCTTCTGTCGTTTCTTAGCTGCATATATCCCCGCAGCCGCCCTCAGTCTTGTTTCTCCTAACCGTTCAAGGTCAAAGAGTCTAGAGGAGAGTTCATGACCCGTCCATTCATGCTCTTGTGCTACTTTTAATGTAGGTATCAAGAAGTCCAATGGTAGCACTACATTTTGGCCAAATACCATCTGAAAGGGGGTGGCTTGGAGTACCGTTTTATAGGCAACTCGGTATGCCCAAACAACATGGTGTAGCTGTTTGTCCCAATCAGAGCATTTATTATTCACTAGTTTGGTCAACACATTGCACAGGATCTTGTTTGTGCTTTCGGCTTGTCCATTAGCTTGTGGGTGATAGGGGGCAGACTTCTTGTGTACAACCAAGAACTCTTGGAGCAGATTTTCAATAACTTCATTCAAGAAGTGAGTGCCTCTATCACTTACCAGCTCTATAGATAGCCCGTATCTTGTGAACACATTCTCAAATAGGAACTTAGCAGTTGTCTGAGCATCATTCTTTGTCGTAGCTTTTACCTCTACCCACTTTGTTGGATAGTCTGTGGCAACAATGATGTATTCAGCATGTGAACCCTTAGCTGGGGGATTAATAGGACCTAGAAGTCTATTCCCCACTTAGAGAATGCACGTCCACCCATCATAGGTTTTAGTGGCATCTCATCCTTGCGTATAGGGTACTGAGTTCTCTGACAGACATCACACCGTTTCACATAGGTATGTGCATCCATGTGAAGGGTCGGCCACCAGAAGCCCGCAAATAGTATTGCCTTGATCACCCGATCTGGTCCAAAATGTCCTCCTGCTACACCTTGGTGAGCTGCTTCCAAGATCTTGAGATATTCGCTCTCATGGACACATAGTCTCAGGTAACCATCTTTACCACGCTTGTATAGATTATCACCAATGAGTGAGTAATCTAGGGCTTCTTGTTCTAGACTTCTTTGTCTGGCCAGTGTCATATCTTGAGGGAATGTTATCGTCCTCAGGAAATCTACTAATGGTTCACTCCAATCTGGCACTATGGACACTTGATAAAGAGTGGCATGCTCCACAGGTGGTTTAGTGCAACAGATTGGGCATTCCTTGCACAACTTGTGGACATCAGCCTCCATAGTCGGCCAATGCACTCCGAGTCTCCTTAGAGTCTGTAGGGTTCGTTGCTTTGAGTAGTGTTGCTCTAATGCACCTACATGTGCCAATTGCAACCATTTAGCGTACTCATCCTCTTCCACACAACAAGCTAGGATCCCTTGATCTGTGTGCTTGTACATACTTCCTGCCATGATCTGGTATGTTTGGGCTTTTATTATCTCCCTATCTTGAGTGTTTATGACTGGGTGATTGGGCCCGTATGTCAATACTGTCACTAATGGCTTAGCCCACTGAGGTACAACTTCCAAATTAAACAAGTAAGCATCAGGAAGGTCATCTGACACTCCTTGTGGGGCTTCTCCAAAAGTGAGCCTAGAGAGATGGTCTGCTCTCAAGTGAGTCCTCCCTTTCCTTACCACAACTTCAAAATCATATTCCATTAGTAAGAGAAACCATCTTACTAATCGGCCTGTATTGCATGGTTTGTTTACCAAGTAAAATAATGCCTGATGATCGATAAAAAATTTAAACTTATTTGCAAGCAAATAGTGTCTAAAATTTTTAACTGCATATACCATGCCTAATCCTTCTTGTTTGGTGGTGGTATAGTTCCGTTCAGCTGCATTCAACTGTCTACTAGCATAGGCAATTGGAAGGTCCATATTACCTTCGCCCGTAGGTTGTGCGAGTACACACCCAATAGCATAATTGGATGCATCTACATGAACATGAAAAGGCTTATTCCAATCTGGTGCAGTCAAGATTGGTGCTGAACATAATCGCCGTTTAAGCTCATTGAAGGAATTCTCACATTCATCAGTCCACTCAAAGTTGGTCAAAAGTCCGTACAGAGGCTTTGCTATGATGGCATACATGTGTATAAATCGTCGGTAATAACCACAGTGCCCCATGAAAGCTTGTACTTCCTTGACATTCTTTGGCTTAGGTAGCTCGGCGATGGCTCTTACTTTCTCTTCATCGGTGGATATGCCATTCTTTGACACTATGTGTCCTAGAATCTTGCCTTGCCTGACCATGAAAACACACTTTTCTGGGTTCAAGCAGACTTGATACTCTCGACATTTGTCAAAGATTTGTCTGAGTTCAGGGATATGGGTTTGTCTAATGTTGGAATGAGCACAGAGGTCATCAACATAGACTTCCAAATTCTTCCTCAAGAACTCTTTAAACACGTGGCACATCATTCTCTGAAAGGTTGCAGGAGCATTGGTAAGCCCAAATGGCATTACTCGAAAGGCAAATATATCCCACTCTGTGGCAAAAGCCGTTTTATGCTGATCTTCTGGGGCTATGGCCACCTGATCGTAGCCCGAAAATCCATCAAGGAAGCTGTACACTTCCTTGCCTGCTACTCTTTCTAAGAGGTGTTCAGTGATAGGAAGCGGATAGTTATCTCGAATAGTGACAGCATTAACCTTTTTCAAGTTAATGCACACACGTAACTTTCCATTTTTCTTGGGCACCACTACGATGGAGGATACCCACTCAGTGTGCTCAATTTCATAGATGAATCCAGCTTCCACCAATCTATCTATCTCTTCTTTTATCTTGGCAGCATAATTATCATTATATGTGTATGGCTTCTGCTTAGAGGGTTTCGCATATGAGGTCATGGGAATCATGTGCGAGCATATGTGAGGGTCTACATCTTTCAGGTCCTTGTAGCTCCAAGCGAATACATCTCTGTATTCTCTTAGCAAGGCTATCGATTCGTGCTCTTCTTCTTCCGTCAGGTCATGTCCTATGTAAGTGCATCTCTCCTCTCGTTCTTCCAAAGCTACCACTATTTTGTTGGTGGTTTCTTTGTTATCATAGGCCTCTCCTGATTGTGCCTCTTGTTTAGGCATTCTGATCATGACTCTCCTGTCATCTATCTCATACTTTTTAAAATTTTTCGGGACCTCAAACAAAGATTCTTCCTCTTCTGGTGTGACTTCTCTCTTCTTTCTTTTCTTTCCCTGATCCTTAGGGGCCACTTGTGTGGCTAATCTCACATCATTTGTAAACTCTCCATGTCTCTGGGGCTGAAATTCTACTTCATAGAAGTATTCTTCATCTGATGCAAAAGGTGGGTCCATAATGATTGAGTCTAGATTGGAGTCACTTGCATCCTCAAATGCATCAGGGCTAGGTTCACACTCTTCTAAAACTGCATCTCCCATGATTGGCTCTATGGAGAAAACTGATATGTCATAGCCATCCTCATCAGTGTGGTGTCCATTGTTCTTCATTGATGGCTACATCCATGGTTGCTAGGATCTCTTCCCAGCCGTGGGGTTCAAGTTCTTCATCAGGAAATACTACAGGTGCATAGGCTGGGTCTTGAATGGATCTATGGGTTTCTTTTGCACCTATCTCTCTGCCCTTTTCTCTCTTCTCTTCTTCCACTGCCACTTTACACATCCATAAGTGAGTGTCTTCATGCATCCATGAGGATCCTGATCCTATGGAGTGCACAGACTCTGTATCATCTTTGGATCTATGAATAGGATTCCATTGGATAGGAGGGACATCTCTATGAGAGTAATCTTTGAGATTTACCTTGGTCGTGACACCTATGTGTTGCAAATACAAGGAATTGGTTCCCCAATCTTGTACCACTTGCAACTGGCGCATAAATGGTCTTCCCAAAATCATCTCATAGGCATGGTTCTTGCTAATATCACAGATAGCAAACGTGTGCTCAAACTCTACACCACATGTACTGAGAGTTATTCCTCCTAGTAAACCTAGGGGTCTCTCTATGTGACCATCTGCAATTTCATTCTCGTTGGCCTGAGTGCTGGCTTGCCCCAACGCTTCCATAAGGAAGTGGTAGCAATTGCGACTCCTACACCTGAGTCGAGAATTGCCTTGGTTGTGTATCCTTGATGGGTGATGGGGAGGTATGTGTTTCCTTCTTCTCCTTCACTCATGTCTCATATCTTATCTAGAGGAATTTCTGACACTGCCCTATGAGAACCTACCTGGGAATGAGGTTTTGCTATCTCTGGTACTTGTTTGGCTACTTGTTTCCATAGCTCTAGCCTTACTTTGAGTAGATCTTCTAAAGTGAGGTTGCACTGCACTTTAGTATTCTTTACTACCTCCGTATTCCTAGGTATTATCGAGTCTTCGTTTCTGACCATGACTATGGGTGCTCTCATACAAGTGGACTTAGCTTCCCATGGGCCTGTGAAGTGGGGTAATTCATGTAAAGAATTAGACTCAAAGTCTAATCTCTCTTGAGACTGGGTGCTCTCCTGCTCTCCATAAATGGAGGGAATATCTTGTGGGAATTGATCATGTGCATCATCCATAAGTTCAATGGGAGGAGGGACTTCACTTTCTTTAGCCCATTTGTCTTCTTGAATCTCTCGTAGGAATTCTGGTGTGAACCGATTCATAGAAGAAGAGGTGTCTGGCTCCGTGGAGTTAGGCACATAAGCTTCCTGGGCAGGAAGGCTTACTCTCTTACTTGTCTTGCCTTTACTTGGAGAGGTGGGTTCCTTTTTTGAATGTGCAATCAATCTTTCCAATCTTTCTAGCATTCCCTCAAAGTGCAACTGTGTCTTAGCTGAACTAGAGGTGTTAAAGAGGCGACTGGCTTCAAACATGGTTTGAGCCAATTCCACCATCTTAGCACAGATTTTGGTTCGTTCAAGCTCTAGTTCTGCTCTCGGGTAACACTTTTCATGATCAGTTACGGTTGGCCCTTCTTGGATTCTGGCCTGATATGCCTTAAGCATTATGTTAAGGTCCTCGAGAGTGGGATCTGCTAATACTGATCCTACTCTAGGGGATGGTGGGATTAGGTGAGGTGGGTTGGAAGGAGATGGGAATGGTGGTGGTGGGGTAGTGTGAGAGGGAGTTTGAGATGTGAGTTCGGATATCCTGGCTCTTGTTTCTCTTAGGCTTTCCTCAAGTTCACTCATCTTCTTTGCCCATTGCCTCTTCAATCTTTCTCTACTATCTCTCCAGGCTCTAGTCCTCTTCTTGGTTATGCTCTCAGTTTCACTAACATCAGAGCTCTTTTCCTGGCCTACCCCTTGGTTTTGCTGCAATGCCTGAGCTCTAGTGACTACCTGTACTGGTGCAGTGGACGTCACACTTCCTGTAGAGTCTACTACTAACCCAATAACATTGATAGGAGTAATTTTTGGCACATTATTGGGGTTCTTTGGGCAATCTCATAAGAGATGCTCCTTTCCACAATCTTGGCAAAAGCCTTGAATTGTCACTGACTGGGGTTGTGTAGGTGGAGGTAAGGGGCAATCATGAATGAGGTGATCTCCCTGACATCTGTAGCATGGTCCTCTAGGGAATGGGGGACTTACCTGCCTAGGTTGGGGTCTAGAGTTAGGGTTTGTGTACATTACATTTGTGTACTCTGGCTCCCAACTAGGTTCACTTGGTTCTTCACTGTAGTAGGACTCACCATGTTCAGGAGATTGCATGTAGTAAGCCTCGGGACTATCAATATGTGTAGAATCAAAGCTATGGTCACTGTGATCACTTTCTGAAAGCAATGGTGTTACTGGCACTATAGCTCTATTCAAATTCTCTTCTGCAACTGCATACTTTACCGGAATTACATTAGCTGGGGTAGGGGGTTGTTGTGCTAATACAGGCTGAGGCCTTTGTTGGTTTTGGTATTGTGGTTGGTAGGTTTGTTGAGGCCTAACATACTGCTGCGATGGGTACTGGTTCTGGTATCTTCCCTGTTGTGGATAGGGCTAGGGGTAGGTTTGCCTAACTGCTTGCTTATTGTATGGGCAGTCTTGTGCTGTGTGATTGGTGTATCTCCGTTCTATGGTGCAATATTGGCTGCTAGGGTTCACTTGGGGTTGATCCATGATGGGACATACGTTTGCCATATGGTCACCGCCGCAAGTATAGCACCTCTTTACTGGGGCAAATCTAGGAATTTGTTTACTAGAGACTCCTAGTTTTTGAGCTACTTTCTCAGCGAGTTCCTCTATTGATGTAGATTGCAAGGAGGAGAGGCTAGAAGCGCTATCGGAATCTTTGTAGATTTTTGAAAGCTCTAGTTCCTGTCCGTCGGGGCCTGTCGGTCGCGATCGACACGTCAGTCGCGATTGACAGTGTCAATCGCGATTGATAGAGTCGGTCGTGGGTACTATCAATCGTGATCGATGGTGTCGATCGCGATCGACATGTTCTCCGGGATTTTCGTCGTAATTTCAGTCGATCGGGGATGTGTCCGTCGCGATGGACACATGGCAACGCGAGAAATTCAGTCAATCGTCAAAATTAAGTCGGTCGCGATCGATGGTGTCAATCGCGATCGATAGAGGTGTCGGTCGTGGCTGTCGATCACGATCGACAGTGTCAATCGCAATTGACAGGGTCAGTCGGTCATCTCTATCGGTCGCGATCGACAGAATCTGTCGATCGTGGCTGTCGATCGCGATTGACGGTGTCAATCGCGATTGATAGAAAAACACGGAATTTTTTAGTTCTTTCTAGTGATTTGGAATGTGCTCCTTGTGCATATCATGGTGGTGCACTTTGTTTTACCAAAAGGCGAAATTTTCTGTCGATCGCGATCGACAGAGGTCTGCGACACAGAGACAGTTCCGAGTTCATCCGTACCTACGCAGCATGCTGGAGGGGATGATACAGCTGTACCTGCAAGATCACTCAGAAAATAGGCAAAAAGCAATGCACACAATTCGCTCTCTCGCTCTCTCTCACAAGTGAAATGAGGGACATGGAAGGAAGAAGGTGATATGATCAAAAACTGAAATTTTTTGCGATGGTGGAGATGGAGGTGGGAGGTGGTGAGGATGATGATGGTGATGATGATGATGAAGTAAGAAAGAGAAAAATAAAGAAGATTAAAGAAATTACCTACTACGCCAACGTCTCAAATCTACGTCTTACCATCACACGCTCGTCCTCAAAGCTCGATCCCCGGCAACGGCGCCAAAATTTGGTGTAGCTCAGTGATGAGTAGCACCTCCTTTAATGTCAATCCGGGAAGACGTGAGGATGGTATGATGACCTCGAGCAGGTGAAGGCACAAGTGCGTGAGTGAGAAGCACACTAGCATGCACACACATACACACACACGTGCACACCAGGGAAGACAAAGAGTAAGAAGCAATGGAGTTCTTTAGATTACTTCCAAAATGCTCATACAAGTTCAAATCAATTACAAGCTACCGTAAAAAATGAGCTCTCTAGCTCTATTTATAGTTTTTGACTAGGTTTTGGTCGTGTCCAGACCTAGTGTCCGGCCTAGTTAAGAATTAGGTTCTAGGCCCCATTTGAAGGCTCAAATGGAGTCTAAAAATTATGAAAACTGGTAGGTAGCTACTTCTAATTCTCCTCAAGCTCAAGGACTCCTTGGCTTGCACAAAATGGAGCTATGAAAATATGAAATGGTATTTACAATGGCTTTTAGTGATGAAAATCACTATTTTTGTAGGGATTTCCTCTAACGATTTGACATACACATCTTCGAGCTTCCTACTTGCTCCTTCTCCTTATGTGTCCACCTCTTTGATATGCTTTAGCTTCCTGAAAAAATAATGGCCTACTTGCCCGATCTTCTTTGACTACTCTGTCTGCTTGTACCTTCTCTTCACTCCGACTCCCTTCGTTGGATTCCTTGTCTTGTTAGTCCTTCAGTTCCTTGACTACTGCTAACACCCGTCCTACCAAGTTGATCTGCATACCTTTCCAATATGCCTTCTTGTTATTAAGCTTAGAAAGAGCCAAGTTCCATCACTGACCCATCAAAATTTTGTAAAACATCGAGATTCCTAATAGGCATAAGATTTGATCCCTCAAAATCAAATGACAACCATTGTCAATCAAAATTTGAGGTGGATTCCTAGTAACAGCCCTAAAAGTGGTTTTAGCGTGGTTAATTTTTGAACTCCATGCCTCAAAAAATGTATTTAGGCAATACCAAAAGGTATCAATGCCAATCGGATCCTTATGCACAAAAGCATTCGTCTCCTTGACAAAGAGCCTCATGATCATTTGATCTTGATTGAGAGGAAGAAAGAGGCCTTGAATAAGAACTAAATGTTCAAAATGTTAACAAGGCACCTGAAACCATCGACGATGATTGCAAAGAGAAGAGGGCCAAGGGGCATTCTTGCTTGATAGAACATCTTAATCAAATAGCTTGAGAAAGTTGGCCATTGATGTTTACCTACACTCATGCATTTCCCAAAAACATTCAGATCATCTTAATGAATCCTATGTAGATGAAGGTTTTGATATCTATATCAATAAATGTTTCTATAGAGGTGATGATCAACTTCAAAATTCTGATCATTAATATATAGGATGGGTCAATTAAATCTGTGAAATTTTTTGTTACTACTTTGCAAGTAGTGAGCACATAGTTTCTTGATTGCTATGTTCCTTTCTTGGGTCCTATTATCTTTGGGAAATTGATCCATTTAGCTGCAACAGTTCCATCCTTTCCCATTTTCTAGAATTTTGGCCATTCTCTTCTTTATGCCACTGGAGAAAATGTTGGATTAATCTTTAAGTGCAAGGGAGCTTCTATCAAAATCTTCCTTCATTCCCTATTCTTGTTCAATATTTATTTCTCTATGAGGTATTAGCTTTTTGTAATGATTCTTTGGTTATTCCTATATTCTCCTCATACTCCAAGAGTTCATTGGGTTTTGTTCCTACTCTCACAGTTCGATAATTCTTTATGCTCTCCAAAATCATGTAGAATGAAATGCCTAACCCATCTCTAGACCAATTATCATGATTAGGGCTAACCCCATGTTCCAAAGCAAACTGTCTATATTTTTTTTTATATTAATCATGTATTTTTCTAATATACTTCATCCTAAATTCTCTCTTAGTGAGCAACTATTGTATGAATTCATATGATTGGTCATCCTCTACTTCATCTACTCTCGTAACTTCCACAACATGTTCTTGCATAAGAGAAGTTTTTCTTTCCAAGGTCATTGGAATTTCTTGAGCCAGATTTTCAATAAAAAAACCTTTGAACTGAATACTAGATTTGGATTTCCATGACTTTAATTCCTTTAATAAATCTTCTCTCTACTACCGCCAGACTATTCTTTCTTTTTCTATCTTTATATTCAAGTTGCTATAACATCTCATGGAAGTAATAGAATGTGTGTTAGCTTGGTTCTCTTATTCTTTAGCATCTTTTGATTCTTCTTTCATCATTTCCAATTCCTTTTTTATTGACTCTACTTCTTCACTTTGATTATCCAAAGTACTACCCTCTGCTTTGATGTGTCCCTCCTCCATCAAGATTCTATTAATTTTTTCATTTGCCTTTGTTAATACCTGGTATGATGTCCGTAAAACTTTAGTTTTGGATTCCAATCTTTTAATATACCCTCCCATTCGGTTAATGTTCTCACCGTGCTTCTCACATTTGTCCTCCAAAAATGTTATTTTGCCATGTACCATTTCTGTCTCCAGTTGAATGATCTTCTCTTAACAAATTTCATTGATGTTCTTTTGTTCACTGAATTCCTTAATCAATCTACCTTGCTTTGTTCTACGGTCTTCAATTATCTTATCATCTTTAACAAATTCAGCTTTAGTAGCTATACCTGATAAGATTATATTTTTGCTTAAAGACATGAATTTCTCTATTTGGTTCAACACAATCTCATGGTTTTCTCTTAGATTCCTTGGAAACATGGTCATCTCTAAGATCTCTTCCTACTTTTCACTTCTATTTGCCTATCCTCAATTTCTTCTTCCTTTTCCTTTCCTAATTCAATTAAGTGATTTTATTCTTGATGCTCATCTTCTTGTTCCTGCTTTTGCCAATTATCCATAGATTCTTAAACATCTTGATCTATGTCTCGATGTTCTTCTTTATCTCATGTGTCTTATCTTTCATGTTCTTCCTCTTGATCTGATATATCCTTCATCTATGTGTCATTGATTCCATCTTCTTGCTAAATACTGTTGGTGCTATTAGCAAGCCTAAATGCTTGGCTAACTACTTGGGACTACACTTCATTTTATCTTTTCACAAGGAAGAACTACATGTGAACCTATGCCTAGTTATTTTTTGTAGACATGATTTCTCCATGTGTAGTTAATCATTTGTGTTAGCTCAATAAAGTGTTGATTTTTGGTGCACTAACATGTTTCCATTCTGCATAATAAATGTTTGATTGCAGGTAATTTGCAAAGGAGGTATGCTTGTCAGTGGTGATAAACTACCATCAAATGTGGTGGCTTGGAGGGGAGGGGCTTCAATTTGAAGTTACTACTTTGCAAGTAGTGAGCACGTAGTTTCTTGATGTCTATGGTCCTTTCTTGGGTCCTATTATCTTTGGGAAATTGATCCATTTAGCCGCAATAGCTCCATCCTTTCTCATTTTCTAGAATTCTGGCCATTCTCTTCTTCATGCCACTACACAAAATGTTGGATTAATCTTTAAGTGCAAGGGAACTTCTATCAAAGTCTTCATGCATTCTCTATTCTTGTTCAATATTTATTTCTCTATGAGTTATTAGCTTTTTGTAATGATTCTTTGGTTATTCCTATATTCTCCTCATACTCCAAGAGTTCATTGGGTTTTGTTCCTACTCTCATAGTTCGATAATTCTTTATGCTCTCCAGAATCATGTAGAATGGAATGCCTAACCCATCTCTAGACCAATGATCATGATTAGGGCTAACCCCACGTTGCAAAGCAAAGTGTCTAACTTTATTTTCATATTGATCATGTATTTTTTCTAATATATTTCATTTTAACTTCTCTCTTAGTGAGCAAATGTTGTATGAATTCATATGATTGGTCATCCTCTACTTCATTTGCTCTCGTAACTTCCACAACATGTTCTTGCATAAGAGAAGTTTTTCTTTCCAAGGTCATTGGAATTTCTTGAGCCAGATTTTCAATAAAAAAATCTCTAAAGTGAATATTAGATTTGGATTTCATGACTTTAATTCCTTTAATAAATCTTGCCTCTACTACCGCCAGGCTATTCTTTCTTTTTCTATCTTTTCATTCAAGTTGCTATAACCTCTCATGGAAGTAATAGAATGTGTGTTAGCTTAGTTCTCTTATTCTTCAGCATCTTTCGATTCTTCTTTCATCATTTCCAATTCCTTTTTTATTGACTCTAGTTCTTCTCTTTGATTACCAAAGTACTTCCCTCTGCTTTGATGTGTCCCTCCTCCATCAAGATTCTATTAATTTTTTCATTTGCCTTTGTTAATACCTGATATGATGTCCGTAAAACTTTAGTTTTGGATTCCAATTTTTTAATATCTCCTCCCATTTTGTTAATGTTCTCACCTTGCTTCTCACATTTGTCCTCCAAAAATGTTATTTTTCCATGTACCATTTCTGTCTCCAGTTGAATGATCTTCTCTTAACAAATTTCATCGATTTTCTTTTGTTCACTAAATTCCTCAAACAATCTACCTTGATTTATTCTACGGACTTCAATTATCTTATCATCTTTAACAAATTCAGATTTAGTAGTTATACCTGATAAGATTATATTTTTGCTTAAAGACATGAATTTCTCTATTTGGTTCAACACAATCTCATGGTTTCCTCGTAGATTCCTTGGAAACATGGTCATCTCTAAGATCTAATCATACTTTTCAGTTCTATTTTCCTATCCTCCATTTCTTCTTCCTTTTCCTTTCCTAATTCAATTAAGTGATTTTATTCTTGATGCTCATCTTCTTGTTCCTACTTTTGCCAATTATCCATAGATTCTTAAACATCTTGATCTATGTGTTGATGTTCTTCTTTATCTCATGTGTCTTATCTTTCTTGTTCTTCCTCTTGATCTGATATATCCTTCATCTCTATGTCATTGATTCCACCTTCTTGCTAAATACTGTTGGTGCAATTAGCAAGCCTAAATGCTTGGCTAATTACTTGGGACTACACTTCATTTTATCTTTTCACAAGGAAGAACTACATGTGAACCTATGCCTAGTTATTTTTTGTAGACATGATTTGTGCATGTGTAGTTAATCATTTGTGTTAGCTCTATAAATTGTTGATTTTTGTGCACTAACATGTTTCCATTCTGCATAATAAATGTTTGATTGCAGGTATTTTGCAAAGGAGGTACACTTGTCAGTGGTGATAAACTACCATCAAATGTGGTGGCTTGGATGGGAGGGGCTTCAATTTGGAGAGCACCACATAGGTGTCATTGGTATCTAGTTGTTTGTGATCGAGTTAAAGACATTATTGCTGTTGGCATAATAGATGTATGGCTGCCGCCACCTTTATAGTTTGTGGATGCGAATGATGCTATTTTTCTATGGGGTATCTACCAAGTCAATTGTACAATCTGAATGAATCAAAGTATGGCACAAGTGCACAACTCGAGGAGTTAATTGATGCATTACATGAAAAGTTGCATGCAAGGTGCTTTAGAAGTTTTCTGGTTGTCACATTTGAAAGTGAGGACTTGGTGGATGACCTATTCTCGGAGGGAGGGAAGATTGAATTAGGAGGGAAACAGATTGAAATCAAGAGGCTCAGCCCAGGAAAACTATTTTCGTGCCTGGAGCCCACCTTCAAGAGTGGGATCACGTGGTGATTATGGAGGTTATAGTGACTTTGGGGCTTATCCGCAAGGGATAAATCCTCTTCTGGTTCAGAGAAACTTATTATTATTAGTTTTGGAAGTCTTTCGGGAGAAATGACGATAGATAAGGTTACAAATTACTTCAAAAAAAAAGGGGTAATATTGTGGATTGGCGAGAAGGGGATGTGAAGGGGAGCCACGAGACATTTGCGTGGATTGGGAGGGATTAATCATGTAGGCTGATTCTTCAGTCAATGAGCGTGTTCTGCAAGAAAAACACATCTGGGATGCGTCAGTAGCAAAGTAATGGTCCTACAGCTGTCAGAGACTTGGGTTTTGCACAACAAAGTTGTAGGCCTGTGATTGGTGGGTTCGAAGGTTGAGTTTTTTTGTCAGTGGAACTCAAATGCGTCTGCTTCCTCATCGTGAATGCCCTTCCTCTAGAGGTCAGGGTTTGCATTGGAGACCATAGGCAGATAGTATTTAGCAGTGCTTGGGGTTATCATGTAGTTCATCAAAACATTATGATCATCAAGTGCCCTGAATGATCTATGTTGCACCTGGACTTTTGGTGAAAGACTTGTATCATCATCAATTGCCTTGAGCAACTCATACGTCACCTCATTTTGTGCTGAAGAATTTGGGGAAAAAAAAAGGCTATCATCGAGAGAGAATGTTCCCCCTTCTATCCAAAGAAGGATAGTTTGCATATGTAGAGAGAAGGGGAAGGTCACGCAAGCTGTAAGGGATCAAAAGGTTTGATGTAGAGGTTGTTCCATCTACTTGTGTGTTCCAACGTGTAGGATAGGTCTTGAAACATGAGGTTTTGTTGATATGTTGACACGTTTTGCAGAAGTTCTGATAGTAGTATTGTACTTAGTTTTGAACTATGAAGCTTGATGCTATTTATCACTTTGCGTAAAGCCAAAATTACTGCAATGAAAGGTCTCATAGGCATCACAAAATGAAGAACTACGCCAGAGAGATTCGGGACTTAAAAAGAAGGATTAGCATGTTGCCCCAGCTGATGGAAGGACACTATCCATGAGTGCATTACGCGGAGATTCAAGAAGAGTATGTTTATGATGATTTGCTTTGAGTATGAAGAAATGCAAAAATCATACAGGTATTCTATCTACCGAGTCAAAAAGCTCGTTGGAAAGAAGTATTCACATGCAGCTGTAGATCATGGGAAAGCATAGCGCTAAAGTGATTGCATCAGAAATTATTTTTTGTCTATCATAAAAATCAAGGCTGATTGTTGGCATACAAGTCAGATGAAGAGCATACTAGCGCAACGGAGGAGTCATGCACAATACGGCAACAATGCCCAATCATTTTTTCCATGGACCATTTACAACTCAAGTGATTTTAATCACTACACAAACATTGTAAATTCCGTTTTTGGTAGAATAGACTCCATTTTGTGCAAGCCGAGGAGTCCTCGAGCTTGAGGAGTATTAGAACTAGCCACATATCAATTTTCATAATTTTTAGACTCTGTTTGAGCCTCAAATAGGCTCTAGAACCTAATTTTTAACTAGGCCGGACACTAGGTCTGGACAAGACCAAAGCTAGTTAGAAAACTATAAAAAGAGCTAGAGAGCTCATTTTTGAGGTTAGATTGTTTGTGAATTGAGCTTATGTAAGAGACTTTTTGACTAATGCAAAGAACTCCATTGTTCCTCTCCTTATTCTTGCCTTGTGTGCGCGTGTGTGTGTATGTGTGTGCATGCTTGTGTGCTTCTCACTCACACACTTGTGCCTTCACTTGCTCATAGTCTTCATACTAGTCCTCACGTCTCCACGGATTGACAATTATGAGATGAATCTTCTCACATTGGTACTCACCATTGTGCTAGAGTGACACCAAATTTGGCGCCGTTGCCGGGGAGAGAGATTCGAGGACGAGCGTGTGATGGTAAGACGTCGAGTTGAGACATTGGAGTTATAGGTAATATCCTTCCTTTTCTTTATTTTTCTTCATTCTTTCCTTACTTTCGCATCACCATCATCACCATCATCACCATCATCATCCCCACCATCTCCCACCTCCATCTCCATCTCCACAAAAATTTCAGTTTTTTGGTCATATTACACTCCCCACCTCATTTCCCTCATTTCATTGTGAGAGAGAGCGAGAGAGAGCTTGCATGCTATCTGTTTTTGGTGTGTTTTTGAGCTTTTGTTGCAGGAACTAGCTGTACCACCTTCTCCAGCAGTGTGCGCAGGTACGACAGACTCTGCACAGGTCCGGGACGACGACCTCTGTCTGTCGCGACAGACAGAAAAACTTAATATTTTGTGAATGCGTGTTTGGCACTGTAACCTACACCATTAGAGCACTCCAAATCACTAGAAGTTTCTCAAAAATTTGCGTTTTTTCAGTCTATCGTGACAGACACCGTCTATCGCGACAGACACCGTCTATCGCGATAGATACCGTCTATCGTGACAGACACCGTCTATCGCGACAGACAGAGACCCACGACAGACACCGTCTATCGCGACAGACAGAGACCCACGACAGACACCGTCTATCGCGACAGACACCGTCTATCGCGACAGACCAAATCACGACAGACGACAGACAGCGTCTATCGCGACAGACCACTCTATCGCAACAGACACCGTCTATCGCGACAGACCACTCTACCGCGACAGACACCGTCTATCGCGACATACCACTCTATCGCGACAGACCACTCTATCGCGACAGACACCGTCTATCGCGACAGACCACTCTATCGCGACAGACACCGTCTATCGTGACAGACACCGTCTATCGTGACAGACACCGTCTATCGTGACAGACACCGTCTATCGTGACAGACCACTCTATCGCGACAGACACCGTCTATCGCGACAGACAGCCCCCCATGATAGTTTGTGTCTATCGCGACAGACACAGTCTATCGCGATAGACAGACATTTTCGGCAAAAATTAAGGGGTAAATTTTTTGGAAATTTAGGCTAAATTTTGGGCATATTTGCACTCTCAAATACTCACACACTTGCAAAGGCCTTAGAAAAATGCATTAAAACTCCTGAAAGGTTCTGTTTGTCTGTTTAACCCCCTAAACCCTGAATGCGTTGATTTTCAGATAGGATATTTGGAAGTTGACACACTGAGGGGTAGGAACACCAAGGGAGCTCTAGAGGAAATTTTTATCAATACAAAAGGGGGAACAAGGGTCATTAAAAAAGTGTCTGAAATAAATTGTCTGTCAATTGAAGGATCAACTTGAAGCTAAACTTGGGATTCTTACAGGATCATCGAGAACTCTTGGAGAAAGCAAAGTAAGTGCCAAGGCGAACAAGCTCGGGAAGGGAACGTGCTTCTTGGGTAGACCAGCATCGCCAGGAGAAGCGACTTGAGGTTGGAACATCACTTAACCCCCTCAGTCTATTCTTAGCAGAGGCTAAGTGTGAGTAGTTGTTCTGATTGACTAGGGGTACGATAGGAACACTCAAGTTTGAAGAGCCCTTAATTTCTCAAGTGCAAGGGTAGGCAAAATTGTAGTCAAGGGATAACTTAAAGGAAAAGAACTTAAACTAAGCGGATGCAGAACATCAAGTACGACCCACGAAAGTGCTCCTGATGACGCTTAACTAAAAACAAGAAAACACATCCAAAGGAACTTAAAAGGAACAAGTGACTGGTACCAAAGAATCAGCAACGTACAAAGGGCATATGAACCTTAGGTCAGGTAGACACCTAGGGAGAGACAGACAAAGTCTTAGATCTTCAGAGGCTAGTGTCAATCATACTGCGAGGTCTTGGGCCCAACAGTTGAGCCATCATTCGTATTACCCTAGTTCTGAGACTAGCGAGTCTGAGATGTCCCACGGTATGGAGAGACCTACAGGAAGTTTTGGGGTGCCATATTTACATAGGGTGGAAGGCCCTTACAAGATGCAACTCGAGTACCTTAGGACCAACTGATTAGGTGCTAGCATCTATGAGGACGGCCTAGGAAGAGCGGTGGTCCAGATTAAAAACCCTGACCAATCCATTGGACTAGAGCGCCCAGCTATCAAGTTTGAAAATGGAGCATACTTGGACAAGGAAGGGACAATATATGTAGTCACCAGTCATCCCGATAGGACAGATGAATTTGGGAATGTGGTCCCGGAAACGGACTTAGGTGACCTAGAGCAAGGAAACATGGGCGAAGAACCTAGAACCCCCCGAGGCAAATCTGTTCTCACGAGGATTATCACACCAGAGTGGATTCCCCAAGATAATAAGAGCATAGATCTCCTCTTGAACCGAGAGACGGATGAAGCCTTTTGGAGATATAGACCTAGTCAACCGAGTGAAGTAGGAACAATCATGATATATGAGTTCAAAGATCCTGATATTCCAGGAAGAGTGACCTACTTAGATCACTCTTCAGAGAGGATCTTTGGGGTTACAGAAAATGATAGGCATGCTTACACTTGGAAAGGAGAATTTATCTTCCCCCAACCAAGATCGAATGTGTCCTTTGGTCGCCAAGGAGCTGGAACATCTCAAGCTCAGGGGACTCAAAGAGAAAGGAGTCGAGAGAGACCTGAGGTAAGCTTTGCCAACTCTTGGGGAAGAGAAAGAACGAGAATGGACATGAATAGAGGGGAACCTGAGGGACATAGAGCCCCAGGGAACCGAAGAAATGCCGATGATTTCCCTTTGCCAAGACCAAGAGAGCACACGAGGACCTTGAGACCGACCCAGCTAGTTAAGTCCATGAAAAACTACTTCGATGGCACTGGAGACCCCTATGATCATGTAGCCGAGTTTAAGCAAGTCTTGAGAGCTGAACAAGTTGAAGACCTGTTCACGCAGTACAATGCCTTTGGTTTAACCCTTAGGAACACCACCCTGACATGGTTTCAGCCACTAAACGAGAGGCAGTTTAGAAGCATAGATCAACTTTTAGAGGCATTCATTATCGAATTCTCTAAAAGTGGCATAAGGCATAATACTTGCTCATTGATATACAGCTTCAAGCAGACCCCGCAAGAGACTGTGAGACTTGCAGGAAGAAGATTTATGCAATATCTTGAGCGATGTCCTGGTCTTGAGTTACCCACACCAGCAAAGCAAGTGGCTTTATTCTTGGATGGATTGCTAAGTACCAAATTGAGATCATATGTGTACTTGAAGGACCCCCGGACTATAGAAGAATGTGTACGCATGTGCATCGATATTGAGGATAACCTAGGGGAGGAGTTAGAGCTATCCAAAATCTACAAAGATTCAGATAGTACCTCTAGCCTCTCTTCCTCACAACCCACATCAATTGAGGAACTTGCGAAAAAAGTAGCTCAAAAACTAGGCGTCTCTAGTAAACAAATTCCTAGATTTGCCCCAGTAAAGAGGTGCTATGCGGTGGTGACCATATGGCAAACGCATGTCCCATCACGGCTCAACCCCAAGTGAACCCTAGCAGCCAATATTGCACCATAGAGCGAAGGTACACAAATCACTCAGCACAGGACTGCCCATACAATAAGCAAGCGGTTAGGCAAACCTACCCTTAGCCATACCCTCAACAAGGCAGATACCAGAGTCAATATTCACCACAACAGTATATTAGGCCTCAACAAAATTACCAACCGCAATATCAGGGCCAACTGAGACCCCAACCAGTGCTAGCACAACAACCACCTGCTCCTACTAATGTGATTCCGGTCAAGTATGCTGCTGCAGAAGAAAACCTGAATAGAGCGATAGTCCCAGTAACACCATTAATCTCAGAAAGTGATCCGAGTGACCATAGCTTTGATTCTACACATGTTGATAGTCCCCAGGCTTACTACATGCAGTCTCCTAAACATGGTGAGTCTTACTACAGTGAGGAACCGAGCGAACCTATTTGGGAGCCTGAATATGCTAATGTCATGTACACAAACCCCAACTCTAGACCTCAACCTAGGCAGATACGACCCCCTTTTCCTAGAGGACCTTGCTTCAGATGCTAGGGTGATCACCTCATACGTGATTGCCCCATGCCTGCACCTACACAACCCCAATCAGTGACGATCCAAGGCTTTTGCCAGGAGTGCGGAAAGGAACATCTCTTACGAGATTGTCCCAAGAATCCCAGCAATATGCCAAAAATCTTTCCGATTAATGTTATTGGGTTAGTGGTCAATTCCACAGGAAGTGTCACTTCCACTGCACCAGCGCAGGTAATCACTAGAGCTCAAGCATTGCAGCAAAACCAAGGGGTAAGCGAGGAAAAGAGCCCAGACGCTAGCGATACTGAGAGCCAAAATAAGAAGAGAACAAGAGCTTGGAGAGATAGCCGTGAACGTATGAAAAGGCAATGGGCAAAGAAGATGAGTGAACTTGAGGAAAGTCTACAAGAAACCAAGGCCAAAATCATAGAGATCACATCTCAACCGCACTCTCACACATTCCCACCACTACCATCCCCATCACCCTCCATCCCTCCACCCTCTAATACACCCCACGTAACCCACCCACCACCCCGAGCAGGATCAGTATTAGCTGATCCCACTCTTGAAGACATAGACATGATGCTTAAAGCATATCAGGCCAGAATCCAAGAAGGGCCAAATGTAACTGATCATGACAAGTGCTACCCTAGAGCTGACCTAGAGATAGAAAGAACCAAGCTTTGCACGAAAATGGTTGCATTGGCTCAGACTATGTTTGAAGCCAGTCGCCTTTTCAATTACTCGGGCTCAGCCAAGACGCAATTACACTTGGATGGACTTCTAGAGAAGTTAGAGGGCATAATTGCAAGATCTGCCAAGGAAGAAAAAAATCAAGAAAGAGATGAAGCAAGCAAAAACATGACCCATCCCCCACCGAAAGCTTATGTGCCCAATTCCACTGAACCAGACAACCTCCCCTCCCTAGAAAGAATAGAGAATCTAATTGCACAATCGCAAAAGGAACCCGCCCCTCAACACCATGACAAGGCTAGTGAAAGAGCAGGTCTTCCTACCCAGAAAGCCTATGTGCCTGAAGCTTATGTGCCTAGCTCCACTGAACCAGACACCTCTTCTTCTATGAATCAATACACACCAGAATTCTTGCGAGAGATTCAAGAAGAGAAATGGGCTAAAGAGAGTGAAGTTCCTCCTCCCATTGAACTCGTGGATGACACACACGATCAATTCCCACAAGACCTTCCTTCCATTTATGGAGAGCAGGAGAGTGCCCAATCTCAAGAAAGATTAGACTTCGAGTCTAATTCTTTACAAGAACTACCCCATTTCACAGGCCCATGGGAAGCAAAGTCCACCTGTATGAGAGCACCTACAGTCATGGTAAGAAACGAAGATTCAGTCATACCTAGGAACACAGAGGTAGTGAAGAACACCAAAGTGCAGTGCAATCTCACTTTGGAAGAGCTGCTTAAGGTTAGACCAGAAGTGTGGAAACATGTAGCCAATCAAGTGCCCGAGATAGCAAAACCTCGTTCCCAGGTAGGATCCCAGAGAACAGTGCCAGAAATACCCTTAGACAAGATAGGAGACATGAGTGAGGGCGAAGAGGGAAACACATATCTCCCCATCACTCATCAGGGATACACAACCAAGGCCATCTTGGACTCAGGTGCAGGAGTTGCAATTGTTACCACTTCCCTATGGAAGCGTTGGGGCAAGCCAGCACTCAGGCCCACGAGGATGAAATTACAAATGGCCGATGGTCACATAGAGAGACCCTTAGGATTGCTAGAAGGAATAACTCTCACCACCTGTGGTGTCGAGTTTGAGCATACATTTGCCATATGTGATTTTAGCAAGAACCATGCCTATGAAATGATCTTGGGACGACCTTTTATGCGACAGTTGCAAGTGGTACAGGATTGGGGAACCAATTCCTTGTACCTGCAACACTTAGGTGTTACGACCAAAGTGAATCTCAAAGATTACTCTCATAGAGATGTCCCTCCTATCCAATGGAATCCCATCCATAGAGCCAAAGATGATACAGAGTCTGTACATTCCATAGGATCAGGATCCTCATGGATGCATGAAGACACCCACTTATGGATGTGCAAAGTAGCAGTAGAAGAAGAGAAGAGAGAAGAAGCCAGAGAGATAGGTGCAAAAGAAACACATAGATCAATTCAAGACCCAGCCTATGCGCCTGTAGTATTTCCTGATGAAGAATTTGAACCCCATGGCTGGGCAGAAATCTTAGCAAGAATGGACGTAGCCATCAATGAAGAACAATGGACACCTCACTGTGATGAAGATGGCTATGACATTTCAGTCTTCTCCATAGAGCCAATCATGGGAGAGGCAGTTCTAGAAGAATGCGAACCTAGCCCTGATGCATTTGAAGATGCGAGCGACTCCGATCTAGAGTCAATCATTATGGATCCACCTTTTGCATTAGATGAAGAATACTTCCATGAAGTAGAATTTCAACCCCAGAGGTATGGAGAGCTTACAAGTGATGTAAGACTAGCCACACATGTGACCCCGAAGGAAGAAGGAAAGAAAAAAAAGAAGAGAGAAGTCACACCAGACGAGGAAGAATCTTTGTTTGAGGTCCCAGAAAATTTTAAGAAGTATGAGATAGATGACAGGAGAGTCATGATCAGAATGCCTAAACGAGAGGCGCAATCAGGGGAGGCCTATGATAACAAAGAGACCACCAAGAAAATAGTGGTAGCCATGGAAGAGGGAGAAGAGAGATGCACTTACATAGGCCATGACCTGACGGAAGAAGAAGAGCAAGAATTGATAGCCTTGCTAAGAGAATACAGAGATGTATTCGCTTGGAGTTACAAGGATTTGAAGGGTGTTGATCCAGACATCTGCTCACACACTATCCCCATGACCTCGGATGCCAAACCTTCTAAGCAAAAGCCATACACATATAATGATAATTATGCTGCTAAGATCAAAGAGGATATAGATAGACTGGTCAAAGCTGGATTCATCTATGAAATTGAGCACACTGAGTGGGTATCCCCCATCGTAGTGGTGCCCAAGAAAAATGGAAAGCTGCGTGTGTGCATTAACTTAAAGAAGGTTAATGCAGCCACAATTTGAGATAATTATCCGCTTCCCATCACAAAACATCTCTTAAAAAGAGTAGCAGGCAAGGAAGTGTACAACTTCCTTGATGGATTTTCGGGCTACAATCAAGTAGCCATAGCTCCAGAGGATCAGCATAAGACAGCTTTTGCCACAGAATGGGGCATATTCGCCTCTCGGGTAATGCCATTTGGGCTTACCAATGCACCAGCAACCTTCCAGAGGCTGATGTGCCATGTATTTAAGGAGTTCCTGAGGAAGAACTTAGAAGTCTATGTTGATGATCTTTGTGCTCATTCCAACATCAGACAAACCCATATTCCTGAAATGAGACAAATCTTTGACAAATGTAGAGAATATCAAGTCTGCCTAAACCCAGAAAAGTGTGTTTTCATGGTCAGGCAAGGTAAGATTTTAGGACACATAGTGTCAAAGAATGGCATATCCACCGATGAAGAGAAAGTAAGAGCCATAGCCGAGTTACCTAGGCCAAAGAATGTCAAGGAAGTACAAGCTTTCATGGGGCATTGTGGTTATTACCAACGATTTATACACATGTATGCCATCATTGCAAAGCCTCTGTACGGACTTCTGACAAACTTTGAGTGGCCTGAGGAATGTGAGAATTCCTTCAATGAGCTTAAACGACGATTATGTTCAGCACCAATCTTAACCACACCGGATTGGAATAAGCCTTTCCATGTTCATGTGGATGCATCCAATTATGCCATTGGATGTGTGGTTGCACAACCTACTGGTGAAGGTAATATGGATCTTCCAATTGCCTATGCTAGTAGACAATTGAATGCAGCTGAACGAAATTATACCACTACTGAGAGAGAAGGCTTAGGCATGGTATATGCAGTTAAGAAATTTAGACACTATTTGCTTGCAAATAAGTTTAAATTTTTTACTGATCATCAAGCATTGCTATACCTCGTAAACAAGCCATGCAATACAGGAAGATTAGTAAGATGGTTTCTCTTGCTAATGGAATATGATTTTGAGGTTGTGGTAAGGAAAGGAAAGACTCATTTGAGAGCAGATCACCTTTCTAGGCTCACATCGGGAGAAGCCCCACAAGGAGTGTCAGATGACCATCCTGATGCTTACTTGTTTAATTTGGAAGTGGTGCCGCAGTGGGCTAAGCCATTGGTACCAGTGTTGACATACGGACCTAACCACCCAGTAATAAACACACAGGATAGAGAGGTAGTAAAAGCCCAAAAGTATCACATCATGGCAGGAAGTATGTACAAGCACACAGATCAAGGGATCTTGGCTTGTTGTGTGGAAGAGGATGAGTACGCTAAATGGTTGCAATTAGCACATGAAGGTGCGTTAGAGCAACACTACTCAAAGCAACGAACCTTACAGACACTAAGGAGACTCGGAGTGCATTGGCCGACTATGGAGGCTGATGTCCAAAAGTTGTGCAAGGAATGCCCAATCTGCTGCACTAAACCACCTGTGGAACATGCCACTCTTTATCAAGTGTCCATAGTGCCAGATTGGAGTGAACCTCTAGTATCCTTCTTAAGGACGAGAACATTCCCTCCAGACATGACTCTGGTTAGGCAAAGGAGTTTAGAACAAGAAGCCCAGGATTATTCACTCATTGGTGACAATCTATACAAGCGTGGTAAAGATGGTTACCTGAGACTATGTGTCCATGAGAGTGAATATCTCAAAATCTTGGATACTGCTCACCAAGGTGTAGCAGGGGAACACTTTGGACCAGATCGGGTAATCAAGGCAATACTATTCGCGGGCTTTTGGTGGCCAACCCTTCACATGGATGCACATACCTATGTGAAACGGTGTGATGTTTGTCAGAGAACTCAGTACCCTATATGCAAGGATGAGATGCCACTGAAGCCTATGATGGGTGGACGTGCGTTCTCTAAATGGGGAATAGACTTTGTTGGTCCTATTAATCCCCCAGCTAAGGGTTCACATGCTGAATATATCATTGTGGCCACAGACTATCTAACCAAGTGGGTAGAAGCGAAAGCTACTACAAAAAATGATGCTCAAACAACAACAAAGTTCTTATTTGAAAATGTATTCAGGAGGTACGGATTGCCAATAGAGTTGGTGAGTGATAGAGGCACACACTTCTTGAATGAAGTCATAGAAAACCTTCTCCAAGAATTCTTGGTGATACATAAGAAATCGGCCCCCTATCATCCACAAGCTAATGGCCAGACTGAGAGCACTAATAAGATCTTATGCAATGTGCTGACTAAACTAGTGAACAATAAACGCTCTGATTGGGACAAACAGCTACACCATGCTGTTTGGGCATACCGGGTTGCCTATAAAACGGTACTCCAAGCCACCCCCTTTCAGATGGTATTTGGCCAAAATGCTGTGCTACCTCTGGACTTTTTGATACCTACATTGAAGGTAGCACAAGAGCATGACTGGACATGCCATGAACTCTCCTCTCGAATCTTTGATCTTGAACGTCTAGGCGAAACACGATTGAGAGCTGCAGCAAGAATCTATGCAGTGAAGAAGAGGCAAAAGGCATATTTTGATACACATGTGAAGGATAAAGGCTTGAAAGCAGGCGACCTAGTCCTAGTCTACACATTGAAGCAGCATGCACGGAAATTAGAGAAAAGAGGTTACGAGCCAATGATTATCAATAGAATCTCCACAAGTGACGCAGTTCAACTAGCCACTTTAGAGGGCGATATTCTACCAAGTTACATAAGTGGATGCAGAGTCAAGTTATATCAGGAACCCCTCACTGAAGAGATGCTAAATCGACTCAACACTGCCAAGAAACGTAAAGAAGAAGAGAAACGAATTAGAGAAGAAGCACAGGCAGAAGCTTTAGAACGCATCCGACGAATGAAATTGAGGAAACAAGGCAGAGACCCGCCTATGCTTGACACTCAAGAATCTGTAGGCTATCCTATGGCCATGTGTGAGACTTCAGGTGGGCATTCCCATAGAATAATCGATCGACGGCCTTTTGTAACCCTAGGAGTAGGACAAGGGAAGGGTGCAAAGACTGTAAGAGCTTTGATTGACTCAGGTGCATCCACTAGTGCTGTCAAGTTGTCTTACTGTCAAGAATTGAAATTAATTGTCGATCCTATAGAAGCATATCTCATAGGATTGGGAGGTGTGGAAACTCCTTGCATGGGCGAGGTGGATCTTCCTATCTCCATTCAAGACGAAGTGATGACAGTCAAAGTACTAGTGTGTCAAGATGAGGACCTCACTGAGCCTCTTGTCTTGGGTCAGGACTGGATCTATGATCATGCAGTCAACCTCAACCTAAGAAGTGGACTTCTTCAGGTATGGGTAGATCATAGCCGAATTACAGTTGAATTGGAAAATGAGGCACTCAAGGAACTAGGCAAGGCACAAACTCCTGGTCCTTCCAGGGGCGCACATGAAGTTGACAATGCTATTTTTGTCCAAAACTGTATGATGCAGAAAGAGGCTAATCTCAACAACGGAGCCAGGGAGAGGACGGAACTCCCTTCTTCTCCAAAGACCAGAAGGTTGCAACAACCCACGGCAGATCAAATACAGAAGAAGCAGAACACTACCGATACTGGATGCCAAAAAAAGGAGCAAAGCAGATTGTTTCAGCCATGGAAGCAAGTATGGAGGCGAAAAGGCGAATACCCTGTTCAGACCAGGCCGACCCCACGGCCAAAACCTCTTATTAGTAGTCAACAACATGACACTAATGAGAAGTCCTTCATTAATTCTTCTGCGAAGGTGAAGTCTATTTGGGTACCCAAGAAGTCAATGAAGGCCAGCCCACAATCACGACAAATCTGGGTGCCTAAGGCTTGCTTGCGGGCTCAAATAGCTACACCAAGGCTGCAACCGGTACAACATGTTTCACTCACTCGAACATCTGAGGCCCAGTCTTACGCATCACGCACGGACACATATTCTTCCATGAGCACTAGTAGAATCACTTGTAAATGGGTCCCTAAAAAGCCTCATCTTCAAGCAGATACCCCTATCAAACTCTTCAGAGTCTCCACAAAATCAAGATCAAAGCCCATCCACTGCATTTGGCAACCTAAAACTTGTAATAAACCCCCGGACCCCAGTTGTAAATCCATGCCCAACTACTAACTACGTCACTCTCACACTACATCATTCCACTTAGTTCTTAGGTCCAACCAATTCCTAACTACACACACAAGCACCGAGCACTTATTAACCTACTAATCTCTCCCGAACCTCATGATAATGTTGTAATGGGGACAAAAACGGTTCTAACTTATCCTTTACAATGTTAACACATGTTTCTATATTCTCACAAAATCAGGAGGCAAGAAGTAACATGGCAGAAGCGACAGGTCCAAGCTCACAAGTAGGAATACTTACTGCAGGAATCGATGTGGATAGTCTACCTATGGATGTGCCACCAACTGAACGACCTGTGGAGCTGCAACACCTTCAGCAGATCCCGGTACCGGATCCACCCACAGGGATCACAGAAAGAGTCCATGCCAATTCTCATTGGTTCAATGGCATGCCAGGTCCATTAGGAGAGGCCAAGTATATATGGGAGTCTAAGTGCGAGTATGACAGATCATGGGTTCGATTCCAATTCTTCTCCAAGGAGTTTGAGACTCTACAGAACACCGAGGATCTCCAGACCATATGGCAACGTGCAGGGCTAGCAGAATACTTTGAAGCACCACTACCTAAACCGGATCTCCTCCGATGCTATTATTTGTTCTCCACATTACAAGCTAATGAAGAAAAGGACAAACCAGGACCATTTGTTCTTCCTTCCTTGCTGGGCAACAACGAGTTAAAGAGGTTTGAACTTACTGTGGAGTTGGTGAGCGCTGCTTTGAATATGCACGACACACATGTACCTTCTGAGAAGGATGCTCTCGTTCCTACTAACATGAAGGATAGGAAACTATTGAAGCTTAAAGACATGGCAGCACTCACACCAAACGTGTCCATCCCTCTCCGTATGTGCATGCAACATTTTGCTTTCCCCGGCCAAGACCGCTTCACACAACCACACAAAAGAATCTGGTTCGCTCTCTACTTAGCGGAGGCAGGTGCGTTACCAATTAAGCTGCCGGTATGGATTATAGATCAATTGTATGAAGCAAATAAAAGGTCTTCTAGGAAATTAGTGGTGAACGGTTGCTGTGCAATCACACACATTATTTACCGGTGCCTAGCATACGATGTTCCCATTGAACGTGCCTTAACTTGGGCACAATTACAAATGTTTAAGAAGCTCAAGACGTCCACACATCAATCCAAGCGCATGAGGGGTGCGATCCCTTGTGTCCAGACAAGGGAAGTTCTGACTACTCCTGAAGTATCGCCACGAGGGGAGACCACTGTACCTCCCTTTACCATTAGGATACCCAGGTCTGGATCTAAAACTACGACACAAGCTACCCCTTCAGCTCCTCCTGCTCCATCTGAATTTGAATTTGCTACAACTGGAGATGCTGAAGGAATGGATCCCCAGGACTTCGAAGCATTCTTACAAAGTACACAACTCTCTGATGTAGAGTTTTATTCAGATGCAGAAGAACAAGGCACATCTTCACAAAGAAGAAGAAAATCTACAGACGGCCGCCATGTACATTGGAGTGACGCTCAGCAAGGTCAACAACAAGGACACCTAGAAGAAGAAGGAGCATATGAAGAGGAGACCACTGAAGCCCCAGCCTATACATCAGAACTCCGAAGGCTGTATCAAATTATGGAACGAGTGCGATCGCAACAACTGCTCACCGAATAGAGCAGTAGAGTACTCATGACTCAGCTGTTGGAAGAAGCAGGAGTTGACTCAGAATATAGTGAAGGTCTCTTATTGATGGCAGAAACATATGGGGTAGTAGAAGCAGTGCGGACCGCCATTAGGAGGTCTCCAGTTCAATATGATCCACGAAGATTCCAGACACGACCACGCTCAGGTAAGAATATCCAGATCCCCATTACAACGGCAGAAGGGCCAATTATTACATCCGAACCCATCAGGACAACCTCCCAAGCAACAAAAACTGCTAGCCAAGAGCAGCCAGTCACCCATGAGGAATCCACCGAGCCACTACCACCCACACCCCCACCATCGCCTCCTAGAGCAGAAACCGTGGAAATCACCTCGACCACTCAACCCACCGAACCAACCTTCATCTTCCGTACTCCCATCTCTAGTTCAACCCTATTCTCCACCTCTGGTAACCCAATCTATGAAGCAACCCCCATCACTACACAATCCACCGAATCGCTCATAGAGCCTGCCCTAGGACAACCATCCCCCATGCCCTCAGCCATAGGTCATCCTGACCCTAGATCCATATTCATGGGTTTCCCTGCTACCACGCAACCCTTCATGCCCTCCTCAACTCTACAACCTCAACCCCCGACCTCCATCTCTCCACTTCTCCAATCCCTCCATAACTTCCTTGCTAGAACTTTTCAACCCAGGTCTCAACCATTCCCTTTATTTTCAGCTCCCCACCCCACTTCTCATCTATTCACCACTTTCACACACACACCACCTACCATTCCAATGTATATGGTAGACCCCACACTCGCACCCACTCCTGAAAGTATGGACATTTCACCACCCACGGCACCTCCCCCTCCCCCCACGCTTCCACCTCCTCCCATTCCCCCTCCACCAATTTCACCCACACACACGTCTTCAATAGACACATCATTCACTCTTCCCCTTCCCCAATTCCCTTCCCATGCACCTTCCATTGTAAACACCACCCCCTCATCTATAGGAAATGCATTGGACACCATGCTAGCTTGTATATCAAACTTAAGGACAAATTACAATCAGCTCCAGCAACAGAATGAACGCCTGCAAGAGCACTCGGAGACACTACAACACCGCCTTGCTGCACTAGAGGAGGAAAATGCTCGCCTCCACACACAATTCCAAACTCTCCAAGAAGCTCATAGCATATTGGAGGTACAGTTACACAACACAGATCAGGAAGCAATACAAGTGGTAGAAGGTCATCTACGGACACAGCTGGAACACAATTCAAAGCTTCAGCGAAATATGGCACTACTCAAGTGACATCTTGCTGCCGCTCATGAAGAGAATCGACGCCTGCACTTACAAAATCAAGAAAACCTAGAAGCAGCTATCGAAAGCACACCTGGGGCACCCATCAGCCCATCAAAGTTTCAAGCAGTGACCCCCAACAATATCAAGATCATATTGGAAGACTATGCCATGCTGCTTGAAGCACATGACCTGCTATCAGAGGAACTGGGTCAACTGAAGCAGAAACACCAAAAAGAAACAACAGCAGCCTCTCAAACCACCTCCTCCGCGGCTTCACTTCTCACAGACGCAGGGGCCTTAAAAGATCTCCAGAAACAGGTCACCGAATTGCAAGCACGTCTACTACAATATGAGAGACCACCTTCCCCTCCAGAGGCTCCCACCGACGAAGAAGTAGTACAAATTCCTGTGGAACAGACATTTGAAGAAGAATACGACCCACAACCCTTCCCAGGAGGCCAACAAATGGAAGAAGCTCAGGACACATTCGAAGCACCACGGCCTCCATGGCTACGTCAAGTGGAGGAAATCGGGAGTTCTCACGAAGAGCGCACAGTAGTGCAAAATCAGGCCATGAGGGTCATAGAGGAAACTGTGCTACAATCTGCTTACTTCAAGAACCTGTCATCGAGACGCCTTATCCTCTCATCTGAACTCCAATACAGGCCTTATTATATTATCCTGGCTGATTATAATGCAGAAATACAGAGAGTCACGGGTAAGATTCCTACCTTTGCTACCCAATTTCAACCCGAAGACCTTCCTCCAGAGGTGCAAAAAGGCAAAATTCGTCAACCCACCTGGTGGCAAAAACTTCTAGAGACATATCCAGAAATGCTACGCACATGGAACAACGTGCCTTTACATCTCCTATACAATCCATGCTATGGTCCAGTTCCACGTCGCAGGTCTTGGAAGGCATTCAATATCAAAGTGCAGAACAACGCGCAATGCAAGGAATGGCTAAACTACCCGTACATTGCGCCACCACAGGGACCACCGTCGGTAGCATACATGATGGGAACAATTCGACATTGGATGCCGCGATTGAAGCCCATGCCAGATGTGGCAGCTCAAATGATGCTTAAGATTTTAGATATGATGCAGGTAGTCCTGAAAACCTTTAGAAATGAAGCCGCACCACAGGTACGTCTACCGGGGTTTACCAATGGAAATTATGATTTGGTGTATGACATGAGCACCACCCCCAGTATTCATGTGGCTTAGGCCTGGCATGCACGCATCAAATACCTCCCTGCATGTTACAAACAGACCTTCGAAGAAATGTTCAGATCAGGTTTCTGGGAGTATCACTCGGAGATCTTCGCACCGAAGCCAACACACCTGCTCCATCTCTTTGCTTGTGAACAAGCAATGTACTCTGAGTACTACACCACACCGCAACCAGAGGTCCCTGGCGCAATAAATTGGGATGCATTGGAAGCTGATCTAGCAAGAGGCTTAAGGATAGGAGAACACGAACTTGCCACCAATGTCATCCAATACTATATCGACCACCCGATAGAACAGAGGTCTGTCAGGGGCGACAGACGCTAGGAAGGGGGGCGTGTTGGCATACAAGTCAGATGAAGAGCATACTAGCGCAACGGAGGAGTCATGCACAATACTGCAACAAGGCCCAATCATTTTTTCCATGGACCATTTACAACTCAAGTGATTTTAATCACTACAGAAACATTGTAAATTCCGTTTTTGGTAGAATAGACTCCATTTTGTGCAAGCCGAGGAGTCCTCGAGCTTGAGGAGTATTAGAACTAGCCACATATCAATTTTCATAATTTTTAGACTCTGTTTGAGCCTCAAATAGGCTCTAGAACCTAATTTTTAACTAGGCCGGACACTAGGTCTGGACAAGACCAAAGCTAGTTAGAAAACTATAAAAAGAGCTAGAGAGCTCATTTTTGAGGTTAGATTGTTTGTGAATTGAGCTTATGTAAGAGACTTTTTGACTAATGCAAAGAACTCCATTGTTCCTCTCCTTGTTCTTGCCTTGTGTGCGTGTGTGTGTATGTGTGTGCATGCTTGTGTGCTTCTCACTCACACACTTGTGCCTTCACTTGCTCATAGTCTTCATACTAGTCCTCACGTCTCCACGGATTGACAATTATGAGGTGAATCTTCTCACGTTGGTACTCACCATTGTGCTAGAGTGACACTGATCATAATTGCTGAAAGAGGAAACAAAGATGTTCTATAAATATTAGCCAATTGGGGATATGGAAGGCATTGATCCCCATACATTTGAATCCTTGTGTGATTATTCCTGATCCACACTCATCCAAGTTGAGAGTTAAATGGTTTTTTTAGATTTGATGGAGTGGATAGACATCAAAGAACATGAAAATTATCTTTCTTCACAAACAATATGAGTATTTAAACAAGAAAGAAAGCTAAATATTGGTGTTTGAAAACAACGGCGCAACTATTGATCTTCATAATGTGATGATTCAAAAGACGTTGCTAGTTTGACCTGCTATAATACAAGCATACAGAGGTACTTTGAAGAGGAAAAATGTGTATTACATGGAAGGGAAGCACTAGAATGGGTTGCTAAAATGGATCTTGAAGGAGTTGTGATGGAGATGATTAATCTCCAAAAGAATAAGTTATCCTTGATGTTAGAACACTTCTATATCAAGAACAACTCATAACCTCAACCAATTTTAGAAAAATAATGCCAAATTATCAAGACTTGAGTTAACTATAAAGAAACTCATTACATAGAAACATTTGCTACACTTAACCCATTCTTTGACTAACCAAATGTGTAAAGTTTTCAATGAAACTTTATCCAAGTTGTCATCTAATGCTTGCACACCTTCTTCAAGTTAAAAATTCTCAAAAGAATCAGTAGATCTTGAGATTTCCTCATAACAATGTACCTATGTCTAAAACTATTCTTCTCTGTAGTTGACTTTGACACCTGTAACTTCTAATGCATGGTTCTCCCAAACTAGAACCTTTTTATTCAAATTCTTTTATCCACAAGTAGCTTACCTTTCAACTTAAAGAATGAGTGCTTACTTTCTCAAAACTTTAAACTGTGGAGGGAGATCTGATCAAAACATTGGCCATCAAATTTGCACATGTACCTGTCTTCACTTCATCTATTTACACATATAAAATGTTCCTACTTAAAATTATCTCAAACCTGATTAAAATTAGGCTCTCAGAAACTTGTACGGAGGTCACTCAACTATAGAATTATACTTTTTACAGAAGCATTCCTCAAAAAAATAAACACGTAAAGAGCACTGAGCAAAAGATCAAGGTGCAACTTTCTTCTATTCAGAGAAATCATACATCTGATAGATCATCCATATTCTTCTCACTCTCTAAAGTCTTTAATGACTTCTAAAACTTGTCACATCATTTCTCCTATGTATTACGTCTATATTCAAGTATATATAGACATTTACATCCGGAATCATCATACATACAAAGGTTTTCATGAACTGATTACAAGAGTAATATACATGTTTATACAAGTTTCCATCTTCTGATCACATACTCATCTTGCATAATTGTAGTAGGTATTATTGTAGGATTTTCTTTGAAAGCCTCTTCCTGTGTTTCTTCCAAAGAAACCTCTATTACCTCTACCTCTGAAATTACCTCTCTGATTTCTACCACCTCTTCCTCTTGAATTAAAGTTTTGATTATATCCTCCACCATTCTGATTATTATGCCAACATTCATGAGCTAAATGATTAGTCTTACCACAAATCCACCAAGCTTTAACACCATCTTTATTGCTTCTGCTTCTTCCTCTTCCTTTGCCACCTCCTCTTCCTCTTAGGAAGTTGGCTTGAATCATAGTGCCTTCATCTTCATTCAACTGTTGCTTGGATTTGTTAATCTTCTTCTTGTTCTTTGAATACACTGCTTGACCTGTACTCTAATCAACATCACCTTTGATATCTTGCTCAAAGGTTAGCATATTTCCTAGCAGTTGATTCAAATCAAGAGTGAAATGATCTAGTGACAATTTAGTGAATGGTTTCCACTTATCATCTCCTGTGTGAATTTGTCTTACCAATTTTTCCTCTTCAATGTCTTCAACAACTGCTTCTAATGCATCTGCAATATCCTTCATCCTTGCTACATAATCAGAAATGGATTGAGAAGCCTTCTTCTTAAATGTGGTAAATTCTGCCCATAAAGATGCCTTCCTTGACTTTGTAGCGTTTTGGAAATGCTCTTCCAAAGCATTCCATATGTCACTTGCACTTTCAAGTCCTTTAAATGTGAGGTAGCAAGTAATCATTGACTCCCATGTAGATAATGCTCCTTGCTTGAGCATCCTTCTTCATCCATGGCTTTAAATCTGAGAGTTCTTCCCTAGTTGGAACACTAGGATCCCTAAATTCTGGTTTTTCTTCTTCACCTATGATGTATCCTATCTGATATTTGCTCATAAGATGAGGTTCCATCCTCATTGACCAAGCATGATAGTTTTCTCTGTCCAATTTCTTTATCTGAAGAGAATCTCCCATCCCTTCTTCACTTGTGCAATATATTCTTCAAGCTTTGTAAATAATGAATGTACCTTTAATTTGAATATAGTTCCTTTTGATCCTCTTGAAAGCTTCCAGGCCTCCTTCTCTATCTTTCACTACAAACTTTCACCTTTTGAATTTTCAAAGATTGATTTTTGTATATCTGCAATAGTTGAGGTCCTCCTTTCTTCAAATCTGATGATTCTTTCTCTGATGCCACTAATGGAGATGATTAACCTCCAAAAGAACAAGTTATCCTTGATTTTAGAAGACTTCTATATCAAGAACAACTCATAACCTCAACTAATTTTGGAAAACTAATGCCAAATTATCAAGACTTGAGTTAATTGTGAAGAAACTCATTACATAGAAAAGTCGGCTACACTTAATCCATTAATTGATTGATGAAATGTGTAAAGCTTTCAATAAAACTTTATACTGGGTGCTGTGTTTCCGCACCTTCTCCAAGTTAAAACTTCTCAAAAGAGTTAGTAGATCTTGAGATTTCCTCCAAACAATGTACCTATGTCTAAAACTGTTCTTCTGTGTAGTCGAGTTTGACACCTATAACTTCTAATGCATGATTCTCCCAAACTAGAACCCATTTATTCAAATGCTTTTAGTGACAAGTAGCTTACCTTTCAAATTAAAGAACGAGTGGTTAGTTGCTCAAAACTTTACACCGTCGAAAGAGATCTGATTAAAACATTGACCATCAAATTTGCACATGTACCTGTCTTCACTTCTTCTCTTTACACATGTAAGCGTTCCTACTTAAAATTCTCTTAACCTAATTACAATTAGGCTCTCAAAACTTGTACATAGGTCACAACTATAGAATTATACTTCTACAAAAGCATTCCTCAAGAAGATAAACACGTAAGGAGCAGTGAGCAAAAGATCGAGGTGAAGCTTTCTTATATTAAGAGAAATCTTACATATGATAGATCATCCATATTCTTCTCACTCTCCAAAGTCTTTAATGACTTCTAAAACTTGTCACTCATCATCTCTCCTACATATTATGTCTATATTCAAGGATATATAGACATTTACATCCCAACTCATCATAGATACAAAGGTTTTCATGAATTGATTACAAGAGTAATATACATGTATATACAAGTTTCCATCTTCTAATCACATACTCATCTTCAAGCCTCATATGGTGATCTTTACTTTACTTATTGACTTCAGAATTTTTCCTAATCATCAATTGATGATTATCCTGCACCAACAAGTTGTGCTACTCCCTCTTAAAGATGTGAATGCTTGGGATGTTCTGATTTCGGCTGTAGGAAATATGAGCATGTTCAGGATGCAGATGATCACAATGAAGAGGGTGAGGATTTTAATACGGTCGATTCAACAATTGATGTTTTCACAAATGATTTTCATTGGTGGGGGCAGTTAAAGCACAAATTGAAGTCTATTTCTGATGCCATTGCTAGACCGTTCAAATCACTTGTTGATACATGAGAAGCTGATGCTATAAGAAAACTTTTCAAAGAAGCAACTTCAAAATTAAATGATTTACAAGCCAAAATATCTGAACTTGAGAAGAAATTGGAGCAAGATTTTGATGGAAAGCCGCTCTACGAATTCTTTGGGGATGTGGGATGGCTTCAAAGATGATTACAAGTAGCACGAGTGAGTGTGGGGAGGAGTGCTGGAGTGATAGAGGGTAGTGATAACTCAAGTCTATGACTATCGCATGTCCTCATCAAGAAGAGGGAGAGCAGCGAACACTATTTCAGTGGGGTTACCATACCGAGAGATCACATGTGAGAGTTTAGTTGCCCATCGTTCCAAGGCCTACAAGAGTGTGCCTTGTTGAAGAAGAGGTTAGCCAAATTAGAGAATGAAGATGACATTCATTGGAGTTTAGAAAACTTAGGAATCTTCTGGAGGGATCTGTGCACAAAAAGAGGGGTGCTAAAGGGGGACAATCATCTAAGGAACACCGAGGGGGTAAGTGTTTTTCTTGTTGTTATCTCTATTTTTTCGTGTGTTGTGTGTGTGTATAGGGTGGGCAAGGAGACAGGAGAGAAGGGGGTGCTAGATGAATCTTTGGAGGACGGGAGAAGAGGAAATGGAGGCCTTCAAGGGGAAGGTGGGAGACTTTGGAGTTGGAGCAAAAAGCAAACATACATGAGCATTTTTGGGTCCCTCTTGTGCTGAGTAAGGAGAAGAAGATACATGGGTTCTTTTTTTTTTTTTTTTTTTGTTTTTTTGCAGGACTGAATCTGGAGACGAATTTGCAAAAAGGAAGAGGATTCAAGAAAAAATGGAGCAAGAATGTTGAACCTTGGGGGATCTTGTCTTTGTTTATACGTCTCTGGTAAGGAATGTTCCGAGGAGAATATGCTTACAATATAGTGAGACAGGCTACAATTTTTTGATAAGGAGTAATCAGCTACATGCCCAGTTGTGTATCCTTCAATTCAGAATTGCACAAGGGAATCAAAGGTGGAGGGACACCTTGGCTGTATCCTCAGTGGGGAGCACTGTTTTTCGGAGCCGTTCTATTGTTTTTCCTTGTGTGTGTGCTGGAGAGTGAAATGGGTCCATGTATGGAGTGCTCCTAAAGGAATGAACTAGTAGAACCTGCACACATCAAAATTTTTTGTTTATGATATCAGTAGTGATGTTCATTTATGGCAACGCCACTAGGATGTATGACCATGTGTATAATTGAACCAAGACATAACTGTTGAGACATGTGTTTGTGTTAGCCCTAAATATAAAGTGACCCATGCTTTTCTCTTTCGGTTGGTGTGGTATACCCACCCTTAATCAAGGGAACAGTTGAACCCATTTAAACTGGCCATATGTAGTAGCTTGATGATTGGAACCATAGCCAAGTTATGCATAGACCTGAGGGGACATGCAAAGAGTTACAAAACAACAAAACTTTTGTGCATGTTGGGGTAAATCTTCACGAATACATGATTGCTACTTTCTACTAGAAGAAAAAAAAAAGAAGAGTCTTGCATTTGGGCATGTGAAAAGCGGGAGTTCCCATGAGCATATGAACAAGTGGTCTAAGCACGTGTGTGTGCATGTTCGACCATACATGTGGGAGTATATATGCATGAGAGTATGGGTGTGTGAGTGTAGTGAATGATTGCATGAGTGATTGTGTACGTGAGAGTCAAGTGTATGAGTGAGGGAGGAAGCGAGTGTGTGTATGATTGTAGTTGAATGTCTATGTGTGAATAAGAGAGTGAGTGTGTGCATATAGGAGAATGTGTGAGTGAAAGAGAGAGTGTGAGAGAGCAGTGTATGTGTGTGAGAAAGAACGTAAGAGTGTATGAGAAAGTGACAGTGTATGCAAGGAGGTGTGCATGTATGGGAGAGTGGGTGTGAGGGCAAGAGTGGTAGAAGGTGGGTGAGAGAGAAAGAGAATGCAGAAAGGAAGTGCTATTGACGTTTTAAGGGAGTAAGAGAAGAAGGGTGAGTATGTGGTAAACAAGGAGGTGTAGAGTGAAATAGAAAGAGTGGGGAAAAGAGTAGAAGTGAGAGTTAGTGAAGACATGTGTGTAAGTATAGGTGTGTTGGAACAAACCAATCACAAATTGGTGATTGCAAAGAATTTGAAGCAAGCTCATGATCAGATTGAAGTGGAAAAAGACACTTGAGAAAGTGAAGAGATTTCAGAAGTGAAGTTTGTATACATATGTACATTACAGGTGGAAATTCTTGTAATCTGAGTTTAGATATTCCTTAGGATGATAAGGAGTAATGTAATAGATGCAGGATAAGTCTAAAACCATATGTATATAAGTCAATGATGTATAGAAATAAAAAAGAGAGTCATTTGAAGACAAGTGTCATAGAGATAGATGTGTAGAGAGTCTTTCTCAGGAAATTAGCGACGAGTTTTTCTCTGAGTTCTCTCAGTCTGATCATGTGGATCAAAATCTTTTTGTATACATCTAATCTGGAAGCTAATGAAGCTATGTTCAGAATTTTATGATCCAATTCTTTTTCTACTGTGAGTATGATCAATAGGAACATTGGTATGTAGAATCTGATGATAGACTTCTCAGAGTCGTGCACTTTTCTGTGTCAATGTTTTGCTTAGATATCAGTGCATAGTGTAAAGTTTTTAATGAATGAGCATTCAAAATCTAAGTTAGAAGGTAAGGAAGCTATGGCTAAAAGCATTTAGCAAAACGGGATCTGTGCTATGAGAAATCAGCTTAAGAAGTTGACCATGTCAAAGTCGCCATTTTTGGAAGACAGTTTTGACATACTTTTGATCTTAAGGATCAAATTAAAGTTTTAAGGATTCTTTTGAAGGACTAATGATTGATATGATTGCACAAAGGTAGCTTGGAGGTATATATATCATTAGATTGAAGAAATCTGAAGATATGTGCAGGTAATGAAGTCAATCTTTCAAGCAGACTTCTTGAAGAAGGAAAATTCTCACTCAGAGAATTGTTCATGAATGATTTGGTAAATCAAAGTAACATTTGTGTAAAGTTTGGTCTATAACTGATATAAAGGTGCTCTTAGATCAGTATAGATCAAGTCTTTGGAGATTAAGAGGTCTCCAACAGTGGTATCAGAGCTGAAGGTATAATACAAGTGAAGTAAAGGCATTGGAAGTTCCGACTGCTATAGATATTGAAGTTCCTTCTAATTGAAGGTGGACAAGGACAAATTCTTGCAGACAATTTGTAGAAGTACAAAGTATGAGTTCAAAGGATCAAAAAGGATTGAAGCTTCATATCAAAGGTTCACTTTACTATCATAAATCATAGTAATTGAAGACAGAGAAAATCAAAGATGGGAGAAAGCTTGCAGATTGATAAGCTAGATAGGGAGAACTATCCAGCTTGGTCCATGAGGATGGAGGCACACCACATGAGCAAAGATTTGATGGCATTCATTACAGGAGAAGAAGAAAAGCCCGAGTTTGCAGATCCTAGTATTCCAACTAGGGAAGAGCTTGCAGATTTGAAGACCTAGATGAGAAAGGATGCTCAAGCTAGGAGCATCATTTACATGGCTCTAAATGATTATCTTCTACCTCACATCAGAGGATTAGAAAGTGCAACAGATGTGTGGAATGCTTTGGAAGAGCATTTCCAAAACACAACCAAGTAAAGGAAGTCCTCACTTTGGGTTGAGTTCACAACTTTCAAGAAGAAGAGTTCACAATCAATTTCTGATTATGTGGCAAGGATGAAAGATATTGCAGATAGCTTGGGAGCTGTAGATGAAGACATTGAAGAGGATAAGTTGGTAAGGCAAATACTTACAGGTTTGAGAGGAGATGAGAAGTGGAAGCCTTTCATATTGTCCATAGAATTGTCACTTGATCACTTTACTCCTGATCTTAATCAATTGTTAGGACACATGCTAACTTTTGAGCAGGACATTAAGGGAGACAATGATAGGAGTGCAAGCCAAGCTTTGTACTCGAAGGACAAGAAAAAGAATGGCAAAGGGAAGCAGTCAAATGATGATGAAGGGACCTCAAGTCAAGCTAACTTTACAAAAGGAAAGATGAACTTTAGAGGTAAAGGAAGAGGAGGTAAGAACAAAGATAATACTAAAGCTTGTTGGATTTGTGGTAGAACCAATCATTTGGTGAATGATTGTTGGTATAACAATCAAAATGGTGGAAGTAATAACCAGAGTTTCAATCAAAGAGGTAGAGGAGGCAGAAACCAAAGAGGCAATTTCAGAGGAAGAGGTGGTAGGACATCATATGCTAAAGGAGGTGGAAGAAGTTTTCAATCTCAGTCCTATAACAACAATTATTATAATTATGCATCAGCTCAAAAGGATGACATGAATCTCATCTTGAATGCAACTCATGAAGCAGTAGGAGAAGACCAAAGGGTTTTTTATATTGACTCAGGATGTAGCAATCATCTGAGTGGCAATATATCACTGATGACTGATATGGAAGCAAAGGTGACTGGACATATAGTTCAAATAGGTGACAATACCAAGCATAAAGTGGAGAGCATTGGATCAGTGAAGACAAACAGTGGAAGTACACTTTTGAGCAAGGCACTTTATGTTCCTACTATTCCTAAAAATCTGATAAGTGTAGGGCAAATTGTGGAGGAGGGTTATGAAGTCAGATTCACAAATGATGGTGTTTATGTGCAACATCCAAATCAGGGATATAGAAACATTATTGCAGGTAAAAAAGAAGGAAGGTTCTTTACTCTCAAAGTCCAAGGGAATGTGGGACATGCTTTATTTACTTATGGAAGTCAAAAGATGTCTGAGTTAGACCTATGGCATAAAAGGCTAGGTCATTTCAATGAGAGAGCCATAAAGGAAATGTCAAGGAATGATGTGCTGCTTGGTTTGCCAAAAGTTGAAGGGCAACACATGGTGTACAAGTGTGAAGCTTGTCAATTAGGTAAAGCACACAAAAGTTCTTACAACAAACCAGGATACAAGTATTCAAACATGCTTGAGTTAGTTCATACAGATGCGTGGGATCCTTCAAGGGACTATAGCATAAATGGATCCAGATTTTATGTGTTGTTTGTTGATGATGCAACCAGATGGATTACTTTATATGTAATCAAGGACAAATCAGAAGTGTTCAAGACATTCAAGCATTATCGTGCTTATGCAGAAAGGATTATAGGACAAAAGCTCAAGAGGTTGAGATCAGATGGAGGGGGAGAGTATTTTTCTAAAGAGTTTGATGATTATTTTTTGAATGCAGGTATAAAAAGAGAAGTAACTTGCAAGTAATCTCCTCAACAAAATGGAGTTGCAGAGAGAAGAAATAGAACTCTTGTAGAGTTTGCAAGAGCAATGATGAAGGAAAAGAATTGTCGCTATCAACATTGCAACATACCTTGTGAATAGGTTACCTTGTAAAGCATTGGAGGGAAGAACTCCTTATGAAGCATGGTGGGGTAAGAAACCTACTCTTGATCATTGTAAGGTGTTTGGATGTTTAGCATATGCTTATGTTCCTTCACAATTGAGACATAAGCTAGAACCCAAAGCAGAGAAGTATGTGTTTATTGGGTATGATGATAGACAGATGGGTTACAGATTGTGGAGTCCATCTACAAAGCAATTTCTTGTTACCAAAGATGTTACATTTGATGAGCAAAGCACATGGTATACAGGGTCAACAAATGATTATGCAGATGACAAAGAAATACAAAGAAAAGGGAAGACAAAAGTAAGTATGTATGAAGAAGATATTGATGACGTTGATTGTAAAAGTAAATTGCAGAATAATATTGAAGATGGGCCAAGATTTGATCCAGAATCAAATGTGGCTAAGACTTCAAGAAGTGCAGAGGTCAGAAGATCCTCAAGGGAAAGAAAAGAGCCTATCAAGTATAGCTATGATACATCTTTTCTAACAACAAAAGATTATGCTTACATTGTGAAGACAGAAGAGGATCCAATCACATATGAAGAAGCTAAAGGAAAACAGAATTGGGAGAAGGCAATGCAAGAAGATTATGATGCTCTACTTGAAAATGAAACATGGGAATTGGTGCCAAGACCAAAGAATCAGAAAGTCATTGGATGTAAGTGGGTGTATAAAACAAAAAGATTTGCAGATGGTAAGGTGTCTAGATACAAGGCTAGACTTGTGGTCAAAGGTTATGCCCAAACTTATGGGGTAGATTATGATGAAACTTTTAGTCCTGTTGCTAAGATGTCTACAATTAGATCATTGATTGCTATTGCAGCTTGTAAAGGATGGAAGTTATCACAATTAGATGTGAAGAATGCATTTCTGAATGAATACATTGCAAATGAAGTGTACATGGAGCAACCAGAAGGCTTCATGGATTCAATTGGATCAGATTATGTGTGTAAGCTTAAGAGAGCTTTGTATGGGTTGAAGCAGGCTCCAAGAGCATGGAATTACAGGCTTGTTAAGTTCTTGAATGAATGTGGATTTCAAGCATCAAAGGCAGATAGTAGCTTGCTAGTGAAGGCAAGTGAAAATGGATACATATATATGTGTATTCATGTTGATGATATCATTGTCATAGGTACAAATGCTCAAGGAATC
The DNA here is from genome assembly GCA_020310875.1 of Ceratopteris richardii. Classification (NCBI taxonomy): domain Eukaryota; kingdom Viridiplantae; phylum Streptophyta; class Polypodiopsida; order Polypodiales; family Pteridaceae; genus Ceratopteris; species Ceratopteris richardii. The sequence goes on along the minus strand of CM035441.1, from coordinate 109,878,205 downwards.
AATGAGCTTAAGAAACAAATAGAGAAGGAATTTAAGATAAGTGATTTGGGAAACTTATCTTATTTCTTAGGAATGCAGATTGTATATACTCAACATGGAGTATATGTTACACAAGAGAGGTACTTGAAGAATCTTCTGGTCAAATTTAACATAGAGGATTGCAGGCCTTCAAGCACACCATTGGAGGTAAATCATAAGTTAAGCAGGTATGGAGGTGAAGAATTCAATGACATGAAGAAATATCAGAGTTTGGTAGGTAGTTTAATCTATGCTACCTTGACAAGGCCAGATTTATCATATGCAGTAGGTGTGTTATCACAATTTATGCATTATCCAAAGAAGACTCATTGGATTGCAGCTCAAAGGATACTCAGATATATCAAAGGAACCCTAAATGAAGGCTTGTATTATGGATTTACTTGTGATACAAGAATCAAAGTGTTTAGTGATGCAGATTGGGCAGGTGATTGAGATGATAGAAGGTCTACTCATGGGTATCTCTGTTATATTGGAGATAAGTTAGTTTGTTGGTGCTCAAAGAAGCAACATACAGTTGCTTTGTCATCCACAGAAGCTGAGTATAAAGGAATGGTAGAGGCTGCAAAGGAAGTAATATGGTTAAAGACCTTGTTGAAGAATTTTGGAACTGATCAGAGTACTCCAATTATTTTTGGAGACAATATGAGTTCATTGTATTTGGCAGCTAATCCTGTTTTTCATGCCAGGACTAAGCATATAGAGATTCAGTATCATTTCTTGAGGGAAAAGGTACTTGACAAAGAGATTGAAGTGATGTATACTCCAAAAAAAGAACAAGTTGCAGATATGATGACAAAAAGCTTGGATGGACCTAAGCTACAGAGATTCAAAGAGATGGCAGGAGTGAAGAAGAATGGAATAATCACAATTAGTGATTGAGGGGGAGCTGTTGGAACAAACCAATCACAAATTGGTGATTACAAAGAATTTGAAGCAAGCTCATGATCAGATTGAAGTGGAAAAAGACACTTGAGAAAGTGAAGAGATTTCAGAAGTGAAGTTTGTATACATATGTACATTACATGTGGAAATTCTTGTAATCTGAGTTTAGATATTCCTTAGGATGATAAGGAGTAATGTAATAGACACGGGATAAGTCTAAAACCATATGTATATAATTCAATGATGTATAGAAATAAAAAAGAGAGTCATTTGAAGACAAGTGTCATAGAGATAGATGTGTAGAGAGTCTTTCTCAAGAAATTAGCGACGAGTTTTTCTCTGAGTTCTCTCAGTCTGATCATGTGGATCAAAAATCTTTTTGTACACATCTAATCTGGAAGCTAATGAAGCTATGTTCAGAATTTTATGATCCAATTCTTTTTCTACTGTGAGTATGATCAATAGGAACATTGGTATGTAGAATCTGATGATAGACTTCTCAGAGTCGCGCACTTTTCTGTGTCAATATTTTGCTTAGATCTCAGTGCATAGTGTAAAGTTTTTAATGAATAAGCATTCAAAATCTAAGGTAAGGAAGCTATGGCTAAAAGCATTTAGCAAAACGGGATCTGTGCTGTGAGAAATCAACTTAAGAAGTTGACCATGTCAAAGTCGCCATTTTTGGAAGACAATTTTGACATACTTTTGATCTTAAGGATCAAATTAAAGTTTTAAGGATTCTTTTGAAGGACTAATGATTGATATGATTGCACAAAGGTATCTTGGAGGTATATATATCATTAGATTGAAGAAATCTGAAGATATGTGCAGGTAATGAAGTCAATCTTTCAAGCAGACTTCTTGAAGAAGGAAAATTCTCACTCAGAGAATTGTTCATGAATGATTTGGTAAATCAAAGTAACATTTGTGTAAAGTTTGGTCTATAACTGATATAAAGGTGCTCTTAGATCAGTATAGATCAAGTCTTTGGAGATTAAGAGGTCTCCAACAAGGTGTAAGGGTGTGCATATGAGTGCATGGGGGATTGCTAGGTGTGTGTAAATACATGCATGTGCTGGTGGGTTTGTGCAAGACTAAACATGTGTGAGTGTGTGCAGTAATGTATGTGTGAATGTATAAGTGAGTGTGTGTGGGTACATGTGTGAGAGAGAACAATGGAGGAAGAGTGAAGGTGTGTGGGTGTATTTGGGGGATGGAAGCAAGAGTATAGGTGTGAGAGTGGTGGGAAAAGAGAGTGAGGGTAATAGAGAGTGAGTAAGATGGGTAAAGGGTGTGCTTGCAAGTGTGTAGGTGTGCATGAGGAAAAGGTAGGAAAAGGGGAAAAAGGGAAAGTGGGGAATATGTGGGTATAAGTGCACATGAGTGAATGAGAGCGAAGAGCTAAGCGTGAGATGGAGAGTAAGAGAAAGGAAAGGGACAAAGAAATAAGGGGCATGGGAGCATGCGAGTAAGGAGAGACTTGGAGTAAGTTCAAGCATTATTGGGTGACTTGGAGCAAGATGAGTGGTCCAATTCCACATGATTGTGGCAAAGCATAAGCATAAATACACATGGTTTCCTTGGGCATATGATTTAATAGTTTGCTCAAATTTAACTTGTTATAGTTAGAGTGAACTATCTACTACTTGAATATCAAGTTTTATTAATTTTGGTTTAGCCAATCTTGAGATATGAAGTGAGGAAGTCGACTTTGTCTGCACATCTTCTTGTTCCTGAAATGTTGGGATGACCCCCTTGAGTTGCTAAACTCATTTCTCAATGTATAGTGCCTCTAAATTCATGAAATAACTTGCTATAGCTAGGAATAATCTTGAGTTAGAGGTGTGCAAAAGCTCTCTAGTCAATTCAAAACAAATTGTGAGCTACGAGCAAAACACTGGGCATCTCCATCCCCAAAATAGAAGGTTTTCTCACATTCCTTGCAGTTATCTATTTTGATGCAAACCTTTGGGAATGATGTTCCAAAGTACTTAGTTGTTATAATTGCATTAGTATGAAGAAAAAGGAGTCTACTAAGCATCCATGGAGTCAACTTGGTAGATGTAGAGAAGGTTTTATGCAACATCATCTCATCTGTGAAACACACCTATCCATCTCCTCACAATGGTATCAGGGCAACAACAAATCAACATGGGAGATGGATTTCCTTCATCCATAGACAAATAAGGATAGAGGTAATTAATCAGCTTGGTCACTTAAAATGGAGGCTTATCTTCAAGGGAGAAACCTTTATGGTTACATTTCTAGAGATGAGATGATGCGGGTCCTTAGAAGAAAAGAACAACCAACTCAAGAAGAACCAGAGAGGTTAACTACATGGTGCTCAAAGGATGCTCTAGCCAGGTCATACATTCTTAACTCAATCTCTAATTTTCTACTTCCACACATCAAGAGCTACAAGAATTCACAAGAGACTTGGAATGCTCTTGAAGCATTCTTCTCATCAAGTACCAAGGCTAGGAAGAATCAATTATGCATGGAGTTCACCACACTCAAGAAGATGCCCAAGCAAAAGTGCGATTGATTTTGTCACCAAGATGAAGGATCTAGCATATCAACTTGGGAGCATTGGAGAAGTCATTGATGAAGAGCGAATAGTAAGGCAAGTTATCAATTGAATAAAGGCAGATGAAAAATGGGAAGCTTTCACCACATCCATGGATCCCTACATGGTGCAAGTTCTTGATTTCAACACCCTCATGGGACAATTGTTCACACATGAGGCAAAGCTTATGAAGAATGGAGACAACTCAAAAGGTAATCAATCCTCTAAACAATATACAGATAAGAACAAGAATAAAGATGGAAAAGGCAAAGGTAAAATGTCTAATGATGAAGGTAGCACCTCTCAAGAAAATTTTGTAGGTAGAGGTAGAGGTTCAAGAGGTAGAGGTTCAAAAGGTAGAGGTTCAAGAGGAAGAGGCACAGGAGGAAGAAAAGGTGGGGGGATATCTTGTTTCGTTCTAACGCCCAAGGAAAAGATGATTGTGGAATCCTTTATTTTGCGCAAATCCCTCGGAATCGGTCCACTTGGATTACCTAGAGCCCACAATTATCTCACAATGGATTCTTCTTATGGCTATGCACTAGCTCATATGTTTCCCGGCAAATGCACCAAAATGTTCAGGCTTTTAGCCCAAGAGAAAGTACATACACTTAATGATATTGTGCCTAATTTTCTCACACTATGTCACTTTGTTTCACAACTATCCTCAAATCTATCCACCTTGGGATCCCCAACAGAAGCACCAAAATGGGAAACCGCTTTCTTTTCACTCTCCACCTTTCTTACTCTTCATACACTCTCTCTCTTACTCACCCCCTCACTTACACGTACCTTCTCGCACTGTTTCTCCCCTTCCCCTCACTCACACTTCCCGAGTCCACTTGATTCCTCGTTCTCTCATGCACTTGCCCTTATTTTTAGCCCCTTCCTCTCACTCACTCACGTACGCTCATGCCCACATTCACACATATATCCACTTTCTGTTTTCCTCTCCCTTTTTCATGCACACTCCCTTTCATCTCATTTTCTCTCATGCATCTACTCACATGCAAGTAGCCATTCTCTTCCCCCTATTGTCCTCAATCTAATTTTTTTATGAAACATATATGTTAATTGAATCGGGAATGAGAAATCTCTTCCAAGTAAATTAATCAACCCTCTTCTTGTTAACCCTTGGAGCAACCCTTGGAACGCAGAACAAATGATAGGCCATTGCCAGCTTCTAACAATACAAGTAAATTAATCAAACTCCATTTTTGGCCAGCTGCTCAACCTATTCATGGTAATCAATATGTCCCATTTCAGCTGGACATGACCTACACAATGTTTGAAAAACAATCCATACAAGAAAACATACTTGACCAATATTGCAGCACTCTTCTCTAAGTAAAGGCAATAAAAACATCCAATGACAGCACAGAACACAAAACTAATGTTAGCTATAAATTTAACAAAAAGAGAGATATTCCCTTTAAAATGAAATAAGGTGTGAACAGCCAGCAATGTAATACAAACTGGAATTGGATCCTATAGCCCAACAATCAACACAATTCACGATTATAAAATGTGATGGCATCGTACGACTATACAATGTAATGGCATCTTAATAAAGGTCCACGTACAATGACTATTGCAATGGCATAGCCAGATCTATATGATATTGCGTTGCTAAGGGACAAGGATGACGTAATTTTCCTTTGTGTATGGTAAACCAAGGCACCAAGCTTTCACGATTTTTTTCATATTAAGCATATTTTTACACGATACAAACATTGCACGTGACCCTTACTACTAGCCTCAGGCATTCCCCAAATCCCAAATCCTACTCAAGGCCGAAGCTTCATATCTTCCCAGAGATTGCGCAACTCGGTATTGAGAAGATGAGTGCCCATTACACATGAGCGTCACTTCCCTCCTAGAATCTAGTGTTGAATTCTTGCGAGATCTCATAAAAAAGATTTGTCATTATTAATAAGGGGGCGATTGACACAAATATTCGAGGCAAGTATGCATCTAAAAAAAACACGAAGGTAAAAATGCACAATAGCATAGTAAGACCATATACAACGTGAGGCCGTTCAAAACTATAGGACTTATCAAAATTAATAAGAATTCTTAATTAGAAGCAATCCCACTTACGTGAATGAGACATGGTACCAGTAAACAGCGATAGTGGAAGAATATCAAATCAACGCGAGAAGATGAGCTCTATCTGCAGATAAGTGCTCTGAGTACTAAGATAAGACAGAATGCAGACAATTGTACCCTTCCAGCACCGCATCGACATCTATCAGCATGAATTGTGTTCTACCCTCTACATATCACTTGCTGCTTGGCGGCTGTCTTTCTCGGGAATTGACAAAGAAACAGGAGAAAAACATTGTCTTCACATCGATCAACAGCTATGTAATCCATCAGGCACCTTGTCCGCTATCTCTCTGAAATCATCATCCGAAAGCAGGTTCATATCACAAGGAACAATACACTCATCGTATCCAGTATCATCATCCTCGTCTGTCTCCGTAGGCAAGCGGACACCATGCCCACTGTAATGGAAAAATAGAACATCTCACGACTGAGACCCTTCTACGAGCTTATTCAGTGCACCCTTGATGTTCGCCCTCGTAAGCTGTATATAGCTCCATTACCCCCCCGATACCCGTTGATGTGGGTTTTTTTCTTTTCACACAGCAGCGCAGTAGGTAAAAAAAACGAGCGAGCCATCACCCACCATTCAGAAGGTGTTGTGAAGCGATAAGATAGAGAGAGAGAGAGAGCCCCCTATCTTTTCCGTTACCTGCTACCACTGAAGATGTAGTCCCCACACAACAGCAGCCTCAAATTTTTTAAGCTCCAGCACTTGTCGACAAATAACAATGTCATCACTCATCATCCTCTGTCATCCAAGCACTCCTTGGCACACCGCCTATTTGGAACTTCAATTCCTGAATCTTTTCTGCCAGCTCCCTTTCGTACCCTGTACAGAAAAAAACAAAAAAAGAAAAAACCTCCTCCTTTCCGTTTTTATGTCAGAGCTGCTGCTTTGAGGAATCACACCTTCCACAATCAAGTGGAACAGACCTCGCCAGAACAAAGGGAGGGATATACTAAGAATCACTCTACATGACGGGTCCCTCCCTGCGAATGCTACCTTGAATTACACCATCTTTACCCTCAAGCTCTGTTAGAAACTTCTCTACCCATGTTTTTTTATCATTCAGTCCTGCCAAATGCACCATGAAGTCTCCTGTGGAATAGGCACCTTGCCACACGACCTGAGGCAACTCATAAACCGCAACATATTCTTTAATGCTGGTGTCCATAAATATGAATTAAAGGCACATTGCATTTGCGGTATGCCAACGTGTCTCCAAAACTCCTCTTCTGGCATGCTTTGCAACAAAAACTTGAGTGCATCATTGTCCCCACTCTTCATCTTTGAGTTGCATTTCATCAAGACAATTGAGAGCAAACATGGCATCCCCATGTTTGGCATATCCTGCAATTAAGGCAGTCCATGACACATCATCTTGATTCGGAAGCCTATTGAAGACTTCGTGTGCTTTTCTGATCAAGCCACACTTGACATACATGTCTATCAATGCATTTCCAACAGCAGTACCAAGTTCTCGATCCATTCTGATCATGATGGCGTCATGTAATTGCAAATACTTCCCTTTAAACATTTGATCACTCTTCAAGTACCTGCAATCAAACAAATTCCCCTGACAAATACAAACATATTAGTGCATAAAAACCAACCATTTTCGGAGCTAACATACTCCCCTTTTCTTATTTGCGAAGTCGTCCTCGACAAGCCACTACATGGTGCAATAAAATCAAAACAGCCACGAAAATGTCAGTGTACACCTATTTTGCATACCTTTCCCTCGAGCCAATACTCCAACTGAACCTGCACTCATCGAAGCTATTAGTGCTAAAAAAAATCATTCATGAATACATACAATTCAGTCATTCCAAATGATCCAAGAACATGCACATATATGCAACTCCCATTCTACATACATCAAATTGCTCATGCATTTCATTATGAAAAATGGTCTCAACCAAAATAACACATGCATACCTTTCCGTGTTTTACACATGCAACTACCATTGCGGAAGACAAAAGGAGAATACCGAAATAAACAACACAACTGAAATGAATCCAATCGGAGATGCAAAAATACCCAAAATGCATACCCCATTATCGCACCTACTATTCGCTATGTACAATCGTTCCATTACTAGACACTTCCGAAGAATCCCCATCGTCGTCCTACAAAAATCATCGAAACTCGAGTACAAGTCAAGACATACATCAGAACCCTAGAGTGTCACACATACTAGAAAACCCTCGGATAGAGCACACAAGCTATAAAGCAAGACCGTTGCATTACCTCGCTAAAGCCTCATCTATAAGTACATATAGAGTCTCCGTGCCTTCAAGAATGTTGATTCAAAGTGAGCTGATCTGTCGTGAGCTAACACATACCAATCACACAAGCAATTAACGTTCCCTTCCAGGCGATCATCGCCCTCTCCTCTCTTTCTCTCCCCCTCAGGAGTGGGGAATAACTTCATATGAAAATTTTATTTTAATCACACGTTGGCCTACATTGACACTGGATGCGATTCGTGGACCTGACCACCCGACCAGGTTGATTCCACCCATCTACCAATGCAATGCAGCGCACAACACACAAACACACAATGATAACACATAACATATATCAGCTAGCCCATAACGAAGCTGGATGCGGCTCGTGGTCGTGACTACCCAGCCACGATAGCTCCACCTACCTACCAACCCGTTATGGCGCGTAGCCAAGACACAAACACATAATTCCAAGCCTATGGCGAAACTAGCTGCGGCTCATGGTCCTGACCACCCGGCGAGGATAAATCCACCCACCTACTAGCCCACCATAGCGCATTGGTACGATCACACGACACACTTTCTTTTCTTTTCTTTTCTTCGTTTTTTTTTTTATAATTAATTAGTTCACCCAAGTCCTGAGAATTAGGGAGAGGAAGAAAGGGACCTTCCCACTTTTTCCACACATGCATGCAAAACATATACACACTAGCTTTTGACAGATCAACCACCTCTTCACTCCATTCTCTCAATTACAGACACTACATATGTATTTATCGATTTGACTTTTCACTTGGTACTACAGCCGGCTATGCCTTAGTCCCTCATATACCTATCCCTAGGTGTCCTAGAATGTGAGTCTCTGGGATGTCTCATGTAGTCTCACATCGTACTCGCATCCCGACAACTTCCCTAAGGCGAGTCAGGCTCAGCTTCAGGAGCTCCGTCATCACTTCCTAGCGTTAGCACATCTGCCCAAGCCCATGTGATATCGTTTTCCTCGTTAGGCATTTCCCTAGAAGGATCAAAATAGTAGTATCGATCTCCCGCCCATCCTACATGTCGAGCTAGGTATTCCTCAAAACACTCAATGTAAAATGCAACACCCAAACCTTGGTTTATAAAGCATACCAGCCAATGCGCTTCCTCAACATCATATTCCGTCTCAAAGTCGTCGACATCTATGTCCATGCGGGCGAATGTTTGGTCCGAGAAATATATTCTTAACTCGTACAAGTAGAGTTGCGTTATTTGATCTGCCATTTTGTTACTTAACTCCTAACAGTCTCTGCATAACACAAAAAATATTAGAAGTCCAAAATTCTTGAGCTAGAAAGGAAGAATATTTATGACACACAAATCATAGCTCACATATGCGCATATGTATATATAACTATACATGTATGTACATGGAGTCTATTACATTCTTCTGCTTGGATCTCGTCTAGCTTCTCCCGTCCTAATATCACTTGAAATATGGTTTAACTCTAAGCGCATTAACCTTCATGGGAGCATATTCTTCTCCTAAATCTTGAATTTGCATGGAACCATTGGAGTTGAGTTCCACCACCTTAAACGGTCCTGCCCATCTTGTTTGTAACTTCCCTGGGAATTTATAATATTTACTATCATAAACTAGTACCAAATCCCCTTCTTGAATCGCAAAGGTCCTGAGATTCTTGTCATGCCTTTCTTTACGTCTTCTGTGAATAGCTTCCAAACTTTGTTGTGCGATGAGTCTCTTTTCTTCCAGCTTGATCAGTTGTATGTACCTTTCCTTCAATGACTCTTCCTCGCCCAACCTGGCTTCGATGGCCACTCTTAATGTCGGAACTTCTTTTTCAATGGGAAAGATGGCTTCCTCGCCATATACTAGGGAGAACGGAGTGCTCTTAGTCGTCACTCGGTAGGATGTTCGATATGCCCACAAGGCTTCCAAAAGTCTCTCATCCCAATCTCTCCTATGCACAGCTACCGTCTTTGTCAGAATCTGCTCCAGCACCTTGTTGGTGACCTCCACTTGTCCATTTGCTCTCGGGTAATATGGAGTGCTTTTTCTATGTTTGATTTTATATAATTCCATTAACTCCTCGATCAATTCGTTGACGAAATGTGTTCCTCTATCACTCACTATTTCCAACGGGCATCCGAATCGGGTGATAATTTGTTCGTACAAAAATTTAGCTACATCAACGGCTCGGTCAGTCTTCAGAGCTTTGGCTTCCACCCATTTGGTAACATAGTCAGTACAGACCAAAATATACCTATTAGATCTTCATCGTGAGGGAGGATCAATAGGCCCTACAAAATCAATTCCCCATTTCTCAAACGGCTTAAGAGCAAGCACCGGCGTAAGAGGAGCAGCATGTGCTAATGTGGGTTTGCCCATTCGTTGGCATTTGTCACATTTCTTACAGTACGTGTGCGAGTCTTTGAACAGCGTTGGCCACCAATACCCAGCTAATAAAATCTTTCTTGCCGTCAGTTCACCAGCGAAATGTCCACCGCAGGGTTCGTCATGCAAAGCCCTCAATACTAGGTTTGCTTCTTCTTCCTCGAGACACCTCCGATAAATGCTCTCATGAATAAAATATCGATAGAGTTGCCCCCCAATAATGCTATGGTGCTTTGCCAATGTTAACAGTTTTTGCTTCTCTCTCTTGCTTGCTCCTGGCGGATATTTAGTAGTGCACAAGAAATTCACCAAGTCGGCATACCAAGGTACTTTCGCATCAACCTGGAATAGATGTCCATCCGGAGCATCGTCGGGCACACCAGAGATTGGCTCCTCATTAACAATTCGAGACAAATGGTCAGCCAATATATGTGCTTTGCCTGGTCTGGTTACCACTGTGAACTGAAATTCTTGGAGAAGTAGCATCCACCTCATCAATCGCCCTGATAACTCGGGTTTATTAATGATATACTTAAGGGCTTCATGATCCACATAAAAAGTGAAATGCTTTCCCATCAAGTAATGCCGATACTTGCTCACCGCAAAGATCATCGATAGGCATTCCTTCTCTGTAGTCGTGTAGTTCCTCTCAGTGCTATTCAAATTGCGACTTGCGTTATAAATAGGATGGTCCAACTTCTTTTCATCGGCTTGGCATAGTACTGCTCCAACCGCAGTATGAGAAGCGTCGGTATGCACATGGAATTCCTTCTTCCAGTTGGGTGCTACCAAAATTGGTGCATTTATCAATCTTTTTTTGATTGAGTCGAATGCAACTTGACACTCTCCAGTCCATTGGTACTGTTGGTCCTTCCTCAAAAGATTTGTCAGTGGTGCCGCTATTGATGCAAAATTTAATATAAAACGTCGATAATAATTCGCATGCCCCAAGAATCCTCTGAGTTGCCGCAAGTTTTGAGGAGGTGGAAGTTGTCCAATCTTTTCCACTTTATCCTCGTCAACCGCGATCCCTTTTTCAGAAATAACATGTCCCAAAAGCAGTCCTCTTCGTACTCCAAATGCGCACTTTTCAGGATTCAATGCGATGCCTTTTTCAGTGCTTCTTCTTAAAATCGCTTCGATCCTCTCCATCATGTTTTCATCGTCGCCTCTGATCGCAAAGTCATCTAGAAATATCTCCATCCAATCCTGCAAATAGTCTTGATATGCAGCTATCATTGCTCTCTGGAATGTGGCCGGTGCATTGCATAATCCAAATGGCATCACACGATATGCGTACGTACCCCATTCTGTCGTGAAAGTAGTTTTTGATTGATCCTCTTCATGGATTTGGATCTGGTTGTACCCACTGAAACCATCCAAAAATGAGTACAATTTATGGCCAGCCACTCTGTCCAAGATTTGATGAGTGAACGGCAAAGGAAAATGATCCTTCTTCGTGCGCTCGTTCAACTTACGATAATCTATGCAAATACGGATTTTCTTATTTTTCTTCGGAACAACTACAATTGGTGAGACCCACTCGCTGGATGCGATGGGATATATGAAGCCTGCCTCCAATAGTTTGGTCAATTCCAACTTGATCAATTCCGAGTAGACTGGATTCGTTCGCCTGAGTCGTTGGCATATTGGTCGGGTACCTTCTTCCAAATCTATATAATGTTGGCAGATTCGGGGATCAATTCCTCTCAAATCACTGTATGACCATGCAAAGGCCTTGCTGAAATTTTTGAGTGTCGTCTTAATGCAATCTCGTACTCCCTCTGGTAGCTCTGACCCTATACTCAAGAACTTTTCTGGAAAAACTTCCCATCTTTCCAACTGAGCTTCTCGCGAGTACTCCTTATTCCTTGATGACACTGTGATTGGAACATGCTCTCCAATCACGCGTGCATGGTTGGCCAGTAAATCGTTGTTTTGTTCTCTTTCGATTAAACCTAATTTCTTTAATTCAGCTTTTGCAATGGCTTCCGACATTTTAGTCTTACTCTTCGCTTCTTTTTCTGATTCTCGACTTCTCTTTAGAACCTCGGCTTCTAGCATTCTAACTCTTTCTCTCAACTGTTGCACTTCCATCGTCGGAGCTAACTCCAGTTTCAACTCTTCTCTTGAAGTTCTCTTCTCCAGGGATTGAGTAGCTTTGTTTTTACTTGTGTCTATACTCAACATGTAGCAATCAAATTCACTTGTATGCGTCAACCATCCTAGCAACTCCTGATCGGAATCGTTGTTATAGAGCAATGGGTTTTGATACTCTCCCATCTTCGTGTCTTGATTCTTAAAGAGTTGCAAGTTGAACCCGTCTTGAAGCAGATTCTTGAAGGTGTCCGTGTTCAAAGAAAACCTAGCTCGTGCAATCTCGTGCCTTGCTTTCTCTTTCTCTTTCTTTTCCATCTCATCGACTATTATTGCTTTCTTCTTGTTGCTTGAGGGTGTGGATACTTGTATTTGAATCCGATCAGACTTTGGCCCTATTGAAATAAATCCTGTGCGCCAGTCATGCACACACTCGGCTTGCACCAGCCATGGCCGTCCAAGTAGGATCGAGAAGGTAGCCTCTGAGGTCCTTGGTCTTACTATCAGATAATCAACCTTAAACTCTAAACCGCCCACAACTGTGCTTACATTTTTCAAAAGACCCGCAGGCTTGACTTGTGTTTGATCCGCCATTCTCAAAGACATCGGCGTCTCTTCCATGTGGTTGAGGCCCAAAGCTTTCATCATGAACTCAGTCATCAGGTTGACTGCGGCTCCACTATCTAACTGAGCACCGGGGACTGCATATCCTTTAATTTCGACTGTCACAGCTGGAGCATTTGAATCAATTTGCGTCGTAATACTTTGAATGATTCCTTGGACATCCTTATCTTGTCTATTTTTATCTCCAGCTTTCCTCGGCTTCTTAATATATTCGTTGTAGAATTGTTTCCTATAAACAGGTGAACATTTTAGCAATGTGCCAATGTCCAGCGTGACTTCCGTGTCAGCGAGCAACTTCACAATATCTACTTCTTCCGAACTTTGTCTTTCCTTTCTAATCTTAGGAGCTTTCAATCTTTCAGGGAATGGTGCTATGCCTGGCACAAACTCCTTAGTCACTGGTGGAAGAATCTCAATTTCTTCCCCATCCTCAAGCTCCTGCTGCTCAACAAGTCCTCCAACTTGGTTTTCTACCTCTTCGTGCTCAGCGATCTTCTCTTGACTCCCTTCTTCACCTTGACCTCCTTGGTTTGTCTTCGAATACTCTTGAGTCCTTGTGACCACTGCCACAGTTGGATCTTTAGGCGGGTTCTTGACCTCGTAAGCATCCACAAAGTGCATTGACGAGCTAGAGCCTTCTTGAGGGTTCGGTGTCTTGAACACTACTCCGATCGTAGGAACGTGCTCTTGAGCTCTCGATGTGGAATGCATCTGAGTATCAACATAATTCGAGGACCCTACTGGTCCTTGCCGGCGGCAGCTCTTCGTTTTGGACAATCTTCATCAAAGTGGCCCTCTCCACTACAGTACCTACATAGTGGGGTATAATCAATTGGTTTCTTTTCGTTTGGACATCTAGATTGAGTATGGCCAAAGCCATGACATCTCCAGCACTGGATTGGACCATCTCTTCTTTGGTCACGTGCAGCTCCTCTTGGATAGTCTCCTCCTTGACCCTGAGCACCATATCCATAAGTCGGTTTGTTTTCCCAACGAGATGTCGGTGGTACACTTTGAGCGGGCAATCCCGTGTAAGGTCTTTCTCTTGTATCTCCTGATTTCATAGTCCTTTCTTCATAGGCTCTCTTGTTGTAACATCGGTCCTCTGTGTGATTTGTTCTTCCACAAAAAGTACAACGCATCCTAGGTGGCGATCTATCTGTGAACACTCTCGAGACTGTAGGGCATTTTGAAGCCAAATGGCCGTAACCATGACACTTTCCACACCATGTATTTGATCAAAACACTTGATTCGGGTTTGTTGTAACCTCTGGTTTTACTGTGTATGTCTCCTGAGTTATTGTGGCAGCTTTTATAGCTTGCGTGACCAACTCCAATATTCGTTCTTCGGTTAGCGCAGGCTTTACCTCGCCTGGCGTGCTAGTGGCAGCTACAAAAGCTGGGGTCGTCAATGCGGGACTTCCTTGACCCGGATCTTTCATCGGTATATTTCCTGGGCCTCCCATAGGCTCGTATAAGAGCTCCATCTTCCTTTGTTGGCATAATTGTACTTCCTCCCAAAGCCTCGCTTGCTCTTTAGCATCCATTAAGGTCGCAGGTCTTGTCAGGCTGATGTGCTGCTGTGCCGTAGGATCTCTCAATCCCGAAATGAACCTTCGTTTCAATGTCTCATCGTTCGGGGCATTCACGCCCCTCTTTCTTACCAGCGTTTCCATTCTTTGAATGTAGTTATCGATGCTCTCATTGACTCCTTGTCGCAAATAATCCATTTGTTGGGCCAATCGGTCTTGGAAGCCTTGTCGTCGAAACTTTGCCAAGAAGGCTTCCTTGAGCATCTGATAAGTTCCACGCTCTTGTGGTGTCAAATTCCCATACCAATTGGCTGCCTCATCACGGAGAATAGCCAGAAAAATCCTCAACCCTTTGATCCGGTTCAACTACATCATTGGCCTCACAGGTAACCTCAAACAACTGGATAAAACTATCTGGATCTTCGTCCCAAGTACCTGAGAACTTGGTGAAGTCCCCCAAGTGAACCGAAATCCGCTGAGCCATTTCGAACAGAGGTGTGATGTCGATATCACTTCGATCCCAAAAATTTAATGCACGTGGCCTCACGATCCCTCCTTCAAACTTTCGTACTTGATTCGCAACCCTCCTACGGGAGTACACGTTTCTGGCTGATTCCTTCGAGCCAATCGAGGTCCACTCGCCTGGCGGTTCCCACCTTCTCCTTTCTCTTTCAAGGGCTCTTCTCCGAGCGCGTTCCTCTCTTTGATTTTGTGTTGCTCCTGACGATGAGCTCCCCTCGCTCATGTACTAGATCTCGGGATCCGCAAGCTCGGCCAACCTGTGGCGCTAGGCGAACCTATGGCACTCTCTTATAGAGACGTACCAAGCTATTCCCGGCAAACGCACCAAAATGTTTCGTTCTCACGCCCAAGGAAAAGATGATTGTGGAAGCCTTTATTTTGCGCAAATCCCTCGGAATCGATCCACTTGGATTACCTAGATCCCACAATTATCTCACAATGGATTCTTCTTATGGCTATGCACTAGCTCATATGTTTCCCGGCAAATGCACCAAAATGTTCAGGCTTTTAGCCCAAGAGAAAGTACATACACTTAATGATATTGTGCCTAATTTTCTCACACTATGTCACTTTGTTTCACAACTATCCTCAAATCTATCCACCTTGGGATCCCCAACAGAAGCACCAAAATGGGAAACCGCTTTCTTTTCACTCTCCACCTTTCTTACTCTTCATACACTCTCTCTCTTACTCACCCCCTCACTTACACGTACCTTCTCGCACTGTTTCTCCCCTTCCCCTCACTCACACTTCCCGAGTCCACTTGATTCCTCGTTCTCTCATGCACTTGCCCTTATTTTTAGCCCCTTCCTCTCACTCACTCACGTACGCTCATGCCCACATTCACACATATATCCACTTTCTGTTTTCCTCTCCCTTTTTCATGCACACTCCCTTTCATCTCATTTTCTCTCATGCATCTACTCACATGCAAGTAGCCATTCTCTTCCCCCTATTGTCCTCAATCTAATTTATTTATGAAACATATATGTTAATTGAATCGGGAATGAGAAATCTCTTCCAAGTAAATTAATCAACCCTCTTCTTGTTAACCCTTGGAGCAACCCTTGGAACGCAGAACAAATGATAGGCCATTGCCAGCTTCTAACAATACAAGTAAATTAATCAAACTCCATTTTCGGCCAGCTGCTCAACCTATTCATGGTAATCAATATGTCCCATTTCAGCTGGACATGACCCACACAATGTTTGAAAAACAATCCATACAAGAAAACATACTTGACCAATATTGCAGCACTCTTCTCTAAGTAAAGGCAATAAAAACATCCAATGACAGCACAGAACACAAAACTAATGTTACCTATAAATTTAACAAAAAGAGAGATATTCCCTTTAAAATGAAATAAGGTGTGAACAGCCAGCAATGTAATACAAACTGGAATTGGATCCTATAGCCCAACAATCAACACAATTCACGATTATAAAATGTGATGGCATCGTACGACTATACAATGTAATGGCATCTTAATAAAGGTCCACGTACAATGACTGTTGCAATGGCATAGCCAGATCTATATGATATTGCGTTGCTAAGGGACAAGGATGACGTAATTTTCCTTTGTGTATGGTAAACCAAGGCACCAAGCTTTCACGATTTTTTTCATATTAAGCATATTTTTACACGATACAAACATTGCACGTGACCCTTACTACTAGCCTCAGGCATTCCCCAAATCCCAAATCCTACTCAGGGCCGAAGCTTCATATCTTCCGAGAGATTGCGCAACTCGGTATTGAGAAGACGAGTGCCCATTACACATGAGCGTCACTTCCCTCCTAGAATCTAGTGTTGAATTCTTGCGAGATCTCATCAAAAAGATTTGTCATTATTAATAAGGGGGCGATTGACACAAATATTCGAGGCAAGTATGCATCTAAAAAAAACACGAAGGTAAAAATGCGCAATAGCATAGTAAGACCATATACAACGTGAGGCCGTTCAAAACTATAGGACTTATCAAAATTAATAAGAATTCTTAATTAGAAGCAATCCCACTTACGTGAATGAGACATGGTACCAGTAAACAGCGATAGTGGAAGAATATCAAATCAACGCGAGAAGATGAGCTCTGTCTGCAGATAAGTGCTCTGAGTACTAAGATAAGACAGAATGCAGACAATTGTACCCTTCCAGCACCGCATCGACATCTATCAGCATGAATTGTGTGCTACCCTCTACATATCACTTGCTGCTTGGCGGCTGTCTTTCCCGGGAATTGACAGAGAAACAGGAGAAAAACATTGTCTTCACATCGATCAACAGCTATGTAATCCATCAGGCACCTTGTCCGCTATCTCTCTGAAATCATCATCCGAAATCAGGTTCATATCACAAGGAACAATACACTCATCGTATCCAGTATCATCATCCTCGTCTGTCTCCGCAGGCAAGCGGACACCATGCCCACTGTAATGGAAAAATAGAACATCTCCCGACTGAGACCCTTCTACGAGCTTATTCAGTGCACCCTTGATGTTCGCCCTCGTAGGCTGTATATAGCTCCATTACCCCCCCGATACCCGTTGATGTGGATTTTTTTCTTTTCACACAGCAGCGCAGTAGGTAAAAAAAATGAGCGAGCCATCACCCACCATTCAGAAGGTGTTATGAAGCGATAAGATAGAGAGAGAGAGCCCCCTATCTTTTCCGTTACCTGCTACCACTGAAGATGTAGTCCCCACACAGCAGCAGCCTCAAATTTTTTTAAGCTCCAGCACTTGTCGACAAATAACAATGTCATCACTCATCATCCTCTGTCATCCAAGAACTCCTTGGCACACCGCCTATTTGGAACTTCAATTCCTGAATCTTTTCTGCCAGCTCCCTTTCATACCCTGTACAGAAAAAAACAAAAAAAGAAAAAACCTCCTCCTTTCCGTTTTTATGTCAGAGCTGCTGCTTTGAGGAATCACACCTTCCACAATCAAGTGGAACAGACCTCGCCAGAACAAAGGGAGGGATATACTAAGAATCACTCTGCATGACGGGTCCCTCCCTGCGAATGCTACCTTGAATTACACCATCTTTACCCTCAAGCTCTGTTAGAAACTTCTCTACCCATGTTTTTTTATCATTCAGTCCTGCCAAATGCACCATGAAGTCTCCTGTGGAATAGGCACCTTGCCACACGACCTGAGGCAACTCATAAACCGCAACATATTCTTTAATGCTGATGTCCATAAATATGAATTAAAGGCACATTGCATTTGCGGTATGCCAACGTGTCTCCAAAACTCCTCTTCTGGCATGCTTTGCAACAAAAACTTGAGTGCATCATTGTCCCCACTCTTCATCTTTGAGTTGCATTTCATCAAGACAATTGAGAGCAAACATGGCATCCCCATGTTTGGCATATCCTGCAATTAAGGCAGTCCATGACACAGCATCTTGATTCGGAAGCCTATTGAAGACTTCGTGTGCTTTTTTGATCAAGCCACACTTGACATACATGTCTATCAATGCATTTCCAACAGCAGTACCAAGTTCCCGATCCATTCTGATCATGATGGCGTCATGTAATTGCAAATACTTCCCTTTAAACATTTGATCACTCTTCAAGTACCTGCAATCAAACAAATTCCCCTGACAAATACAAACATATTAGTGCATTAAAACCAACCATTTTCGGAGCTAACATATCTCAAGGCTCCTCTCCATGTGCCATATATGGCTTAACTAATCACATTACAAAGAATTATTTTAGGAATCCTAGAAACAACAACTCATACAACAACAATAATTATCAAGGAGGATATAGAGGAAGGAGAGACTACAACAATTACACATATGATCATACTCAATAGGACTCATTACTTCTGATGAACATGACCATGAAGCAAGGTAAAGTAGATGAACATGTATTCTATATAGACTTAGGTTGCTCAAATCATGTAGCAAGGAATGTAGCTCTACTCTCAGACTTGGAGGACCCAAGGAATAGACATGAAGTCCAAACAGGAGATGACACAAGGCATCTAGTGGAGAAGATAGGAATTGTGAAGTCTTCAGATGGTAATATGAACCTATTGAGCAAGGTATTGTATGTACCAACCATAACCAAAAATCTCATAAGTGTTGGTCACATTGTTGAAAGAGGATTGCAAGTCAGATTCACAAAGAATGGAGCCTTTGTTGAGGATCCACATCAGGGATTCAAGAAGATAGCAAGAGGAGAAAATTTACGTAGACTATTTACAATTGAACTCAAGATACAAGGAACATTGCATTGTTCAATTATGGTAATCAAACATTACCAGAATAAGAAATTTGGCACAAAAGGTTAGCTCATATAGGTGAAAGGCTCTGAAGCAAATCAGTAGGGATCAAAGTGTGCTTGGTCTACCAAATATCTCCAAGCAACACATGATTTACAAATGTAGTGCTTGTCAATTTTGCAAGTCTCATAGGCAAACCATTCACAAAGAAAGGGTACATTCATGGAGACCTATTGGACTTAGCCCATACAAATGTATGGAGGCCAAGCAAGGAACCTTCAATTTCTAGATCTAGGTATTATGTATCATTTATTGATGATTGTAGCAGATGGACAATACTATACTTCACAAAACATAAGGAGGACGGGTTTTCATGATTTAAGAAATATCTTGCATTAGTAGAAAATCAAACAGGAAAGAACTTGAAAAGACTAAGATCAGATGGAGGGGGAGAATATTTCCCCCATGAATTTGATTCTTATCTCCAAGAGAGAGGGATCGAAAGAGAGATTACAAAAAGGTATACTCTAGAGCAAAATGGAGTGGTAGAAAGGAGGAATAGAGCCATAGCGGAGGCTGCAAGGTCAATGCTAAATGAGAAGAAGTTGCCCAATTACCTATGGGTAGAGGATGTGTCCATAGCCATCTATCTGATTAATAGACTCCCATCAAAAGCATTAGATGGGATGACATCTTATGAAGCATGGAATGGAAGAAGACCCAACCTTTATCATTGCAAGATATTTGGGTGCATAACATATGCGCACATACCTTCACAAATAAGAGAGAAATTGGATCCAAAAACAGAGAAATATATGCTCATTGGATATAGCCTTAATCAGAAAGCTTATAGGCTACATAATCCAAGCAATAAAGGTTTCATTGTTATTAGAGATGTTGTGTTTGATGAAAATAAATCTTGGTATGAAGATGATTGCAAGAAAATCAAACTTCCCTATGATCTAGCAGAAGAATTTCCAACATTGTCAAGGAAGGGTGAACATAAAATGAAGTCTCAAGTGATTATGAAGAGGACCAGAAGGCTCCAAGAAGGGAACTCAAATCTTGGAACTCTAAAGGCAAAGCCAAAGTGTAGGAGATGAGAGATGTAGCAGAATCATCTCGACAAACTATAAGGAGGTCTACTAGAGAAAAAAGGAAGCTAAGAAGGTATGGTTATGACACATCTTTGGTCACTAAGCATTCTATTTACATTGCTCAAGATACAAACTCAGAAGAACCATCAACATATGAAGAGGCCAAGAAGAAGCTAGAATGGAGAGATGTCATGGAAGAAGAAATAAAAGCTCTAGAAGAAAATCAGACTTGGGAATTGGTTCCCAAGATAGCATCTATGAAGATCATTGGTTCAAGGTGGACTTATAAGGTAAAGAAGAATTTTGATGGTTCAATTAACATGTACAAAGCAAGAATTGTTGCCGAAGGGTTTGCTCAAACCCAAGGTATTGATTATGAAGAGACATTCTCATCTGTGGCAAAGATGCCTACAGTCAGAATACTTATGAGTGTAGCATCTTCCAAGAGTTGGAATATTTATAAAATGGATGTTAAAAATGCTTTTCTAAATGGTTGGATTTTAGAGGAGGTTTACATGGCTCAAACTCTTGGCTTTGAAGATCAATAATATCCAAAATATGTATGCAAGTCGAAGAAATCCTTGTATGACTTGAAACAAGCTCCTAGAGATTGGAATCATAGATTAGTCACTTATTTGTAGGATAAATGATTTATGATGAGCAAGGTAGATCCTTCCCTCTTCATAAAGAGGAACCACTCAGAGGTCATATACCTTTGTGTATATGTGGATGACATAATCATTGTAGGTAATGATGCATATGAAATCAAGAGGATCAAGGCTCAAGTGAAGGAAGAGTGAAACATTAGTGATCTTTTTTTTCTCACATACTTCCTAGGTTTTGAGGTAGCATATACAAAAAAATGTATATTCCTAACTATGAGAAAGTACATTGGAGATATGCTCTCCAAGTTCAAGATGGAAAATACAAAGGTTGCAAGTACACCCATGGAGGTAAATCACAAGCTAAGTGCTCATGAAGGTGAGTTAATTGAAGATGTGACTAGTTACCAAAGATTAGTTGGAAGCTTGAACTATGCTACTCTAACTAGGGTAGATATATGCTATGGAGTTAGTGTGCTAAGTCAGTTCATGCACACTCTAAGGAATTCTCACATGGAAGCAGCCAAAAGAATCCTAAAGTACTTGAAGGGCACAATTAATGAAGGGTTATACTACCCTTATACCTCTGATATAGATGTCAAATTATTTTTTGATGTAGATTGGGAAAAATCAAAAGATGATAGGAGAAGCACCTCAGGATATCTTACCTTTGTAGGTGCAAAATTGATCTCATGGTCATCAAAGAAGAAGCCTAAAATTTCTCTCTCATCAACTAAAACTGAATACAAAGGACTTGCAAATGCTACTCAAGAAGCTATGTGGGTTAAGACCTTATATTCAGATTTAAGGTTGAAAACTTCTACTCCACACATATTTGGAGACAACATTAGTTCATTACATCTTGCTATCATGTCAAGACCAAGTGCATTGAAGTTCACTACCATTATGTTAGGGAAAAGATTATAAGTAAGGAGATAAAACTCTCATATGTATCTACCAACCAACAATGTGTAGCTATGATGACAAAAGCATTGTATGGAAGCAAATTAAGCAGGTTTAAGTCAATGATTGGTTTGCAAGAAATAATGAAGAATTGAAGACTCAAGAATCTTAGGCTTGAGGGGGAGTTTTTGGTGAGATTAGTAAGCCTAAATTCTTAGCTAATTACTTAGGGCTACACTTCATTTTATCTTTTCACAAGGAAGAACTAATGTGAGCCTATGTTTAGTTATTTTGAGCATAATTACTTTGGATAAAAGTAAAAGTCAAGAAGATATAGAATCTCGTGAAGTTAGTGAGTTAAACCCATGAATTATGTGGTAGGAAGAATCAATTCCAATCATCACTAAAGTGTATGAACACTTTTAGGTGATGGAAATTCAAAATTCAAACTCAAGTGATGAGCATAAAGAGAGATGATTTAGTCGTGGGGAAGTGTGCCATTTTTGAGAGATTTTGAGTCACTTCATTGAGAATACATTGAACTCAACTCATGTATGAGTAGTCAACTACACTTCCCTTGTATCATATGTTCATTAGCATATACAATTTGATACATTTCTTCAAGCACATCTTTATCTACAATTCTCTATTGCATCTTCATCATTATGGTGATTTTATAGATATGATTTCTCCATGTGTACTTAATCATTTGCTCCAGTTTAACTTGTTATTATTAGAGTGAACTCTTTAATACCTACACATCAAGTTTCATTAGTTTTTGTTCAGCCAATCTCTAGATATGAAGTGAGGAAGCTAATTGTGTCTACACATCTTCTTGTTCTTGAAATGTTGGGATGAACCCCCTAAGTTTCTAAACTCATTTCTCAGTGTATAGTGCCTCTAAATTCATGAAATAACTTGCTATAGTTAGCTATAGTCTTGATTTAGAGGTGTGCAAAAGTTCTCTTGTCAATTCATACCAGATTGTGAGCTCAGAGCAAAACAGTGAGCATATGCATTCCCAAAATAGAAGGTTTTCTCACATTCCTTGCATATGCAAGTTATCTGTTTTGATGCAAAATTTTGGGAATGATGTTCCAAAGTACTTAGTGGTTGTAATTGAATTAATGTGAAGAAAAAAGATTCTACTAAGCATCCCTAGAGTCAACTTGGAAGGTGTAGAGCAAGTTTTATGAAACACCAACTCATTTATGGAACACACCTATCCATCTCCTCACAAATACCATCTAGAATTTTTTGGATATCTTCTACTATAGTTGATTGGTTTTCTATTATTTTCTCCTCATCTTGTGCTTCTTTGTTTCCACAAAATCTTTTAGATATAAGTTTTCCTTTTCAGATTCGATCATCTTTACCATTCCTTTTGTCTTCTAACTTTCAACTCCTATTTTTTTAGTAGGATTGTTTGGCTATAATTTTAAACTTCTTAGAAAGAATCCTTCAACATCAATATCCATTTCTGTGTTGGAACCATCTTTAGATGATTCTTCTTTGAGTATTTTTGCTACTTCTTCTTTCTTCTCTACTTTCAATTTTGCGGATCAAGACTGATCCTCCTACTATGTCTTCTTTTCATGAATCCTCTTTAACTTCCACTTCTTTTTAGATTCTCTTAATTTTCTTTTCAATTTGGATTATTTTATTTGCTTCTTCACCATTGCTACTATAGTGGTTCTCTTCTCTAGATGTCCTTGAAGGTCTTTGAAGTAAGATAATAATGCAAATTCTTTTTTAATGAATAGAACCTCTATGTTTGCATTCATGATCTATTCACGAAGATCTTCATAATGATCCAATTCTTCTTGAGTCCAATCTGTGGCCTTCTCAAAATAATCTTCCAACATTTTTTGATATTGAGCCTCATATACTGCTCTTTTGTTATTTTTATGCAACAAGTACGAGTATACCTATTCTATGCTTGTCTAAGGTGGATGAGGTTCTTTATCTGCATGTACCTTCTTCAGTGGCTTCTACAATTTCAAGCTCTAGCTTTCTAGGACTCACTTTTCTTTTCTTATTAGGTTGCTCACTTTCCACAACAACTTCCTTTCTTTTCTTTCCCACTTCTTTGGTCACTGTCTTTTTTGTCTAAGGATGTTTACTCCTATCATAGTTTCTTTGAACACTTGTGACTTTAGAGCCAGTAATAACTTATCTTCAATGCCTAGTTCATGATATATGATCTTTGTAAGCATCTAAACTCCATTCATGAACTTCTTAGACCTCCAATGCCTTGCTGCTTCTTTCAACTGTTCATGGATATATGAAGACATGTATTCTACCCCAAATGGCTTGGTCTTATCCATATTATTCAACATTACCAAGGTTATAGGTTTATGAGTTATGATGTACCTTGATAGTCTAGGAAAACATAAAAGTTGCAAGAAGGTTCTGATTGCTAGCTCCTCACATGCTCTCATCACTTCATTCTTCAATAACTCTTTATGTTCTCATCACAATGAAGCAAAGTTTTTCTTTCTTTTGTAAGTGTAATTGGAGAATTTTGGAAAATAATAATATGAAAAAAGAAAAGAAAGAAAATAAAATAAGATACCAATGACTCACACTCTCCTATTACTTAGTTTGTGCTAAAAAAAAGTAAAACATTAAAAACATTTATATACATATTTGTTTTCCTTTTTCTTTTATTTTATATTGTTTTCTAGGATTTTTTTCTCTATTTTCTCCTATTTTTCCATAGCTTTTCCATTATTATTTTGATCCATTGTAGGAGAATCTTGTTCCCCTCCTAGCTCTTTTACTCATGTGAAAAGGGCTTCTTCAAGTGCTTGGGTTTTTTAAGATCTCATGCCTAGAGAATGCATGACTTTGTAATGTAGCCCTACACATGCATACTCTAATTATGTAATAATCTTTATGGTGAAAAATGAAGGTCTTAAGTAATTCACTTAAGTGGTTTTCTGATGATGAGGATGCTTTTTTATGTTTTGTATTTTTTGGTTGCAATTGACTTTAACTTTTAATCTATTCTTTTGATTTTTCCTCCAACACCAACTTCTTTTGAAAGTTCTTTCTTTTTCTCTCTGTTGTTATCTTGCTGAAAATATTTGACTTTACTATGTTATTCACTACTTTGGCCTCAATATGTGCATCATTTTGACCTATTTTTGAGTTTGATTCTAGTAACCTTTTCTTACTTTAAGTCTCCATATTAATTTAACGTTTTTACTCATTTTGTTATTTTTTTAGATTTGATTTTGTTCTTCCATTTGCTTTGTAGTTCAAAGTTTTCTTTTGATGAATTGGTGCTTGATCCTCCTCTTTTGGTCCTTTTTGATATTTGGAATTTTCTTTCATTGAGAATTGGAATGTCTCCATATCTAGCTTGTATATTTCTTTTTCGAGTTCTTGTATTTCATCATTTACAAAAAAAAAATCTCATAGTTTTCTCTCTCACTTTTACTTTCATCAATTTCGTATCAAAATCAATAGACACTCTATATTGTTTCATCCAGTCTTGACCTAAGATTAAAATTTGAGGAATTAATTTCTTAGGACATTCTTCACACTCAACTAATGTCTCTTCATGTCCTATTTTCAAATCAATTTGCACGTTTGATAATGAAGGGAGTGTTTGTCCATTTTTTTCTTTGATTAGAGTGTGATTCCCTTGTTCCCTCCCTTTAAATTGATTCAAAAGTTTTGAACTTATTAGGTTTACTTGACACTCAGTTTCCAATAAAATCATAATTTTAGTTGCTTGTTAATACATTTCAACTACTGGTGTGATTTTTGGTTCGCTTCCGATCATTTTTGCAAAGCATTAAATCTCTTATCTCTTTATTTTTTTAATCTTCCCTAGATTCTTCTTGAGCCTCTTGTCTTATTTTTTTCTCTTCCTCTTTTGTTCTTTGTGATTGTTGTAACCTTCTCCAGACTTCTTCTATTAAGGGTTCCATGTATCTTTTTATTCTGCAACCACTCACATAATTTGACATCACCTTTCCATCTATATTTTCCAATTGAATAGCTCCACTAGGGATAATCTTATGAAGAATGTAAGGAATATGTCCTCTTTTCTCTAATTTTTTACTATGTTCCTTTAACATATAAGATAGGAATAAATCTCCTACTTGTAAGTCTTGCATTATATGCAAAGCATGATATGCTTTTTATCTTCTCTTATCTACATAGATACTCATAACAACTTGTAATATGGGTGCTCCCAATTGTTCTAACTTCACAACTCTATCAGATAGTTCATGTCCTATCCATTTCAATTGATTCCCTAGCCTCAAAGTTGGTATAAGGAATTCCATTGGTAGAACAAAATTTAGTCCATAGACTAAATTCAATGGAGTAGTTTCGATTGAAGTTTTTTATTCCACTCTATATGCCAAAAGGACATGATATAATTGCATATCCCAATTTTTTCTTTTAGTATTCACTAGTTTGGAAAGTGTAGTGCATAATAATTTATTTGTACTTTTTGCTAGACCATTGTCTTGTGGATGATAGGGTGCATATCTCTTATGTATTATCATGTATTGATCTATCAATGTTTCAATTACTTGATTCAAGAAATTATTCCCTATATCACTTACCAATTCTATTGGTAGTCCATACCTAGTGATTACATATTCATACAAGAACTTGGATGTTGTTTGAGCATCATTTTTCAACGTGGCTTTTGCTTCAGACGATTTTGTTAGATAATCAATTGCCACTATTATGTATTCTACATGAGAACTTTTAACTGGTGGATGTATAGGTCGAATGAAATCTAGTCCGCATTTACTAAATACTCTAGCACATATCAAAGGTTTAAGAGGCATATCATCTTTCCTAATAGGTGAATTAGTTCTTTGGCAAATATCACATCTTTGTGCATACAATTTAGCACGTTGGTATAAATTAGGCTGCCAAAATCCTTAATGTAGGATTAGCTTAGTAGTTCTCTCACTTGAAAAGTGGCATCTTACTACACGAGTGATTGAATTCCAACATTTCTAGGTACTTTTCCTCAAGAACATAGATTCTTAGATATCCATCCAATCCTCTCTTGTACAATTGATCATTTATAAGTACCAATTCCTTACTTATTTCTTGTACATTTCTTCTATCTCAATCCATTTTCATTATTTTCTTGTGAGGTTCTTGTTTCAAACATTCCACAATGTGATTACTCCATTTAGGGTTTTCTTGAAACCGGAACAAAGTTTTTGGTTCATATCTCTGTTCATTCTTACATTTTTCACATTGAGATACATGTCTTCACATCTTCCTCTCTTGTTGGCCAATGAACTCCCATTCTTGCAAAATCATTTAGAGTAGAAATCTTTGAAGCAGGAGAGCATGGATTCCAAAGATGTGTCTTCTCTAGATATATTTTTTGTTCTTCTTCTGGTACACAATATTCCATAACTCCTATGTTATTCAAATGATACAAAAGTCCTCATAGTAGAATGAAGTTTCTACTTTGCAAAATCAAATGAGATGCAATCAAATTGACATTTCTTGGTCCAATTGATAATACTTGCACCTAAGAATTTTGTTGGTATGCTCTCTTTGTTGAATATATAAGCATGAAGTAGATCATCGTCTATGTGTTGTGGTTTTTCTCTAGGTAAGGTTTCAAATAAATGGTCACCTCTCAAATGCATTTTTCCTTGTCTTACTATAACTTCAAATTCAAGTTCCATCAATAGTAAGAACCATCTCATTATTCTTGTAGTCTAACAAGGTTTGTTTACCAAATATAATAAATCCTAATGATCCAAAAAAATTTAAACTTGTTAGGTAGTAGATAATGTCTAGATTTCTTTACTACAAACACCATTCCCAATCTTTCTCTTTCAATTATGATGTAGTTTTTCTCAGCTTGGTTCAATTGTCTATTTGCATAATCTATAGGAAAATCCACTTTGCTTCCTTCCATAGGTTGTGCAAAAACACATGCAAATGCAAAATTTGAAGCATCAACATGTACATTGAATATTATATCCCTTTGATGTGTTATCAGTATTTGGTGAGGTGATTGAACAAGTTTTTAGGGTTTCAAAATCTTTATCACATTCACCAATCCACTCAAATTTGGTAATCAAAGCATATAGAGGTTTAGCAATATCTATAGACTTGTACACAAAATTTCTATAATATCCATAGTCTCCAATGAATGTTTTGCAATTCTTTCATATTTTTTGGCTTGAGCAACTTTACTATGGCTCTGATTTTTTCTTCATGAGTTTAGATGCCATTTCTAGAGACTATGTGTCCTTACAATCTTCCTTGCCTCACAAAAAAGACACATTTCTCAAGGTTTATACAAACTCTATAAGTTCTACATTTTTTGAGTATATTTCCTACGTCTTATAGATGTTCCCTCTCAATTGAAAAAGTACATAAATCATCTACATAAATTTCCATTATGTTTCTTAGAAACTCTTTAAACACATGACATCAACCTTTGGAATGTGGCTAGTGCATTGGTGAAATCAAAATGCATAATCCTAAATGCATATACATCCCATTTTGTTGCAAAGGTATTCTTATTTTGATCTTCTAATGCAATAGGCACTTGATTATAGATTGAGAAACCATCCAAAAAACTATAAACTTCTTTTCCAGCCACTGTCTCCAATAGATGATCTATTATTGGCAATGGATAGCTATCTCTAATAGTTGTTGCATTGAACCTTTGAAGATTGATGCAAACCCTATGTTTTACATTCTTCTTTGGAACTACAACTATTGATGATGTCCATTTAGTGTACTTAATTTCATAAATGAAATTAGCACCCAATATGTTTTCTATTTCCTCCGTGATCTTTGTGAAGTATTTATCATTCTATGTATAATGCCTTTGCTTAATAGGTTTTGCATCTGTTGCTATAGGTATTCTATGCACATAGATGTTAAGTTCTATACCTTTAAGATATTTGTAATTGTATGCAAATACATCTCTCTTAAAAGTCTGATTAAGGCCTCTTCTTCTTCTTTAATTTACTCTATTTTTCATTTAGCATTGACCTAGTTGTTTCAACAATTAATCTATTTCTCTTCTCTGCCACCCCATTTTGGTCATTTAGCATTGACCTAGCTGTTTCAACAATCAATCTATTTCTCCTCTCTGCCACCGTTATTTTTTCTCATTTAGCATTGACCTAGCTGTTTCAACAATTAATCTATTTCTCCTCTCTGCCACCGTAATTTTTTCTCATTTAGCATTGACCTAGCTGTTTCAACAATTAATCTATTTCTCCTCTCTGCCACCCCATTTTGCTCAGGGGTATACCTTGTTGTAATTTCTCTTTTGATTCCTCTATCCTGCAAGAATGCATCAAAATCATTTGAGAAGTACTCACCTCCTCCATCTAAACTTAGTCTTTTTAGGCTTCTTCCTGTTTGGTTTTCCACAAGTGAAAGATACTTCTTAAAGCAAGTGAATAATTCATCTTTGTGCTTCATAAAATATAAGATAGTCCACCTACTAAAATCATCAATGAAAGATACATAATACCTTGATCCAGAAATTGAGGGATCCTTACTTGGTCCCCATACATCTGTATGGAAAAGCTCCAAGTAGTCCTCATGTATGTAGCCTTTCCTTGAGAAGGGTAACCTGTGAGATTTTCCAAACTGACAAGCACCACATTTATAGATCTTTTGTTGCTTGGATACATTAGGTATCCCAAGCACACATTGATCTCTACATATTTGCTTTAAGGTTCTCTCACCCATATGCACTAATCTCTTATGCCAAATTTCAAGCTCTGATAATGTTTGATCTTTGTAGCTATAAAGTGCAATATTCCTTGTATCTTCAAGTTCAACAATAAATAATCTACTTGACTTTTCTCCTTTGGCAATTCTCTTGAATCCATGTTGGGGATCCTCCACAAATGCTCCATATCTGTTGGATCTGACCTGCAAACCCTTTTCCACAATCTGTCCAACACTCATCAAATTCTTGGTAATTGTAGGTACATATAGAACCCTGCTCAATAGATTTCTATTTCCATCAAAGGTTTTAACATTTCCTACCTTGATCACTGAATGCTTGGTGTCATCACCTGTTTGTACCTGATGCTTTCCCTTAAGTTCCTCAAGGTCAGAGAGAAGAACTACATTGCCTGCTACATGGTTTGAGCATCCTGAGTCAATGTAGAAGAGATGGTCATCATTCATACCTTGGTTTGAAGTCATATGCATAATCAGAAGGGAATCTTCTTGTTCCTCTGTATAATTGTTGTATTCTTTCCTTGATTTGTAGCCTCCTTGGTAGTTGTTGTTGTAATTGTTGTTGTAGTAGTTGTTGTAGCTTTGATGATGGTTGAATCTACCTCTTGATTGTGTATATCCACCTCTTTGAAAACCTCTACCTCTCGGATTCTTGAAGTTCCTGTAACACTCATCTGTAGTGTGATTTGACAAACCACAAATATTACATGGGGAAGAGTTGAAAGGTCTCCCCTACCTTGCTTACCTCCTCTACCCCTACCTCGTGAGTTTCTACCTCTCCCTACATAATTGACTTGAGAGGTTGTACCTTCATCCTCAATTTTCTTGTTTTTCCCTTTCTCTTTAGACTTGCCTTTATCTGTGTATAGGGTTGTTGGAAGAAGCACTTTTTGAAGGAAATTATTCGTAAATTGACATTTCTTGTAGTTAAATTTATCCAAATGATGTAAACATTGGGAAGAATCTTCCTCATGTACAGTAGAAGCATATGTATTTTTCTTAGAATTTTTGGAAGCTCTTTGATAGCATATTTTTAAACTAGAAGGAAGAAGGACCAAATTTCAAGTGTGAAAAAGGACACTTGAAAAAGTATAAAATATATTTTCTTCTATTTTGAAGAGGTTGGTTGTATTATGTTGATGTTATCCAAGTAATGTGAAGAACTTCCTTGCACAAAATCGTGTTTCTACTTTTCATGATTATCTTCTTGATTTGTTGAGTCTTCTCATTGTAATCCATGGAATTTGTGAACTTTTCTTGTGTATTTCTGAGTGGAGTGTATGAAGATAGGTGAAAGTTATTAGATTGAGCAAGATATTGCAAGAAATCAATGGTGGAATCGGAATTTCTCAATTTTTACAGAATCGCAATTGTCTCGTCTGTGTGATAGAGGTACTGTTTTGGAAATTTGACTTTATATTTGTAATCTACAGAAAAAATGGCACACTTTAGGCACAAAGATTGTTGAAAATGCTGTTGTTGAACTCAAGATAATCAACACCCTAGTTTCTTCCCTTTCTTCTTCACTAACTTCTCAGAAAATAGTTATGTCAATTCTTATTGTTGAATTCCATTAACTAGAAGGGGCTGTGGTCTTTGCATACTTCCCGGATTGACAATTTAAAGATGTGTAGTTAATCTTTTGTGCTATAATGATTGGAGAGGACAAATCCAAAGGTTAAAAATAAACACTTTTTGGTGCCGTTGCCGAGGAACAAAGCAAAAGATTCATTGAAGTTTTGGACCTTGCTGGATCTTCCATTGTTGATGGTATTTAAACACATTGGAAAAGTATTACTCTATAATCAAGTAAGAAAATTTGAGAAGGTAGGTTTTTTAGGCTTGTCTTTTGGGAAAAGAAAGAATGAAGTAACCTTTTGGAGACAAAGAAGTATGTAAATTGATAGTTGCTCATACTTTTTAAGAGTAAAGTGCAGGTGTTGTAGTAAAAATGGTTTAATTTGCTGAAAGGAAAAGTGAAATGTGATTATCTTTGCATATGACGATTTCTTTGTGACAAAGTAACAAGCAAATTTTGCTGATCTTGGAAAAGATGACATAGTTGCAATGAGGAAAGTCATGTAAAGTAGCTATGTGCAAATTGATTGTTCCATTTGCTTGTCCTAAGTGAATTGATTGTCTTGTGGAAAGATTGTTTGATCACTTGAAGAAAAGGTGTTGAGTTTATCTTTGCATAAATTGACAATTGTACTTGTTAATACATATTTTCTTGAAAAGCTCCATTTCCATTGTGAGATTACAAGCATAGTGAGTACAACCAATCATAACTCAAAAGATCAATGGATCTTAAAAAAAGAAAAAACCCTAAGTGAAGTGTTTTCCTTGATTTAGGGACAAAATTACTAAAAAAAAATCCATAAAATTTAGTAAAACTACAAAAAAATTTCTTTTTCTTAATGAAGTTTTGTATGAGGTGTGTGCTGAATAGTGGAAGAGAATAAGTTGAAGAAAAATTCAAAAAATCAAAATATATAAAGTAAAAAAAAAAATTGTTGTTTCTTTTTTCAGTTCTAATCCCTTGTCAATAGTTGAGTGGTGAATAATTACAGGTGACAATTGACTTGGAGTTGTTGAAGAACATTGGAGAAGGCCAGGTGGGAAGAAAAGTAAAAAATTGCAAAATTAGGGAAGTAAAAAAAAACACGATTTTCATTTCAGAATCGCGATTTTCAGTAAGATAATAAATTTGATTCGATTGCACTATTGGGATCAAGGTAAGTCAATTTAGGTTTCATAAGTTGCACAATTGAAGAAAATCAGAATTTCAGTAAGAATTGAGCACCAAATTATCAGATTTGGGGATTGGACACAAAATCGTGATTTCCATCAGTAAGAGGAAGCATGAAAATTTTGTTTGAAGGGACAAGATCTTATAAATAAAATCACAAATTTATATAGGAACATGACTTATTAAATTGGGAACTCAAATTTGTTAAAAATCACTCACAATTGCGATTGTCTGAAGCCTATAAAAGCACAAATTCATTTCAAACAAGTTATTGAGTGAGAGAGTGAGTGAGGAGAGCAGCAGCAGAATCACGATTTTCTTCAGAACTCAGAACTTTTGGGAATTTTGTGACAAGAAAAAAAGTAACAATCCTTACATTGGTTTTCTACAGTAGTTAGAGTTGAAAATATTTTGTTGAAAGAAAAAAAAATCAGAAAATACATAATCGTGATTTTTACATTTTTTGACTTTTTGCATGATATGTTGATATTTTCTTTGAGTTTCTTTATTGCATGTTAATTTTTTGGTTAGGCGCTTCTAATGGTGTGAGTAGAAAATAAAAAATCAAAATCCAAAAAAATTATATGATCTTGCACAGAATCGCGATTCTGTGGAAGAATTCAAAATCCTGATCTCCAGAACACGATTTTCATCAGAAAATCATGTTTTATACGATTGTGAGCAATCACGATTGTCTAGGATTCACAAAATTTTGGAAAAACATAATTCTCACTTAGAATAATGAAAAACACGATTCTCACTCAAAATCATGAAAAACATGATTCTCACTCAGAATCGTGAAAAAACACGGTTCTCACTCAGAATCATGAAAACCACGATTCTCACTCAGAATCGTGAAAATAGACGATTCTCACTCAGAATCGTGAAAACCACGATTCACACTCAGAATCTGTTGGAAATGAGGTAGGCCCATAGCTCATATCACAGATCCATGGTTCCATAGGTCCAGCATATACAACATAGAATCTAGCAATCTTCCAATATTGACAAAACATGAACATACCACATTTAATCATAGAAATGATGAGACAAAGATAGAGAGAGACTAAACAACATGTGTAAAGTGTTACGTAAGCCAAGGCTTACTCACACTATCATATATACCAATGTTCAATGTACAACGTGGGAGCAAAACTCTCAACCACTCTATGTGAAGAGAAATAGATGGAAGAGTGAATGTACAAATGTAACAAACATATTCAGATGTATGGGCAGAAATCTGAATATACATGAGATGTGTGACCTAATAGGTTATAGAAGAGTGAATATGAGTGACCGAAAGAGGAAGGATCACTGTGAAACTGATAATCAAGAAACCCTCATCTAACCTTAGGCTATGGAAGACCCTAAGTTAGATACGTGTGTGAAAAGATCACAGACTTAAAAAGTAGCAAAGAATGCTAACAAGTTTGCTGCCAGAAATCCTCAAACTCATGTGAACACACCTTCTCAAACACCTCATCCAAATATGCATAAAGCATATACATACTGATTCTCTTGTACCTATGCCGAATAGGACTCCTTCTAATATGGATGCTACTGCCTCCATAAACTCCAAGTAGTACCTGTGTGCATAAAGAGAATATGTACCTAAATACTTAACATAAGATGTAAATCTTATGTTAAACACCATCCAATGTCTTTGAAGTAGCCCGAAATCTTGATGTAGAAGATAATCTTCAAATATACCATGTAGATGGCCGATCCTCACCATCAAGCTACTAATGACCAAGTCTTCTTTCCATGAACAAGAGATAACCTCCTCTCCATGAGCAAGAGTGTGAGCACACTCTTCATATTCTCCAAGAAGAACTCCATAGCTGCTCCTCAACATGCTTCAAGTTAGCACCATGGCTGCCCCATGTGCTAGAAGAAACACCACCTCTATTAAGGTCCAAGCTCAAGGCTTGTGTTGAACACTAGGTGAAGGATAATCCAAGTGAACCCAAATAGTCTCTTATATAGTAGAGCTTCCATAGAATAAAGCTCTTTCAAAAGCATAAATCTTCACGATCGCAATCGGAATCATAAAAAGCCTTAACCAGAAATTGGGTCCGTCGCTAAATCTTTTCGCTGTAGCTTTTGATCCGTTCTTTTTGTTTTATTGAGAAAAGCATGAGTTGAAAAATTGTTCACACACGCCACTGCTGCACACGAGGATTGAACCCAGATGGGTTCGTTTAGAGACTAATAGTGTAGCCACGCGCGCTGGCGCCTTTCTGGACAAAATGGACCAATAGGAACATTGTTTTCCAACAATCCCCCCTACAATGTCATATTGGTACAATCTGGTATGTATCTGCAAACTATCACAAGCTGCAAACTATCATAAGATTTAAGCTTGTACTTCTGAACTGGTCTTCAAACCTTTTCTTCAAAAGTCTTTTTCAAAACTGAATTTTACTTTCCTTCAAACTTCAAATACCTGAACTTGCTGAATATGAACCATAATACTTGAGAAAATATGCAAACTAGATATCCAAGAGTGTACACATCAAGCAATCACTACTTGACAACAAATATAGCATGAACCGTCTCTGAACCTGCTATCTCCTGTTTTCAAAAACCTCAAAACATACACTAGGATCCACATATTTGCATTTACCTTACCAAAGATTTCCCAATGTACTTCTGCTGTGTCATGTAAATACACTAACCAAAATCAAGAACTGAATCCTGGAATGTATGACTGACAACTCACAACTTAGTGTATTATGAACACTGTTGGTTCATCTCTGACTGTACTCAAGTCAAGTCAAGTCAACTCAACCGAAATCAACTGAAATCAATTGAAATATGAGTCTCATAAAAAAATCTATGAAGTCATCATGTCTTCATCCTTGTTCTATCATAAGTCTTTCGTACTTCTTTCCTTCAGAACCTAGTATAAACATAAATGTGCGCACTTCTAAAACATACCTCTCTGAAATATCAAGCTTCTCTTCAATAGAATTTTGGAACCTTCTCCTGAGCAGGAACATCCTAACAGGAACTTTCTCCAAACATTCTTCTTCTTCCTTCTTCTTTCAAAGCTAGAACATAAAGAGAACCTAACAAAGGAAATATAGGAATACCTAAAATAGGAATACGTGTAAGTATGAATCTGCATTCTTTCTTATATGGCTGAAAATAAGTCTTCATGTTTCATCACCCCCCTAGATGACTTAACACTAGTATCCAAAATTCTTCAAATATATAAGACTTTATGAAATCCGGAACGTCTTCCTTCATAAATCTGATCTTTAGTGATCAATACCTGTATCTGAAACAAAATCTCTGAACCCTTTTTATTAGCATTGTGCACATGCAAATAGCTTTCCCTGTCATTCCTCAGCTTTCCAAAATCTAGAATAAGGTTAGCTGATCCAATAAAAACCTTGCTGAAAGCATTTTAGGATTCATAACCTTCTGTAACATAACAAGTATCATCTTCTATCTCTCTGCAACACAAATCTGATAGAGCCTGAATCTTTGACTTACTTCTTCCAATACTAAGAATCTTACAAACAAAGGATAAACAACTGACTCATAAATACTCAAGATCTTTCATGATCATTCAAGATCATCCAAGATCATACTAGATCATACAAGATCTATCCAAGATCAATGATCTCTCATGTGTAGAATCTGCTCTCATCAAACCTTCATGACTGAATGTTTGATTTATTAGGTAATGTCTCTAAGTGTCCATGCTTCTCAAAAAGTTGTAAAACTTTTCTTCAAACAAATCCTTCCAAGAATTTGCAATTCCTACTTGAAACATAAGTGGACAAAACTTCTCACCTTGAGAACTCCAAAAGTTGCAAGTTGATACTTCATATCTTTCATATTCTACCCGGGTGAAATGTGACAATACCCGCTTGACTTTCTTTTGGCTAACTCCACTTCTCAATCAAGTGATAGGATCTAATGGAACACCTTTTTGAATACAAACATGTATCCAAAAGTCTAGACAATCATAGAAAGTAGATTCTCCATTGACTTGTACAGCAACAAAACTGAATTTTTTGAAGTTTCAAAAAATACTAAATATGAGGTAACCTTTTCCAAACATAAAACCTCAACCCAAGTCTTCAACATCTGCTCCAAAAAACTCTTTTACCTTAAGATTTAGATAAAGAAGAAATATACTTCTCTGCAACTTGTTATATACCAAGTAGCTTTGTATTGACACTCCAAGAATTCTTTGAGGGAACATATAAGCTACCTGCTCAAAAGCTTCAACTAAAACATAACTCATACATATATGAGTTAAAAGTTATATCTGCTGCTTTTTCTTTCTCTCAATGCAATTCTTTGTCAAATCTACTAAATCATGACCAAGTGTAATGCAAAACAAGAAACTGCTTCTTCTTTAACACAAGATGTTCTCGTAGACTTGTCTTTGGATGTAGATGATAAAATAGGAAAAGCATATGGAAAATATATGAGAAAAGGAAGCCTTACTTTTCTTTTGGAAATTATGGACTTTCTTTTTCTGCATCTTTCTTCCACCTGATGATGATGTTAACATCTTCAAAGTTCTCTTCCATACCTTTTGTTCTCTTCATCTTGAAGTAGCAAACACTCTTAACTTCTTCAAATGAACTTTTTCTCTTCCTCTAGGGCTAAGAGTAAGAGACAAAACAAGCATGGTATACAAATGGAAGTGAACATAGAATCATGTTTTATCATCTCCTCATATCTCTGAATCAAAATTCTGTTTCAAATGACTGAAACAACTAAATTCACCAATCTTTTGTCTGAATGATGAATTACATTTCTAGAGTTACCTCTCTAGATCATATTTGTACCTTGATATCCAACCAATTTACAACAGAAAATTGGCTGAAAACAAAAAACTCATCCCATCTCCGAATTTGTCTTCTTAGATGAACTTTCTTGCCATAAAAGAGATCTCTCAAAACTCTCTAGAAAAAACTCTAGATACCTGTTTTGATGTAGCCTTTAACTTTCAAATAATGAAAGTGTATAAAAGCACTCCTTGAAACCTTCAAATCTCTTTATAACTGTTCTTCTAAGACATGACCTGCAAATGATAATCTGATAGTAGAAACTAATACCTGTGATTTGATGTTGATCTGATTCCTTCATCTTCTCTAAACCATTGTTCTTCCTTGCATTTGAAGTAGTCTTCTCTTCATCAAGTCTTGGTCTTCAAATAATACTTTTGTAAAGTATTTGCATACTCTTCCAAAAATATTCGACTGCTAACAGATCATCAACTTCATACTCCACACTGATGAATACACATGTGATTGAATTGTCTAATTCTCAAATCTCTACTCATCTAGATTAAGTGTGTATGTCAAATGTCAAATGTTAGAAGATGCCCTTAAATCATATGTTGTAAACTTGGAATTTTGGAAACCTGAGAATATGAATGAGCCTGAATGCATTGATGCCAAAGTCCTAAAGCTTTAAAACCAAAACCTTAGTGCTCTGATACCAAATGTTGGAAATGAGGTAGGCCCATAGCTCATATCATAGATCCATGGTTCCATAGGTCCAACATATACAACATAGAATCTAGCAATCTTCCAATATTGACAAAACATGAACATACCACATTTAATCATAGAAATGATGAGACAAAGATAGAGAGAGACTAAACAACATGTGTAAAGTGTTACGTAAGCCAATGCTTACTCACACTATCATATATACCAATGTTCAATGTACAACATGGGAGCAAAACTCTCAACCACTCTATGTGAAGAGAAATAGATGCACAATTAAGTACTTTGGTGTATTATAGGAGATGTTCTGATCTAGGCGCCTATGTGAAAGAGGCAATAGATTTAGAGGATAATAGAGGACAAGATTTATTGGCATTTGATCAACCAAGAACAAATGAAGACAGAATCCCACCAATAGAAGAGTTGGCACAAGCCATTGCTAAAGCCCTAGAAGTTAGCACTAAAACAAAGTTGATTAACACCAAAATATCAACCAATAAGAAGTGTTACAATTGTGGGGAGAATCGTCTGGTCCAACAGTGTCCATATCACAAACCTCAACATCTGCAAGACAGGAAAACACTCAAATATTGTACCTTAGAGAAAAAATGGACAAACCATACTAGAGAGGAATGTTTTTACAATAAACAACCTGTCAAAGAAAGGGAATATATGAACCAACACAATACACAAAGAGAATCTGGATTTTCTGAACAACCAAGACCTGCATTGGGGCAACAACCACCATTACCTACAAATTTAGTACCAGTAAAATACACACCTGTAGAGGAGGAAAGTCCAAGAACCACATCATCTTACAGGGAGGATTACCATTCATATGATGGATATCAAGAAGATTGGGAGGGATATAAACAGAGAGAACCAGAACTGCAAGCCTTATATTTGGGAAATGGGAGAATAGAAATGGACACAACTACGTTCATGTACATAACTAATAATTACATGTCCAATCAGAAATCCCAATTCAAAGGAGGCCAGAAGATAACCTATTATAGATGTGGGGGGGAACACTTCATTAGAGATTGTCCACAACCTCCAACACTAAGAATAGAAGGAGCTTATTGTAAGCATTGTGGCAGGTCATGTGTTAGTTTATCCAATGCCAGATATAGAGGATAAGAGAATGCAGAGGTGTAAACAAATCATACATGAAGCACAAAACAAATTTGAAGAGATAGACAATCATAAAAAAATGATTGAAGAGTCAAATGCAACAAAAATTAGGGAACATTTAGTTCAGGGAGAAAACTCACAAATAACCTTCCAAATCAATTTAGACAAACACTGTACAATTCTATATCAAACCACAATGGAAGAGTTAGTAAAACAAAATCCTTATTTACAACATAATAAGAAGAATTGGGAAACAAAGCCACATTGCCTAGATTCACAACTACATGAAACGGAAGAATTGTTGTACATACCTATTGATAAGATAGGAGGATACGGTGAGGGAGAAGAAGGGAACTCAACTTTGAGAATACAATTTGGTAATAAGCATGCCAATGCAATATTAGATAGTGGATCTGGAGTAGCAATAATGACTAAACAAACTTGGGAGAAATGGGGAGGGAATGAGCTGATATCTACCAAAATGAGATTACAACTCGCAGATGGACACATAGAGACACCTCTAGGAATTTGGGAGAAAGTGATTGTGGAAATATGTGGAATAGAGATAGAACATATTTTTTCCATAGTTGAATTTCCACAACCTACCTCCTATGAAATCATCCTAGGTAGGCCATTTATGAGACAAATGTAAATTGTGCAAGATTGGGGTAGAGATTGCCTATATCTCCAAAGTCAAGGAAGAGTAACTAAAGTAAATTTAAGAAATGGGTAGTATTGTGATATGTCCCCTCAAGGATGGTTCAAAGTTCATCAAAATCAAGAATCAAGTGAAGAATCTGGAAGCAAAGATCAGAATGAGAAAGAATTATCAATTTGGAAGTGTAATGTGATAAGGAATCAGGTACATAAAACAAGGTTACTAAGGAAAGAGGATTATCGAGAAGAAAGGAAGTTACAAGATGAAAATTACATTCCACAAAAAATTGATGATGAAGAATTTGAGCCTTATGAATGGAATCAGATTTTGTCTACAATGGATTTGGCCAATGATGAATATGTGGGAGTAAAATTTCAAGATGAAGAAGGGTATGGTATTTTTCATATAGGAGTACAAATGATAAGAGTGTCAAAATCAGAGGAGAATTTGAAGGAAAAGGTACTCTTAAATATTGGCAAAACACATTTTTTAGAGGAAGTGGAGACTCAAGATGCTATAAAAGACAAAATCTCAAGGAATTATAGAAAATGTGTACACAAAGAGGTGGAAGAAGAGAAAAAACCTGAAGTGAATAAAAAGATTAAGGAAGAGGAGCAACAGTTTGATGTACCTTCAAATTTCAAGACTTATGAAGTTGAAGACAGATTACTTTTAAAAATGAAACCAAAAAGGGATAAGAAAAAGGGAGAATCATATGACAATGAGGAACAAACTAAGAAGGAGGTGATTACTCAAGAGGAGGGGGAAGATAGGCACATTGTCATAGCAGATGACATGTCGAATCAAGAAGAAGAAACATTGATAAATGTAGCCAAAACTTATAGGGATGTGTTTGCTTACAATTATAAAGATTTTAAAGGAATTGATCCAAAAATTTGTGAACATAAAATACCTATTACTCCTGATGCAAAACCTAGCAAACAAAGACAGTATACATTTAATGACAAATATTATGCTGAAATAAAGGAGGAGATTGAAAAATTACTAGCTCCCAATTTCATATATGAAATTGAGTACATTGAGTGGATATCTCTTATAGTTATGGTACCTAAGAAGAATGCAAAACTCAGGGTGTGTTTTAATTTGAAAAAAATCAATGCAACAACTATAAGAGATAGCTATCCATTACCAATAACATACCATGTCTTAGAAAAGGTTGCAAGAAAGGAGGTTTATAGTTTTTTGGATGGTTTTTCAGGATATAATCAGGTACCTATAGCCTTGGAAGACCAACATAAGACTGCCTTTTCCACTGAGTGGAGAATATATGCATTCAAGGTTATGCCTTTTGGTTTAACCAATGCTCCAGCAACTTTTCAAAGGTTGATGTGTCACATATTCAAAGAATTTCTTAGAAACCTGGGGGAAAATATGTTGATGATCTTTGTACTTTTCCATTAAAAAGACAAGATCATTTGAAAGATCTGGAGAATATATTCAAGAAATGTAGAACTTACAGAGTATGTCTAAATCCTAAGAAATGTGTGTTCTTTGTGAGGCAAGGGAGAATGTTAGGTCACATAGTTTCTAGAAATGGAATTTCAACTGATGAGAGGAAAATTAAGGCCATAGTGGATCTACCAAAACCGACTAATGTAAAAGAACTTCAAACTTTTATGGGACACTGTTGATATTATAGGAAATTTGTGCACAAGTTTGTAGATATTGCAAACCCTCTGTATGCATTAATTACAAAATTTGAGTGGACCACAGAATGTGGTCAAGCCTTCGAGACTTTAAAAACTTGTTTGGTGACAGCACCTATTTTAAAAACCCCACAATGGAATCAAAATTTTCATGTTCATGTTGATGCTTCAAATTTTACCTTGGGATGTGTTTTGGCACAACCAATAGAAGGAAGTAAATTAGATTTTCCAATTGCTTATGCTAGTAGGTAATTGAATTTAGCTGAAAGAAATTATACAACCACTTAAAGGGAAGGATTGGGAATGATATTTGCTGTAAAGAAGTACAAACATTATCTTTTGGCCAATAATTTTAAATTCTTTGTGGATCACCAAGCCTTGCTTTACTTGGTGAACAAACCATGTCAAACTGGTGGGATAGTCAGATGGTTCCTACTATTTATGGAATTTGAGTTTGAGGTAGTAGTAAGACAAGGGAAGAATCATTTAAGAGCAGATCATTTGTCTAGGATACAAACCAAAGAGCCAAACTCACCCTTAGATGACGAATTACTAGATGCATATCTGTTCAAAATAGAAATTATTCCTGATTGGGCAATGATTTTGGTGCCTTTGTTAACCATTGGACCTGGTAAAACACACAAAAAAAACACACATCTGGTATTACAAAGTAGAAACTTTGTGTTACTTGTTGGACACTTGTATCATATAAATCACATTGGAATACTAGAATATTGTACTCCAGAAAATGAGCAGCAAGGATATCTTAGGAAAGCACACTGTTGGAATCCATGTACTCATGCTTCCACGGTTGTCACTTTAAACAATCTTAATAGAATGGGTGTACATTGGCCTACAAAGATTCAAGATGTGGAGAAATATGTTTCCAATTGTCTTAAATGCCAATCTTCGCAAAATTCAGATATTATAACTTTGTACTGGTTTCAGCAAAATCCGGATTGGAGTGCACAAATAATTGAGGAGTTAAGAAGAAACCAATCACTAGAGCCAGGAAAAGTTAGTGCAGATTCTAGAAATTTACAGATAATCTCTGAGGAGTATCAATTGATAGGAGACCAATTGTACAAGAAAGCAATGGATGGGTATCTAAGAATATGTGTCCCTGAAGATAAGTATATGGAAATGTTAGAGATGGCACATTCAAGAGTATCACGAGGACACTTTTCAAGTGAAAGGACTGCTAAACTCATTCTATACTCTAGATTTTGGTGGCCAACTCTCTTTCCTGATGCAAGAACATATGTGAAAAGGTGTGATATTTGTCAAAGAACAAATCAACCTAGTAAACGAGATGATATGCCATTAGTACTAGTTATATCAGCTAGAGCATTTAGCAAGTGGGGATTGGATTTCATTGGACCTATCCATCCTCGTGCAAGACATTCTCATGCTGAATATATACTTGTAGCTATAGATTACCTAACTAAATGGGCAGAGGCTAAGGCTACAAGAAGAAATGATGCTCAAACCACATCACGATTTCTTTATGAGAATATTATCATCAGATTTGGTTTACCAATTGAATTGGTAAGTGATAGGGGGACTCCTTTTATAAACCAAGTAATTGAAAATATAACTGAGTATTTCATGATTAGACATAGAAAGTTAGCCTTTTAGCAGAAATCACTAATAAAGTGCTTTGTACTGTCTTGTCAAAGTTGGTAAATACAAATAGGAATGATTGGGATTTACAACTTAATCATGTCCTATGGGCATATAGAGTGGCATACAAAACTGCTATTGGTACAACACCATTTAATTTGGTCTACAAACAAAATGCAGTCTTGCCATTAGAATTTCTCATACCAACATTGAAGGTGGGGAATCAATTAGAATGGATTGGACATGAATTATCTGAAAGAGTGGTGGAATTAGAGAAACTTGGAGCTTCAAGACTTCAAGCAATTATGAGCATATATGCAGATAAAAGGAGGCAAAAAGCATATCATGATGTTCATATTAAAGATAAGGATTTGCAAGTGGGGGATTTAGTTCTGTCATATACCTTGAAAGAACATCACAAGAAATTTCAGAAGAAGGGACATGGAGCTTACATTATCAATCAAATTAGTAACAGTGGAGTTGTCCAATTAGCTAATATAGATGGAGAAGTCATGTCTAATTTCATAAGTGGATGTAGAATAAAAAGGTATGATCTTCTATTAACTGCTCTAGAATGGAGAAGAATACATCAAGCTCAAAACAGGAAAAAAGAAGAGGAAAAAATCAGGTATGAAGCTCAACAAGAAGCTAGAGAAAGAATTAGAAAATCTAAAGAGATTAGAGAAGTTTTTACATGTGAGAGACCTTCAGGGGTGGTGATAGAGCATTTGCCTGTCATAACAATGAATTTTCATAACAAGCAAATTAAGGTTTTATTATATTTAGGTGCACAAGTCAATTTGATAAGTTTTGAATTGTTAAACAAATTAAAGGTCAGGAGGAAGATAAGCAAAACGGACAGATAGTACAAAGTTTGTCTTCACAATTTGTTGTA
This sequence comes from Ceratopteris richardii, assembly GCA_020310875.1. Lineage (NCBI taxonomy): Eukaryota > Viridiplantae > Streptophyta > Polypodiopsida > Polypodiales > Pteridaceae > Ceratopteris > Ceratopteris richardii. Next base: position 109,834,443 of record CM035441.1, on the reverse strand, counting down.
GTTAAGTTCAATGAAGAAAATATGAAAATAGATTGTGAAGAATGGCTTGATCATATGATGACTGAGAAAATGATTTCAGGGCAAACTTGGATGAAGCAAGGTAAGGTAATTCTGAATTTTGAAAAGATGAAGCTTAAATTAATAGTAAATAACAAAAAATTTTTAATGCCTTTGTTGAGTAATGAAGAACAGGGAATTCAACAAGAAATCTATGACTCAGAACTGGAGAGATTTATTTTTCCAATAGAAGATACAAAGGACTCACAAGAAGAACTTCTCCATGACCAAACCAAATTCATAGAAAAATAGAAAGAAGTTGAAGAAACAAAATCTGGTGGAAAAATAATTGGAAGGTGGAAACTAAGAAATATCCAGAAAAATATTAACATAAGGACAACATGGATGAGGAGACCTAAGACAGTTAAGCACTGTTCATCAAAAGAAGTTTGTTTGACTCCAAAGACAGAACCATCAAATATAAAGTATTGCTGGGTGAAAAAATCAGATTTGCTTCAATTGACAGTTCACAAGGGCAAAGACATTGTAATATTACAAAAGCATGAAGAACCACCAATAAAGGAAAGTGCAACCTCATCACCACTTGGGTCTTTTACATAAGACCTCAGAAATACATATTGTTCAACCTTGCACCTCCAGAGAATATAGTAATAAAGTAATATCAAAATACGGTGGATTCACTACATACTTGGAATTATTTCCATGTACTTTGCCTCAGTCTTTTTCTAGGAAAAAGAATAGGAGGGGAAGGGAGTTTCTATTAAAGAAATTCTCTATGAAGGCAGAAGTTCCAGGAAAATGAATATGGGAAATCATGAAAAAAATATATACTATTAAAGAAAAAGAAGAAGAAGGAAAAAAAGGGAAAAGGAGAAGATTATTAAAAAAAAAAAGAGAGACAGAAGTCCTTCAAACCTAAATCCATCTTTGTTAATTGTTCTTTTATTCAAATTCTTTTTATACAATTTATAAAGAACCAGCAAGATATAGGGTACAATGTGGAAGAGCTATTGGGTTATTGTTCAATTTCTTTCTCTTTGACATATATATATATATATATATATATATATATATATATATATATATATATATATATATATATATATATATATATATATATATATATATATATATATATATATATATATATATATTAATATATATTCGGTTTTCTTATTCCTATTTATTACTTATTTGTTTTTATCAATGCTAAAAATTAGGTATCTTGCTACACATGTGATGATCACTCTATTGTGTTACACCTGTGATGTAATGAGAAAGAGATTATTTATTTTCTCAAGAAAAGTGTTTTTCTTTTCTTTTCCTTTTTTATGTTTCCTGTAACTTATGTGGTGGAAGTTTTGGTGTGGTGTGTTATATTTTTTCCCGGGATGGTGAATGTAAAAGAACTACCTATTCATGATTTCAAAGCTGATTCCGTAACATTGTCAAGAGGACATTGGTTTTTAGATAGTGAGATAGTGGTGGAAGATGTGGTGTTAGAATTTGATGAAGAACAGGACCTTCCAAAAGCTGAACAGATAATCAAAGAGCTAAAGGAAACAATCAATATTATTGGTCAGCACATCTTTACAGTGGGTGTTGGAGGCTACAAATATACTATGTTATGCCAAGAGTTCTATAAATTCCAAAAAGTGGCTGCTAATTACAAAAGATGGAAGGCAATGGGACTACATAGACTATTGGGTGAACCTCTGTTTTTTATAGATTTTGAAAGAGTTTCACAATTCATGTCTAGTTTGATTGAATTTGGCAAAGGTAATGATGCGTATTTCAGGTGTTTAGTTAAGGACAAGGAAAACAAAGAGGTGCAGATAACCATTAAAGTAGAGCACATCAGGGCAACTCTTCAATTTTATCCTATGGGAACCAAATTAGATGGCAGTTTTGTCAAGAAGAATGCAACAACATATGCTGGATATTCCAAGTTTGTGGACTTCAAGGGTAAAGAGAATGAAGAATTTGCTACAAGGATGTTTCTTCAATACTTATGTTTTCCAAAATTGCCAAGATACACAATGCCTCACAAACTAGTTACACTGATCATGTTCAATAACAAAGATAGGTCTAAACCTTTTGGAGTAATGGATGTGACTCCCTACATTCTTGAATAATTAAAGGAAGTAGCAAAACACTGGCAGCAGAGGAAGTTTATGAATGGAGCACAGTTCTTGACAATAATTATATATCATATTCTAGATATGGAAGATCAATTAAAGTTGGCTCCAGAAGCTCAGTACTTTAGGAGTTTGATGGCAGGAATTAAAAGCCCTTCAAAATTGATATCAATTAGAGAAACAAAAGTCCAAACAAGCATGAGAGGGTCAGGGAGGGAAAGGAAAGTTGCATCAGAAGAGGTAGTGCCAGTCAAGAAGAGAAGACTGGATCCTAGGAAAGTAGCATTGGAGCAAGACGAAGTGACAAAAGAGGAGTATGAAGCAGCCCAAAAGGAAGTCCAACCCTCAAAGGAGCCCAATCCACCTCAAACAAGCAAGGAGCAACTCTATTCCTACTTGACTCAAGTCAATGATAAGAGGGCAATCTATGAAGCTCAGTATCAAAAGATGTTGGAAAATTATTCATGTAAAGCAACTGATTGGATATAAGAGGAGATGGAACATTATGAGGAGTTACATGGCTGTAGAAACTAAAGAAGTATTTGTAAAAAAAGAAGTGGAGTTATTGGCTTATTTCAAAGAATTACAAGGACCTCCAAAAGCCAGAACTACGGTGGTGGTGAAAAGAAAAATCCAGAAAAAGTTTGCTCAGAAAAAGAAACCAACCAAAAAGGATAAGGGTAAGGCTGTTGAGCATGAGATTGTTGAAGAGACAGTGAAGACACCATCAGCAGAAAAGAATCAGGAGGAATCAGTTGAAAGGAAGAACAAAGCGAGGATAAAAAAGAAGAATTTGGAATAGCGGCTTCTTCAAAATTCTCATCTGATTCAGAGAGCGATATTGAGAATTTTCTCTTGAAGAGTTTAAATCTCTCAGTACCAAGTACACCAATTAAAATTGTACAAGCATCAGAAAAAAGCAAAACATCAGAAGAAGTGAGCCAAAATTCAAAGGGAATACAAATTAGTGAAGATTCAACAAAACAAATTAGTCCTGGAGAAGAAAAAAGAAGGTTAAAAGGTAAGGGAGCAATGCTGAAGGAAGATGATGTAGAGAGGGAAGGATTCAGTGGTGGATTAGTAGACACATGACTTAAAACCATATGGACTAAACCTTCACAACAACCTTATCGTTATATGAGGAAACACAAGGAAGAGAAAAGTCATACAGCTAGTTGCATAGCAAAGGGGATAAAGGCAAAGTTGAAGAAGAGGCTGAAGTACAAAAGGAGACTGAATTCAAGAAGCACAATGAGGGGAATAGATAAGGAGAAGTAAATCAAAGAATAGAGGAGGTACTCTTTGAATTGGTTCATAAAGAAGATCACACAGATACAGATAATCAGGAAAGCAAAGTGGAAACAGATTTTATGGATATAGATGAACAGGTGATGGAAGGAAAGGAGCAGCAATTGAATGATCAAATAGGAAATCAAGTGGAGAGTGAATCAATGTTATTACAGGAAAAAGAAGTCAAGGAAGAGGAGTTACAAGTTATTCAACAGAAGCAAAAGGAAATTGATGTAAAGGAGGTAGAAATATTAGAAGAGGAAAGAGACAATGAGAAGGAAGAGAATCAGGTAACAAGTTATGGGGAGGAGGATGTAGAGAAGGATGAATTTAAGGAAGAAAAACAAATAGAAGTAAAACAATTAGAATTGGAAACTAGTCTTGAAAGAATACCTAAGGACATCAGATCTACTTGAAAAATCATCATGAGCAACATAGAGCAATTTAGAACTTCTAGCAGGAATATGAACATATCAGGGATGGTTGCTGAATCAGAATTTGTAAAAGGTAGCAGAATTATTATTGAGCAGAAGAAAGAAAAGGAGCAGCTAGAGGATCAAATAAGAGTAGTACAGGAAAAGAATGAAATTTTGACAAAAAAATTGTTTTCATTAGAAGCATATGAAGTTCAGAATCAGAATAAAATTCAGTTTCTTGAAAACAAATGTACTAAACAGTTGGAGCATAGCAATAAGATAGAAATGGAATTGAAGAAATTGGAAGGCACGTTTAGAACACTCTAGAGCGCATATCAAATAATGGTCAAAGCCAATGAGGACATAAATAGGTTATTGATGGAGGAAGGACAAATGAAAGGAGAAAGTCAGATTGCACAAATGGATCACGAGGAAATAGAAACAATGAATAAAGGAATTAGAAGGTTGCATGAAGAACTTAAAGAAGCCAAGGAAATGGAAAAACAAGCTAGTGTGCATGTTGCTAGTGCCATGAGGGGGTATAACAAATTACATCTAGATATAGAAAAAGAAAGGAGTGAATGGAGATCAGAGAGAGAATTGCTGGTATCTGAGAATCAGGAATTGATGGTGGTGGTTAAAGAGTTACAGAAAAATTTGGAATTTCAACAAGGAAAACTTGAGGAACAAGTAGTGATTACCCAAACAGAAGAACAAGAAGGTGGAGAAGATAATAGATTTCAGGATTTTTGTGAGCAAGAAGACAAAAATGTTGAAGATTATTTAGATGAATTTGTACAAATGCTTCTAACAAACAGGGAATCGAGGATGAAGTTCATAAGGAAGATGCATGATGAGTATGAAGATCAGATTGTAAAGTTTGCTATGAAGAATGGAGTAAATCCAGATCAACATAATTGGGCAGTAGATGGTTTAGGAATACCTTTTTTTATGATTCTGGAAAGTGTCAAGAATTATCAGATTGCAAGAGTAGGGCTACCACCAAATAAACATTTGGAGTATGAAGAAGATATCAATGTCACTAAAGAGTTATTTGAAAAGGCTAACCCTAAATGGAGGAATAGATGGTTGGATGCCAACAAGGAATGCAGAAAGATATGGAAAGAAGCACCGTTGCAATTAAAGATAAATCCAGCTTATTGCCCGATGGCTAGAAGAAGAGAGTGGACAATATTTTGGGAAAGAAGAAATGCAGGACAAATTCCAACAAAATGGCTGAACTTTCTAAAGATTGTAGGACCAAAAGCAGGATCTTGGCCAACCAAGAAATATATGATTGATACAACAGAATCTATCATATCCACATATAAAGATGTAAATGATCCAGCTTGTATATTATTAGTCAAAATAATGCGACTTGTAGTGGCATGCATAGAAACCTTCACAGATACAGAAGTACGAACTCTTAATTATATTGGATTCAATTCAGCTACATATGCTCTACTGTTTGATCTAAGTGAAACTCCAGACAGAATCTGTTTAATGGCATACTACAACAGAACTGTATTTTTGGGAAGCCACTATCTTCAAATCTTTGAAGTTGCTTTTGATTATGGGTTCTTTGAATCGGAATCTGAAATTTTTGGCAAGTTGTCAGTAGCTACAAAGTCTAAACTTACTGCATATGAAGCTGCATACACAGAATCTTTGAAGAAAGATGTGATAGATAGACCAGAGGTAGCAATCCAATGAAGGAAAGCTTTGTTCGAGATGGTGAATAATTTAAATATCACAGAAAGAAAAAGTCATGATTTATTATCACAAATTTATCAAAGGAAGAAGAAATAAATGGAACTCACATTACTCTTTTGTCAGAATAATTTTTGTCAGGAGCCAAAAAGTCTAGGAGGGGAAGAATGTTAGAAGAAGCATCTTTTGAAGGAAATTATTTGTAAATTGACATTTTTTGTAGTTATATTTATCCAAATGATGTAAAAATTGGGAAGAGTCTTTTGTAGTTATATTTATCCAAATGATGTAAAAATTGGGAAGAGTCTTCCTCATGTATAGTAGAAGCATATATATTTTTCTTAGAATTTTTGGAAGCTCTTTGATAGCATATTTTTAGACTAGAAGGTAGAAGGACCAAATTTCAAGTGTGAAAAAGGACACTTGAAAAAGTATAAAAGATATTTTCTTCTATTTTGAAGAGGTTGGTTTATTATGTTGATGTTATCCAAGTAATGTGAAGAGCTTCCTTGTAGAAAATCGTGTTTCTACTTTTCATGATCATCTTCTTGATTTGTTGAGTCTTCTCATTGTGTAATCCATGGAATTTGTGAACTTTTCTTGTGTATTTCTCAGTGAAGTGTATGAAGATATGTGAAAGTTATTAGATTGAGCAAGATATTGCAAGAAATCAATGCTAGAATTGGAATTTCTCAGTTTTTATAGAATTGCAATTGTCTCATTTGTGTGATACATGTACTTTTTTTGGAAATTTGACTTCATATATGTAATCTAGAGGAAAAATGGCACACTTTAGGCACAAAGATTGTTGAAAATACTGTTGTAGAACTCAAGATAATCAAAACCCTAGTTTCTTCCCATTCTTCTTCACTAACTTCTCAGAAAACAATTATGTCAATTCTTATTCTTGGATTCCATTAACTAGAAGGGGTTGTGGTCTTTGCATACTTCCCGGATTGACAATTTAAAGATGTGTAGTTAATCTTTTGTGCTATAATGATTGGAGAGGACAACTCCAAAGGTTAACAATAAACAAGGGCAGAAGAGCTATTATCTCTTGATGAGTCTCCATTCTTGTTGAGCTTGGCTTCATGGGTAAAAAGTTGCCCCATGAGTGTGGTAAGATCTGGAATCTGCATGTCCATGTACAAGTCCATAGCAGTTGCCATTTGTCATCTGCCTTAATGCCATTGATCACTTGTCTCACAATTTGATCCTCTTCAATTTCCTCTCCTATGCTTGCCACTTGGTCAGCCACATCCTTGACTTTGGTCACATACTCTGAGATGCCTTGCTTGTTCCTTTGAGTGGTAAACTCAATCCACAATTGGTTCTTCCTAGCCCTTGTGTTGGAAGAGAAATATGAAGACAATGTTTCCCAAGTCTCTTGGGATGTCTTATAGTACCTAATGTGTGGAAGAAGAAAATCAGAGATTGAGTTAAGTAAGTATGACCTTTCTAATGCATCTTTGGCACACCATGAATTGAGTCTTTCATGCTCCTCTCTTGTAGGTTGTCCTTTGCTTCTGAAAATGGGCATCTCCTCATCTCTTGAGATGTATCCATAGATACTCCTTCCTTGCAAGTATGTCTTCATCATCAAGGACCATGCTTGGTGATTGTTCCTATCCAGTTTATCAATGAAAGAAGGAAAACCATCTCCCATTTTACCTTAGCTTTGCTCTGATACCACTGTTGGGAAAGATGAATTGACACTCCAAAAAATGAGTTGGTACTGCTAATCCCTGCTTTGTACCAGCCCTCTTTCACTTCAGAGTTGAGTTGTAGGCTCTCTTAGCTTTCCAATGACACCAAATAAGTGCCTATGTGCTTTGGAAATGATACAAGTAATGATTAATTCAAAAGAGACTACTTCCCAATTCACAATCCATCAAAAACCTTGTATTTTGGTTCACACACCTGCTGCTTGTTAAGCTCAGTGCTTCTAGTTCAGTATGAATTAGAAAAATTCCTTTTGGAGATATCAGATTAGCTTAAAGATCTAATGATTCCAAGTAGAATCACTTAAAATGATTGAATATACATAGAGCAATCAATTTAGCAAGTGTAGCATTACCCCTGATTTCTTAGGACCTCACCAAAGAATGAACACTGACCACTTTGACACATGTTTCTCCCAATCCACTAAATAGAATGTCTTCAAAATTTGTCAGCATGTAGTAGACTTATAGTTAATTCCAATGAACTATAGAAAATTGAAAATGGTGGAGTAATGACTAAGATATGAGCAATACAAAATGACTATTGTGAGTGACTATGATAGAGAGACCAACAGATATAAGCAATGATCTATTGTATTATATGAGAATGTTGTACATGATGATTGGCATGCTAATCAATGCCCAATGATAGTGAGAAGTGTAGGCTATAGTATAAGCCTCTTAAATTCAACAAATGATCTTCAATATGCTCAGAAAATGGGGGCACACAGCTGTGAGTTTACAAGTCACTTTTATAGATGCTTTGCCTCCAAGTTTGAATTCAACTTCAAACTTGGCTTTACCTAAAAGTTCTCCTCCAAGTTAGAAGTCATTAAACCAGAATGATTCGTAGCTTTTAGCTCTCCAACCTCCACAATTTTAGAGGCTTTACAAGATTCTTCCAAGTCAATTTGACTTTTACAAATGGTTAAAGATAAAAATCCATAGGCAATGGTTTCCATGGGTCTTTAATTAATTGCACATAAAGACTTCTCATGCCTAGCCAAGTGTGTGGGCTTGGCATTTGCGCCAAGAATAGATACATAGATAGATAAATAGATAGATAGATAGATAGATAGATAGATAGATAGATAGATAGATAGATAGATAGATAGATAGATAGATAGATAGATAGATAGATAGATAGATAGATAGATAGATAGATAGATAGATAGATAGATAGATAGATAGATTGATAGATAGACAGACAGATAGATAGATAGATAGATAGATAGATAGATAGATAGATAGATAGACATAGATCAATATATATATATATATATATATATATATATATATATATATATATATAATTAGATAGATAGATAGATAGATAGATAGATAGATAGATAGATAGATAGATAGATAGATAGATCGATAGATAGATAGATAGATAGATAGATAGATAGATAGATAGATAGATAGATAGATAGATAGATAGATAGATAGATAGATAGATAGATAGACAGATAGACAGATAGACAGATAGACAGATAGACAGATAGACAGATAGATAGATAGATAGATAGATAGATAGATAGATAGATAGATAGATAGATAGATAGATAGATAGATAGATAGATAGATAGATAGATAGATAGATAGATAGATAGATAGATAGATAGATAGATAGATAGACAGACAGACAAACACAGAGACAAATAGAGAGATAGACAAACAGATGGACAGACAAATAGATAGATAGAGAGAGAGAGAGAGAGAGGGAGAGGGAGGGAGGGAGGGAGAGAGAGAGAGAGAGAGAGAGAGAGAGAGAGAGAGAGAGAGAGAGAGAGAGAGAGAGAGAGAGAGAGAGAGAGAGAGAGAGAGAGAGAGAGAGAGAGAGAGAAACAGAGAGACACACAGACAGACATATAGATAGACAAACAAACACACACGCACACATACATACATACATACATACATACATACATACATACATACATACATACATATACATATATATATATATATATATATATATATATATAGATAGACACGTCTATACTCATCCTCTGTACTCGACAAAGCAATGGTGGGTTGCTTCTTACTACTCCATGTAATAGCTGCACTCCCAAGTGAGAATAGAAAATCACTAGTAGAACTTCTATCTCGAATGCTACCAGACCAATTTGCATCGGTGTATCCATGAACATGCAAATCTACACCAGCTTCATAAAACAATGCATAATCCAAAGTAGCACTCACATAATGTAGAGTGCGCCTCAAAGCATCCAAATGTGGCTTCCTGGGAACTTGCATTAATAGAGTTTCAAGTCCAATAGTGTAGCTTAGATCAGGGCTCGTAATTGTGAGATATATCAAGCTTCCCACAATTTTCTTGTACATAGTAGCATTTTCCAATCCTTCACTTGATGTAGTATCCAACTTCAAATTTTGATCTAATGGCATAGAAATTGGCTTATAATTAGCCATACCATACTTTTGGAGCATATTCAAGACATATTGCCTTTGTGACATCCATATACCTGTTTTTGTATGTATAAAGTCAATGGCCAAGAAGTAGCACAACACACCAAGATCTTTCATGTCAAATTCTTGCATAAGGAGTTGCTTTACCTCTTTAATTCTTACTTCATTGTCACCTCCTACAATGAATTCAACAACATAAATAGCCACAATTATGATGCCATCATCACCTTTCCTTGCATATAATGAATGATCTGCATCACACATAGAAAACCCAATGGTGGTTAAGTCTTTTGGAGCAGTACAATCAACAATTGGTGATTATATAAAGTCTAGAAGTGAAGAGATGAAGGAAAGATTGAAGATCAACTTCATGAAGTAAAGAGAAGATTCAGATAGCAAAGTTCTTTAAATTATATGTACATTAGTTCTGTATATACTTCAATATACTTGAAGTAATGACGAATCAGTACTCATATGTATATATAAGTACATGCTCATAGTCGTATAGTAAGTGTAAGAGAGTGTTAGATGAAATATAGATGAGTAGATGATGAACATTGTATGTGTCATCCATCAGATGTATGAAGAATTGAGATAAGAAAAAGTTTTCAGAGAATTGCGCGTCGATCTTTTCTCTAGTTCTCCTTCTGTGCTTAATCTTATGAGAAATCCTTTTGTACACATCGAAGTCCATAGTTAATATATCTATGGTTAAAGTTTGAGAGTTCAATTGCAAACAGGCTGAGAGAATTTTGGATAGGAACATCTATATGTGAGAAAGTGTTGAGTGTCTTCTAAAACAGGCGCAGATTCGATGATCAAAGAAATGGACAGTGCTCAGTGCATAGTGTAAAGTTTTACGCAAATGAGGAGTCAAAATTTAAGTTGGAAGGTAAGCCATCTATGGCTAAAAGCATTTGCTTAAACGGGTTCTAGTTTGGGAGAACCATGTCTTAGAAGTTGCAGGTGTCAAAATCGACTCTACAGAGAGACATTTTCAGACATAGGTAGATTGTTTGAATCATTGCTCATAATCTACTCAAGCTTTTGAAGTGTTTTAACTTGGACAAGGTGCGCAACCTCTAGACAACACATTTGTTGACCTAAGCACCAACTTAGGGACTTGCGGAGAAAGAGACTATACCTCAATCCCCTCTCAAGTGCATATAGTGGGGATACACGCTTTTAATTATCAATCCAAAGAGTATACAAACCTAGCCGAGTGTATGAGGACATGCAATCATGTAATGATCAATGCAAATGAACTACTCAAAGAGTGTAAATGAGGCAAAGACTTATCCAAACAAGCTTCAACTGTTGGTCATGGCGAAACGATACTTGGTGCAGAAGCCGTCAGTATTTTGGACTTTTCTCCCAGCTCCGAGCTCCAAATATAGTGAATAGCATATGCGTTTCGAAACTCTCGAGAAGACGCATCCAATGGCAGTGGTTTCACTCAATTCCGACGCTCCTACTTCAAGTTATGAGCAAAATACTGAGTCACGGGAATACTTTCCTACACTTCCTACACTTCGCACACACCTTACCTACAGCAAATAAACACTTTCATGGATAGACAACACTCACAAGCACTCTTTTCAAGCAATACACATGCATACAAGCTCACGAAGAAGAAGATACAGAGTGAAGAAGACACAAATTCGAATTTCTGTGCTCTCTATTCTCACAATGGCAAAAAGTCCTTTACAAAGAGTCACATTTGACTTATATACTAGTGCCCTAAAAATGGTCCTTTCACACAAGAGACCGGCACTTTATTCACTAAAAGACTAATTTCCTACTATTTTACATGGGTAAATCTCCAATCTTCTGTGGGGATGCATCTAGAGGACTCCTCTAGTGCCTTTACAACGGAAAATATATTACAAGAATGATTATGATACAAAAGTATGATGTCCAAATCGGAAAAATTTTGGGGCCCGTCTTTTTCTCTGCTTTGTGCTTCTTTAGCTCTGCAACACTCTCCCCCTCTTCGTCTCTGTCGTCCCTTGACAGGCTTTGCTTCTTGTCCTCAGTTTGTTGTCCGCACGCAACCCTTGCTCAATTTTGCCTGATTCTTGATCTTGCATTACGTTTTAGAGGCGCTCTAATTTGTCCTGGTTGCACACATCGGACCTTGCTGTGTTATTCACTTCCTTTCTCTGCACGCAACCTTTGCTCATTGTTACCTATTTATAAAACAGGTGTTCAGTTTTGACGGCCTCTTCTTAATCCTTGTTTTACATTCTTTTCTTTTGCTCGCCCGCAACCCCTGGAGTTTGACTGACTACCTGATATTTCGCAGTCTAATTCACCTATAGGCTCATTAATTCTGGGTTGCCATGGTAACTCGGGTTGCCACGCACGCCACCAGTGGAAGGTATGAAGATGTGGTGCTTCAGTCTTCGATCTGGACCTTCCACAGATCAAGAGGTTGAAGCACCCATGTGGGTTACGTCCTTTCCTTGGTGTGTGCGCCCCTGCGGGGTTCTGTGCAGAGATGGGTAATGCGCCCCTGCGGGGCTTCCTACAGAGATATATCTTCGGATATGTCTATTTAGTGAAGCTGCTTCTTTCGTTGCCTTCTTCTTTTCTTCTTTTTACTCGACTCGCCCTCAACATTGCCCCCCTCCTGGACTCTGTCGTCCCCGACAGGCTTTTTGTGGCGACGGGTGTAGGTTTGGATGGCGTGTTGCTCTCTTTGATTTAGCAAATTAGCGTGACATAGCATGAACTCCTTCCATTGCTGAGACTTTACTCCGTCCTCTGGTGCCTGTCTATGATCAGCAAAGAAACTTGTCTCATAGGCCACCAGTCTTGCATTCAAATTGGAAGTCATTTTAACAAAAATTTCTGAATCAATTTCAAAGAAGCCTGTAAAGAATGCTTCTTCAAAAGTTTGCATATATGTCAATGGCAAAAACATGAGACGAGAATAATATGCCATAATAGTTAACCGGCTGGGAATAGTAGATAAATAAAAAATTAATGCCTCCGATCCTTGCGTAATGCCGATGAAATTCAAAAATGTATATCGTGCATGTTGGAACACTTTTATTGCAGTCAGGAACATGCTAAAGATTTTATTTGTCATTTTGACTGCTAAATCTGGAACGGTAGCATATCTTGCAAGCCAAAATTCCATGGTTTTGACCATGTATTCCTCTGTCGGTAGGTAGTTATGTGGTGGACTAGGAAACAGTGGATAATTTAACCACTGATTATTAATGCTGCCTTGTCGCTGACCTTCCCAAAATTGCATCCAGGCTCTTCTACGAGGTAGTGGGCAAAATGATGGGTTGACTTGAAGCTCATACGGGGATGCTTCCCACTGTACCCGTAATGTAGGGTTCTTTTCCAAGAGCTTCCTTCTCCATATTGGATCTGCTGCCTCAAACTCTGCTTGAGTATAGTTAAACGTGTCATACCGAAAGTGGAGATTGTGATCCGGTTCCTTATTTGTCGTATGCTTTATGTAAGACCGAGTTTGTTCCTTCAATAGCCCGTATGGTACATTGAATGGCTTGAGTATGTGCTCGAGTTGCCTGCTGTCGATTTGAGCCTCTTTCATTAATTTGATGATTTGATCTTCAAACTCCGCAGTAAGCTGGGACACCAGTAGTGCCCTGTCTGCTCGGCTTAGTTCTGCAATGTCTCGAGTGTTAGGTTCAATGGGAACCTTCTTTTCCACCCTTATTGGTGAATGATACGAGGGGGGAGAGAGAGGACATACCTCTTCCTCCACAGTAGCCTTGGTCTCTTGTGTAACTACTGGTGTCCCCTGTTTTGCTCGTTGCTCTAATTGCTCCTGAAGCTGTTTGATTAAATCATCTTTTTTCTTATTTTCTTCTTCAGCCTTAGCAATAGTTTCCTGGTGTTTAATTAGTTCCTGGGCCACAATATTCATTTGATCTGTTTCTTCCTTACACTACCGCAGGTAGTTATTCTCTGCTTTTTTCCATTTCATTCTGAGGGCAGCTGTGTCCTCCATGTATCTCTTTTCCCAATCTGTAATGACTGCTTGCTCCTGTCTGAGTTGGTCTTTTAGTTTAGTGATCTTTTCTTCCAAATTCTTGATATTTCCTTGTGGGTTGTCAGTAACTGCAAGTGGTTGATCACTAATGAGAGCTGTCATTAGCTCTTTATTTCTTTGTCGTATATTGTCAGTTTCCTCCATACTGACTTTAAGCTGAGACTCTAAGATTTTACCTCGTGCTTGAATACGTGTCTTCTCAGTCTCACTCATCTCTAATTTCTTTGTTAGTTCCTGGACTTGGTCTTTCTATCTTGTCTGCTCTGTCTCTAGCATGTTGTTTCGTGTTTTGACCTCTTGAAGTTCCTTTTCTTTATTCCGAGCTTGTTCTCTTACCTTGGATAATTCGTTGGAAAGATTTTGACCTGCTCTTTCAAGTTCTTTCTTGTCCCGCATGGCTTGGTCGTAATCTTCATCAGCGTCAAGCATTAATTGTTGCGTGTCCAGAGCTGTTCTAATCATATCTTGCACCACAGGCTTGAGCTGAGCTATGTCTACATTCAGCCATGTCTTTGCTATTCCTGGAGTTTCTCCTGTTTGCACATCTTTGCCTTCTGCCACCTGGAGTGTTTCATTATGTGGTTGCCTAACTTGCAGTTGTATCCTGGGTTCTTTATCATCTCCTATTGCTTCGTCCTTTTTAGTAGCACTCCCCTAAAACGTGACATCCATTGGGGATGGTTCTGCCACAACCCTGATTGGTGTGAAGGGCTCTTCCGTTTCTATATCATTATCTTTATTCTCCATTTTTGGAATCTCCACATCTGTCTTTGTGCTTGTGGTTTTCTGATTCACTTTTATTTCTTGATCGACTGGCTTGAGGCCTTCTGGTTCTTCACCATAGTCAACTTCATTTAATTCAGTCCATTGCCCATCATCCTTCGATTCGCTTCGAATATCCACATCCAACAATGATGTGTCCTTTTCTTCTTTGTCCTGTGATGACGAGCTGGAATTATCTAATCCGATTTCGCGGTATCGGTGAACTTTAGTGAGTTTCCTTTTTGGATTTAATCCTTGTTGTGATTGCTGATAATGATGACCTTGCACTGGTAAGTTGATTTGTCCCTCCGTGTATTTGTGCGTCTCTTCCAGTGCTTTAGTCAATTCTTCCTCCGTGATTTGTTTTTGTCCTGCCATGGTTACTTTGGGAAGTACATGGACTCTTTTTGTCATAGGTTCTCCTTCTTCTTCTTGCTTGACTTCTCATAGTCTTTTTGTGCCTCTCATTCTCGGCTGAGAACTGGTTTCTGCTTCTTCCCAACTGATGGCAACCTTCTTTTTCTTAGGGACAGTGGTGGGTTTTGCATATTGAGCTAGCTTTTCTGAAGTTGGCATCTCTCTCAAACAATTCTTCATATCTAAAGCTTCATATATCAGTAATGTGAGAGCCGAACTACCATTCAAAAATTTCTTCTGGCCCCACTTCTTCTGGGCTTCAAATAATCTTTCTTGAACATAGCCTGTCATATTCACTTTGTTCCCAATTTGTCTCATGGCATGCGATAGTAATTGTACGACTATTTTTTGTGGAGCGGTATACCTATGCATGCTTGGGAAACAAAAGTGTTGATGCACCAATCGAACAACATCTTCTATGTCAATTCTGTTTAGCTCAAAAAATGATCTCTTCGATCATGGCACTCTGCTTTGAGATTTGTGACTCCTTCTTGCTTCCATCCAAATGCTCTGTTGATTAATTCGTGTGTGAATTGGATGGTTTTCCATGTCCCTACTTTATCCAATACTTGTGCTTCAGGGATTGATATTTTTGTTGCAGTAGGTTGCATGGTATTCATTACTTGGGCACATCTCTGAAAATCTGGAACATAGATTGGCAACTTGAGAAATGCCTCTATGCTTGCCTGTGTCCATACATCTTCAATATGAGGTAGTCCCTGTATTATTGTTTTGAAGTCCTGTGACATGATTGGAAAATAGTGATCTGTATCCATAATCTTGATAGTTGCCATGAAAATGAGTTCCGAGACTGGTTGGTCATCATGAAACCAATGGCCTCTTGCTCTTGTTACTGATTCCAATGGAAGAAGTTGCACCTCTTCCTGTTGCGTAGATTCTGAATCAGTAGACGCCATCTGCACTCAATATAGAGTATGAATTAGTTGCCATATATTATCAGAAATCCTCCTTTATTTGTTTGTCATAAGCTCGATGTTGCTCCGAGTGAATGGTGTCACCCCTTTCCCGTGTGTGTGAGAAAGGTAATACCTGGATTTTTCACATTTTTAGGTATTTTTATATTTTCATCTGAAAAGAAAAACAGAAAAGTTAGCTTATAGCCGAAGCGGTTATTAAATTTTTTGAGTAATTTTCTTAATGTATGTACAAGTGCTCTCCTATTTCCCAAGAGGAAAATGTGCTTGACTATCCTGAAATAGAAGAAGGATGTGCCGAATGCTTGGCCTTGTAATGTGGCCCTATCATGCATACTTTGGGTCTCGAAGGCTCCATATGTGTGCAATTGGAAGTAGTTGGTTGATGCATGCCGTTTGTTTTGTCTTTAGGTATCCAAATCTGCTTCATTTTGCTAGGCCTTGTTGTATGTTGCCCAATTCCGCTGAATGTGGCTCTTTTCTTGTTGTATGTCTGCTCTACCTGATGTGTAAATCGTGGAATGGCTCGGGTTGCCATTACAAACTCCTTCTTTCTCCAGCAGCTCCTTTTTTGTGGCTGTTTTGCCTGTGGACCATATTGGTTCTTTTTGTGCTGAGGATCATCATTTCGGTTTAGTTTCCTTGGAACGCAAGACTTAGGAACCCAGATTTGCGAACGATCCTGTTGAGCAGCTACTACTTTCTTTGGAATCCATATTGTAGCAGTTCGTCGATGACTTCGTTGTTTCGACTGAGTTGGTTTCTCCTTTGATTGTTTGTTCTGATGTCGGTTGTGCTTCTGTCGTCGAAGATACTCCTCCACTTGATCTTTCTTTATCCACGCTTAGTTAGAGTATGGAATAGGGTATATTTTAATAGGTACATATTTTGAATTACTCAGAGGACTAGTCTCTCTTTGGCATGGTGCTTCACTGAGGTTGATTTCAGTTAGATTGACACTCTCATGACTTGCTAGACTAGAAGATTGTGTGCAATCAAAATTCAAAGTGTTCGCACATATAGTACTTGACGAAGGTGTTTCTATAGTGCTAGGGATCATACATTCATGACTTTGTTCATTGGAATGAACTTTTTGCTCTATGCTCACAGATTTGATTGGCCGTTCGTCTAGTAGACTGAAGACTTCACGATGTCCTATCCTGGCTGAGATGTATCCTAAAGCCAATTGAACAGTCACCTCATATTCGTAAATCCAGTCTTGACCTAACACTACCTCTTCAAGTAAATCCTGATCATGACACACTAATAGCTTTTGTTCCATAGTGTTGTTGCCAAGATGCAAAGGTAAGGTGATCTCACCTATGCATTGAGTAATTGATCCTCCTATTCCTATCAACTGTGCCATCGATGGGCGTACTTCCTCCTTGAGTTTTTGGGTCAAAGAAAGCTTGATACAGCTTACAGCAGCTCCTGTGTCAATGAGAGCATCCACCAAGTGGTACTCCGCTTTACCTGCTCCCAAATTTAAATATGGTTGCGTTCTCTGTGATCCTGGGTTTTGAGTGGCTCTAAAATTAGCCATCTGGATGAGTTCTTCTCCTAGTCGATATCTCTCATCTCGCTCTCTCATCCATTCTTTCCGTTTCTTTATTCTTTCCAATGCTTCTTGTCTCGCTTCTTCTCGTATCCTTTCCTCTTCTATGCGTCTATTCTTGCCTTTGATTAATCGAGACATTGTTTCTTCGGTCAATGGTTCTAGATATTTTTTTACTCTACATCCACTGATGT
Organism: Ceratopteris richardii; assembly: GCA_020310875.1. Taxonomy (NCBI): domain Eukaryota; kingdom Viridiplantae; phylum Streptophyta; class Polypodiopsida; order Polypodiales; family Pteridaceae; genus Ceratopteris; species Ceratopteris richardii. Next base: position 109,816,824 of record CM035441.1, on the reverse strand, counting down.
AGTTTGGTAATACATCTCCATCTAAGGTTGCTAAGCTGATGGCTCCACTTGTAGATATACGATTAATGATTAGTGGACCATATCCTCTCTTTTGCAACTTCTTTGCATGTTGTTTCAAGGTATATACCAAAACTAAATCTCCTTCCTTCAAATTTTTGTCCTTAATGTGTGCATCAAAGTAGGCTTTCTGTCGTCGTTTAGCAGCATAAATACCTGCTACCGCTTGTAACCTAGTTTCATGAAGCTTTTCTATTTGATCCAATTGAGCTGATAGTTCATGTCCTATCCACTCATAAGTAGTTGCTACTCTCAGAGTGGGAATTAAGAAATCAATTGGCAAAATAGCATTTTGTCCATATACTAAGTTAAAAGGAGTAGTGCCTATGGCAGTTTTATAGGCTACTCGAAATGCCCATAAAGCATGCTGTAATTGCTTATCCCAATCTGATCTTCCATCGTTAACAATTTTAGTGAGAACTGTATACAAGATTTTATTTGAACTTTCGGCTTGTCGATTGGCTTGTGGGTGATAAGGAGCTGATTTCTTATGAATTACCAAGAATTCATTCAATAAAGCTTCTATAACTTCATTCACAAAGTGCGTACCTCTATCACTCACAATTTCTATTGGTAGTCCAAATCTAGTGAAAATGTTCTCAAAGAGAAACTTGGTTGTGGTTCTTGCGTCATTTTTCTTGGTTGCTTTGGCTTCAACCCATTTGGTTAGGTAGTCTGTGGCTACAATTATATATTCGGCATGGGATCCTTTCGCTGGTGGGCTAATAGGTCCTATGAAGTCTATTCCCCATTTCGTGAAAGCTCTGGCACTCATCATGGGTCTAAGTGGCATTTCATCTCTCCTAATTGGATATTTGGTCCGTTGGCAAGTATCACACCGTTGCACATATGTCATGGCATCTTGGTGTAGAGTTGGCCACCACATTCCAGCAAAGAGGATCATTTTTGCTGTTTTATCTGCAGAGAAGTGTCCTCCTGCAGCTCCTGTATGAGCCATCTCTAAAACAGAAAGATATTCGTCTTCGTGAATGCACACTCTTAATTGGTTATCTTTTCCTCGTTTAAAAAGTTGTTTTCCTATAATGGCATAATCCTTGCTTTGTTCTTCAAGTGCACGTTTCCTTGCTGAAGTAGCTCCGTCTGGGTATTCTTGAGTTTTCAAGAACTTTACCAGAGGCATGCTCCATCTTGGTGCTATTGTAGAATAGCATAAGGTAGAGTTCTTATCTGGGATTTGTTCTTGACAGGTTTGACAGGTTGATACATAGTTATGTGCATCTCTTTGCATGGTTGGCCAATATATGCCTAACCTCTTCAGGGTTTGCCATGTTCCATTTGCATTCAAATGAGTTTTCCATTGGTTTATATGTGCTTTCTGAAGCCACATTTCTTGTTCCTCTTCCTCCACGCATCTCATTAATAATCCACTTGAATCTTGGTGATACAAACTTCCCGCAATGATGTGAAGGTTTTTAGTCTTCCAAAGGTCTTGGGTTTGGTTTGGTGTGATCTCATCTTTAGGTCCATGTGTAAGTATAGGGATCAACTTTTCTGCCCATTGAGGACATACTTCCAGGTTAAAAAGGTACGTATCTGGCAGATCATCTGGTACTCCTATGGGTGGTTCTCCATGGGTCATTCTTGATAAGTGGTCTGCTCTTATGTGGGTATTTCCTTTCTTGACTACTACCTCAAAATCAAATTCCATTAGCAATAAAAACCATCGTACTAGTCGTCCTGTATTACAAGGCTTGTTGACTAAGTACAGTAGGGCTTGATAATCAATGAAGAATTTGAATTTGTTTGCCAACAGGTAATGTCTGAACTTTTTGACTGCGTACACCATCCCTAGGCCTTCTCTCTCCGTGGTAGTATAATTGCGTTCTGCTTGATTTAATTGTCTACTTGCATAGGCTATAGGGTGGTCTAGTTTTCCTGTATCTGCAGGCTGAGCTAAGATGCAACCAATGGCAAACTTGGAAGCATCCACATGAATGTGAAACGGCTTATTCCAGTTAGGGACTCGAAGGATTGGTGTTGAACTCAATCGCTTCTTTAACTCATTGAAGGCTCTCTCGCATTCCTTGGTCCAATTAAATAGAGTCAATAATGCATAAAGAGGTCTAGCAATTATGGCGTACATATGTATGAATCTTCGATAGTATCCACAATGTCCCATAAATGCTTGAACTTCCTTAGCCGTCTTAGGTCTTGGTAAATCGAGAATTACTTTAATTTTGTCTTCATCAGTTGAGATTCCGTTTTTAGAGACAATATGTCCTAATATTTTCCCTTGTCTAACCATGAAGACACATTTTTCAGGGTTAAGGCATACTCGATATTGTCGACATTTAGCAAAGATCCTTTCTAGCTCGGGGATATGTTCTGATCGTATAGCTGAATAAGTACAAAGATCATCCACGTAGACCTCCATACTTTTTCTTAGGAATTCTTTGAATACATGACACATCAATCTTTGGAAGGTGGCTGGGGCATTAGTTAGACCAAAAGGCATGACTCTAAAGGCGTATACTCCCCATTCAGTTGCGAACCCTGTTTTATGTTGGTCCTCAGGAGCAATAGCTACCTGATTATACCTTGAAAAGCCATCCAGAAAGCTATAGACTTCCTTTCCTGCCACCCTTTCCGAGAGATGATCTGTAATTGGTAATGGATAACTATCCCTTATGGTCGCGGCATTTACTTTCTTCAAATTGATGCACACTCTTAACTTTCCATTCTTTTTCGGTACAACCACCAAAGGTGACACCCATTCCGTGTGCTCAATTTCGTATATGAATCCAGCATCTAACAATTTGTCTATCTCTTCCTTTATCTTTGCTGAGTACACATCATTGTATGTATATGGGCTTTGTTTAGAAGGTTTGGCTTCGGATGTCATGGGAATTCTATGCGCACATATAGAAGGGTCGACTCCTTTCAAGTCCTTATAGGTCCAAGCAAAGACATCCCGATATTCTCTTATGAGACGAATTAGCTCTTGTTCTTCCTCTAATGAGACATCCTGTCCTATGAAGGTACATCGTTCTTCTCCTTCTTCTATAGTTACTACTATCTTCTTGGTTTATTCCTTATTATCATATGCTATTCCAGGCTGTGCTTCTCTTTTCGGCATTTGAATAGCGATTTTTCTCTCCTCCACTTCATATTTTTTAAAGTGAGCTGGTACCTCAAATTGGTCTTGGAGTTTATTTTCTTCATCTTCTGATTCTCTTTCAAATTCTAATTCCCCCTTCTGTGTGAGTTCTTGGTGTTTTCCATTGGCTGTGATATTTATGTTGGTGGTACTATTCCCTAGATCCATTGGTTCGGGCTCCATTTCAATGCTCTCGTAGTCCTCCTTCCAGTCTTTCTCGATCACTTCTCCTTCTTCCGCCTCCTGAAGGACTACCACATACAGGCTCACATCATAACCCTCCTCATCGATACATTCGTTCATGGTCACTACTTCTTCGTTTACACAGACATCGAGGGTCGCTAAAATTTCCATCTAATCGTATGGTTCAAATTCTTCATCCGGAAATACTTGTGGCATGTAAGCTGGATCTTGTACAGACCTCGTTATTCCTTGTTTCTGCTGCCACCCGTTTCTTCTCTCCTCTTCCTTCTTTGCAGTTTGGCATATCCATAGATGAGTGTCCTCGTTCATCCAAGATTGATCACTAGAACCTACACTATGAATTGATTGATCGTGTGCCTCCTTATGAATTTGATTCCATTGTAGAGGTGGAACATCTTGATAAGTGTATGTATGTAGGTTTATTCTAGTGGTGGTTCCTGCGTGTTGTAGGTATACAACATCTTTTCCCCAATCTTGCACGACCTTTAACTGTCTCATGAAAGGCCTTCCCAAGATCATTTCATAATTGCTTGGCCTTTCGAAGTGACATATTGCTAGAGTGTGTTCGAATTCCACTCCACACGTAGTGAAAACTACTCGTTCCAACAATCCTAAGGGTCTTTCTGTATGTCCGTCTGCCATTTGTATTTTCATGCGTGTTGGTCTTAACACTGGTTTTCCCCATTTCTCCCAAATTTCTTTGGTAGCAATACCAACACCAGCTCCCGAGTCTAAGATGGCTTTGGTAGTGTAACCCCTATAAGTAATTGGAAGGCAGGTATTTCCTTCATCTCCCTCACTAAAGTCTCCTACCTTATCCACTGGAATTCTCACTGTGTTTACTTCGTCTGCTATCTCTTTCTTTTCCTCCTTGACTTCCCATTGATTGAATAATTTCTCCTTCAAATGTGGTTTTACCTTCAACAGTTCTTCGAATGTTAGGGTACAAGGGATTTTTACCTCTCTAAGGCGTTGTATGATCTCAGATGTTTGGACTGATGGGTTCGTTTCTCGTTTCCTCATTGAGGGAATACGATACAATTCTGAATTGTGTTCGTACTCCCCTGTGTAATTTGGCAGTTCATTTACATCTTCCTCTCCTTGGTTACTTGCATCCATCGGTAAAATTTCCTCTGAATGTAGTTCAGGTATTGAACCCTCTATTTCATCTCCTGCTTCTAGTTCTTCAAAGGGTGGTTCAATTCCTTCCACTTTCTTCCATTTGTCCTCTTGAACTCGTGCCCATAGATCCTCAGTCCATTCTCCTTCTACTTCGGGAACTATGGATCCTTCCCTTCTCTCAATACCACATTCGTCATTCTATGTTCTACTCACTTCAGGCTTTTCATGAGTGTTTACACACTCTTGGAATTCTCCTTCAGAAATTCGGGTATTGGGTAAAGGCGATGCAGGTTTTTCTAAGGTCTGTTGTGCAACTTCTATCAATTTCTTGCAGATCTCCAGTCTTTCTTTTTCTAAGTCGCCTCTTGGATATTCCCTCTCATGTTGTTCTATGGTAGGTCCTGCTCTTATTCGTGCCTTGTATGCCTGAATCCACATGGCTAATTCTTCAGGCATAGGATCTGCTAACACTGATCCTACCTCCTCTTTTTTGTACTGTTCATTTTTGTTTCCTTCTTCCCTCTTCGGTTCTTCTTTTGGTTTTTGTTTGTTTTCCTCCTTTTCCTTTTTCTGCAATAACTTCTTTTCTTTTATCCTATCTCTTCGGTGCTTCCATCTCTGGGACCTTTTACTTGCAATACTTTTCTCCGGCTCTTCTGAGTCTTCAACTCTTTGAGGGGTGGGTGTGTTCACCTCCCTGTCACTTTGGTTGTTCTCCTCCGTTTTATCAGGGGTCTCTCTGGCTTTGGCTCTTGTTATTGCTTTCAATGGTACTGTGTACTCTTTATCACTCCCTGATGATTCAATTACTTCTATTACATTGATTTGCACATTAGATGTAACCTTGTTGGGATTCTTGGGGCAGTCTCTGAAAAGGTGTTCCTTGCCACAATCACTACAGTAGCCTTCCCAGACTTGTTGTGGTGGTGGTGGGTTTGGCAATGTGCATTCTCTGATGTAGTGATCACCTCCACACCTGTAACATGGTCCTCTGGGTACAGGCGGTCTGTTTATGGGTCGGGGTGGTATGGTTGCTCTAGGAGCTGTGTACATTAATGACACATAGTCTTGCTCATATCCGTATGAACTATCTGATACTTCCATGCCATAGGCATATGGTTCATACAGTTGTCCATATTCCATCATTGAGCTTTCATAATTGGGATATGCTCCTTGACTATGGTCGTAAGATGAGTCATATGGTTCATTACCAACCAAAGGTGTGGCTGGGACTATTGCTCTCTCTAGGTTTTCTTCAGGTTGAGCAATCTTGACTGGGACAACGTTCTGAGGATGGGGCGGTTGTTGTCCTAGTACAGGTTGTGGTTGGGTGTATCCCTGATACGCATATGGTCGTGGCACTGGTGCCTGCGACTGATAAGTGGGATATCTAAAGGCTTCACCTCCCTGATCTCTCTGAGGGTATCCATAAGGTCTCATGTATGGCTATGCTGGTCTCGCTTGTCTATTGTAAGGGCAATTGTCTGTATTGTGATTTGTATATTTCTGTTCCACACTGCAATATTGTAGAGGTCCTGGGACAGGGGGTCTATTATAAGCATAAACAGGTGGTGGGACTACTCCCCTAGTACACAAGTGAGAAGGATGATCTCCTCCGCACTGCATACATCTTCTGAGCATGGGTACTCTCATAGGGTTATTGGGGTAGTTCCTCTGTCCTTGAACGTTCAACTTCTTTGCTACCAAATCGGCTATTTCCTCTACATTGTTTTTAGGGATTGATGTGTTACTGGCCGAATCTTCACTTTTCAAGCTTCCTTGAGGTATTTTCAGGTCCTCTGCTAGGTTGTCTTCTAGATCTATGCATTCCTTCATGCATTCTTGCAAAGTCTGAACTCTTTTTACATATACCAATGATCTCAAAGATCCGTTCAACAATCCTTCCAAAAATAATGATACCATTTTATTTTGGGTAGGTCTCTCTTCTACTGGGCATCTGTCCACATACTGTTTGAATCTTCTTGCAGCCAATCTCACTGATTCGGTAGGGACTTGCTTGAAGCTATGGATCAATGATGAAGAATTATTTTTAATTCCTGACTTAGTGAATTCCTCAATCATTTCTTGGTATACTTGCTCCATGTTTTGAAAAGTATTAGGGTCCAATGGTTGAAACCATGCTAACGCAGTGTCTGACAAAGTAAGGCCAAAGGACTCATATTGAATCAAAAAGTCTTCTACCTGTTCGGCTCTGATTACTTGTTTAAATTCCGCTATATGATTGTAAGGTTCACTAGAGCCATCATAGTGATTTCTCATGCATTTGGCCACTTGAATTGGCCTTAATCTTCTTCCTGCTTCGGGTGGTATAGGCATTACTGGAAAAATTGGTCTTCCTATTGGTATGCCTGGTCCTCTTACTACCGGCGGTCTGACCGGAGCATGAATTCCATGTCTTGGGTCAATAGGTGGTTGAGGACGGTAATTAGGGTTATTTGCAGGCATTGCGAACTGCACATGTGGTCTGACTGGAATTTGAGTTTGTTGTGTTTGTTGTGTTTGTTGTGTCTGGCCCGACTGTTGGTATGACTCATTATGGGATGTTCCAAGTGGATTTCTCGAAGTAGTGGCTTGGTCCCTAGGGGGAAACACTAGGATATTCTGATATTTCAACTCAGCTCTTTCCGCTTCTGTTAAGGGCCAATATCTTGTCTGATTCTTATCCAGATATGTGATGATGGTGGAGAAATCAGGATCTTGTAACTCATAGATGGTGACTGGATTAGGAGCAGCTTCCCAAATTGAAGAATATGCTCTAAGAAGATGCTCTATCCCATTGATCAAATATACATCCATTAAGGTGTCATCTTGGGGAATCAGGTCTCCTCTCCATATCCTAGCAACCGTAGATCTCCCTCTAGGTGTAGTTACTTGCTCTTCATTCCCTCCTTCATTTAAGTTTGAAGCATTATTTTCTTCACCAATTTCATTAATGTTTTCTGGGTGTTCTGTGACAACATATTGGATATCTCTTTTGTCCATGTAAAATCCTCCTACGTACTTGACTGCTGGTCTAGGCACTATGTAAGTCTCTGACGCTTTCTTTAACCTGGCCACTGATCTGTTTAGACCATCCAAATAAATAGGGATCTCATTTTGGTTGGTGTTCACATACTCCAAGGAGGTTCTGTACTCTCCCTCAATGATCGACATCATGCCAATCATGGGTACTGTGTTCTGCATATCCTCTGAAGCCATGGGAATTTCTTCCTCTGACTCACTGGAGGTCTCTGAATAATGTGAACGGTTACTTGGCTCTGCTACACTACCTACAGAAGAGATTACACTTCTTCGGCTTCCTAGGGTTCTTCCGGATCTCAGGTTCATCCACCTAAAAAACTCTGATCAGTCTTTGCTACCCTTTGGCCTCTGGGATTCTTCACTAAAGGTCAAAATTCTAGGAAGAATGTTGGCTAAAAATTGACTGAAAATAACTTTTCAAGTCACGATACTTAACCTCCAAATTCCACGATCTCTGACTACAGACGATACTTGATAGCTAACAAAACGATACACGATACTTGTTAGGTATCACGATCGCTGAAACAAACGATACACGACACTGATCAGGTATCGCGATCTTTGATCAAAACGATCTTTAGCACAAACGATACTTGGCTCCAAACGATACACGATACTTGTGATCCGACGATACACGACACTGATCAAGTATCGCGATCTCTGAAGACCAGACGATACACGATACCTGAACAAAACGATACACGATCTTTGGCAAGTATCGCGATCTCTGTGAAACGATACACGATACTTAAGCCAAACGATACACGATCTTTCACCAAATGATACCTCAAAAAACGATCTTTTGCAGACGATCGCTGGCAAAACGATACACGACACTTGTTAGGTATCGCGATCTCTGAAGACCAGACGATACACGATCGACGATGTTTGGCCAAGACGATACACGATCTCTGGTGAATAACGTGATCTTTGATCAAAACGATCTCTGTGCCAAACGATACCAATCTTTCACCGAAACGATACACGATACACGATACTTCTCAAGTATCGCGATCGGTATGAAACGATACACGATCGGAGGGAAATATCGCGATACTCAACCACAGGAGCAAAACGATACTTGCTAAGTATCGCGATACTCGACCGCGAGAGTAAAACGATACTTGACCCTTGGACAAATTTTGGGAAAGATTTTTTAAGTTTTGGTTTAATGCACTTGTTTTACTAGTTCCTCTTCTCTCTCCTCACTCTCTGTACCACACAACTCACTCCTTTTTACCCTCTGAAAGTCTCAAACAATACCTGACGCAGATCGTCTTTCTCTGCAGTCTAGATTTACTGAGAAATCAAAAGTAAGGTGGGTTCTGCTCACCTTGATAGTTGATCCCACTTCTTTCTCACTCCCCCTTGCTCTGTGCAACCCCAGATTGCTCAGTTCCTCGTCCGCGATCTCTCCCACAGCTCTCACGATACTCGACAGTGGTTCTCCACGATACTTGCTCAGAAACAAGTGAATTGCAAAATGACTATTTTTGGCTTTTATACTTGGGATTTTCTATCTACTGAAAATGAAACAACAAGACAAGAAGTGAAAGCTACTCTAATCTACTCCCTCCACTCACTTCCCTAAACTAACAACTCACTACACACACTCCAAGAATGAGAAGTAGCAAGTGCGGCTGAAAATGACTTACCAAAGAAGAGAAAATTTCCACTCCTCCACTTACTTCTATGCAAAAAAGCTACTTACCATCACACGAATGCCTCGGTTTGATTCGTCACTCCCCGGCAACGGCGCCAAAAAGTGTGTTGACCTAAGCACCAACTTAGGGACTTGCGGAGAAAGAGACTATACCTCAATCCCCTCTCAAGTGCATATAGTGGGGATACACGCTTTTAATTATCAATCCAAAGAGTATACAAACCTAGCCGAGTGTATGAGGACATGCAATCATGTAATGATCAATGCAAATGAACTACTCAAAGAGTGTAAATGAGGCAAAGACTTATCCAAACAAGCTTCAACTGTTGGTCATGGCGAAACGATACTTGGTGCAGCAGCGGTCAGTATTTTGGACTTTTCTCCCAGCTCTGAGCTCCAAATATAGTAAATAGCATATGCATTTCAAGGCTCTCGAGAAGACGCATCCAATGGCAGTGGTTTCACTCAATTCTGAGGCTCCTACTTCAAGTTATGAGCAAAATACTGAGTCGCGGGAATACTTTCCTACACTTCAGCACTTCCTACACTTCGCACACACCTTACCTACAGCAAATAACACTTTCATGGATAGACAACACTCACAAGCACTCTTTCCAAGCAATACACATGCATACAAGCTCACGAAGAAGAAGATACAGAGTGAAGAAGACACAAATTCGAATTTCTGTGCTCTCTATTCTCACAATGGCAAAAAGTCCTTTACAAAGAGTCACATTTGACTTATATACTAGTGCCCTAAAAATGGTCCTTTCACACAAGAGACCGGCACTTTATTCACTAAAAGACTAATTTCCTACTATTTTACATGGGTAAATCTCCAATCTTCTGTGGGGATGCATCTAGAGGACTCCTCTAGTGCCTTTACAACGGAAAATATATTACAAGAATGATTATGATACAAAAATATGATGTCCAAATCGGAAAAATTTTGGGGCCCGTCTTTTTCTCTGCTTTGTGCTTTCTTTAGCTCTGCAACAACATTCTACAAAGTTTTATCAGAAACTTTACACAAATGATTAGTCAATGAGTGATTAAGGTGCAGTAGACTTTTCTGAGAAACAGTTAACTAATTTATTGATAGTTTGATGCTTGTCTTCCAAAATTGGTTGGAGGTTAAAGTTATTCTTGATATAGAGGTGGTCTAACATCAAGGATAGCTTGTTCTTTTGGAGATTAATAGTCTCCATCAGTGGTATCAAAGCAGGAAGTATCAAAATTGAGGATAGGAAGACTCTGACTGCTGCAAACATACAAATTTCACATCTTGAAGGTTCAAAAGAATAAAGTGTGATAGGAAGACTGAAGGAAGACACGTAAAGGTTTTCAAAAGGATCAGAAGGAGCTACACTCGAAGCCAAAGTACATTCATTCCTTATACGGATTAAAGATTTGAGACTACAAGTGAAGCAAGGATGGGAGATAGTCTCCAAATTGAAAAGCTGGATAGAGAGAACTATCCAGCTTGGTCTATGAGAATGGAAGCTCATCTTATGAGCAAAGATCTGATGGGATAACAGGAGAGGAAGAAAAGCCAGAGTTTAAAGATCCTAATGTTCCAACTAGGGAGGAGCTTGCAGATATAAAGATTTGGATGAAGAAGGATGCTCAAGCAAGGAGCATAATCTACATGGCAGTAAATGATTATTTTCTTCCTCATATCAGAGGACTTGAAAGTGCAAGTGACATTTGGAATGCTTTGGAAGAGCATTTTCATAATACAACCAAATCAAGGAAAGCTTCATTATGGGCAGAGTTTACTACCTTCAAGAAGAAGGCTTCACAATCAATATCTGATTATGTGACAAAGATGAAAGACATTGCTGATTCTTTAGGTGCAGCTGATGAAGATATTGAAGAAGATAAGTTGGTAAGACAAATTCTCACAGGACTTAGAGGAGATGAGAAGTGGAAGCGTTTTATTTTATCTACAGAACTTTCATTAGATCATTTCACTCCTGATTTGAATCAATTGTTAGGACATATGCTAACTTTTGAGAATGATATCAAAGGAGATGTTGATAAGAGTGCAGGTCATGCAATGTATTCTAAAGACAAGAAGAAAGCTAGCAAAGGAAAGCAACAATCAGTTGAAGATGAAGGTACTCCAAGTCAAGCAAACTTCCTAAGAGTAATAGGAAGTGGCAGAAGTAGAGGAAGAGGCAGAAATAACAAAGATAATGTCAGAGCTTGTTGGATATGTGGTAAGACCAATCATCTATCTCATGATTGTTGGCATAATAATCAAAGCAATGGTAATTTTAATCAGAACTTTAATCAAAGAGGAAGAGGTGGTAGATATCAGAGCGGAAACTTCAAAGGTAGAGGTGGTAGGAATTCTTTTGGAAGAGGTGGAGGAAGAAGCTTCCAAAATCAATCCTATAATAACACTTACTACAATTATGCATCAGATCAGAAAGAAGTTTCGACTCTTATTATGAATGCAACATGTGAAGCCTCACATGAAGACATGAGAGTATTTTATATTGACTCAGGATGTACCAACCATCTGAGTGGAAACATTGCTTTGATGACTGATCTAGATCATAATGCAATTAATCATACAGTTCAAACAAGTGATAATATAAAGCACAAAGTAAAGTCAATTGGTTCAGTCAAAGCCAAAGATGGAAGCACTCTCTTGAGTAAGGTTCTGTATGTTCCTACAATTCCAAAGAATTTGATCAGTGTAGGACAAATTGTGGAAAAAGGATATGAGGTAAGGTTCACTAATGATGGAGTTTATGTTGAAGACCCTAGTCAAGGGTATAAACAAATTGTTATAGGAAAGAAGGAAGGAAGGCTCTTCACATTACAGATACAAGGTAATATTGGACATGCTATGTTTACATATGGAGAGCAAAAGGTGTCTGAATTGGATCTTTGGCATAAAAGACTTGGAAATTTTAATGAAAGATGTATCAAAGAAATGGTTAACAATGGTTTAGTGCTTGGATTGCCTAATGTTGCAGGTCAACACATGACATACAGATGTGAAGCATGTCAGTTAGGTAAGGCTCATAAGCAATCATATAATAAGCATGGTTTTATGTATTCAAAAAGACTTGAATTGATACATACAGATGTGTGGGGTCCTTCAAAAGATTTCAGTATAAATGGTTCAAGATATTATGTCATATATGTTGATGATGCTACCAGGTGGATCACAATCTATGTGATCAAAGATAAGTCAGAAGTGTTTAATACATTTAAACACTATCATGCATATGCAGAAAGAATCACAGGTCATAAGTTGAAGAGACTAAGGTCAGATGGAGGGGGAGAGTATTTCTCTAATGAGTTCAGTGATTACTTGTGGAATGCAGGTATAAAGAGAGAGGTTACTTGTAGGTACTCTCCTCAACAAAATGGGGTAGCAGAGAGAAGAAATAGGACTCTTGTTGAGTTTGCAAGATCCATGATGAAGGAGAAAACTTGTCCAAATTATTTGTGGGCTGAGGCTGTAAACACAGCCACATATTTGGTTAATAGGTTACCTTGTAAAGCTTTGCAGGGTATGACACCATATGAAGCTTGGTGGGTTAAGAGACCTACCTTGGATCATTGTAAAATATTTGCTTGCTTGACATATGCATATGTGCCATCTCAATTGAGGCATAAATTAGAACCTAAAGCAGAGAAGTATGTATTTATTGGTTATGATGACAAGCAGATGGGCTATAGGTTGTGGAGTCCATCCACAAAGCAATTCCTTGTGTCCAAGGATGTTACATTTGATGAGCAAGGCACTTGGTATGCAGGTAAACTTAATGTGCATGAAGATGTTGAAGAAGTTAAGAATCAAAAGAAAGGTAAATCAAAGGTTCAAATATTTGATGAAGATGAGAATAATGAAGTACAGGTTGAAGTTGAAGAAATGCCAAGATTTGATCCAGAATGTGATGAACCAGAAACTTCAAGAAGTGGAGAAGTCAAAAGGTCGTCTAGGCACAAATGGCAACCTACAAGGTATAGCTATGATACTTCATTCTTGACTACCAAAGATTATGCTTACATGTTAAAAGCAGATGAAGATCCATCTACATATGATGAAGACAAAGGGAAGAAGAATTGGGAAAAAGCTATGCAGGAGGAATATGATGCATTGATGGAAAATGAGACTTGGGATTTTGTTCCTAAACCAAATAGTCAGAAGATCATTGGATGTAAGTGGGTTTAAAAAACAAAAAGATTTGCAGATGGGAGTATATCTAGGTACAAAGCCAGGCCTGTTGTGAAGGGATATGCACAGACATATGGTCAGGACTATAATGAAACTTATAGTCCTGTTGCAAAGATGACAACCATAAGGACACTCATAGCAATTGCTGCTTGCAAAGGTTGGAAATTATCTCAATTAGATGTGAAGAATGCATTTTTTTAATGGTTTTATTTCAGATGAAGTCTACATGGAACAACCAGATGGTTTCAAAGATCAAGTGTATCCAAATTATGTGTGTAAGCTTAAGAGATCTTTGTATGGGTTGAAGCAGGCCCCAAGGGCATGGAATTATAGGCTTGTAAAGTTCTTAAAGGAACTTGGATTTCAAGCATCAAAGGCAGATAGTAGCTTGATAGTCAAAGCAAGTGAGGATGGATTTATTTATGTTTGTATTTATGTTGATGACATAATACTTACAGGAACAGATGACAAAGGCATACACATGATTAAGAAACAGATGGACAAAGAATTCAAAATTAGTGATTTGGGAAATTTGTCATTCTTTTTGGGAATGGAGATTTCATATACTCAACATGGAGTATATGTAACTCAAGAAAGGTATCTGAAAAATTTGCTAATCAAATTTAAAATGGAAGATTGCAGGATAGCATCAACTCCAATGGAAGTGAATCATAGATTGACTAGATATGGAGGAGAGGAATTCAAAGATATGAAGCTCTATCAGAGTTTGGTGGGTAGCTTGATTTATGCTACATTAACAAGGCCTGATTTATCATATGCAATTGGAGTTCTATCTCAATTCATGCATTGTCCTAGAAAGGAACATTGGATTGCAGGACAAAGAGTACTTAGGTACATCAAGGGCACACTTAAAGAAGGTTTGTATTATGGATTTACTTCAGATACAAGAGTCAAAATATACAGTGATGCAGATTGGGCAGGTAATTCTGATGATAGAAGATCAACACATGGAGATTTATGTTATGTGGGAGATAAGCTAATTTCATGGTGCTCTAAGAAGCAACATACAGTTGCTCTGTCATCTACAGAAGCAAAATACAAAGGTATGGTAGAAGCTACAAAAGAAGTAATATGGTTAAAGACTCTTATGAAGAGTTTTGATATTGTTCAGAGTACTCCTATCATTTGTGGAAGCAATATGAGTTCTTTATATTTGGCAGCAAATCTTGTATTCCATACTAGAACTAAACACATTGAGATTCAGTATCATTTTTTGAGAGAGAAGGTTGTTGATAAAGAAATAGAAATTATGCATACTCCTACAAAAGATCAACTTGCAGATATGATGACAAAAAGTTTGGATGGACCAAAGTTGCAGAGATTTAAAGATATGGTAGGAATAAAAAGGATGCAGGTAATCACAATTGATGATTGAGGGGGAGCTGTTGGAGCAGTACAATCAACAATTGGTGATTATATAAAGTCTAGAAGTGAAGAGATGAAGGAAAGATTGAAGATCAACTTCATGAAGTAAAGAGAAGATTCAGATAGCAAAGTTCTTTAAATTATATGTACATTAGTTCTGTATATACTTCAATATACTTGAAGTAATGACGAATCAGTACTCATATGTATATATAAGTACATGCTCATAGTCGTATAGTAAGTGTAAGAGAGTGTAAGATGAAATATAGATGAGTAGATGATGAACATTGTATGTGTCATCCATCAGATGTATGAAGAATTGAGATAAGAAAAAGTTTTCAAAGAATTGCGTGTCGATCTTTTCTCTACTTCTCCTTCTGTGCTTAATCTTATGAGAAATCCTTTTGTACAAATCTAAGTCCATAGTTAATCAATCTATGGTTAAAGTTTGAGAGTTCAATTGAAAACAGGCTGAGAGAATTTTGGATAGGAACATCTATATGTGAGAAAGTGTTGAGTGTCTTCTGAAACAGGCGCAAATTTGATGATCAAAGAAATGGATAGTGCTCAGTGCATAGTGTAAAGTTTTACACAAATGAGGAGTCAAAATTTAAGTTGGAAGGTAAGCCATCTATGGCTAAAAGCATTTGCTTAAACGGGTTCTAGTTTGGGAGAACCATGTCTTAGAAGTTGCAGGTGTCAAAATCGACTCTACAGAGAGACAGTTTCAGACATAGGTAGATTGTTTGAATCATTTCTCATAATCTACTCAAGCTTTTGAAGTGTCTTAACTTGGAGAAGGTGCACAATCTCTAGGTGACACATTCTACAAATTTTTATCAGAAACTTTACACAAATGATTAGTCAATGAGTGATTAAGGTGCAGCAGACTTTTCTGAGAAATGATTTTCTTCAGAGTTAACTAGTTTATTGATAGTTTGATGCTTGTCTTCCAAAATTGGTTGGAGTTTAAAGTTATTCTTGATATAGAGGTGGTCTAACATCAAGGATAGCCTATTCTTTTGGAGATTAACACTCTCCATCAGTTAAGTAATCAGCAATCCTTGCATGCCATGCACGAGGAACTTGCATAAGTCCATACAAAGCCTTTTGCAACTTGCAAACATACTACGGGTGCTTTGAATCTTCATATCCTTATGGATGGTCCATATATACTTCTTTCTATAACTCACCATTTAGGAAATCATTCTTCACATCCATCTGATGTAAAGTCCATCCTTTTGTTGTAGCTAATGCAACAAGCGTTCTAACAATAGACATTTTAGCTAAAGGGCTGAACGTTTCCTCATACTCGATGCCATATGTTTGTGCATATCCTTTTGCCACCAATTGTGCTTTGTGCCTGCTTATGCTACCATGAGCATTGCACTTTACCTTGTAAACCCACTTGCAGCCTATGGGTTTCTTTCCTTGTGGAAATGGAACCAACTTCCATGTTTTGTTTCCATAAAGTGCAGCCATCTCCTCATCCATAGCCTTTTCCTAATCTGCATTTCCAATTGCATCTTCAAAACAAGAAGGTTCAACATCTTGTATTACTTTGGTCATGTAGGCACAATGATGAGCCATATAATTTTCATATGTCAATTGTTGCACTGAATTCGGCATCCTCCCAGATCTTCTTGGTCCTGGGTCACTTCTCATTATCTACATGTGCCTTTCTTACTCCTAGAGTCTTCACAGAGGGAAATCCAAGTTCCTCATCAAGACTCTTTTCTAAACTCCTTGAATCTCCATCAATGTCTTCAAAACTTGCACATGTTTTACTACCAACAAAAAGCTTTTCTTTACCTTTCTTGGATGTATTTGATGAATTTGCTGGACTGAAATTTTCATGCAATCTTCCACTCCATGGATTTGAGTTGGAGCCATTGCTTGGTGATTCATCTGATCCACTCAAAACTTGAGATTCTGCACTTGATTTTTCAACATTTTCTTTGTCATTTGATTCAAGATTATGCCGATCTTTGGCATCTACATAGAAGCTTGAAATTTCATCAAATACCACATCTCTGATCACCTTCACCTGTCTTTTGAGTGGGTTATAACATTTATATCCCTTTTGCTCAAGGGAGTATCCAATGAAGACACATTTTTGTGCTTTTGGATCAAGCTTCATCCTCAACTCATCTGGAACATGTACATATGCAATACATCCAAAAACTTTCATATGTGATAAGTTTGTCTTTTTACATGTGAACTTCTCTTCAGGTGTAACTTGATGTACAACATCAGTTTGGGGTTCTATTCATGATGTATACAACCGTATGCAAAGCTTCTACTCAATAACAATGAGGCATATTCTTCTCAGCCATCAAGGCTCTTGCTATTTCTACAATATGTCTATTTTTGCATTCAACAATACCATTCTGTTGTGGTGTGTACCTGCATGAAAACTAATGTCAAATTCCATGAATTTTTAGAAAATTGCTATTCCATGACTTTTTAGAAAATGACTGAAGTCAGTTGACATGTATTCACTTCCTCCATCAGATCTTAATGTCTGAATATACTTCCCTGTCTGCTTTTCCACCATAGCTTTAAAATTTTGGAAGTGACTGAACACCTCACTCTTCTCTTTCATCTGATATACCCACACTTTCTGTGTATGATCATCAATGAAAGTAACATAAAACTTGCAACCACCCATAGATGTGGTCTTTGCAGGACCCCAAACATATGTATGTACTATTTTTAGCAAATTCTCACTAACATGCTTGTCATGCAAAAATGATGCTCTTGATTGTTTACCAAATTGACATGTAGTACATACCTTTTGCATTCCTGCAAATTTGAAATTTGGTAGTCTTTCGACAATCTCCTTTGATTGCATCAATTTCTACCTTTGCAGATTTGCATGTCCAATTCGTTTGTGCCATATCTCTATATAAAAAATAAATCCTACACCTTTTGCAAACATAGTTGTGTTCATTTCAAAAATTTTCACATTTAAAGTGAACATCCTACCCACTTTGTTTCCTTTGGAAACCAATCATCCATCTTGTTTATACTCTTCTACATATAACCCATCAACATCGAACCTAACTTATAATCCCTAGTTAACCATTTGTCCAACAGAAACCAAATTTCTTTGTTATATTTGGAACATGCAACACATCAAAAAGATGTTTTACCTTCCCATCCTCCATAGACAATGCTATGTTTCCTGTATGCTCAATAGGGTGTGATGTATCATCGCCTATTTCAACATATCCAGGAACTGGCAATTTTTGCAAACTACTAAACCATTCCACATGACTGGTCATGTGATTTGAAGCACCTCAATCAACATACCGGACATTACCATTTAATTTTGAACCATCAGTAGTCATCATATTCATCATCTGATGTTGAACCATGAACAACTTCTTAGAATCATCTGCACTTGTGGATGCATAGCTGTTTTATTGCCTTCTATTATTTTGATTATTCAACCTACAATCACGTTCAAAGTGTCCAGGTTTACCACAATTCTAGCATCCTTTACTTTCATTACCTAAATATTTTCTTTGGAAATTTCTATGACCCCTTTGGCTCCCCCTGCCTCGAAACTATCCTCATCCTCTTGCATGATTCTGTTGTTGACCTTGGTCTTGGTTATTGTGTCCTCTTCCGCTTCTGAAGCCTCTGTCTCTACCTCTTCCTCTACTAGAGTAGAATACATGCTCAGAACTAGGTTTTCCTCGGAAGTTTGAATCTTCACCAAGGTTCTTTTCTTCAATGATCAGCATGGATACAAAATCAATAAAATTTGAAATATTTTCCCTAGTCTGTATAAAAGTTTTGAACTGCTTATATGTAGCTCCTTAACCACGAAGGCACACTTCCATCTTATCATCATCATCATCTACATTCATGCCAATAGATGCACGTGACTCACATATGCTTTTGATTTTCAGGGTGTAGTCACTTACCGACATCCCCTTTTTCTCCAATGTATGCAGCTCGTTCTTGAGTTGCAATTTTTGTGCCTTTGTATTGGTCTCATACAAAGTGACCAAACTGTTCCAAGCCTTTTTCAGAGTCTTGGCATCCTGTATGTGTCCAATCATGCTATCCTGTATGCTAATAGATAGCCAATACATTGCCTTTCATGCTCCTTGATTCCATTTGTCATATGCTCTTAACTAGTTTGCAATCTGATTCCTCTCTGGCAACTGCGGAGCATTTTCATTCTTTCCTTCGATGTACCTCTAGTAGCCTTTTCCCATTAGGAAATTCATCATTCTGAATCTCCAAGCATGGAAGTTGTTCTTGTCTAGCTTATCGCTCATAAGCTGACTCATTCCATCTACGTTTGCCATTTTTATAGTAATTCACAACACTACAAAACACTACAAGCAACACTTTTGCTTGAACACTATCACACTACGACGTGACAATTTGATCTAAAAAAACGAAGTTTTTGTATATCAACAGTACACATAATCGTTTGAAATTTTAGATTTGGAATATATGAGTGTTGCCAAATAGGAGGCAAGTCACAATTTTGTGAACTAGCCTAATTTTTATATGGGCCCCACCTTACAGGTTCAAAATGAAGGTTGAGATGGCTCCGAAACTCCGATCTAACAAAAACAAGCGATCCTAAAGGGATAAATTTCAAAAATATTTTGAGGCCTTCTACCTTCATGCCAATCTTCATAGCAATCAGAGGTTGTTTGTGAATCGTGATTTCTCCATGCCTTCTCGTGTACTCTTCACCGTCGACCTTCTCCACGAGATCTCTGCAGCCACACATATGATGGCAGAGAAAGGGGGGGGGAAGAGTGGGCTGGTACAACTTCTGAAAAAAGTTAGAGAGAGAAGAGGGGGGAGTCTAACAAGGGTGAGTGGGGGTAGCTTCCTAAAATTTAGGAGGTTGCAAACATACAATGCAATTACGGCCTACCATTTTGCCTCTCCAAGTACCATCAGTTTGCACCTGGAAATTTATTTGGGAGCAAGCCCTTGTGAGGGCATGTTATTGCAGTAAGTGGAGAAGCGTCAATCTCCATGCCAGTTCTACAGCCATGTTTTAGACACAAAGTGAAACTTCTCATTTATAGCAGAAACACCTCCGTTATCGAACATATGATTTATTCTCACTCTCTCACTTTTGGATGAGCTGACTAAGACAAAATTCTTGGCATTCGCCATGATACACTCTATACAATAATCTTCTGTCGAAAGCTCTGGACCACCTCCATACTGCGAAAATAAGCTATCCCAAGCTCTCTTTGAAATCCATTTCATTAACGTAACACTCGATGGGTGCAATTTCCTATGTTCACATAAGAGTTCACTATTGTCGATTGGAGGAGGATCTAGCTCATCCACCCAAATTCGAAGCCAATTGGTAGTTATCCAAAAGTATTGATGAACCTGGCTGTTTACTAATATTAGAGACAATATCATTTTTTTTTTCATCCTTCCTTCGTGTCCTGGCTACAATCATATTTTCCACATTCTTCTTGTATCCCCCACATTTCTCTAGCAATGCTTTGTTTTGAGTCTTCAACAAATCAGCACAACTCATGGGAAAACAAGAAAATTTAGTCGGCTTACTAATGGTTGTTGCAACATGGGGCACCCTCATGCTATATATGAGAATATACACATCAGCTGAGGTTGGAGATTACTCAAACTGATTCAGTGACTTCCCCTGTGTATTTGAGTCAGCTTCTCGGATGATGCCCATCTCCATACCACAATGTGATTGCAAAGATCTTCACTTCCAAACTTAGGTGGTCTAAATTCCCTATCAAATGATACCGCTCCTCTGTCACATGGAAGAATGCCTTGTCCTTGCCTGTTATTGAAGGCAACAACAGATTGCATACCTTCTTCAGGATCATACGAACCCAACTATTCATATATCAACTGCTGTTCATATGCATCTTATCCAGAGAGGTCATACTCAGCATCATAGTACTCACCATAAGCACCTACATGGTCATAATCAAAATCATCGAAACTATCTGCACCACCAGTCAATAATACTGGTTTATGTAATCAAGATGATCTGCAAGAGTCCACTTCTTCAATGCACGAGCATCCACATGATGACACAATGAGGCTGCAAACAAGCATATGTGTTAACCTAAGAAAATGAGTCTTTTCATGCACTAACAGCTTCCAATTGCAGAGTATATGATGGATTTAGGTTTCTTGCAAGTTGGAAATGCTCGTCAGCAATGACAACTCCAATAAATGTGGCTGTTTGAAAGAACTGATAGTAGCATGTGTGCAGCAAGGATTTTCTTGAAAAGCCTTCATATGGAAACCCAGCGAAGAGGATTTCTGGATTGGGGACAGATTGGGCATCATAGCGATATTGAAGTTACCCAACTAGAGGAAAAAGTTGGAGGTGCATTGCATTGACAAATCTTGGTCACAAAGGGGCATTGTGCCATGAAAAACACCTATACTTGCCTATTTATGTGGTGCCTGCTGTAGTGGTTAAGGAAAGATGTCCTTCCGCATGAGGGGAAGTCCCAATTTCATCCTTAGAGGCTGTTCTCTTTTGTAATTTATTTTGCAAGGATATGGAGGAATCCATCTTATCTCTTCTATTTCTTTGCTAGAGGTTGCAAACATTGTAGAGGAAGAGACAAATTCAGTTGCAATCTATTTTGGGTGAATTAACAATAGATGGGGCAGTGGTTTGATGGCCACCTGTGACAAAGAAGAGTGGGGATAGCTAGATTTTATTCTCCTATTCTTGTTGTTTTTTGTGGCGGTAGGCTAAGCACACACACCATATGGGTGCTTCGTCAGTGTCAGCGTGGGGGAAGTTCATTTGTGGCTTTATGTTCATGACAAGTACCCCTGACATTAAGTTTTATGATTGTTTTACCCGATGTCAGTTCTATTCTCTTAGTGTTTGATGTAACACGCTTTATTACATTTGTGTTGGCATATGTAGGGGATGCCTATCTAGCGGTGCAAGCGAAAGCCCTTAGTTTTTAACTTTTCAGTAGTTGAAATAGAAGAAGGGGGAGGGTGGGGGAGCTTCGACCTACTAAGTTGGCTTCCTTCACCTCAACTCAAAAGTTTTGACGCACGGACTATAGTGTACTTCGGCCGAAAGATACACCTGTAGGTTGTAGGTGAGCAAGTTGGAGACATACTGCATGTTCAATTAGCCTTCCCAATGATATGAAATCATGGTGAATGTTGCAAAAAGAGTAGCAGAGCCGGATGTCTAGTTCCATGATTGTGATGGATAAAGAGAAGAGCAGGTGCTATTGGCATTCAAGAATCTTTTGTGACTACCATAGAAATTGCGTGTTTTTCAGGTGAAGAAGGAAAAGTTGCAAAAAACATGTGCGTGACTGTAGGCTGAAAAGGTAGCGGCTCACAACTTAGCTCACTACAGAAAAGTGTGGAGGTGATTAACTGTAACAGTCAAGGTATGTGTATCGATTTCTTTAGGAACCAACAATTTCCTTTTGTACGTGGTCCCTCATTCAAGTAATATGGCTGAATATCTATCGTAGAGCTACTACAGTTGTACTTTCTTGGACTTTACATTTTGACCACTAGTCCTCATATATCACCGCTTGTGTAGAGTTATACTTCATGTTTTTTATGAGATATGCCTTAAGGGTTACTTTTTTTAAAATCGGTAAACTGTTCAGACAGTTACGGGGGACAACATGTACTCTCCCATGTGAATTTTTTAGTAGATACATACAATGAGGCTCCAACCTAGGCATGACCATGAACATCAGTAATTCCCATGCTATTATCTAAGGTAAGGTTGATATGTTAATTGCAACTCAAGGGACTATGCATGCATCTAAGTTGATTCAGGATTGGAGGGGCAAAGGTGTTTGATTTGTATGTTGCATATGACTACATATGCAAACGGGCATATACAGTGTGTAAGATCTGGGTTCTCGGACTCATTCACACATGCTAATGCACTTTGTGAGAGTTTTTCGGAGGGAGAAAGATTTGAAGCAATTCCTTAGTATGAGGACCCTTGGGGTAGGGAACAGCTCATTTTGTAAAAAATTGGCTCGTGCATTACTGGTTCATACGATTCGGAAAAGGAGACGGCTTCAAGTGTTAGTTTCGATGTAAAATTGACCAAACCATAAAATCCACATGGCAATGTAGTGCTTGAAAGGAATTCTGATTTACCGTAGGCTTTAGCATTTATGGAATTTGATTGGCATGAATTAGCAGAAACAAATGTGCATGCTAAGAACTAGAATGGAAGCCTTGTAACAAACCACTTTGATGCAAGAAGTGCTATATTTTCATTAACTTTAGAGATAGTAATGTAAAAAAAAAAAACTTAGCAAATTCTCTTTCATCTTTTAAAATATCCAATTGCTGCCCCTCAACCTAATTGAAGGACGCACATACTCGTAAGGATTGAGAGAGAAACACTACAGAAGGTGAAGTGACTAGAAGCGTGGAGTTTGGAACATTGGCCAAAGCCTAAGGATATGCAACACAAAGCTCATCTGCGAGTTAGGCTAAGATGTGGATTAAAGAATCCTATCATATCCATGGCTGAAGTTTAGGTTGAGGTGTGGCTAAGGAATGAGACCGAAAAGATTTGTCTACTGAAGATTTAGAGAGTAACTATAGAGGGGCACATTGGTGGGCTTAGCATAAGATAAACTTGACGAGATAGAAGTTATTGGACACATTTAGTTGCACAAAAGCATCTTTTTTCGAGCAAGGGATGCCTAATCCTTTTGGTCATCCTACTGGGGATCCCAAAGGAGAATACATTTGCGAGAAATCATGGACTTAGAGTGAGAAAAGGTGACAGAGTGCGAGTGAATTGGACAAAACATAAATGCATGTTAGACATTTTCCCTTGGGCTTAGGACTAAACATTTTGGTGCATTTGCCAGGAATAGCTTGGCACGTCTCTATAAGAGAGTGCCATAGATTCACCTAGCACCACAGGTTGGTCGAGCTTGCGGACCAAGATGTGGTACATGAGCGAGGGGAGTTCGTCCTCAAGAGGAACTCGTATGCAAAGAGAAGAGTGAGCCACTTGTAGGGCTGAGGCTCGAGAGAGGCAGAGGCAAAGAGCATACAAACAACAGTCTGAGGAAAAGAGATACTATCAAAGAAGATTCGCTTCTCAAGTTAGGAGGTTTGAAATGGCATAGCGGATTATGATTCATTTGAGGGACTTCCCCAAGTTCTTAGGTGCTTGGGACGAGGATCCGGATAGCTTTATCCAGCTGTTTGAAGTTACCTGTGAAGCTAACGAGGTAGTTGACCAAGGTCAAAGATTGAGGATTTTTTCGGCTACTCTTCGTGACGAGGCAACCAACTGGTACGTGAATTTGACACCACAAAAGTGGGGAACTTATCATATGCTCAAGGACACCTTCTTGGCAAAGTTTCGATGACAAGGCTTCCAAGATAGACTTGCCCAACAGATGGACTATTTGTGGCAAGGAGTCAATGAGAGCATCGATAAATACGTTCAAAGGATGGAAACCTTGGTGAAGAAGATGGGCACGAATGCCCCAAACGATGAGACATTGAAGAGGAGATTCATTGCCAGATTGAGAGATCCTACGGTGGAGCAACATATTAGCCTTACACGACCTGCGACTTTAATAGCTGCTAAGCAACAAGCGAGGTTATGGGAAGAAGTACAATTATGCCAACAAAGAAGGATTGAGCTCTTATATGAGCCAATGGGAGGACTAGGGAGAATACCTCTGAAAAATAGGGGCCAACAAAGTCCCACATTGACGACTCTAGCTTTGTAGTTGCCACTAGCATGCCAGGTGAGGTGAAGCCTGCATTGACCGAAGAACGAATATTGGAGTTGGTCACACAAGCTATAAAAGCTGCCATAATGGCCCAAGGAACATACACAGTGAAACAAGAGGTAACTACAAATCCCAATCAGGTGTTTAGGTCTAGCACATGGTGTGGGAAGTGCCATGGTTACGGCCATCTGGCTTCGGAGTGCCCTACAATCTTGAAAGTGTTCACGCATAGATCACCACCTAGGATGCATTGCACCTTTTGTAGAAGGACAAATCACACGGAGGACCGATTTTACAACAAGAGGGATTATGAAGAGCGGACCATGAAATCGGGAGATACAAGAGAACGTTCCTACACAAGATTGCCTCATCAAAGTGTCCCGCCTACATCTCGTTGGGAAAATAGACAAACTTATGGATATGGTGCTCAAGGTCAGGGAGGAGAATATCCGAGATGAGTGGCACATGATCAAAGAAGGGATGGTCCAATCTAGTGTTGGAGATGCCACGACTTTGGGCATACTCAAGCTAGATGTCCAAACGAAAAGAAACCAGCCTGCTATGTAGGTACTGCAGTGGAGAGGGCCACTTTGAAGGAGATTGTCTAAAAAGAAGAGCTACCATCGACAAGGGAAAAGGGCTAGTGGAGTCCTCGAATTATGTTGAGACTCAGATGCATCCCACTTTGAGAGTGCAAGAGCAAGTTCCTACGATTGGAGTGGCATTTAGGACACCAAATCTGCAAGAGGGATCTAGTTCATCCATGCACTTTGTGGATGTTGACCAAGGCAAAGATGCACCGAAAGAGCCAATTGTGGCAATAGCCACAAGGACTCAAGAATATTTGAAGAAAAATCTAGAAGGCAAAAGCGAAAAATGCTAGCTAGGAAAAGGTACCCGAGCATGGAGAAGTAGAAGACCAGGTGAGTGGACTTGTTGAACAGCAAGAGTTCGAGGTGTTGGAGCAAGACAATCAACAATTGGTGATTATATGAAGCTTAGAAATGAAGACATGAAGGAAAGATTGAATTCTAAGTTCATGAAGTGAAGTGAAGGTTCAGAAAGAAAAGTTCTATAAACATGTGTACATTAGTTTTGTAAATACTTCAAAATACTTGAAGTAATGACAAATCAATACTCAGAACACCTAATACAACCATATACACGTACACACATATATATATATATATATATATATATATATATATATATATATATATATATATATATATATATATATATATATATATATATATATATATATGTGTGTGTGTGTGTGTGTGTGTATGGTTGTATTAGGTGTGAGAGATGAAGTATAGATGAGATAGAAAGGAATAGATCATGAGTATTGTGTGTATCATCCATCAGATGTATGATGAATTGAATAGAAAGAATTTTGAGAGAATTGCAAGTCGATCTTTTATCCATTTCTCCTTCTGTGTTTGATTATATCAGAAATCCTTTTGTAGATGTCTAATTCCAAATTTAATGCATCTATGGTTAAGATTTGAGAGCCTTATTGAAAATAGGCTGAGAGAATTATGTGTAGGAACATTTATATGTGAAGAAGTGATGAGTGTCTTTTGAAATAGGTGCAATCTCGATGGTCAAAGAATTGAATAGTTCTCAGTGCACAGTGTAAAGTTTTGCACACGTGAGGAGGCAAAATCTAAGTTGGAAGGTAAGCCATCTATGGCTAAAAGCATTTGCTTAAAGGTGTTCTATCTTGGGAGAACTATGTGTTAGAAGTTGCAGGTGTCAAAGCCGACTCTACAAGAAGGCAGTTTCAGACATAGGTAGATTGTTTAGATCATTTCTCATAATCTACTGAACATTTTGAGATGTTTTAACTTGGAGGTGTGCAATATTTAGACAACACCTTGTACAAAGTTTCATCAGAAACTTTACACATTTGATCAGTCAATGAGTAAATAATGTGCAACAGACTTTTTTGTGAAGTGACTTTCTTCACAGTTAGCCAAAGTCTTGATAGTTTGGCACTTGTCTACCAAAATTGATTGAAGTTTAGAGTTATTCTTGATATAGAGGTGATCTAACATCAAGGATAGCTTGTCTTTTGGAGATTAACACTCTCCATCAGTCGTATCAGAGCAAGATTCATCAGATTTGAAGAAAAGGAAGACCCCGACTGCTGCAGATGTAAACTTTGAAGCTAAGGTAGATTCATTCCTTATAAGGTTCAAGATTTGATAGTACAGGTAAAGAAAGAATGGGAGATAGTCTCCAAATTGAGAAGTTGGATAGAGAGAAATATCAAGCTTGGTCTATGAGGATGGAAGCTCATCTTATGAGCAAAGATCTGATGAGATACATCAAAAGAGAGGAAGAAAAGCAATAGTTTAAAGATCCTAGTGTTCCAACTAGGGAGGAGCTTGCAGATTTAAAGATTTGGATGAAGAAGGATGCTCAAGCAAGGAGCATAATCTACATGGCAGTGAATGATTATTTGCTTCCTCATGTTAGAGGACTTGAACGTGCAAGTGATATATGGAGTGTTTTGGAAGAGCATTTTCAGAATACAACCAAATCAAGGAAAGCATCATTATGGAGAGAGTTTTCAAGAAGAAGACTTCACAATCAATATCTCATTATGTGACAAAGATGAAAGGCATTGCTGATTCTTTAGGTGCAGTTGATGAAAATATTGAAGAAGATAAGTTGGTAAGACAAATTCTCATAGGGCTAAGAGGAGATGAGAAGTGGAGCCTTTTATATTGTCTACAGAACTTTCATTAGATCATTTCACTCCTGATTTGAATCAATTGTTAGGAAATATGCTAACTTTTGAGAATGATATAAAAGGATATGTTGATAAGAGTGCAGGTCATGCAATGTATTCTAAAGACAAGAAGAAAGCTAGCAAAGGAAAGCAACAATCAGTTGAAGATGAAGGTGCTCCAAGTCAACCAAACTTCCTAAGAAGAAGAGGAAGTGGCCAAAGTAGAGGAAGAGGCACAAATAACAAAGATAATATCAGAGCTTGTTGGATATGTGGTAAGACCAATCATCTATCTCATGAATGTTGGCATAATAATCAAAGCAATGGTAACTTTAATCAGAATTTTAATCAAAGAGGAAGAGGTGGCAAATATCAGAGAGGAAATTTCAGAGGTAGAGGTGGTAGCTAGGAATTTCTTTGGAAGAAATGGAGGAAAAAACTTCCAAAATCAATCCTATAATAACACCTACTACAATTATGCATCAGATAAGAAAGAAGATTCAACTCTTATTATGAATGCAACATGTGAAGCCTCACATGGAGACTTGAGAGTATTCTATATTGACTCAGGATGTAGCAATCATCTGAGTGGAAACATTGCTTTGATGGCTGATCTAGATCATAAGGCAATCAATCACACTGTTCAAACAGGAGATAATACAAAGCACAAAGTAAAGTCAATTGGTTCAATTAAAGCTAAAGATGGAATTACTCTCTTGAGTACGGTTTTGTATGTTCCTACAATTCCAAAGAATTTGATTAGTGTAGGACAGATTGTGGAAAAAGGGTATTGAGGTAAGGTTCACTAATGATGGAGTTTATGTTGAAGGCCCTAGTCAAGGGTATAAGCAAATTGTTACAGGAAAGAAGGAAGGAAGGCTCTTCACATTAAAGATACAAGGTAATGTTGGACATGCTATGTTTTCACATATGGAGAGCAAAACATGTCTGAATTGGATCTTTGGCATAAAAGGCTTGGAGACTTCAATGAAAGAGGTATCAAAGAAATGATTAATAATGGTTCAGTACTTGGATTACCTAATGTTGCAGGTCAACACATGACATATAGATGTGAAGCATATGAGTTAGGTAAGGCTCATAAGCAATCATATAATAAGCATGGTTTTATGTATTAAAAAAGACTTGAATTGGTACATACAGATGTGTGGGGTCCTTCAAAGGACTTTAGTATAAATGGTTCAAGATATTATGTCATATATGTTGATGATGCTACTAGGTGGATCACAATCTATGTGATCAAAGACAAATCAGAAGTGTTTAATACATTCAAACACTATCATGCATATGCAGAAAGAATTAGAGGACAAAAATTGAAGAGGTTAAGATCAGATGGAGGGGGAGATATTTCTCAAATGAATTCAGTGATTATTTGTGGAATGCAGGTACAAAGAGAGAGGTTACTTGCAGGTACTCTCCTCAACAAAATGGGGTAGCAGAGAGAAGAAATAGAACTCTTGTTGAGTTTGCAAGAAAAATGATGAAGGACAAAAATTGTCCCAATTATTTATGGGTTGAGGTTGTAAGTACAGCTACATACTTGGTCAATAGGCTACCATGTAAAGCCTTGCAAGGTATGACACCATATGCAGCTTGGTGGGGTAAGAGACCTATCTTGGATCATTGCAAAGTATTTGGATGTTTGGCATATGCATATGTGCCATCTCAGTTGAGGCATAAATTGGAACCTAAAGTAGAAAAGTATGTGTTTATTGGCTATGATGACAAGCACATGGGTTATAGGTTGTGGAATCCATCCACAAAACAATTCCTTGTGTCTAAGGATGTTACATTTGATGAGTGTTGCTCTAGCACAATGGTGAGAACCACGTTAAGAAGCTCCACCTCCTTAATGTCAATCCGCGGAAGAGATAGGAGTGATATGAAGATCGTGAATGTGAGATGAAGTGAGAGTGAAGGTGAGAAGCACAAAGATGCACACACACATGCACACACACTACGAAGAGACAAGCAAGACACAATGGAAGGTGGGAGATTAGCTCTATTACTCAAGAACACTATTACAAGCTCCAACTAGCTCTAAGCTCACACTAGCCAACATGAACCAACCTCAAAAATGAGCTCTCTAGCTCTTTTTATAGTTTCTAGACTAGTTTTGACCGGTTTCACATCTAGTGACCGGCATAGTTAAAAAATAGGTCCTAGAGGCTATTTGGAAGGGTAAACGATGTCTAAAAATAACAAAAATTGGTACGCACATTCTACCTAAGCTCCTCAAGCTCGAGGACTCCTTGGCTTGCACAAAATGGAGCTATGAATTACAAAATGAGGTTTTGTCTATATTACATATGTTACAAGAGTGATGAAGATCACTGTTGGATGTTTGAAGAGGTGATAAAAACATAATTGTTTAAAAAATAATCCGACTGGCTCCCTGCTCCGTCTTTACATGCTTCCATGTCGTCTGTGCCTCTGACTGTGCCTCTGACTGCTTCCAACACCCCCCTCCCTCTCGCTTCTGTCGTCCCTGACAGAACCTTGTTGTGCGGTCTGCCGGATGTAGTTTTGTAGGAGGTCGTGAGCGAGGGTGTGCTCAGATACTCGAATGCCTCGGGCCAGATCAGCCTCGAGCTTCTCCCAGTCTATCGGTTGCGGTTCGTCGGGTGGCGGGAGTTGATAATGCGTGGAATAAACCATTCGCTCACAGGCAAAAAGTTGCAATAAATGTGTGGGCCTGCTGATGAATACCTCGGAATGGTATTCCCAAAACCCGGTGGTGAACATCTCTTCAAAGGTTTGTTTGTAGCATGCCGGGAGGTATTTTATTCTACAGTGCCAGGCATAACACACCCGGAGCGATGGCGTTGTGCTCATGTCATATACGAGATCAAAGTTACCATGCTCAAATCCCGGGGTGTTTACATGCGGTGCCTTGACGCGTCGGAAGACTTTAAATATCATTTGCATCATGTCAAAAATTTTGACAGTCATATGCACTGCAATATCATTCATATGCTTCAGGCGAGGGAGCCAGTGACGGATAGTAGCCATCATATAGCCAACAGTGGGCAACTCGGTAGGTGGCTTGAAGTAGGGGTAATTCAGCCAATCCTGACACTGCCTATTGTTTTGTACTTTGATAGCGAATGCAGTCCAGGAGCGGCGTCGTGGTACTGGTCCCCAGCAAGGATTGTACTTTAAATGTAAGGGCGCTTTCACCCATGTGCTCATCATTTCTGGGTACTTCTGGAGGAGGTCTTTGCGCCAATCAGGTTGATGGATTTCTCCTCTTTGCGCATTTGGTGGCAAGTCCGCCGGCTCGAATTGTGTAGCATGCGTGGGTTTCATGCCGGTTTCTTTCTCTATAGCGAGCTGATATTCAGCCATTAACATGAAGTATGGCTTATACTGCAGCTCATGCCCAGATATATAGCGTCGGGGGGCCAAATGAGCAAAGAAGGGGGATTGTAAGATTCTCTCTTCAATCATGGCCATGGCATGTAACTGTGCCTCTACTCTGGCCGAATGTGTCGTTCCAAGTTCTTCGATCGTTTTCATCCATGCGGGGGTAGGAAGTTCATAGGTCATCTGGCCTTCGGCCTTGACTTGTCCGCCTGGGATGGGTATGGGCTCGTATGCTTCTTCAAACGTTTCCTCCACCGGAATGGTGATGTTCTCATCGTCAGCTGGGATCTCCGGTGGGGAATCAGGCCGTGGTGGTGCTTCGTATACATCTATGCGTGATTGGAGAGTGGTTACCTGGGCCCGTAGTGCGTTGAGTTCCTCTATGAGTTCAGGAGAGGGGTCCACACGTTCTGGTACTTCTGCTGCCACTGGTAGTTGTGGTGGTGCCGGTTCTCTGAGCTGTAGTAACTTGTGATCTTCTTTTAGCTTCTGATGCTCTTCGTTCATTCGATCATAGTCCTCTAGCAGTCGAACGTGGTCGTCTAGCAACATTCGCATCGATTCAGATGGGATTGCCTTGAATTTGCTAGGACTTAATGGTTGTTCTGGATGGTCCAATGCTGCTTCCAAATTTTCTCTATTCTGCTCTTGGAGTCTCTGGTTCTCCTCCTTGGCTGCGGCTAGGTGTCTCCTGAGTAGACCCATATTCCTTGTCAGCGTTGCGTTTCTAATGGTTTGGGCTCGAAGCAGGTTGTCCAGATCAGCAGTGGCTTCTTTTGTTTTCTCTTCACTTTCTAGCTCTAGCTTATGATATGCCTCTCTTAGTTCTTGGTATCGTGTATTTAAAGAGGCATTCTCGATTGATAGTGAATTAAGTTGCGACTGTAATTCGTTGGTCGTCCTCTGCGGCTGTTGATAATTGGTGCCCAGAGATGCGAACTCATCTCGTACTTGTGACATGCATGTGAACATTTGTTGAAGTGCAGTGTCTATGGTTGGCGATAGTAGTAATGGAATGCTAAGTGAGGATGCAGTGGAAGTAGATGCAGCGGGGATGGGAAATGGGGTTGGGAAGGTGGGTGCAGTGGTGATCGTGGAAAATTGTGACATACCTAAATATGATGGTGCTGTGAGTGGAGTGGGTGCTGGTGCGGTGGGTGGTGAGATGTCCATGTCATTGGACGTGTCAAGTGCGGTGACTGTGAAAAGCGGTGTGTATGTGGGTGGTTGTGTAGGTGTGAAGACAGGATTTACAAATGTAGAGTAATTTACAGGGGGGGTGGTTGGAGCAGCTTGGTGAAAAGGGTAAATAGGGGTTATAGTGGGTTGAGGAGGTGAAACGGGTGAGAAGGTTAGTGGGGTTAGAAAGGTGAAAGGGTGTCTTAAAGGTGGGGGAAAGGATGGGAAGGATGAAGGGATGAAGGGGTTAACATGTGGATGAGGTGGGGTGGGTACGGGCATGGTGGCATGAATGGGTGGGGCAAAGGTGGTGGCTATGTTGCCGTGAACTGGTGTGGATGTGGGAGGAGCAGTAGGGGGTGTTGGGGATACAGGATGGGTTGGTGAAACGTGAGGTGAGAGAGGAGTAGATGGTGTGGATGTTATTTCAAGGATAGTGGTAGTATGTACAACGGTAGTACGTGGTGGGGAGTCAACTAGGAGAGCTTCTTCGGTGATGGATCTTTCCGGACGTAAGCGTGCATCTTGCGCCTGGTGGGATGATTGAGCACCTACCGGAACTCGAATATATTCACCGGGCTTCGATAACAGGCGAATTCTGCGAGGGTCATATTGAGGAAGTGGCTTCCTTTGTAAATATCTCAATGCTTCGACCGGGCCGATGGATTGGACCAGTTCTCTAAACCCCCTGATGTAGACTTCTTCAAACCCTCCGGAGACTAGTTCTTGTTCGATTAGGGCCTGGCTCTCTTCTTCAGTCAATTTCTTCCGTGCCCAGACTTTCTCCATCGTACGATATAATTTCTTGATTGCCAGCGTGTAAGCTGCTGCTTCGAAAGTCTCCTCTTCATGCGTGCTGGTGTCACCTTGTGCATCGGTTTGTTGACCTTGGCCGTCTGTCTGTCCTTGTTCTTGGGAATCATGCGTGCCCTGGCTGGCTTCATCGTCACCTTCATCGTCATCTGTGGCTGTTCGTTCATCATCAGAGCTAGACACAACTTGTCCCTGTGGCAGATCCCGCGGTGTGGTAGGGTAGCTGGGGCGTTCATATTCTTGAGAGAACATTTGTGCCTCTGAAAACTGGAACTCATTTGAGAATGCATCCGGCATCTCAAAATCAAATGTTGTGTTTATTGGTTCTGCCTCCATGTGTGGTAATGGGAAAGAAAAGGCTTCCGCACCAATAGTGGTGGGAGCTTCTGCTGTTGTGGTGGTGGGTTCTGTGGTTGTAGCTGCCTGAGGTGCAACGGTACTAGTAGTGCCCTCTGTTACCACTGGTCTAGATAACCTTATGCGAATAGGTTGCACTGTGGGAGCGGCTTCTGTCGGTGATTGTGCTGGAGAGGGTTGTGGTGATGGTGACTCTGGCACTTGAAGGCAAGGGATAGTGCCTCTCATGCGCTTACCTGCCCGTGCTCTACTGGGCTTCCTGGCTTTCTTCGTCGTTCCTTTGAATGCCTTCAGCTCTTCTGCTGTTAATGCCCATTCAATTGGCAAGTCATAAGCCAAGCACATATAAACAATTCTTGTCAGTGCACAACATCCATTAAGCACTTTCTTTCGTTCCCATCTGTGTTGTGCCAAATACATCTGATCAATGATCCAGCTCGCCAGATCGACAGTTTGAGGTCCAGTACAGGCTAAGTACAAACCAAACCATATTCTTTTATGTGGCATGGTGAATCTGTCCTGAGCGGGGAATGCAAAATGTTGCATGCATATTCGTAGCGGCTTTGACAGCTCAGGTGTAATTGCTGAGATCTCCTCCCACTTAGTGACATCCCCACGTTTCATAGGGTCCGGAATTAATCTTTCTCGATCTATGGGCGTGTGGGTGCCATGAATTTTGATGGCAGCTCTGATTAAATCCTTTGAGAGGTAAAACCTTTTGTAAGGTGGATCATCCACTAAAGAGGGTAAAATAAAAGTTCCTGGGATATCCTTATTCTCTGAGGCCTGCAACGTAGTGATTAAATAATAACACCTATAAAAGTCGGGTTTGGGCAGAGGATCACTGAAATACTCCGTGAAGCCGGCTCTAGCCCAAACATGAGTTAGGTCCTGGGTGTTCTGGAGGTCTTCGAACTCTCTGGAGAAGAATTGGTATTTTCCCCACGTGCGGTCATCAAACGTCAAATTGGATTCAAATATAAAATCCGCTTCCGCTAAGGGTCCTGCAAGTCCCTGAAACCAGTGGGAGTTACGGTGTATCTTTTCTGTGTAGCCCATAGGTGGGTTGTCGATCGGCATGGGCCCTGGAAATCCTTGGAATTCTGGCGGTGGAGCAGTCGGGTGGGATTCTGCTCGTAACACGTTGAGGGGCACTGCAGCTACACTGGGGCCTGCTCCTGATGGTCCTTCGTCGGTTTGCATGATGACTGGTGTGTTAATGAGAAAGATCTGCTACAAAAGATTAACACATTAGCATGGAAATTAATTATGATCCCATTAAAGTGAGACCGCAATCCCTTTCCATAACTGATGCGTAACCCGTGTAGCCAAGTGCTGTGATGTGATGGATGCAATGCCTCTTGCAACACTAGTGCAGGTCTCTAGACACCTACATGTTTCAGGTCATGCATACATTTCTTGATGAGACGAGATTATGAGTGATGTGTGATGATGGTGGGTGAATTTATACAAGGTTTAAAGGTTAGTGATTTATTACAAGGTTGTATGTTAGTCGGGGGGGTAGTTTTGTCAGGCCTGGGGTTAGGGGGAGACGGTTGGACATTCTTCGGTATCCATTTCCTAAGAGTCTTTGAGTGGGTGGTGGGTTTCGGCTGAGGGGCAAAAGGTAGTATCGGATGTGGAGGTATTGAGGGAGGGAAAGATTTGTAAGGGGTATATATTACATGGCTTAAGGGTTGAGCTATGATACATGATTTGGGTACCCAAATCTGTGTGGGTGTGGGTCTATGGGTAAGGTATTTCTTGGCGATCCAAATTTGTCGAATGCTCGGACCTGTAGAAGAAGGTCGAGGGGTTGGTGGATCCTGATTCCGTTTCTGCCCTGCCTTTTTCTTGTCGATCTCTACTTGGTTGGAGTTCTTCGGTGCTTTTTGTCCTTTTGGCACCCATATTTGTCTGGTGCCGCTTCCTTTGGGTGGTCTAGACTGCTTTCCTTGTTGTGTCTTCGGATACTGCCGTCGGTCTGGGTTCCTTCGTCGTGGTTGACTCTGTCGTGGTTGAGGTTGAGAGGTCGGATGGACGCTCTGCTTTGGAAAAGAAGGGAGTTCCAACACTTGCGTGACCTGCCCATTAGGAAGTGATGCGTTCTTTAACTTTAATCTAGGCCAGTCCGCAACAAGTTTGGAAGGATGAGCACCGCAGGGTGTCGTGCTCATTTGGCCGCTGATGCAACCCACCTGACCGCTGATTGTGTCCATCTGCCCTAGCAGTTGGGTAGCTGCCCCCTCTAGTTTGCAGGAAGTCCCAGGTAAGATCTCCTGTCGTCCTTCTGATTGACAACTGTCTATAGCCAAGCCAGAGTGGGTTGGTGTAGACGTGGCGTGACTGAGCTGATCAAAGATCTTCTGGTCTTCCGTCGCATGTGTTTCATAGGGTCTAGGGTCACAACCGTCAGGCGGAATGCCGTTAGGGAAGTCAAGGGGTATCACTTGCTTCTGTTCTAAGGTTCCAATCTGTAAGGAGCCTTGTCTAAGATTTAGGTCCACTAAGTGATCGTATAGCCAATCTTGGCCAAGGATTAGGGGTTCTATCAGGTCGTCATCATGGCACACTAGTAGCTTCGCTGTCATGGTTACATCCTTAATGAGGATAGGAAGGTCCACCTCACCCATGCAAGGGGTTTCCATGCCTCCTAGCCCTATGAGGTATGCCTCAATTGGCCGCATTTCTATTCCTGAATCCTTATAGTGGGACCATCTAATCGCACTAGTCGCAGCACCTGAGTCAATTAAAGCCCTGAGCTCTTGGCAAGGGTTGCCGTGCTCTAGCCTAACTGTAATGAATGGTCTCCTGTCCACTATACTAGGATGAGTGGTTGACTTTACTTGACACATGGCCATGGGATATCTGGGTGTAATTTCCGGATAGTTATAATGTTCTCTCCCTAGTCCTTGTCTTCTTAACCTCATGCGCTTAATGCGTTCTATGGCTTCTGCCTGAGCTTCCGCTCGTATTCTATTTTCTTCCTCCTTACGCTTCTTTGCCAACGTGAGTCGTCTAAGCATATTCTCAGTAAGAGGTTCCTGATATAACCTGACTCTACAGCCACTAATATAATTAGGCATTATATCTCCTTCTAAAGTGGCTAACTGTACTGCTCCACTTGTTGAGAGTCTGTTAATGATCATAGGTCCATAACCTCGCTTTTCTAACTTCCGTGCGTGTTGTTTCAGCGTATATACTAGAACTAAATCTCCTTCTTTTAGGCCTTTATCTTTCACATGTGCATCAAAATATGCTTTCTGTCGCTTCTTCGCTGCATATATTCCTGCTGCTGCCTTTAGCCTGGTTTCTCCTAATCGTTCCAAGTCCATTATTCTCGCTGATAATTCATGGCCGGTCCACTGATGTTCTTGTGCAACCTTAAGTGTAGGTATCAAGAAGTCCAAAGGAAGCACAGCATTCTGACCAAAAACCATCTGAAAGGGAGTTGCATTGAGTACGGTCTTGTAGGCCACTCGATATGCCCAAACAGCGTGGTGTAACTGTTTGTCCCAATCTGAACGTTTGTTGTTCACGAGTTTCGTCAGTACGTTACAAAGTATCTTGTTAGTGCTTTCAGCCTGACCATTGGCCTGAGGATGATATGGTGCAGATTTCTTGTGAATCACCATAAAATCCTGTAACAAATATTCGATGACTTGGTTTAGAAAGTGAGTGCCTCGATCGCTTACTAACTCTATAGGCAATCCATATCTTGTAAAGACATTTTCAAATAAGAATTTTGCAGTTGTGTGTGCATTATTCTTTTTCGTGGCTTTTGCCTCTACCCATTTCGTAAGATAATCTGTGGCCACAATAATGTATTCTGCATGTGTACCTTTTGCAGGGGGGTTAATGGGTCCTACAAAGTCTATACCCCACTTTGAAAATGCACGTCCGCCCATCATGGGTTTCAATGGCATTTCATCTCTGCGCGTAGGAAACTGAGTTCTTTGGCACACATCACATCTCTTAACATAGGTATGAGCATCCATGTGGAGAGTGGGCCACCATAATCCTGCAAAGAGGATGGCTTTGATTATCCTATCGGGTCCAAAATGACCTCCTGCAACACCTTGGTGTGCAGTCTCTAGTATGCTCAGATAATCGCTCTCATGAACACATTGTCTTAGATATCCATCTCGTCCTCTTTTGTATAAATTATCGCCAATAAGTGAATAGTCTTGAGCTTCCTGCTCTAGACTGCGTTGTCGAGCTAAAGTCATGCCTTGAGGGAATGTGTTCGTCCTCAAGTATGTCACTAAAGGTTCACTCCAGTCTGGTGTGAGAGACACATGATATAATGTAGCATGCTCTACTGGTGGTCTTTCACAACAAACGTTGCATTCCTTACACAACTTGTAGACATCTGCTTCCATTGAAGGTCAATATACTCCTAGTCTATGCAGAGTCTGTAGTGTTCGATGTTTTGAATGATGTTGCTTTAATGCACCTATGTGTGCTAATTGCAACCAATTCGCATGTTCTGATTCATCTACACAACAAGCAAGAATCTTTTGATTATCCTGTTTATATATGCTTCCTGCTAAGATTTGGTATCTCTGAGACTTGGTAATCTCTCCTTCTTTGATCTTTATCCTAGGGTTCTTGGGTCCATATGTGAGAATAGGGACTATAGACTTAGCCCATTCTGGTGCTATCTCAAGATTAAACAAATATGCATCTGGTAGATCATCCATTACTCCTTGAGGAGCTTCTCCTGATGTTAATCTTGAAAGGTGGTCAGCTCTAAGATGTGTCTTTCCTTTCCTGACTACAACTTCAAAATCGTACTCCATGAGTAATAGAAACCAACGTATTAGTCGTCCCGTGTTACATGGTTTGTTGACTAGGTACAATAGGGCTTGATGATCTGTAAAGAACTTGAATTTGTTGGCCAACAAGTAGTGCCTGAACTTCTTTACCGCGTAGATCATCCCTAATCCTTCTCGTTCCGTCATGGTGTAATTTCTTTCTGCTGCGTTCAATTGTCTGCTCGCGTAAGCTATGGGGAGATCTATGTTACCTTCACTCGTGGGTTGTGCTAACACACATCCTATGGCATAATTGGACGCATCCACATGTACATGGAATGGCTTACTCCAATCTGGGGTAGTCAAAATCGGTGCTGAGCACAAGTGTCGTTTAAGTTCATTGAATGAATTCTCACATTCTTCTGTCCACTCAAAATTGGTTAAAAGAGAGTACAAAGGCTTGGCTATGATTGCATACATATGTATGAATCTCCTATAATATCCGCAATGGCCCATAAATGCCTGTACCTCCTTCACATTAGTTGGTCTAGGTAATTCTGCAATTACCTTCACCTTTTCTTCATCCGTAGAGATTCCATTTTTTGACACAATGTGTCCTAGAATTTTGCCTTGTCTGACCATGAAAACACATTTTTCTGGGTTCAAACAAACTTGATATTCTCGACATTTGTCAAATATTTGCCTTAACTCTGGGATATGCGTCTGTCTTACACTTGAATGAGCACATATGTCATCGACATAAACTTCCAAGCTCTTGCGTAAAAATTCCTTAAAAACATGACACATGAGTCGCTGGAAAGTGGCGGGTGCATTTGTTAAGCCAAATGGCATCACACGAAATGCAAATATGCCCCATTCAGTGGCAAAAGCCGTCTTGTGCTGATCTTCTGGAGCGATGGCTACTTGATTATAACCTGAAAAGCCATCAAGAAAGCTGTAAACTTCCTTGCCCGCAACTCTTTCCAATAAGTGTTCCGTGATAGGAAGAGGATAACTATCTCTAATCGTTGCGGAATTAACTTTTTTAAGGTTAATACACACACGCAATTTTCCATTCTTCTTGGGCACAACCACAATGGGGGATACCCATTCGGTATGCTCAATTTCGTAAATGAATCCTGCTTCTATCAAGCGATCTATCTCCTCCTTGATCTTCGCAGCGTAGTTATCATTGTACGTGTATGGTTTCTGTTTCGTAGGTTTTGCATCTGGAGTCATAGGGATTCTATGAGCACATATATCTGGATCTACTCCTTTCAAGTCTTTGTAACTCCAAGCAAAGACATCTCTATATTCGCGCAATAGGGCAACTAATTCTTCTTCTTCTTCAGCTGTCAAATCATGCCCTATGTATGTACATTTTTCTTCTTCTCCTTCTATGGCTACTATTATTTTCTTGGTTTTCTCTCGGTTATCATATACTTGTCCATCATTCACCTTTCTATTGGGCATTCGTACCATGATTCTTCTATCTTCGATTTCATATTTCTTGAAGTTCTCGGGTACTTCAAATAAAGATTCTTCTTTTTCTGACATGGTTTCTTTCTTCTTTCTTTTCTTGCCTTCACTCTTAGTAGTCAATTCCGTGGCTAACCTCACCTCATTCGTAATTTCCTCGTGTCTCTGAGGGTGAGTCTCTACCTCGAAAAAATATTCTTCCTCTGATGCAAAGGGTGAATCCATGATAATTGATTCTAAATCAAAATCGCTTGCATCCTCAAATGCATCAGTGTTCGGTTCACACTCTTCTAAAATTGCATCGCCCATGATTGGCTCTATCGTGAAAACTGATATGTCATAGCCATCCTCGTCACAGTGGGGTGTCCATTGTTCTTCATTGATGGCTACATCCATGGTTGCTAGTATTTCTGCCCAACCATGGGGTTCAAATTCTTCGTCAGGGAATACTACAGGTGCGTAGGCTGGATCTTGAAGGGTTCGTGGATGTTGTTCTGCACCTAGGGTCCTTGCTTCTAATCGTTCTTCCTCTTGTTTGGCTACTTTACACATCCATAAATGGGTATCCTCATGCAACCAAGAAGGATCTGATTCTAATGAGTGCACGGATTCCGTTTCTACTGGTGTCTTATGGATGGTATTCCATTGTATTGGGGGTACATCTCTGTGTGAATAGTCTTTAAGATTGACTTTAGTAGTCACTCCTAAATGTTGCAAGTACAAAGAATTAGTTCCCCAATCTTGTACAATTTGCAACTGACGCATGAATGGTCGTCCCAATATCATCTCATAAGCATGGTTTTTTGCAAAGTCACAAATGGCAAAGGTATGCTCAAATTCTACACCACAAGTGGTGAGAGATATGCCTTCTAGTAAGCCTAATGGTTTTTCTATGTGTCCATCAGCCATTTGTAGCTTCATCCTGGTAGGTTTGAGTGCTGGCTTACCCCAACGTTTCCACAAAGCGGTGGTAGCGATGGCTACTCCGGCTCCTGAATCTAAGATGGCTTTCGTGGTGTAGCCCTGATGGGTTATCGGAAGATAAGTGTTGCCTTCCTCTCCTTCGCTCACATCTCCGATCTTTTCCACGGGTATCTCTGGTACCTTCTTATGTGATCCTATCTGAGAGGGTGTGGTAGCAAGCTCAGGGAATTGATTTGCTACGTGCTTCCACAATTCTGGTTTTACCTTTAACAATTCCTCCAGAGTGAGATTACACTGTACTTTAGTGTTCTTGATCACTTCCGTGTTTCTAGGGATTACTGATTCTTCATTCCTCACTATTATCGTGGGTGCTCTCATGCTAATAGACTTTGCTTCCCAAGGTCCTGTGAACTGAGGTAATTCTTGTAAAGAATTAGATTCAAATCCTGTGGGTTCACTCAGTTGTTTCACCTCTACATCATCATATATAGAGGGAATGTCTTGGGGGAATTGCTCCTGCAAATCATTTATTTCTTGAATAGGAGGATGATTTCCTTGTTCTTTTCTCCATTTCTCTTCTTGTATTTCTCGCAAAAATTCATGTGAGTACCTATGTATGGAAGACAAATTGTCTTGACTTTCTGTATTGGGTACTTGAGACAGGGATGGTGCATTCCTTTCCTGTGTCTCTGGGATGCTAGGGTTCCTATGCTGATCCTTTTTATCTTTGCTTTCTATCAAGCATTCTAGCCTCTCCATTAGTCCTTGAAAGTGTAATTCAGGTTTTGCCATGTTATTCCAATTAAGATATCTAGAGGCTTCGAACAAAGCTTGTGCTAATTCTACCATCTTCATGCAAAGTTTAGTTCTCTCAATTTCCAGATCAGCTCGAGGGTAGTTTTTACTCATTTCAGCTACTTGAGGTCCCTCTTTTAATCTAGCCTGATATGCACGAAACATCATGTCTAGATTCTCTGGCATGGGTTCCGCTAAAACTGATCTTGATTTCTGAGCTGGATTCTCTTGATTCAATTCCTGTGAAGTCAATTCTTGGATTTTGGCTCTAGATTCCTTTAAACTTCCTTCCAACTCAGTTATCTTTTTACTCCATTTTCTCTTAATTCTTTCTCTAGAATCTTTCCAAGATTTTGTCTTTTTACTGCTAGATTCTGCCACTTCACTGGTTTCGGCTACTTTCTCTTGATTAAGCTTTTGGTTCTGTAAGAGCGCCTGGGCTCTTGTTATAGCTTGGATAGGCACGTATGTAGGGTTGGATCCATCTGCGTTATTTACAATACCTATCACGTTAATCGGTGTCACATTCGGGGCATTAACAGGGTTCTTAGGACAATCTTTGATTATGTGCTCTTTGCCACAATCGGCACAAAAGCCTTGTATGTTATAGTACTGTGATTGCCTTGCTATTGGGGGATGTGGACAATCCTTTATGAAGTGATCTCCTTGGCACCTAAAGCATGGTCCTCTAGGGCCCTGTGGTCTCTGTTGTCTCAATTGGGGCCGTGGGTTTGGGTTTGCGTACATCACATTAGCATAGTCTGGCTCCCAACTAGGTTCCATTGGTGGACTATCATAATGATATGTCTCCACATGTTCTGGTGACTCCGTGTAATAGGCGGGTGGACTAGTTACATGGATAGAGTCAAAACTGTTTGAGTGCGG
The DNA here is from genome assembly GCA_020310875.1 of Ceratopteris richardii. NCBI lineage: Eukaryota > Viridiplantae > Streptophyta > Polypodiopsida > Polypodiales > Pteridaceae > Ceratopteris > Ceratopteris richardii. The sequence continues at coordinate 109,774,957 of CM035441.1, read as the reverse complement.
GTCACTTTCTGTGATCAAAGGTGAAGAAGGCACTAAGGCCCTATTTAGGTTCTCTTCTGCAGCAGCGTATTTGACTGAGATGACATTCGCTGGTGGGGGTGCTGCTGAGCTAAGACGGGTTGAGGTCTCTGTTGAGCCTGGTATGGGTAGTTCTGAGGAGGCCTATAGTAATAAGGCTGAGTATTGTATTGGCCTTGATACCTACCTGGCTGCGGGTATGCTTGCGGGTAGTTCTGTCTCACGGTTTGTTTGTTGTATGGGCAGTCCTGAGCCGTATGATTCGTGTATCTTCTTTCAATCGTACAATATTGGCCACTAGGGTTGGCTTGAGGTTGTGGTGCGTTTGGACACCCGTTCGCCATATGATCACCGCCACAGGTGTAACAACGCTTGTTTGTAAGCACCCTCGGTTTACTAGAAACTCCTAGTTTCTGGGCCACTTTTTCTGCTAGGTCCTCTATCGAGCTAGACAATTTCGTGGATGCTAGAGAAGAACAATCTGAGTCCTAATAAACCTTTGAGAGTTCTAATTCATCTCCTAGGTTGTCCTCGATGTCTATACATATTCTTACACACTCCTCTAGCGTTCTGGGTTCTTTTAGGTACACATAGGAGCGTAGTTTAGAGCTCAACAAGCCATCTAAAAACAATGACACTTGTTTAGCTTGTGAGGGTAGCTCTTGCATTGGACATCGTTCAACATATTGTCTAAACCTACGTCCTGCCAGTCTAACTGTTTCCTGAGGGGTTTGTTTAAAGCTATGAATCAACGAAGACGTGTCATGTCTAATCCCACTTTTAGAGAATTCGGTGATGAATGACTCTAAAAAGTGATGGATGTCTCTAAATTGTCTTTGTTGCAAAGGTTGGAACCAAGTTAAAGCGGTGTTCTTTAACGTTAGCCCAAATGCATTGTATTGCGTGAACATGTCTTCAACTTGTTCTGCTCTTAGTACTTGCTTGAATTCTGCAACATGGTCATAAGGATCTCCTGTCCCATCAAAATAATTTTTCATTGATTTTACTAATTGAGTGGGTCTCAATATTCTTGCGTGTTCACGTGGTCTAGGTAGAGGAAAATCATCTCTACCACCTAGTATTCCATGATCTCTTTGTCTATCCGTGGTTGTTCTATCTCTCCCCATGGGGTGAGTGAAGCTTACTTCGGGTCTTTCTTTATTCTTCTCTCTTTGATTTCCAAAGGCTGATGATGTTCCTGCCCCTTGTTGACTTGTATTCATGTTCGTTCTAGATGGAGGGAATACCAATTCACCTCTCCATGTGTATGTGTTTCTAGCGTGGTCAGGCACCACAAAGACTCTTTCTGAAGTTTCATCCAGGTATACAACCTTTCCAGGTGTATCCGGTTCCTTGAACTCGTATATTGTGATGATACCTGCCTCACTAGGGTGTTCCTTTCTGTACCTCCAAAAGGCTTCATCTGTCTCTTTATTTACAAACAACTCTATGCTTCTGTTGTCCTGAGGGATCCATTCCGGGATTATTACTCTTGTTAATACGGATTTCCCTCTAGGTGTTCTAGGTTCTTCTAACGGTTCTTTTCCTTGAAATTTCGCTTCCGTCTCTAACTGAATTGCGCCAAACTCATTAGTATCGTTTGGCTGCTTACTTAGGACGTACATGGTTCCTTCTTTGTCTATGTAAGCGTCTCTCTCAAATTTCACCACTGGTCTTTCCAATCCAATGGGTTGATCGGGGTTGTGCAGTTGCACCACTTGCCTTCGCAAACCATCCTCATAGATGCGAGCACCTAGTCGGTTGGTTCGGAGAAACTCTAATTGCGTTCTATAGGGTCCTTCAGGTTTTTCTAAATAGGCTACATTTGGCCCTACTTCTGGTCTATTTGTGCTAAATGCCATTTCTGATCCGCTGGTGTCTGAACTCTCGTAGGGGTAATTGCTATTCAATTGCTGAGCCCACGATCGAGCAGTAGTTCTTACACTTGCTTCTGATGATCTAAGGCTCCGTCGGTCTGACTTACCTATATGTTTGCCCGATCTAAGGTTCATTAATTTTATTCCTTGTACACTCAGTACACGCTCAGATCGTCAATGGTTCTTTGTTATTACTGTCTTGATTCTTTTTAAATTTCTTTAGATTCTTGTCTTAATGTATGCGTCAGGAATTCGACTTTCCGTGTTACTTTGAGTTCTCGTTCCGTCAGACTTAATTTCTTTCTTTCAGGTTTTCGTGTCACACACCTTTACTTTAGTGTTGAACTTGGAAGAATTAAATATCTTGAACTTGAGGCGTTCCTATCGTCTTAATCCACAATGCTAACGTTTATCCTAAGCTAAGAATTGACTGAGGGGGTTGAGTAATCTTCCAACCTCGAGTCCGCTTTTCTGGTTGCTCTGATGCCCAAGAAGCCGCGCTTCCCAAGCTTTTATGCCCTTCACTGCCTTGCTTTGGTTGTCTTTGATTGCCCTTGCTAGACCTGGAAAAATCCAATATTAGACCAATTCACAGTTGGATGATCAAGCACTTGAGTATATACACCTTTTAAGTCCCTTCCCTTTTGCCCAAATTTTCAATACTTGCCCTCTGGCTTCCTAGTCCCAAACTAGGTGAACCTCAAAATAGTTTATCAAAAATAGTACTCGTCAAGAGCTTTCTAACGAGCTATTAAGCTCAAAAAACGGACTTCGGATGAAAAGGTTATGAGCGCTCAGGCCCTGGGGGGTAAAAACTGACAAATAGGTTTTTCTCCAAATATGAGCTAAGGGGTCTCCTATGAGTCTAATGGTCCAAAAATTTCTTAAAAATACCCCCAAAATTGGTCAAAAAATGAAACCCTAAATTTGTGATGGTGGTGCATAATCGCGATGGTCTGGGACCGTCGCGATGGTCCAAGCGAACCGTCGCGATGGCGTGAGGTTTGGACAGTCGCGATGGTGCGAAAAGGTGAACCGTCGCGATGGCCCGAAGTGAACGATCGCGATGGCGTGAGGTCGAACCGTCGCGATGGCCCGAAATGAACGATCGCGATGGCGTGGAAACGGACCGTCGCGATGGTCCGGAAATTGAACCGTCGCGATGGCGTGAGGTCGAACCGTCGCGATGGCGTGATCAGGCGGACAATCGCGATGGCGTGGGTCAACGGTCAAAGGTGGACAATCGCGATGGTCCGAAGTGAACCGTCGCGATGGTCACAAGTGCGATGGCATGAGCCAATCGCGATGGTCCGATTTTGGGCTGTCGCGATGGTCCGAAAAAATGAACCGCCGCGATGGTCTATCTTGACACGTGGCACCGTCGTGGCGATGGCATGGGTCAATCGCGATGGCCCGAGGTCAGCTGAACAATCGCGATGGTCCAAGTGGACCGTCGCGATGGCTCAAGTGAACCGTCGCGATGGTCTGAGACCGTCGCGATGGTCCGGCCGAGCCGTCGCGATGGCGTGAGCCTATCGCGATGGTGCGACACAATCGCGATGGTCTGAGCCAATCGCGATGGTCCACCAAAATGTGATTTTTTGCAATGCAGCTGTGGATTCGTGCAAGCGCAAGGGTCGCCTACCTCGTGGTGTGGTCGCCTACCAGAAATTCCGAAGGTTGCAGACCATCGCGATGGTCCGCCACACTCGGCAGATCTTTGACAGAGAGTAAAATTTTACCTTTTCCAGCCTTTCCTGATGCACTGGAGCTCTGTACCTGCAAGAAAACTCAAGAAAACGCAAGCACACACAAGCACAAAAGTTCTCTCTCGCTCTCTCGCATGCACAAATGAGGGAAAATGAGGTGAATGGGTGGATATGGTGAATTTTCTGATTTTTTTGGAGATGAAGATGATGATGCAATGATGAAGATGGAGTGTGGGGGAGGTGAAAAACACTAAAAACTAAGTATAAACAACAACAAAAACTGAAATTTTTACCTTCCAACGCCACTTCTTGCTATACTCTTACCATCACACATTCGTCCTAGACTCGATCCCCGGCAACGGCGCCAAATTTGGTGTTGCTCTAGCACAATGGTGAGAACCACGTTAAGAAGCTCCACCTCCTTAATGTCAATCCGCGGAAGAGATAGGAGTGATATGAAGATCGTGAATGTGAGATGAAGTGAGAGTGAAGGTGAGAAGCACAAAGATGCACACACACATGCACACACACTACGAAGAGACAAGCAAGACACAATGGAAGGTGGGAGATTAGCTCTATTACTCAAGAACACTATTACAAGCTCCAACTAGCTCTAAGCTCACACTAGCCAACATGAACCAACCTCAAAAATGAGCTCTCTAGCTCTTTTTATAGTTTCTAGACTAGTTTTGACCGGTTTCACATCTAGTGACCGGCATAGTTAAAAAATAGGTTCTAGAGGCTATTTGGAAGGGTAAACGATGTCTAAAAATAACGAAAATTGGTACGCGCATTCTACCTAAGCTCCTCAAGCTCGAGGACTCCTCGGCTTGCACAAAATGGAGCTATGAATTACAAAATGAGGTTTTGTCTATATTACATATGTTACAAGAGTGATGAAGATCACTGTTGGATGTTTGAAGAGGTGATAAAAACATAATTGTTTAAAAAATAATCCGACTGGCTCCCTGCTCCGTCTTTACATGCTTCCATGTCGTCTGTGCCTCTGACTGTGCCTCTGACTGCTTCCAACAATGAGCAAGGTACTTGGGATGCAGGTACACTTAGTGTTTATCTAGGTAATGAAGAAATTTTGAATCAGAAGAAAGGTAAATCAAAGGTTCAACTATGTGATGAAGAAGAGAGTAATGAAGGAAAAGTTGAGGTAGAAGAAAGGCTAAGGTTTTGATCCAAAATATGATGAACCAAAAACTTGGAGAAGTGGAGAACTCAAAAGGTCATCTAGGCACAAATGGCAACCTACAAGGTATAGCTATGATACTTCATTCTTGACTACTAAAGATTATGCTTATATGATAAAAGGAGATGAAGATCCATCCACATATGATGAAGCCAAAGGAAAGGAGAATTGGGAAAAAGCTATGTAGGAAGAATATGATGCATTGATGGAGAATGAAACATGGGATTTGGTTCCTAAACCAAATAGTCAAAAGATCATTGGATGTAAATGGGTCTACAAAACAAAAAGGTTTGCAGATGGAAGTGTATCTAGGTACAAAGCCAGGCTTGTTGTAAAAGGATATACATAGACATATGGTGTGGACTATGATGAAACTTATAGTCCTGTTGCAAATATGACAACCATAAGGACTCTCATAGCAATTGCTGCTTGCAAAGGTTGGAAATGATCTCAATTAGATGTGAAGAATGCATTTTTGAATGGTTATATTTCAGATGAAGTCTACATGGAACCACCAGATGGTTTCAAAGATCAAGCGTATCTAGATCATGTGTGTAAGCTCAAGAGAGCTTTGTATGGTTTGAAGCAGGCCCCAAGGGCATGGAATTATAGGCTTGTAAAGTTCTTGAAGGAACTTGGGTTTCACGCATCTAAGGTAGATAGTCGTTTGCTAGTCAAAGCAAGTGAGGATAGATTTATTTATGTTTGTATTTATGTAGATGACATTAATACTTACAGGAACAGATGACAAAGGTATACACATGATTAAGAAGCAGACAGAGAAAGAATTCAAAATCAGTGACTTGGGAAATTTTTCATTCTTCTTGGGAATGGAGATTTCATATACTCAACATGGAGTATATGTAACTCAAGAAAGGTATTTGAAAAATTTTCTAATCAAATTTAAAATGGAAGATTGCAGGATAGCACCAACTCCAATGGAGGTGAATCATAGATTGAGTAGATATGGAGGAGAAGAATTCAAAGACATGAAGCTTTATCAGAGTTTGGTGGGTAGCTTGATTTATGCTACATTGACAAGGCCTGGCTTATCATATGCAATTGGAGTTTTATCTCAGTTCATGCATTGTCCTAGAAAGGAACATTGGATTGCAAGACAAAGAGTACTTAGGTACATCAAGGGCACACTTAAAGAAGGTTTGTACTATGGGTTTACTTCAGATACAAGAATTAAGATATATAGTGATGCAGATTGGGTAGGTAACTCTGATGATAGAAGATTAACACATGGATGTTTGTGTTATGTGGGAGATAAGTTAATTTCATGGTGCTCTAAGAAGCAACATAGAGTTGCTTTATCATCTACAGAAGTAGAATACAAAGGCATGGTAGAAGCTGCAAAGGAAGTCATATGGCTAAAGACTCTTATGAAGAGTTTTGATGTTATTCAGAGTACTTCTATCATTTGTGGAGACAGTATGAGTTCTTTATATTCTAGCTAATCATGTGTTTCATGCTAGAACTAAACATATTGAGATTCAAAATCATTTTTTGAGAGAGAAGGTTGTTGATAAAGAAAGCAAGCTCATATTATCTCCATGTATGATAGGTGTACCTTGATTAATACCCATGCTTTTGAACAAAGTTTGCATCCATATCACTTCTTTGGCTGCTTCTACAAGTCCTTTATATTGTGCTTCTGTTGACGATAAAGCCACTGTGTGTTGTTTCTTCGAACACTAGCTCACTAGCTTATCTCCTAGGTATATCATATACCCATGCGTTGATCTTCTGTCATCTTGACTTCTTGCCCAGTCTGAGTCACTGAATGCTCTGAGCTGTATATCTGACGTAAAAGGATAGTATAATCCTTCTTTTATAGTTCTTTTGATATATCTAAGAACTCTCTGTCCTGCAACCCAATGTTGATCTTTCGGACAATGCATGAACTATGAAAGAACTCCCACTGCATAGCTAAGATCCGGTCGTGTTAGTGTAGCGTAGATTAAGCTTCCCACTAACGACTGATACTTCCTCATATCTTTAAATTTTGCACCACTATATTTGATGAGTTTATGATTTACTTCAAGCAGTGTTGAAGCTTCTCTGCAATTCTCCATATTAAACTTCTTCAGTAGGTTTAGGAGATACCTTTCTTGCGAAACATACACACCATGATCTGTGTATGTGATTTCCATTCCAAGAAAGTATGATAACTTTCCTAGATCACTGATCTGAAACTCCTTTTCAAGTAATCTCTTTACTTCTTTAATTCCTTCATCTGAAGTACCTGTGATTATAATGTCATCTACGTAAATGCAAATGTAGATCATACCTTCTTCTGTTCTCTTGATGAGTCTCTTCAGCTTTCGACCTGTGAGTCTTTCAACATATGCATGAAAATGCCTGAAAGCTCCAAACACTTCTGATTTCTCTTTCAAAACATAAAGAGTTATCCATCTTGTAGCATCGTCAATGAATAAAACATAATACCTTGAACCACTGATTGATCCTTTTTTTGTTGGACCCCATACATCTGTATGAATGAGTTCGAGTACTCCGTCATGTTTGAATCCTTTCTTCTGGAAAGGTAACCTGTGGGCTTTTCCCATCTGACATGCTTCGCATTTGTGAATCATGTGTTGGTTCTCTACATTCGGTAATCCCAGTACTGACTGATTTGTAATCATAGCTTTAATTCCTCTTTCATTAAAATGACCTAATCTCTTATGCCAGAGATCAAGTTCTGTAATCACCTTTTCACCATGTGGGAGCAACGCTTGACCAATGTTCCCTTGTACTCTGAAAGTAAAGAGTCTACCTTCTTTCTTACCAGAGACGATCTGATGATATTGTAAGGAATTGAACTCACAACCTCTTGGTTAGGAATGTGATGGGCTAACCACTTGCCCCAAAAGCCATGGTTGAGGATTACTTCCTAATCCTCTCTCTTAGGGTGTGTTTCAACCATCTCCTACCAGGATTATGTTACATTCTTCCCCCCTTGGTCGATCATTGTCCTCAATGATCTACTCTTGTGTCCCTCTAGCCTCGATGATCAGTCCCTTGAACTCCCTAGGTGCCCTTGAATTGATGTTCCTCAACCTCGCACAGTTTCTTGAACCTTGTTCGCAACCTTGGTCTCTTGAACCCTTGCTCTCAACCTTGGTGTCTTGAACCTTCTTGTTCGCAACCTTGGTGTCTCGAGCCCTTGTTCTCAACCTTAGTCTTGAACCTTGTTCTCACCCATGCTTGGTATCTTGAACACTCAATCAAGTTCCACCCAAGGATTTCCAAGGAATTCACACTTCCAAGCTAGCTCATTGGAAAGTTCGTTCCGAGAGCTTTCCAACGGTATATTACACGCCTCAATCCGATCTACGGATTGAGAGATACACCCCAATCATTGTAAGGTCCATCCTTGAAACCGACGCGCGCGCCTTCCACAATTCCTACCCTTTCACATAGAGGATGCCCAAGCGCCTTTTTTAGAGGCCATTGGATCATTCCACCTTGCCCAAGCCTACTTCCTAGGCTCTGATACCAATGTAAGGAATTGAACTCACAACCTCTTGGTTAGGAATGTGATGGGCTAACCACTTGCCCCAAAAGCCATGGTTGAGGATTACTTCCTAATCCTCTCTCTTAGGGTGTGTTTCAACCATCTCCTACCAGGATTATGTTACAGATATCCATTCTCGGGATCTTCTACAAATACTCCTTCATTTGTAAATCTGACCTGAAAACCTTTCTCAACTATCTATCCCACACTAATCAAATTTTTTGGTATTGTCGGAACATACAAAACATTAGTTAGCAAATCTGCTCCACTTTTACATTTCACTTTTCCAATTGACTGTACACTATGTCTCGTATTGTCACCTGTTTGAACAGTATGACTGGAACTACCTTTTTCCAATTCTGACATCAGTTCTATATTTCCTGACAAGTGATTAGAACATCCAAAATCAATGTAAAATACCTTTAGGTCTTCGTTATCTGATGTGCCAATTGAGTTCATCAACAATGATGTATGACTTTCATTCTGAGTGTCATTTGCGTAATTGTTGTAGGTGGTGTTGTAGGATTGATTCTGTCCCCAACTTCTTGCTCCACCTCTACCATAGCCTCCTCTTTGATTCTGTCTTCCTCTTTGAAAGTTACTCTGATATCTTCCGCTTCTGCCTCTGCTATTACTGTTTTGATTTTGATTTGATCCTTGTTGATTGTGCCAGCAATCATGAGCCAGATGATTACTTAATCCACAGATCCATCAAGCCTTCTTGTTGATATTTTGGCTACCTCTTCCTCTTCCAAAACCTCTTGCTCTTCCTCTACCGGTGCCTTTACCTCTTGCATAATAAGCCTGAGAACTTGACTCTTCTTCATCTTTTGACTTACCTTTGTCTGCTTTCTTCTTGTTCTTCATGTACATTGCAGAACTTTGTCCTTTATCTGCATCTCCTTTCAGGTCTTGCTCATATGTGAGCATCAAACCAAGCAACTGATTTAAATCTGGTACAAAATGATTTAAGGATAGTTCAGTCGAGAGCACGAAAGGTTTCCACCTTTCATCTCCTCTCAAACCTGTTAGCAGTTGCGCTATCAATCTGTGATCTTCGACATCTTCATTTATGGATCCGAGACTATCTGCTAGATCCTTCATTTTAGTAACGTAGTCACTAATGCTTTGATTCGACTTCTTTTTGAACATTGTGAATTTGGACCATAAGCTAGCCTTCCTAGCTTTCGTAGTATTTTGGAAATGATCTTCCAATGCACTCCATATGTCCTCCGCTTTCTCCAGACCTCTAATGTGCGGTAGTAGATGGTCTGAAACGGTATTATAAATGTAAGCTCTTGCCGTTGCATCTTTCTTCTGCCACAGCTTCAAGGCTTCTTATTCTTCTTTTTCCAATTGACTATCATCTTCGAAAATCGGCTTCTTTTCTTCTCCGGTCACATACATCATTAAGTCCTTACTCATAAGTAGGGCTTCCATGCGCATTACCCATGCGGGATAATTATCTCTGTCTAATTTATCAATTTGGACATGATCTGCCATGATCTTCTTGTTCCTGTTACTTCCGGTGACCTTTTGAGAATCTTTCTGCTCTTCAAAATCTTTCTTGTTCTGAAACCACTTGTGTGGTTAACCCGGGCTTTGAAACCTCTTCTTAGATCTCACGGCTCTGATACCACTTGTTGGTGATTAGCTTTTGCTCTGATACCACTGATGGCACTGTCGCTACGACTACCACTTTCAGGATTATAGCACAAATACCACTTGTTATGGTTGACGTGGCAAAGACTTGAACCTTGTCAAGCCTGCGGAATTTGCTGCACCACCGAAGAGATGCTAAGCTAGAGCGATATTAGAACACCTCCATAATCAACAGTAGCTTAGAAAGGTTACTGCCACTTAAACATATAAGACTGCGTTTTGAATTTACTGAAAAATTCACTGGAACTTCACCGGACTGTCACCAAACTATCACCGTAATTATACCGTAATCTTACCGGAATCAACTCCTATTCTATTTGTAATCACTTCAAGTGATTATACAGGAAGTAAGGAAGTGATGCGTGAACTTCCTTTACTGAGTGAACACTTTCTGAAGTTTAAGAAAAAACTTCTCGGGTTCAGAATGTCTCTTTTCGGTCAGACTTTGTACTATGTGTACATATCCATTTCACCGAAATCTTTGATGAACTGATAGTAGAGATGTCTAGCTATAAGATAAGCTATCTCTCATGCAAACCTTTAATTTATTCTGCGAGATATACTTCGTTGTTCTACCGGAAAACACGTTTTTTGAGAAACTGTAACTGACCGAAAAGTACGTTTACAGAGAAAATAACCATTAACTAACTTTATACTGTAACGTGAAAATACTCAGAGTTCTTCACATACGAACAGTGCGCGCAAACTTCCACATGAACATGTGTTTTCTATTAGAGAAGATGTGTACAAACTAACTTGGCCTCTTCTTGCTCAAGCTATAGAAACTCTCCTACACTGAGTAGTTTCTTCTTACCATCTCTCTCAGATGAATACCTGACATTTCAGGTTTCTGTTATTCATCTTTACATACGCGATCTCTGGCATCTTCTAAACCTATTCTTGATCTCTATATGCGCTCTATTCAAACTGCACGCTTCTTCTCACGCACGTTCTTGCTCGCACTCCTCTCTTTTCCTTATGCACGTTCTCTCTTTATATACAGTTTGATTCGGTGTAACGAACTCTAACAAACTCTGATTCTAGAAGATTCTGCGATGTACATAACGGTCATGAATTTGTCCCTTCACTAAGGCTTTTGATTTTTTGAATACTTTGATTCCGCTTCTCTTTATCTTTCTTTTTCTTTTATGTCTGTCTGTATGTCAAATTTGTGAGTGATTCTTCAACAGAAATTGGATCCAATCGAAAAGAAAAATCCAATGATTACTCGCTAGCCTTGCACGCATATTTGGGGAACACTTTTTGATCAGAGCGACATTAAGGGGTGAGGAATATTCAAGAGAAGATTTGGTGGAAAAGTGGGAAGTTTTTCCAGAAAAGTTCTTGAGCATGTGGTCAAAGCTACTGGATGGTGTACGGGAATGCATCAAATCAGTACTTAAGAATTTCAGCAAGGCCTTTGCATGGTCATACATTGATCTGAAGGGGATCGATCCCCACATTTGTCAGCATTATGTAGACTTGGAAGAAGGGACTAGGTCGATATGTCAAAGGCTTCGGTGGAAAAATCTGGCATACTCGGAGTTGATCAAAATGGAGCTGACCAAGTTGTTGGAAGCAGGATTTATATACCCTGTTGCATTTAGTGAATGGGTGTCACCGATTGTGGTTGTCCCGAAAAAGAACAATAAAATTCGCATTTGCGTGGACTATCAGAAATTGAACGAGCGAACAAAGAAGGGCCACTTTCCTTTGCCATTTATGGACCAAATTTTGGACAAAGTGGCTCATCATAAATTGAACTCCTTTCTAGATGGCTTCAATGGGTAAATTCAAGTCCAAATTTATGAAGAAGATCAGCCAAAAACTAATTTCACCACAGAGTGGGGTACATACGCATATCGTGTCATGCTGTTTGGGCTATGCAATGCACCTGCCACGTTTCAGAGAGCAATGATGACAGCTTACCAAGACTATTTGCAGAACTAGATGGACATATTCCTCGATGATTTTGCCATCCAAGGAGACTATGAAAATATGATAGAAAGAATCGAAGCCATTTTGAAGAGGAGCATTGAAAAACACATTGCACTGAATCTAGAAAAATGCATGTTGGAGTATGAAAAGGTGTGCTCTTGGGGCATGTGATTTCTAAAAAAGGGATTTCTGTTGACGAGGATAAGGTAGAAAAAATCGGACAACTTCCACCTCCTCAAAACTGTTGGTGCAGATCAATCACCAATTGAAGTTTGGAAGACAAAAAGATGGAGATAAGATCAAGTTTTGAAGCAAAGAAGATGGTTACATTCATAGGATGAATGATATGTACACATATGTACATTAGTGAAGACATAGATCACTTAGACTTTTGAATAGTCATAAACTTGTACATATTTGCCTATAAATACTTTGGAAAAATGTCGGGGCAATAGAGGAGACAATAGGAGAGTATGAGAATAGTGCATTTGTAAGTTGTAAGACTCATTAGAGTTCATAGGAATGAGAAGAAGTCTCTCTCATAACTCAGTTGTAAATTTCTAAAAAATAGAAGAAAAGTTTGCCCCCGAAGTTTTCGTGTCTTCTCCTTCTGTGGTAAAGCTTTTGTGGAATGCTTTTGTACAAGTCTAAGTCTAGAGTTGATCAACCTCTATACAAAATTTCAGCTTCCAATTGTAATCAGGTTGAGAGAATTGTGTGTAGGAACATTCATATGTAAAGAATGTTCACAGTCTCCTGAAACAGGCGCAGATTTCGAGTTCAATGAAATGAGTAGTGCTCAGTGCACAGTGTAAAGTTTTACACATATGATAGCTCAAAATCTAAATTGAGAGATAAGCTATCTACAGCCAAAAGGATTTGATCAAACGGGTTCGACATTGAGAGAACCAAAGCTAAGAAGTTACAGGTGTCAAAGTCGCTACTGCAGAGAAGTAGTTTTACACATAGGTAAAGTGTTTGAGTTATTTCTCGAAGTATACTCAGTCATTTGACGAGATTCAAGTTGCAAAAGGTGCGCAATCTTAAGGCAAAACAACCTACAAAGTTTTATAAAAAACTTTACACAAATGGTTAGTCAATCAGAGATTAATCTGCAGCAGACTTTTCTGAGAAGTTGAGTTTTTTCAGAATAGTTAATTTTCTGATAAGTTGATAAATGTTCTCTAAATTTGGTGGAGTCTGAAGTTGTTCTTGATATAGAGGTGGTCTAAATTCAAGGTCAACTTGTTCTTTTGGAGATTAACACTCTCCATCAGTGGTATCAGAGCAGGAAGCATCAGAATCAAGGAAAGGGAGACTCCGACTACTGCAGAAATACAAACTTTACATCTTGAAGGATCAAAAGGACAAAGATTGAAGAAAGCTTGAAGGAAGACACATTGAAGTTGTCAAAAGGATCAGAAGAAGTAATATTCAAAGTCAAGGTACATTTATTCCTCATAAAGTTTAAAGATCTGTTAATACAGGTGAAGGAAGATGGGAGATTCTCTTCAGATAGAGAAATTGGATAGAGAAAACTATCCCGCATGGTCAATGAGGATGGAAGCTCATCTAATGAGCAAAGATTTGATAGCTTACATTACAGGAGAAGAAGAAAAGCCACAATTCAGAGATCCTAGTGTTCCAACTAGGGAAGAATTATCAGATTTGAAGAATTGGATGAAAAGAGATGCTCAAGCTAGGAGCATAATCTATATGGCAGTCAATGACTACTTGCTACCTCACATTAGAGGTCTTGAAAGTGCAAGTGAGATATGGAATGCTTTGGAGGAGCATTTCCAAAACACTACAAAGTCAAGAAAGGCATCCTTATGGGCATAGTTTACTACTTTCAAGAAGAAGGCTTCACAATCAATATCTGATTATGTGACAAAGATGAAGGACATTGCAGATGCATTAGGAGTAGTGGATGAAGACATTGAAGAAGATAAATTGGTGAGGCAAATTCTCACAGGACTAAGAGGTGATGAGAAGTGGAAACCTTTTATTTTATCTACAGAACTTTAATTGGATCATTTCAATCCTGATTTGAATCAATTGTTAGGACATATGCTAACTTTTGAGAATGATGTCAAAGGAGATGTTGACAAGAGTGCAGGTCATGCAATGTACTCTAAAGACAAGAAGAAAACTAACAAAGGAAAGCAACAAGCAAATGAAGAAGAAGGCACAACTAGTCAAGCCAACTTCCTAAGAGGAAGAGGAGGTGGCAAAGGTAGAGGAAGAGGAGGTGGCAAAGGTAGAGGAAGAGGCAGGAGTAACAAATATGGATCCAAAGCTTGCTGGATTTGTGGTAAGACAAATCATTTAGCCAATGATTGTTGGCATAACACTCAAAGTAATGGAGGATACAATCAGAACTATAATTCAAGAGGAAGAGGAGGCAGAAATCAAAGAGGTAATTTCAGATGTAGAGGTAGTAGGGGTTACTTTGGAAGAAATGCAGGTAGAGGTTTCCAAAGTCAACAATATAACAATACCTACTACAATTATGCTTTAGATCAGAAGGAAGATTCAACATTGATAATGAATGCAACTTGTGAAAGGCAGAATGAAGATCAAAGAGTCTTCTACATTCACTCAGGGTGTAGCAATCACCTGAGTGGTAATATAGCCTTGATGACTGATTTGGAGAATAAGGTATCTAATCATGTTGTTCAAACAGGTGACAACACAAAGCACAATGTGAAGTCAATTGGATCAGTGAAAGCCAAGGATGGTAGCACCTTATTGAGTAAGGTCTTGTATGTTCCTACAATTCCTAAGAATTTGATAAGTGTAAGACAAATTGTGGAAAAAGGTTATGAAGTAAGGTTCACTAATGAAGGAGTGTTTGTGGAAGACCCTAGCAATGGGTATAAACAAATTGTTTCAGGGAAGAAAGAAGGAAGATTGTTGACATTAAAGATTCAAGGTAATGTTGGTCATGCCTTGTTCACTTATGGAGGACATAAGATCTCTGAGTTAGATCTTTGGCACAAGAGACTTGGACATTTCAATGAAAGAGGTATTAAAGACATGATTAATAATGGTTCAGTGCTTGGATTGCCTAATGTTGCAGGTCAACATATGACATACAGATGTGAGGCATGCCAATTAGGTAAGGCTCATAAACAACCCTATTCTAAGCATGGGTTTATGTATTCAGAGAAACTTGAGTTGGTACACACAGACGTGTGGGGACCATCAAAGGACTTCAGTATCAATGGCTCAAGGTATTATGTGATTTATGTTGATGATGCTACCAAATGGATCACTATCTATGTGATCAAAGATAAGTCAGAAGTATTCAATACATTCAAACATTATCATGTGTATGCAGAGAGAATTATAGGACAAAAGTTGAAAAGACTAAGGTCAGATGGAGGGGGAGAGTATTTCTCTAATGAGTTCAGTGATTACTTGTGGAATGCAGGTATAAAAAGAGAGGTTACTTGCAGGTACTCTCCTCAACAAAATGGTGTAGCAGAAAGGAGGAATAGGACTCTTGTTGAGTTTGCAAGATCCATGATGAAGGAGAAAAATTGCCCAAATTATTTGTGGGCTGAGGCTATAAATACAGCTACTTATTTGGTCAATAGGCTACCTTGTAAAGCCTTGTAGGGCATGACACCATATGAGGCATGGTGGGGTAAGAGACCTACACTAGATCATTGCAAAGTATTTGGATGTTTGGCCTATGCATATGTGCCATCACAATTAGGGCACAAATTGGAACCTAAAGCTGAAAAATATGTGTTTATTGGTTATGATGATAAGCAGATGGGATACAGGTTGTGGAGTCCATCCACAAAACATTTTCTTGTATCAAAAGATGTTACATTTGATGAGCAAGGTACTTGGTATGCAGGTACCATCAATAGTAATACAGATGATGAAGAAATTGTGAGCCAAAGGAAAGGTAAATCAAAGGTTCAGATATTTGATGAGCAAGAGAATAATGAAGTGAAGGTTGAAGTGGAAGAAACACCAAGATTTGATCCTGAATGTGAAGAACCAGAAACCTCAAGAAGTGAAGAACTTAGGAGGTCTACAAGGAACAAATGGCAACCTACAAGGTATAGCTATGATACTTCATTCTTGACTACTAAGGATTATGCTTACATGATTAAAGCAGATGAAGATCCTTCTACATATGAAGAGGCAAAAGGTAAAAAGATTTGGGAAAAAGCTATGCAAGAAGAATATGATGCATTGATGGAGAATCAAACATGGGATTTGGTTCCAAAGCCAAATAGCCAGAAGATCGTTGGATGCAAATGGGTCTATAAGACAAAGAGATTTGCATATGGAAGTGTGTCTAGGTACAAAGCTAGACTTGTTGTAAAAGGGTTTGCTCAGACATATGGTATTGACTATGATGAGACTTATAGTCCAGTGGCAAAGATGACAACCATCAGAACACTCATAGCAATTGCTGCATGCAAAGGTTGGAAATTGTGTCAATTAGATGTGAAGAATGCTTTTTTGAATGGTTATATTTCAGATGATGTTTTCATGGAGCAACCTCAAGGATTCAAAGATGGAAGATATCCAGATCATGTGTGTAAGCTCAAGAGAGCTTTATATGGCTTGAAGCAGGCCCCAAGGGCATGGAACTATAGGCTTGTAAAGTTCCTAAAAGAACTTGGATTTCAAGTATCAAAAGCAGATAGTAGCTTGCTTGTTAAAGCAAGTGATGATGGGTTCATTTACATATGTATATATGTTGATGATATAATTCTTATAGGTACAGATGAGAAAGGCATACAAAGCCTAAAGAAGCAAATGGAGAAAGAGTTCAAAATCAGTGATTTGGGAGACTTGTCATACTTCTTGGGCATGGAGATTTCATACACTCAACATGGAGTGTATGTGACTCAAGAGAGGTACTTAAAGAATTTGTTAACAAAGTTTAAAATGAATGATTGCAGAGTAGCACCTACTCCAATGGAGGTGAATCACAAATTAAGCAGATTTGGAGGTGAAGAGTTCAAGGACATGAAGCAATATCAGAGTTTAGTTGGTAGTCTTATCTATGCTACATTAACTAGGCCTGATTTATCATATGCAGTTGGGGTTTTGTCCCAATTCATGCATTGTCCTAGGAAAGAACATTGGATTGCAGGTCAAAGAGTGTTGAGGTACATTAAGGGTACACTCAAGGAAGGTTTGTATTATGGTTTTACATCAGATACAAATATCAAGATCTATAGTGATGTAGATTGGGCAGGTAATCCAGATGATAGAAGGTCAACCTATGGATACATGTGTTATGTGGGAGATAAGTTAATCTCCTGGTGCTCAAAGAAGCAACATACAGTTGCTTTGTCATCTACAGAAGCAGAGTACAAAGGCATGGTTGAAGCTACAAAAGAAGTGATATGGCTTAAGACTCTTATGAAGAGTTTTGATACTATACAGAGCATACCTATCATTTATGGTGATAACATGAGTTCATTATATCTAGCTGCTAATCCTGTTTTTCATGCCAGGACTAAACACATTGAGATACAGTATCATTTTCTAAGAGAGAAGGTGATGGATAAGGAGATTGAAGTTATACATACTTCAACAAAAGATCAGATAGCTGATATGCTTACAAAAAGTTTAGATGGACCAAAGTTACAGAAGTTCAAAGACATGGCAGGCATAAAGAAGATAGGAGAAACCTCAATTGATGATTGAGGGGGAGGTGTTGGTGCAGATCAATCACCAATTGAAGTTTGGAAGACAAAAAGATGGAGATAAGATCAAGTTTTGAAGCAAAGAAGATGGTTACATTCACAGGATGAATGATATGTACACATATGTACATTAGTGAAGACATAGATCACTTAGACTTTTGAATAGTCATAAACTTGTACATATTTGCCTAGAAATACTTTGGAAAAATGTAGGGGCAATAGAGGAGACAATAGGAGAGTATGAGAATAGTGCATTTGTAAGTTGTAAGACTCATTAGAGTTCATAGGAATGAGAAGAAGTCTCTCTCATAACTCAGTTGTAAATTTCTGAGAAATAGAAGAAAAGTTTGCCCCCGAAGTTTTCGTGTCTTCTCCTTCTGTGGTAAAGCTTTTGTGGAATTCTTTTGTACAAGTCTAAGTCTAGAGTTGATCAACCTCTGTACAAAATTTCAGCTTCCAATTGTAATCAGGTTGAGAGAATTGTGTGTAGGAACATTCATATGTAAAGAATGTTCACAGTCTCCTGAAACAGGCGCAGATTTCGAGTTCAATGAAATGAGTAGTGCTCAGTGCACAGTGTAAAGTTTTACACATATGATAGCTCAAAATCTAAATTGAGAGATAAGCTATCTATAGCCAAAAGGATTTGATCAAACGGGTTCGACATTGAGAGAACCAAAGCTAAGAAGTTACAGGTGTCAAAGTCGCTACTGCAGAGAAGTAGTTTTACACATAGGTAAAGTGTTTGAGTTATTTCTCGAAGTATACTCAGTCATTTGACGAGATTCAAGTTGCAAAAGGTGCGCAATCTTAAGGCGAAACAACCTACAAAGTTTTATCAAAAACTTTACACAAATGGTTAGTCAATCAGAGATTAATCTGCAGCAGACGTTTCTGAGAAGTTGAGGTTTTTCAGAATAGTTAATTTTCTGATAAGTTGATGAATGTTCTCTAAATTTGGTGGAGTCTGAAGTTGTTCTTGATATAGAGGTGGTCTAAATTCAAGGTTAACTTGTTCTTTTGGAGATTAACACTCTCCATCAAAAACTTGCGGCAACTCAGAGGATTCTTGGGACATGCTAATTACTACCGATGATTTATATTGAATTTTGCATTGATAGTCAACCATTAAAAAAACCTTTTGAGGATACACCAACAATATCAATGGACCGAAGAGTGTCAGATTGCATTCGACTCGATCAAAGAGAAATTGATAAATGCACTGATTATGGCAGCACCTGATTGGATAAAAGAATTCCATGTGCATACGGATGCTTCCCATACTGTGGTTGGAGCAGTGCTATGTCAAACTGACAAAAAGAAGTTGGATCATCCCATTTATTACACAAGTCAAAACTTGAATAGTACTAAGAGAAACTACACGACTATCAAAAAGGAGTGCCTTTCGATGATCTTGGCAATAAACAAGTATCGACACTATGTGATGGGCAAGCATTTCACGTTTTATGTGGATCATAAAGCCCTAAAGTATATCATCAATAAATCGGAGCTATCGGGACGACTGATGAGGTGGATGCTACTCCTGCAAGAATTTCAGTTCACGATGGTAACCAAACCCGGGAAAGCACATATATTGGCTGACCATTTGTCTAGAATTATTAACAAGGAGCCAATCTCTAGTGTGCCCAATGATGATCTTGATGGTCATTTGTTTCACGTCAATGCTAAAATACCTTGGTATACAGACTTGGTAATTTTCTTGTGCACAACCAAGTACCCATCGGGAGCAAGCAAAAGAGAGAAGAAAAACCTATTAGCATTGGCAAAACACCATAGCATCATTGGTGGGTAGCTCTATCGATACTTTGTCCATGCGAGAATTTATCGAAGGTGTCTCGAGGAAGAAGAAGCAACCATAGTTTTGAGAGCGTTGCATGATGAACCTTGTGGTGGGCATTTCACGACTGAGCTGATGGCTAGAAAGGCCTTATTGGTTGGATATTGGTGGCCAACGCTGTTCAAAAACTCTCACACATATTGCAAGAAATGCGACAAATATCAAAGAATGGGCAACCCGACACTAGCACATGCATCTCCTCTTACACCGGTACTGGCTCTTAAGTTTTTCGAGAAATGGGGAATCGACTTTGTGGGACCCATTGACCCTTCCTCCAGATGCAGGTCCAATAGGTATATCTTGGTCTGCATGGACTATGTCACCAAGTGGGTAGAAGAAAAATCTCTCAAGACTAATCGAGCTATCAATGTAGCCAAGTTTTTGTATGATTAGATTATCACACGATTTGGATGCCCATTGGAGATAGTGAGCGATAGGGGAGAACACTTTGTCAATGAACTGATCAAGGAATTGATGGAGTTGTATAAGATCAAACACAGGAAAAGCACTCCATATTATCTGAGGGCGAATGGACAAGTGGAGGTTACTAACAAGATTCGTGAACAGATTCTGACAAAGACAGTGGCTGCGCATAGCCAAGACTGGGATGAGTGACTTTTAGAAGCTTTGTAGGTGTATTAAAAATCCTACCGAGTGACGACTAAGAGCACTCCATTCTCACTCCATTCTGTCGTTGAGAGTGGCCATCAAGGCCAGGTGAGGAGAAGAAGAATCACTGAAGGAGAGGTATATCCAACTGGTCAAGTTAGAGGAAAAGAGACTCATTGCACAACAAAGCCTGGAAACTATTCAAAAAAGTCAAAAGGAGAGGCACGACAAGAAACTCAAGACCTATGCAATTCAAGAAGGTGACTTGGTGTTAGTCTACGATAGCAAATATTACAAGTTCTAGGGGAAGTTACAAATAAGGTGGGCAGGTCCATTTAAAGTGGTAGAAATCAACTCAAATGGTTCATTGCAAATACAAGATTTAGGTGGAGAATGTGCTCCTATGAAGATCAATGCACTTTGAGTCAAACCGTATTTC
>CM035441.1:109719475-109724475 GCA_020310875.1 Ceratopteris richardii | reverse complement strand
TCTGCAATCTCTGCATACAAAACTACAGCAGTGTAGAGATACACATATGACTCTCTTGGACATCCCACAAGATCACGACTTTTCTCCTCTTTTTATAGCATGGGAAACTAATCTAAAACCTTCCTAATACATCTAAATTCGTGGTAGACACTTGGATGGAGGTATTACATGACTCAAGTGCTCAAATAAGCAAAGTATTGATGGACTTTGAGAACTAGCCACATCGACCTTCCACTAGGACACCACTGAAGCTCCCTTGTGACTCACTAATTTGACTCACCATGTTCTAGAAATCACGTGGTATTTTTGCTACATTTTATGAATAATATGAGCCTTCTTGAAGTATTAAAAGACTTCCCAAAGGTATTTACATAATTTGAAACTTGTACCCTACATAAAACAAATGTTCGCAACATTCTCCCCCTCAAGTTTCAAAGGGTATTTCCTTCATGCCAAGAATATAGTTGAATCTTTGAAGCTTTGGTCCATCCAAGGATTTGGTGAAGATATCTGCAACTTGATCCTTTGTTCCAACAAAAGAAACCTGCACTTCATTGTTCATGGCCTTCTCTCGAACATAATGATAGTGAACCTCTATATGCTTTGTTCTAGCATGAAAAATAGGATTTGAGGTCATATGAATGCTGCTCAAATTATCCCCATATATCAGTGGTACATCAACCTGCACATTCAAGTCATGAAACAACTTTTTAAACCACATAACCTCAGTAGTAGCCAATGCTAAACCTCTATACTCAGCCTCTGTAGAAGATAAAGCAACTGTAGGCTGTTTCTTTGAACTCCATGTTAATGTCTTGTTTCCTGCTATTACCACATATCCACTTGTGGATCTTCTGTCATCTTTGCTTCCAGCCCAATCTGCATCACTAAAGACTTTAAGAGTTAGATCAGCATCATGACTATAAAATAATCCTTCGTTCATGGTACCTTTCAAATACCTAAGCACTCTTTTCGCTGCATGCATATGAGGTACTCTAGGTTCATGCATAAACTGTGACAATACTCCCACTGCATAACATATATCAGGTCTAGTTTTTGTTGCATAAATCAAAGATCCTACCATGGATCTATATACATTCATATCATGCAATTCATCACCTTCCTTTGCGCTTAGCTTTACATTACATTCCATTGGAGTAGAAACAAATTTACATTCCCTGCATACCAAACCTTTTCAGCATATCACATATATACTTTCTTTGTATCAACCACATACCTTCATCGCTATACACAATTTCAATCCCAAGAAAGTATCTGAGCAAACCAAGATCTGAAATTTTAAATTCTTTTCCCAAATTACCTTTTATCTCATCAATTGCTTTTGCATCATTCCCTGTAATCAACAAGTCATCCACATAAATGCATACATAGACACACATGCCATCTACATGTTTTACATAAAGAGAAGGATCAGCATGACTCGCTGTGTATCCTTGCAGCATAAGATACTTTACCAACCTTGCATTCCATGCCCTTGGTGCCTGCTTAAGACCATACAATGCCTTCTTTAACCTGCATACATGATTAGGACATTTTGCATCCACATAACCATCTGGTTGTGACATATACACTTCTTCATTTAACTCACCATTAAGAAAGGCATTCTTTATATCGAGTTGATATATATTCCACCTCTTACTTGCAGCTAAAGCCAACAAAGTTCTCACCGTTGCTATATTTGCTACTGGACTAAATGTTTCCTCATAGTCCACACCTTGAGTTTGATTATATCCTTTTGCTACAAGTCTAGCCTTATATCTAGACACACTACCATCACTATTTCTTTTAATCTTAAAAAACCCACTTACAACCAATTACCTTTTGCTTTGGTGTACTTGGAACTAAATTCCAAGTCTTGTTATCATGTAGTGCTTCCATTTCTTCTCTCATTGCTTTCTCCCACTTTTCATCTCCTTTGGCCTCATCATAACATGTGGGTTCATTTTCCTGCTCAACTTTTGTCATAAAAGCATAATGAGTATTCATGAAAGATTCATAAGTATACCTTTGAGGTTGCTTACTTACTCTTGAAGTTCTTCTTACCTCCAATGTAGATGCTCTTCCTTTCTTATTAGGAACCTTTGATGATTCTCCATACTCACATACATCACTAATTTCCTCTCCTTCATCATTAACTTCAACAAGTTTGAGTTTACCTTTACTTTTAACACTTGGAGGTGACTCTTGCCTTAATCTTCCATTGAAAGGTGATCCTCTTTCTTCATCTAAACCACTCCTTTCATCATTTAAACTTCCTGATGGCTGAACTATGCATTCATCTCCTTCAACCACACCTTCTTCATTTTCATCCATGACCTGCAAACAATTCTTATCTGCATACCATGAAAGTGATTCATCAAAGTTTACATCTCTTGACACAACAACCTTATTGGTATGAGGATTATAGCATCTATATCCTCTTTGAGTATCTGCATAACCAATGAATATACATTTTTCTGATTTTGCATCAAGTTTAGATCTCACCTCACTAGGTACATGTACATAACATACACAGCCAAATACTTTCAAATGACTTACACTTGGTTCCTTCCATGCCATACCTCATATGGTGTCAAATGATGAACTCCAGCAGTCGGAACTCTATTCATAATGTAAACACTTGTGCTAACAGCTTCAGCCCAAAAATAATTAAGCAAACACATATCATTAAGCATGCTTCTAGATGCTTCTGCTATGATTCTGTTTCTTCTTTCTGCGACTCCATTTTGTTGTGGAGTATACCTGCATGTAACTTCTCTTTTGATACCTTCATCATACAAAAAATCAGTAAAAGCTTGAGAGAAATACTCTCCTCCTCCATCGGATCTTAGCTTCTTAATATACCTTCCTGTTTGCTTTTCGACATATGATTTGAACTTCTTGAAACAATCAAAGACCTCACTCTTATGTTTAATAAAATACACAAATGTCATTCTACTATGATCGTCAATGAATGATACATAGTACTTATTACC
Organism: Ceratopteris richardii; assembly: GCA_020310875.1. NCBI lineage: Eukaryota > Viridiplantae > Streptophyta > Polypodiopsida > Polypodiales > Pteridaceae > Ceratopteris > Ceratopteris richardii. The sequence goes on along the minus strand of CM035441.1, from coordinate 109,721,479 downwards.
AACCAAGGATGCCTCTTTAGTAGGTCCCCACACATCTGTGTGTATGAGATCTAGCAAACCATCACTTACATAGCTTGAATGCTTGAAAGGTTGTCTACTCTGCTTACCCATTTGACATGCTTCACAAAGATGCACCATATGTTGCTTAGTAAGATCAGGTAATCCTTCAACAATCCTCTTCTTTGATAGCTCCTTTAACCTGTGTACATTCATGTGTCCAATCCTTTTGTGCCATAGATCAAGCTCTGCTATTCGATGCATACCATAAGAGAAATAGTTTGTATGATTTGGGTTTACCTTGAATGTAAACAATCTACCTTGTTTTTGACCTCTAGCAATTAACCTCCTTTGCTTTGGATCCTCAATGAAGCAACCTGCATGATTAAATCTCACTTGTAGACCTTTTTCTACCATTTGACCAACCGACATCAAATTCTTAGTGATCGTTGGCACATAAAGTACATCCTTCAAGCAATTTTTCTTGCTCTTATCCTGCATAACAACATCTCCAACCTGCATAATCTTATGTGTTGTATCATCTCCTGTTTCAACATGACCTTTACATGACGGATTATGCATATTAGAAAACCATGAAGCATCATGAGACATGTGATTAGAACAACCACTATCTACATACCATACATCGCTATTGCAATTCATCTTAGTTTCTACATTCATCATAAGAAGAGAATCATAATCATCACTTTTACCTTCAACTGCATAATTTCCTTGTTGTTTACCTCTTCTTGAATAGCCTCCTCTTCGATTACCACCTTGATTATTTTCATTTTGATAACAATCTTTGGCATAGTGTCCATACCTTCCACATATATAGCAATTATTCTTATTATCTTCACTCCTTTGTCTTTGGTTGTAGTTGTAGTAGCCTCTCGTACCTCTAGCGCTTGATCTTCCTCTTCCTCTTGTGTTGAAGAAGCCACTTGAAGTCCTTTGATCATCGCTCCTTCTTCCTCGACCTCTATTTGAACCTCTTCCACCTCTGTTTCCACCTCTTGATGATCCTACATAAAGAGCTTGTCCTTGAGATCCTTTTTGATTTGACATAGAACCATTTAGATTCATCTCCTCCGTGACAATGAGGGCAATAAGTTGATCAAATCTGGTAATTCTCCTCTCACATAAACTGAAGTAATGAAGGGCTTCCATCTCTCATCATCTTTGAGTCCGTTGAGAGTATGTGCAACCAAGTCGTCGTCCTCCACATGAGCTTGAATTGATCCTAGTTGATCTGCAATCTCTTTAACTTTCAATATGTAATCATTGACCGATGTCCTTGTATCTTTCTTTATGTTATTCAACTCATTTTTGAGTTGAATCTTCCTTGCTCTTGTACCTGTAGCATACAACCTTTCCAATGCAAGCCAAACATCTCTACTTGTGTCTAGATCTTGTATGTGTCCTACCATGAATCTTGAATATTTTGTGATAAAATGAATATAACCCTTTTGTCTCTCTCAATCCAAAGTCTAAAATCCCTCAATTGTTGCTGATTTGGGTCCTCTGGTAATGTGGGTTTGATATCTGTGCCATCAATCAAACCATACAAGCCTCTACCTTGCAAGTATGCTGTGATTCTAAACTTCCATGCTTGATAATTGGTCTTATCAAGCTTCTCTATTTGTGCATGTTGGTCTCCCATAATACAAATGCTAAGCTTCCTCCTTTAAGCCTCCTTTCCAATGTGTGTGATGAGAAGAAATATAATATTTACCTTGTAAATGAGGTATGTGCACCTTTCTTTGCTTGGATGTTGCTTCAGATGCCTCCTTGCAATCTTCTTCTACCTTTGTGTAGTGTTGATGATGAACTGCTTCTTTGATAGCTTCAAATTCTTCGTCAAGGTATGATAACCTTCTCCAAGCCTCCAAGTACTTGCTCTGATACCAATGTTGGAGTTTATTGATCTCCAAAGTACAGCTAGAAGTAGGTGAAACCCAACAGGACCTAGTTGACTTTTTCACAAACTTGTATGCACAGACCAAT
>CM035441.1:109549475-109704475 GCA_020310875.1 Ceratopteris richardii | reverse complement strand
AGGATAGGCTATTTGATTTGGAGATAAGTAAGAGATTCAACAACATTTTTGAACCGGAAAGTGAGCAAGCTAATAATACAGATTCTAAAGGACAAGAGACACCTCCTCAACATCCAGATAACAACAATACTACCCATAATAACACCATGAGTGGTTCACAATCACAGCAGCAAACACACCCCCACAGCCGCAACCGTAGTTTTAGCAACAACAACAACAGCAGCCACAGCCAATCATTCCACTTCGTCCGATTCTAACCGGAGTGATATATACAAAATTTGGTGGATTTTTGGGAGATGATCCCGACGCACATGTTCGCACATTCAAGATCAGTTATGCAGTGTTGAATCATCCACTGGATCCGGCGTACAAAGCCATTGTATTTCAAGCCACATTGGTTAATGAACGGTTGACTGAATATGATATTAATTATTTCGGTAACTATGATGATGTGAGAGACGCGTTTTTACAGAGGTTTCGTTTGAAGAAGAACCCTGTAGAAATCTTTGACTATTTGCAGAACAATTGACAGAAACCGCACCAGAGTGTTCAGGAGTATGCGACATTGTTCAGAACTCATTTGCGACAGCTGCCTCCGGCACATGCCAACCATTCGGATGATGTCATAACACAATGGTTCATTAATGGACTGAATCCATAGTTAAGACAAATCATGATCATTCACTGTGTGGGCGGAATGACATCGGACGTTGTAATTGCGATGGCCTTACAGTTGGAAAATAAGGTTGGAGGTTTTATGGAGGACCTGGAATGGTTGAAACCAAGTAAGAACGTAGCTGATGATCCATCCAAACAGGTGTATTGTACTAAGTGTAAAAATCCAGGTCACACCAGTTCTACATGTGCCCTCAACTAGATGTATTATGCCATCTCTAACACAATAGGACATTCAATAGAAACCTGTGCATATAATGCAAAGGTGCAGGGTAGAGCGGCCATAAATGCTATAATACAAGAACCAGGTCAGCCAGCAACTCACTATGTGCCGCCGTAGTTGCGAAACAACCAACAGCAAGGATACAGGACCTATCGAGGTCAGCGTAACAATAATTTCAATCCTAACCGATGGCAAGCAGGTACATCGGCAGAAGGTACTTCCCTCCCACCCCCTCGGTGCCATTTCTGTGGCGAGGTTGGCCATATCCATGATTTTGCAAGGAAGCAGCAGAGTACGACAAAAGGAAGAAGGAACGACAAAATCCGATGACTAACATGGTTTATATTTCCCCAATTGAGTCACAAGCAGCCGTAGTTCAGACAAGATCAGGTAAACAGTTGCAACCAGCAGTTGAAGTTTTTGAGCCTGGAATTTGTGAGCAGCAGCGGATTTTTGCAAAGGCTAGTCAATGGACAGCTAAGGAGCCGACTGTGTTTCATGATCCCATTCCGGTAACACAGGGCCCTTTGCCACAAGCAAGATCGAATGACCAGAATTCTACCCCAACAACATTAGAATCACCACCAGAATCGGTGATAACCACAGTCCAAACAGATCAGGTATGGGACGTCCTATCTAAGGCTTCAATCACACTCCCTTTGGGACAGTTGCTTGCCTTAATTCCAGGAGTGCGACAGCAATTTCAATAGCAGGTTTTTCCTGGATCTTCATGTACTCCGGCGACTGCGACCGTACAATCGGAGATGGATTCTATGGTGGATCATTCAATTCCATTGATCACCGTTTGGTATAAAAACTAGAAGATTACTCAAGTTTTAATTGATGGAGGATCTGGTGTGTGAATATTGCAATAGCCGCGCTCTGCAAGAAATTGGGCTGAACTCAAATTGAACCTGTACAATTTTTTGTGCGAATGGCAGACCAATCCGGAGTCCATCCGGTGGGACTAGTACGTAATATTCCTATTACCTTGCAGGGAACTAGACTTTCCAGAATCCAGCCTCGACTACAACTTACTCGTCAGTCAACCATGGTCAAATCAAGCCAAAGTTGTACAGGATTGGTCAGCTCAAGAGTTAATTTTTGATGGTGGTTCCTTTGCTCTGAAACCACTTATTGATGGCCGTCACGGCAAAGGCTTGAACCTTGTTAAGCCTGCGGAATTCGCCCTGCCACCGAGAAGATGCTAAGCTAGAGTGATATTAGAACACCTCCATAATCAACAGTAGCTTAGCAAGGTTACTGCCACTCAAACATATAAGACTATATTTTGAATTTACTGAAATTCAATCGGAACTTCACCGGACTGTCACCAGACTGTCACCGTAATTATATCGGAATCTTACCGGAATCAACTCCTATTCTGTTTGTAATTACTTCAAGTGAATATACATGAAGTAAGGAAGTGATGCGTGAACTTCCTTCACTGAATGAACCCTCTCTGAAGTTTAAGGAAAAACTTCACTAGTTCAAAATGCCTCTTTCCGGTCAGACTTTGTACAGTATGTACATATCCATTTCACCAAAATCCTTGATGGACTGATAGTAGAGATGTCTAGCTACAAGGTAAGCTATCTCTCATACAAAAAGTTTAATTTATTCTGCGAGATATACTTCGTTGTTCTATCGGAAAATAGGTTTACTGAAAGAACTATAACTGACCGAAAATGCGTTTACTGAGACAACTGTAATTGACCGAAACATTGGTTTACTGAGAAAATAACTGTTAACAAATTTTATACCGTAACACGAAAATACTCAGGTTTCTTCACATACGAAGAATGCGCGCAAACTTCCACATGAACATGTGTTTTCTATTAGAGAAGATGTGTACAAAACTAGCTTGGTCTCTTCTTGCTCAAGCTATGGAAACTCTCCTACATTGAGTAGTTTCTTCTTACCATCTCTCTCAGATGAATACCTGACATTTCAGGTTTCTGTTATTCATCTTTACATACGCGATCTCTGGCGTCTTCTAAACCTATTCTTGATTTCTATATACGCTCTATTCGCACTGCGCGCTCTTCTCGCGCACGTTCTTGCTTGCACTCACTCTGTCTTCTCATGCACGTTCTCTCTTTATATACAGTTTGATTCGGTGTAACGAACTCTTAACAAACTCTTAACAAACTCTGATTCTGGAAGATTCTACGTTGTACATAACGGTCATGAATTTGTCCCTTCACTAAGGCTTTTGATTTTCTGAATACTTTGATTCCACTTCTCTTTATCTTTCTTTTTCTTTTATGTCTGTCTGTATGTCAAATTCGTGAGTGATTCTTCAACAGCTCCCCCTCAATCACTAATTTGACTTTTCATGTCTTTCATATATTTTTCTTTCTTTTATACCTTCCATTTCTTTGAATCTACTTGTCTTTGTTCCATCCAAGCTCTTTGTCAAAATATCTGCAATCTGATCTTTTATCGGAGTGTATACTATTTCTATCGCCTTCTCCATTACCTTTTCCCTCAGGAAATGATACTGAATTTCTATGTGCTTTGTTCTTGCATGAAATACTGGATTTTCTGCAAGATACAACGAGCTCATATTATCTCCATATATGATAGGTATACCTTGATCAATACCCATGCTTTTGAACAAGGTCTGCATCCATATCACTTCTTTAGCTGCTTCTACGAGTCCTTTATATTCTGCTTCTGTTGACGATAAAGCCACTGTGTGTTGTTTCTTCGAACACCAGCTCACTAGCTTATCTCCTAGGTATATCATATACCCATGCGTTGATCTTCTGTCATCTTGACTTCCTGCCCAGTCTGAGTCACCGAATGCTCTCAGCTTTATATCTGACGTAAAAGGATAATATAATCCTTCCTTTATAGTTCTTTTGATATATCTAAGAACTCTTTGTCCTGCAACCCAGTGTTGATCCTTCGGACAATGCATGAACTGTGAGAGAATTCCCACTGCATAGCTAAGATCTGGTCGTGTTAGTGTAGCGTAAATTAGACTTCCCACTAACGACTGATACTTTCTCATATCTTTAAACTCTGCTCCACTATATTTGCTGAGTCTATGATTTACTTCAAGCGGTGTTGAAGCTTCTCTGCAATTCTCCATATTAAACTTCTTCAGTAAGTTTAAGAGATACCTTTCTTGCGTAACATATACACCATGATCTGTGTATGTGAATTCCATTCCAAGAAAGTATGATAACTTTCCTAGATCACTGAACTTAAACTCCTTTTCAAGCAACCTCTTTACTTCTTTAATTCCTTCATCTGAGGTACCTGTGATTATAATGTCATCTACATAAATGCAAATGTAGATCATACCTTCTTCTGTTCTCTTGATGAGTAGACTTGCATCTGCCTTTGAACTTTGATATCCAAGGTCATTGAGATACTTCACAAGTCTGTAATTCCAAGCTCTTGGAGCTTGCTTCAGTCATTAAAGTGCTTTTCTTAATCTGCAAACAAAATTTGGGTATCTGGAACTTACAAACCCTTCCGGTTGTTCCATGTAGACTTCATCTGCTATATATCCATTCATAAATGCATTCTTTATATCTAGCTGACTTAGCTTCTATCCTTTTGATGCTTCTATAGCAATCACTGTCCTTATGGTTGACATCTTTGCCACCGGACTAAACGTCTCATCGTAATCTATGCCATGCATCTGAGCATAGCCCTTGACAACCAGTCTAGCTTTGTATTTGGCTATTCTTCTATCTGCAAGTTTCTTAACTTTGAAAACCCATTTATTTCCAATTACTTTCTTACCATTTGGTTTAGGAACAAGTTCCCATGTCTTGTTCTCCTCCAGTGTGCTAAACTCTTCTTCCATTGCTTCTTCCCATTGCTACTTGCCTTTAGCTTCATCATAGTTATGAGGTTCTTCATCATCTTTGACCATATATGCATAATTTTTCTGAGTTATATACGAAGTATCATAGGAATACCTTTCTGGTTGTCTTCTAGTCCTGCTTGACCTTCTTGGTTCACATTCTTCATAAGTGTCTGAATACACTTCCTCATCAAGTATAGGAATTTCTTCATTCCTTCTTGTTAATCTATTTCTGGAAGTACTTGCTTGTATATAGTCTTCGTCTCTATTCACCTGCACAATTGATTTTCCTTTCTCTTTTCTTCTTACCTCTTCTTCAAATTCTTCCGTTGTATGACTTTGATCTGTATACCAGCTTTTCTGTTCATCAAATGTAAGATCTTTGGAAACAATAAACTGTTTTGTTAGAGGACTCCATAACCTGTAGCGCATCTGCTTTTCATCATATCCGACGAACACATATTTCTCTGCTTTTGGTTCAAGCTTATGTCTGAGTTGTGATGGTACATAAGCGTAAGCTACTGATCCAAACACTTTGCAATGATCAAGTGTTGGTTTCTTTCCCCACCAAGCTTCATAAGGGGTCATTCCATCTAAAGCTGTACATGGTAATCTGTTTACCAAGTATGTAGCTGTATTTACAGCTTCAGCCCAAAGATAATTTGGACAATCCTTTTCCTTTAGCATAGCCCGTGCAAACTCAACTAGAGTTCGGTTCCTTCTTTCTGCTACACCATTTTGTTGTGGTGTATTGTTAGCTCAGAAAATGGTCGGTTTTAATGCACTAATGTGGTTCTATTTGGCAGGAAAATATGTTTGATTTCAGGTACTTGAAGAGTGATTCGATGATTGATGGGAATTATTTGGGGACTTTCCAAAGAAAGCATGGATCAAAACATGGGTAGAAACGAAAGTACTATGGAACCCAAGTCTCGGGTTGAGAGAGAATCGCTTGCCATAAGTCTCGAAGGTGCCAAGGAGGACGCCATAGAGCAGAAAATGGGGATCATCGTCGAAGGAGAGGAGCTGCTTCAAGTGTTTGGGGTCGACCTCAGTGGCTGACAAGATTTTGGGGGGAAAAGGCACTTTCTAGAGGCAGGAAAGCACTATCAAATTCATTTCAAGACTTGTTGTTGTTTGCTTGGACTCCTTGTGTTATGCTATTTACATATTGATAAGAGATTATGCAGTGCATGGTTTGATTTGGGCTTCTGTATTAGTGCTCTACCTCTATAGAATAGAAAGGAAATCTAAATGCAATACTCTGAAGGAAGAAATCTGAATCACATGGTTGCAACTCGTCCTATTTCGGCTTCAGTCTTCAATGTTTGACAAGCATGAGATGAAGGGCTGTGTATATCACAAATTTTAAAGGTTGCATTGCGTGGATGAAGTGTATGGGCTAAAGAAAACACAATTAAATGACTGGATCAGAGATGGATAGGGTGCTAAAGATATTCTTGGAGGCTGTGCTTGCCCTCGATTTTTTTTTTTAAAAAAACCTTCTATAAAATTTGATGCGGCCCTGCTATCAAAGGGGGGGAACTTGTTTTTTCGGGGCCAGCGTTCGAGGGGTATCAAGAGTTAGGACATGTTCGTGTGCGCAAGGATCGATGGCGGCGATTGGAATCACCAGCATGAGCAGTGAGCGCTTGCACTGCTTTTCTCCACAATACGAGGTTGAATGAGGTTATGAGCTAGAGAAGGCTGACCACATCGGCTGAAGCCGAGTTCTGTGTTTGATGACTCTGAATATTAAAGTGAAGTCAATATCAGATGGACTTAAGCAGTTCTTAATCTAGAAGAGAAAAGAAGCAAAGAAGGTTAGATTTCTGACTTCAAGCAGAGAAGCTCTTCGGCCTTGCCAGTGTCGTTTAGCTAGGGAGGAAGGAGAGGCTCTGAGACCTTCAAAAGGAGGGAAGATGTTTTTTTCTGCTCTTGAAGAGATTGGCTGGCATCAGTCGTGGAGAAGAAATAAACCGAGGGCCAAGAACCTGAAAAAGGAATTGAGCGAGGGGAAGAAAGCATGATCTTTGTGCAGAGATCGTTGTTCCGAGGCTAGGAAGTTAGGCCTTCTTCAAGCTAGTATGCATCTTCGAGAGATAGGGAAATCATATCAGCTCGGTAGCGGAAATATCAATGGACTGGCTATTTTTTGCTACTGGACTTATGCAAGAGGTTCGGACAGAGACGAGTGAGGAGCCCATCTTCTAAGTGAATAGCACATCTTCAAAGAGAACTTGACAAGTCTGATCTGGGATGATGATTGGATACCAGTGGAGATTGTTTGTTGTTGTACATTGAAGGTTAGCTTATGTCATATGCAAGGATTATCCGGTATTAAGAAAAACCTAAACACTTAGCGCTTTGCAAGATAAGTTTTTTAGAGCAGGATGAACAGTGTTAGGATTTTGTTTTTTTAATAATATAGATGTCAGATTGCGTATGTTCCTTTTTTTTCTTTTAGATGATCTGTTAATGCTAATCTCAGGACTGAGAAGTGATCTAAGCTTGGTTATTTACATGTGAATTTGATTGCAAATTTTGCTGCACAGAAATGCTCGAAAAAGTGCCTCTCTATTTCCTTAAAAAAATATATATATCATTGAAGGAATCTCCCCGTGGAATTGCATCAGTCATCATGGAACTCTCTAGTCTCTGGGATCGTTGTTTCTTCATAAGTCCATTGGACATTCCAAATGCAACCCGGCTTTGAAGTAGAAGTTTGGTAATTTGACCTAACTCAAACAACATCGCATTTCACACATTTCATGATCACTCTGTAGGTGAACCTAAGGGCTTGAACGCAAACCCTTGTGGCCATTTTTGGCATGCACAGAATACCCTCGATGTGTAGGCTTTGATTCCTGTGACAACATAAATAGAGACATAGGGAGACGGTATTCGAGATGGAGGACAAAGAAGGGTGTGAAATTGTTTGGATGATTGGGTGAGAAAGAAAAGTAGTGAAAAATAAGAGAGGAAGGGAGTGTGTGTGTGTACATAAGGGGGCAAGTGCACATGTGGATGTGGTGTGTGCGAATATGTGTGTGTGTGGGTAGAGGGATATGAGAGTGGATGTGTGTACAAGTGTGTTTGTGAGCATGGGTGTGCGAGGATAGGAAAAGATGTTTGAACGGGAAGTAAGTGATTGGGAAAGAGAAAGAGAGAGAGAGAGGTGAAAGAGAGTAAAAGCGTGGGTGGAAATGCACAAGTGTGTGCACTATGGGTGTGAGTAGGTATGTATATGAACTTGGAAGCGAGTATTGAGGCAAAGGATAGGAGGCCATATGTGTGTATGTGGGGGAGTGAACCAAAGGAACTAAGAGTAGGAAAGAGAATAGGAAATGCGAATTAGTTAGAAAGAGAGTGCATGTGCAAGAAGAAGTTTGGGATACATTCAAGTATGACTTGTTGACTTAAACAAGAGGAATGGACCGATTTTGAGTGATTAAGATCAAGTGTAAGCATATCTCGACATTTCTTCTTGGGGAAAGAGACTTTACATTTTGGTGTGTTTGCCGGGAACATATGAGCTAGTGCATAGCCATAAGAAGAATCCATTGTGAGATAATTGTGGGCTCTAGGTAATCCAAGTGGACCGATTCCGAGGGATTTGAACAAAATAAAGTCTCGTATAATCACTTTTTCCTTGGGCATTAGAGCTTAACATTTTGGTGCGTCTACCGGGAATAGCTTGGTACGTCTCTATAAGAGAGTGCCATAGGTTCGCCTAGCGCCACAGGTTGGCCGAGCTTGCGGACCCCAAGATCTAGTACATGAGCGAGGGGAGCTCATCGTCAGGAGCAACACAAACTCAAAGAGAGGAACGCGCTCATAGAAGAGCCCTTGAAAGAGAAAGGAGAAGGTGGGAACTGCCAGGTGAGTGGACCTCGATTGGCTCGAAGAGATCAGCCAAAAATGTGTACTCCCGTAGGAGAGTCGCGAATCAAGTGCGGACGTTTGAAGGAGGGATCTTGAGACCACGTGCATTAAATTTCTGGGATCGAAGTGATATTGACATCACACGTTTGTTCGAAATGGCTCAGCGGATTTCGGTTCACTTGGGGGACTTCACCAAGTTTTCAGGTACTTGGGACGAAGATCCGGATAGTTTTATCCAGTTGTTTGAGGTTACTTGTGAGGCCAATGACGTAGTTGACCAGGATCAAAGGTTGAGGATTTTTCCGGCTATTCTCCATGATGAGGCACCCAATTGGTATGGGAATTTGACACCACAAGAGCGTGGAACTTATCAGATGCTCAAGGAAGCCTTCTTGGCAAAGTTTCCACGACAAGGCTTCCAAGATAGATTGGCCCAACAGATGGATTACTTGCGACAAGGAGTCAATGAGAGCATCGATAACTACATTCAAAGAATGGAAACGTTGGTAAGAAAGATGGGCGCGAATGCCCCGAACGATGAGACATTGAAACGAAGATTCATTTCGGGATTGAGAGATCCTACGGCACAATAGCATATCAGTCTGACAAGACCTGCAACTTTAATGGATGCTAAGGAACAAGCAAGGCTTTGGGAGGAAGTACAATTATGCCAACAAAGGAAGATGGAACTCTTATACGAGCCTATGGGAGGCCCAGGAAATATACCGATGAAAGATCCGGGCCAAGGAAGTCCCGCATTGACGACCCCAGCTTTTGTAGCTGCCACTAGCACGCCAGGCGAGGCAAAGCCTGCGCTAACTGAAGAACGAATATTGGAGTTGGTCACGCAAGCTATAAAAGCTGCCACAATGACTCAGGAGACATATACAGTAAAACCAGAGGTCATAACAAACCCGAATCAAGTGTTTCGATCAAATACATGGTGTGGAAAGTGCCATGGTTACGGCCATTTGGCTTCAGAATGCCCTACAGTCTCGAGAGTATTCACAGATAGATCACCACCTAGGATGCGTTGTACTTTTTGTGGAAGAACAAATCACACGGAGGACCGATGTTACAACAAGAGAGCCTATGAAGAGAGGACCATGAAATCGGGAGATACAAGAGAAAGACCTTACACGGGATTTCCCGCTCAAAGTGTCCCACCTACATCTCGTTGGGAAAACAGACCGACATATGGATATGGTGCTCAGGGTCAAGGAGGAGACTATCCAAGAGGAGTCGCACGTGATCAAAGGAGAGATGGTCCAATCCAGTGCTGGAGATGCCATGGCTTTGGCCATACTCAATCTAGATGTCCAAACGAAAAGAAGCCAATTGATTATACCCCACTATGTAGGTACTGTAGTGGAGAGGGCCACTTTGATGAGGATTTTCCTAAACGAAGAGCTGCCGTCGGCAAGGAAAAAGGACCAGTAGGGTCCTCGAATTATGTTAATACTCAGATGCATTCCACAACGAGAGCTCAAGAGCAAGTTCCTACGATCGGAGTAGTGTTCAAGACACTGAACCCTCAAGAAGGCTCTAGCTCGTCAATGCACTTTGTGGATGTTTACGAGGCCAAGAAATCACATAAAGAGCCAACTATGGCAGTAGTCACAAGGACTCAAGAGTATTCAAAGAAGCATCCGGAAGGCGAACGCGAAAAAGCTAGCCAGGAGAAGATAGCCGAACAGGGAGAGGTAGAGAACCAAGCTGGAGGACTTGTTGAGCAGCAAGAGCTTGAGGATGGGGAAGAGATTGAGATCCTTCCACCAGTGACCAAGGAGTTTGTGCCAGGCATAGCACCATTCCCTGAAAGATTAAGAGCTCCGAGGTGTAGGAAGGAAAGACAGGGTTTGGAGGAAGTGGATATCGTAAAACTGTTGGCTGACACAGAAGTCACGCTGGACATTAGCACATTGCTGAAATGTTCACCTGCCTATAGGAAACAATTCTACAACGAATATATTAAGAAGCCGAGGAAAGCTCGAGATAAAAAGAGACAAGATAAGGATGTTCAAGGGATCATTCAAAGCATTACGACGCAAATTGATTCGAATGCTCCAGCTGTGACGGTCGAGATTAAAGGGTATTCAGTCCCTGGTGCTGAGTTAGATAGTGGAGCCGCAGTCAACCTTATGACTGAGTTCATGATGAAAGCTTTGGGCCTCAACCACATGGAAGAGACGCCGATGTCTTTGAGAATGGCGGATCAAACACAAGTAAAGTCTGCGGGTCTTTTGAAGAATGTAAGCACAGTTGTGGGCAGTTTAGAGTTTAAAGTTGATTATCTGATAGTAAGACCAAGGACCTCAGAGGCAACCTTCTCGATCTTACTTGGACGGCCATGGCTGGTGCAAGCCGAATGTGTGCACGATTGGCGCACAGGATTTATCACAATTGGACCAAAGGCTGATCGAATACAACTTCAAGTGTCTCCAAACTTGACTGGCAAGAGATCGACAACAGCCGAGGAAAGGGAGCAGAAAGCAAAGGAAAAAGTTAGACAAGAAATGGCACGGGTAGATTTGCCCTGCGCACGGAGACTTCCAAGGACCTTTTACAGGATGGATTTAATCTGCAATTGGCCAACCTCCAACATGCGAAAGTGGGCGAGTACATAGATCCTCTATGTTACAAGGATGATTCAGACCAGGAGTTGTTGGGATGGTTGACACATACAAGTGAATTTGAGTGCTACATGTTGAGTATAGATGCAAAGGAAAATAAAGCTACTCAATCTCTGGAGAAGGGAACTTCAAAAGAAGAGTTGAAACTGGAGCTAGCTCCGACAATGGAAGTACAACAGTTGAGAGAAAGGGTCAGAATGCTAGAAGAAGAGCTTCTAAGGAGAAGTCGACAATCAGACAGAGAAGCGGAAAGTAAAACTAAAGTGTCGGAAGCCATTACGAAAGCTGAACTAAAGAAATTGGGTACGGTTGAAAAAGGACAAAACAATGATTTACTGGCCAACCATGCATGCGTGATTGGAGAGCACGTTCCAATCACAGTGTCATCAAGGAATAAGGAATATTCGCGAGAAGCTCAGTTGGAAAAATGGGAAGTTTTTCCAGAAAAGTTCTTGAGTGTGGGGTCAGAGCTACCAGATGAAGTACGAGATTGTATTAAGTTGACACTCAAAAATTTCAGCAAGGCCTTTGCATGGTCATACAGTGATCTGAGAGGAATTGATCCCCGAATCTGCCAACATTATATAGACTTGGAAAAAGGCACACGACCAATATGTCAACAACTTAGGCGGACAAATCCAGTCTACTCGGAATTGATCAAGTTGGAATTGACTAAGTTATTGGAAGCAGGATTCATATATCCCATCGCGTCCAGCGAGTGGGTATCACCAATTGTAGTTGTTCCGAAGAAAAATAAGAAAATCCGTATTTGCATAGATTATCGTAAGTTGAATGAGCGCACAAAGAAGGATCATTTCCCCTTGTCGTTCACTGATCAAATCTTGGACAGAGTGGCTGGCCATAAATTGTACTCATTTTTGGATGGTTTTAGTGGGTACAACCAGATCCAAATCCATGAAGAGGATCAATCAAAAACTACTTTCACCACAGAATGGGGTACGTATGCATATCGTGTGATGCCATTTGGATTATGCAATGCACCGGCCACATTCCAGAGAGCAATGATAGCTGCATATCAAGACTACTTGCAGGATTGGATGGAGATATTTCTCAATGACTTTGCGATCAGAGGCGATGATGAAAACATGATGGAGAGGATCGAAGCGATTTTAAGAAGAAGCATTGAAAAAGGCATCGCATTAAATCCTGAAAAGTGTACAATTGGAGTACGAAGAGGATTGCTTTTGGGACATGTTATTTCTGAAAAAGGAATCGCGGTTGACGAGGATAAAGTGGAAAAAATTGGACAACTTCCACCTCCTCAAAACTTGCGGCAACTCAGAGGATTCTTGGGGCATGCAAATTATTATTGACGTTTTATATTAAATTTTGCATCCATAGCGGCACCACTGACGAATCTTTTGAGGAAGGACCAACAATACCAATGGACTGGAGAGTTTCAAGTTGCATTCGACTCGATCAAAGAGAGATTGATAAATGCACCAATCTTGGTAGCACCCGATTGGACGAAAGAATTCCATGTGCACACCGATGCTTCTCATACTGCGGTTGGAGCAGTACTATGTCAAGCCGATGAAAGGAAATTGGACCACCCTATTTATTACGCAAGTCGCAATTTAAATATCACTGAGAGAAACTACACGACTACAGAAAAGGAATGTCTCTCGATGATCTTTGCGGTGAACAAGTATCGGCATTACCTGATGGGAAAGCATTTCACGTTTTATGTGGATCATGAAGCCCTAAAGTACATCATTAATAAACCCGAGCTATCAGGGCGATTGATGAGGTGGATGCTACTTCTCCAAGAATTTCAGTTCACAGTGGTAACCAAACCAGGCAAAGCACATATATTGGCTGACCATTTATCTCGAATTGTTAATGAGGAGCCAATCTCTGGTGTGCCCGATGATGCTCCTGATGGGCATCTATTCCAGGTTGATGCTAAAGTACCTTGGTATGCCGACTTGGTGAATTTCTTGTGCACCACTCAATATCCGCCAGGAGCAAGCAAGAGAGAGAAGCAAAAACTGTTAGCATTGGCGAAGCACCATAGCATCATTGGGGGGCAACTCTATCGATATTTTGTTCATGAGAGCATTTATCGGAGGTGTCTCGAGGAAGACGAAGCAACCCTGGTGTTGAGAGCATTACATGATGAACCCTGCGGTGGGCATTTTGCTGGTGAACTGACGACAAGAAAGATTTTATTAGCTGGGTATTGGTGGCCAACGCTGTTCAAAGACTCGCACACATACTGTAAGAAATGTGACAGATGCCAACGAATGGGCAAACCCACATTAGCACATGCAGCTCCTCTCACGCCGGTGCTCGCTCTTAAGCCCTTTGAGAAGTGGGGAATTGATTTTGTGGGGCCTATTGATCCTCCCTCAAGACGTCGGTCTAATAGGTATATCTTGGTCTGTACTGACTACGTTACCAAGTGGGTAGAAGCCAAAGCTCTGAAGACTGACCGAGCTGTTGATGTAGCTAAATTTTTGTACGAACAAATTATCACTCGATTCGGATGCCCGTTGGAGATAGTGAGTGATAGAGGAACACATTTTGTCAACGAACTGATCGAAGAATTAATGGAATTATATAAGATCAAACATAGAAAAAGCACTCCATATTACCCGAGGGAAAATGGACAAGTGGAGGTCGCCAACAAAATTCTGGAACAGATTCTAACAAAGACAGTAGATGTGCATAGGAGAGACTGGGATGAGAGACTTTTGGAAGCCTTGTGGGCATATCGAACATCATACCGAGTGACGACCAAGAGCGCTCCGTTCTCCCTAGTATATGGCGAGGAAGCCATCTTTCCCATCGAAAAAGAAGTGCCGACATTAAGAGTGGCTATCGAAGCCAGGATGGGAGAGGAAGAGTCATTAAAGGAAAGGTACATACAACTGGTCAAGCTGGAAGAAAAGAGACTCATCACACAACAAAGTTTGGAAGCTATTCAGAAGAGACGTAAGGAGAGGCATGATAAGAATCTCAAGACCTATGTGATTCAAGAAGGGGATTTGGTGGTAGTTTATGATAGTAAATATTATAAATTCCCGGGGAAGCTACAGACAAGATGGGCAGGACCGTTTAAGGTGGTGGAACTCAATTCCAATGGTTCCATGCAAATTCAAGATTTAGGAGAAGAATATGCTCCCGTGAAGGTTAACGCGCTTCGAGTTAAACCATATTTCACGTGACAATAGGACGGGAGAAGCTAGAAGAGATCCAAGCAGAAAGACGAAGTAGACTCCTTGTACATACATGTATAGTTATATATATGTATAGTTATAATTTTTGTTGTCATAAATATTATCCTGTGCTAGCTCAAGAATTTTGGACTTCTAATTATTTTTCTTGTGTTGTGCAGAGACTGTTAGGAGCTAAGTAACAAAATGGCAGATCAAATAACGCAACTCTACTTGTACAAGTTAAGGATATATTTCTCGGACCAAATATTCGCCCGCATGGACATAGATGTCGACGACTTTGAGACGGAATATGATGTAGAGGAAGCGCATTGGCTGGTATGCTTTATAAACCAGGGTTTGGGTGTTGCATTTTACATTGAGTGTTTTGAGGAATACCTGACTCGACATGTAGGATGGGCGGGAGATCGATATTACTATTTCGATCCTTCGAGGGAAATGCCTAACGAGGAAAACGATATCACCTGGGCTTGGGCAGATGTGCTAACGATAGGGAGTGATGACGGAGCTCCTGAAGTTGAGCCTGACTCGCCCTAGGGAAGTTGTCGGGATGCGAGTACGATGTGAGGCTACATGAGACATCCCAGAGACCCACATTCTAGATCGTCTAAGGATAGGTACATGAGGGACTAAGGCATAGCCGGCTGTAGTTACCAAGTGAAAAGTCAACTCGATGAATACATATGTAGTGTCTGTAATTGAAAGAATGGAGTGAAGAGGTGGTTGATCTGTCAAAGGCTAGAGTGTATATGTTTGCATGCATGTGTGGGAAAAGTGGGAAAGTCCCTTTCTTCCTCTCCCTAATTCTCAGGACTTGGGTAAATTAATTCACTATGAAAAAAAAAAAAAAAATATTGTGTTGTTGTGATCGTACCAATGCACTATGGTGGGCTAGTAGGTGGGTGGATTTATCCTAGCCAGGTGGTTAGGACCATGAGCCGCAGCTAGTTTCGCCATAGGCTTGGGATGTATATGTTTATGTCTTAGCTACGCGCCATAACGGGTTGGTAGGTAGGTGGAACCATTGTGGCCGGGCGGTCACAACCATGATCCGTACCCAGCTTCGTTATGGGCTAGCTGATATATGTTATGTGTTATCATTGTGTGTTTGTGTGTTGTGCGCTGCATTGCGTTGGTAGATGGGTGGAATCAACCTGATCGGGTGGTCAGGTCCACGAATCGCATCCAATGTCAATACAGGCCAACGTGTGATTAAAATAAAATTTACCTATGAAATTATTCCCCACTCCTGAGGGGGAGAGAGAGAGAGGAGAGGGCGATGATCGCCTGGAAGGGAACGTTATTTTCTTGTGTGATTGGTATGTGTTGACTTATGACAGATCAGCTCACTTTGAAACAACATTCTTGAAGGCACGGAGACTGTATATGTACTTATGGATGAGGCTTTAGCGAGGTAATGCAACGGTCTTGCTTTATAACTTGTGTGCTCTATCTGAGGGTTTTTCCAGTGTGTGGGGCACTCTCGGGTTTTTTATATCGGTCTTGACTTGTACTCGAGTCTCGATAGCTTTTGTAGGACGATGATGGGGATTCTTCAGAAGTGTATAGTCATGGAATAATTGTACATAGCGAATGGTAAGTGCAATAAGGGGGTATGCATTTTGGGTATGTTGCATCTCCTGTTGGATTCATTTCAGTTGTTGTTGTTGTTTATTTCGGTACGTTCTTTTCTGTTTTCTAGCCATGATGGTTGTATGTGTAAAACATGGAAAGGTATGCATGTGTTATTTTGGTTGAGACAATTTTCAGAATGGAATGCATGAGCAATTTGATGCATGATGGAAATGGAATTGCATGTATGTCCGTGTTCTTGGATCATTTTGTAAATGAATAAGTTGTATGTATTCATGAGTATTTTTTAGTACTAATGGCTTCAATGAGTGCAAGTTCAGTGGAAGTGACGGCTTGATGAAAAGGTATGCAACCAAGTTATAAATTGACATGTTCATGGTTGTTTGGATTTTATTGCAGCATGTAGTGGCTTGTCGAGGACGACTTCGCAAATAAGAAGAGGGGAGTATGTTAGCTCAGAAAATGGTCGGTTTTAATGCACTAATGTGGTTCTATTTGGCAGGAAAATGCGTTTGATTTCAGGTACTTGAAGAGTGATTCGATGATTGATGGGAATTATTTGGAGACTTTCCAAAGAAAGCATGGATCAAAACATGGGTAGAAACGAAAGTACTATGGAACCCAAGTCTCGGGTTGAGAGAGAATGGCTTGCCATAAGTCTCGAAGGTGCCAAGGAGGATGCCATAGAGCAGAAAATGGGGATCATCGTCGAAGGAGAGGAGCTGCTTCAAGTGTTTGGGGTCGACCTCAGTGGCTGACAAGATTTTGGGGGGAAAAGGCACTTTCTAGAGGCAGGAAAGCACTATCAAATTCATTTCAAGACTTGTTGCTGTTTGCTTGGACTCCTTGTGTTATGCTATTTACATATTGATAAGAGATTATGCAGTGCATGGTTCGATTTGGGCTTCTGTATTAGTGCTCTACCTCTATAGAATAGAAAGGAAATCTAAATGCAATACTCTGAAGGAAGAAATCTGAATCACATGGTTGCAACTCGTCCTATTTCGGCTTCAGTCTTCAATGTTTCACAAGCATGAGATGAAGGGCTGTGTATATCACAAATTTTAAAGGTTGCATTGCGTGGATGAAGTGTATGGGCTAAAGAAAACACAATTAAATGACTGGATTAGAGATGGATAGGGTGCTAAAGATATTCTTGGAGGCTGCGCTTGCCCTCGATTTTTTTTTTTTTTAACTTCTATAAAATTTGATGCGGCCCTGCTATCAAAGGGGGGGAACTTGTTTTTTCGGGGCCAGCGTTCGAGGGGTATCAAGAGTTAGGACATGTTCGTGTGCGCAAGGATCGATGGCGGCGATTGGAATCACCAGCATGAGCAGTGAGCGCTTGCACTGCTTTTCTCCACAATACGAGGTTGAATGAGGTTATGAGCTAGAGAAGGCTGACCACATCGGCTGAAGCCGAGTTCTATGTTTGATGACTCTGAATATTAAAGTGAAGTCAATATCAGATGGACTTAAGTAGTTCTTAATCTAGAAGAGAAAAGAAGCAAAGAAGGTTAGATTTCTGACTTCAAGCAGAGAAGCTCTTCGGCCTTGCCAGTGTCGTTTAGCTAGGGAGGAAGGAGAGGCTCTGAGACCTTCAAAAGGAGGGAAGATGTTTTTTTCTGCTCTTGAAGAGATTGGCTGGCATCAGTCGTGGAGAAGAAATAAACCGAGGGCCAAGAACCTGAAAAAGGAATTGAGCGAGGGGAAGAAAGCATGATCTTTGTGCAGAGATCGTTGTTCCGAGGCTAGGAAGTTAGGCCTTCTTCAAGCTAGTATGCATCTTCGAGAGATAGGGAAATCATATCAGCTTGGTAGCGGAAATATCAATGGACTGGCTATTTTTTGCTACTGGACTTATGTAGGAGGTTCGGACAGAGACGAGTGAGGAGCCCATCTTCTAAGTGAATAGCACATCTTCAAAGAGAACTTGACAAGTCTGATCTGGGATGATGATTGGATACCAGTGGAGATTGTTTGTCGTTGTACATTGAAGGTTAGCTTATGGCATATGCAAGGATTATCCAGTATTAAGAAAAACCTAAACACTTAGCGCTTTGCAAGATAAGTTTTTTAGAGCAGGATGAACAGTGTTAGGATTTTGTTTTTTTAATAATATAGATGTCAGATTGCGTATGTTCCCTTTTTTTCTTTTAGATGATCTGTTAACGCTAATCTCAGGACTGAGAAGTGATCTAAGCTTGGTTATTTACATGTGAATTTGATTGCAAATTTTGCTGCACAGAAATGCTCGAAAAAGTGCCTCTCTATTTCCTTTATAAAAAAAAATATCATTGAAGGAATCTCCCCGTGGAATTGCATCAGTCATCATGGAACTCTCTAGTCTCTAGGATCGTTGTTTTCTTCATAAGTCCATTGGACATTCCAAATGCAACCCGGCTTTGAAGTAGAAGTTTGGTAATTTGACCTAACTCAAACAACATCGCATTTCACACATTTCATGATCACTCTGTAGGTGAACCTAAGGGCTTGAACACAAACCCTTGTGGACATTTTTTGGCATGCACAGAATACCCTCGGTGTGTAGGCTTTGATTCCTGTGACAACATAAATAGAGACATAGGGAGACGGTATTCGAGATGGAGGACGAAGAAGGGTGTGAAATTGTTTGGATGATTGGGTGAGAAAGAAAAGTAGTGAAAAATAAGAGAGGAAGGGAGTGTGTGTGTGTACATAAGGGGGCAAGTGCACATGTGGATGTGGTGTGTGCGAATATGTGTGTGTGTGGGTAGAGGGATATGAGAGTGGATGTGTGTACAAGTGTGTGTGTGAGCATGGTGTGCGAGGATAGGAAAAGATGCTTGAACGGGAAGTAAGTGATTGGGAAAGAGAAAGAGAGAGAGAGAGGTGAAAGAGAGTAAAAGCGTGGGTGGAAATGCACAAGTGTGTGCACTATGGGTGTGAGTAGGTATGTATATGAACTTGGAAGCGAGTATTGAGGAAAAGGATAGGAGGCCATATGTGTGTATGTGGGGGAGTGAACCAAAGGAACTAAGAGTAGGAAAGAGAATAGGAAATGCGAATTAGTTAGAAAGAGAGTGCATGTGCAAGAAGAAGTTTGGGATACATTCAAGTATGACTTGTTGACTTAAACAAGAGGAATGGACCGATTTTGAGTGATTAAGATCAAGTGTAAGCATATCTCGACATTTCTTCTTGGGGAAAGAGACTTTACATTTTGGTGCGTTTGCCGGGAACATATGAGCTAGTGCATAGCCATAAGAAGAATCCATTGTGAGATAATTGTGGGCTCTAGGTAATCCAAGTGGACCAATTCCGAGGGATTTGAACAAAATAAAGTCTCGTATAATCACTTTTTCCTTGGGCATTAGAGCTTAACATGTATACCTGCAGGTTATTTCTCTCTTAATACCTGCATTCCAAAGATAATCATTGAACTCTCGGGATAAGTATTCTCCCCCTCTATCAGACCTCAGTCTCTTCAGCTTTCGACCTGTGATTCTTTCAGCATATGCATGAAAATGCTTGAAGGTTTCAAATACTTCTGATCTTTCCTTCAAAACATATAACGTTATCCATCTCGTAGCATCATCAATGAATAAAACATAATACCTTGAGCCACTGATTGATCCTTCTCTTGTTGGACCCCATACATCTGTATGAATGAGTTCGAGTATCCACTGTGTGTTGTTTCTTCGAACACCAGCTCACTAGCTTATCTCCTAGGTATATCATATACCCATGCGTTGATCTTCTGTCATCTTGACTTCCTACCCAGTCTGAGTCACTGAATGCTCTCAACTTTATATCTGATGTAAAAAGGATAATATAATCCTTCCTTTACAGTTCTTTTGATATATCTAAGTACTCTTTCTCCTGCAACCCAGTGTTGATCCTTCGGACAATGCATGGACTGTGAGAGAACTCCCACTGCATAGCTAAGATCCGGTCGTGTTAGTGTAGCATAAATTAGACTTCCCACTAATGACTGATACTTTCTCATATCTTTAAACTCTGCTCCACTATATTTGCTGAGTATATGATTTACTTCAAGCGGTGTTGAAGCTTCTCTGCAATTCTCCATATTAAACTTCTTCAGTAAGTTTAAGAGATACCTTTCTTGCGTAACATATACACCATGATCTGTGTATGTTAATTCCATTCCAAGAAAGTATGATAACTTTGCTAGATCACTGATCTTAAACTCCTTTTCAAGCAATCTCTTTACTTCTGTAATTCCTCCATCTGGTGTTCCTGTGATTATAATGTCATCTACATAAATACAGATGTAGATCATACCTTCTTCTGTTCTCTTGATGAGTAGACTTGCATCTTCCTTCGAACTTTGGTATCCAAGTTCATTGAGATATTTCACAAGTCTGTAATTCCAAGCTCTTGGAGCTTGCTTCAGTCCGTAAAGTGCTTTTCTTAATCTGCAAAAAAAATTTGGGTATTTGAAACTTACAAACCCTTCCGGTTGTTCCATGTAGACTTCATCTTATATATATCCATTCAGAAATGCATTCTTTATATCTAGCTGACTTAGCTTCCATCCTTTTGATGCTTCTATAGCAATCACTGTCCTTATGGTTGACATTTTTGCCACCGAACTAAACGTCTCATCGTAATCTATGCCATGCGTCTGAGCATAGCCCTTGACAACCAGTCTAGCTTTGTATCTGGCTATTCTTCCATCTGCAAGTTTCTTAACTTTGAAAACCCATTTATTTTCAATTACTTTCTTACCATTTGGTTTAGGAACAAGTTCACATGTCTTGTTCTCCTCCAATGCACTAAACTCTTCTTCCATTGCTTCTTCCCATTGCTTCTTTCCTTTAGCTTCATCATAGTTCTGAAGTTCTTCATCATCTTTGACCATATATGCATAATTTTTCTGAGTTATATGTGAAGTATCACAGGAATACCTTTCTGGTTGTCTTCTAGTCCTGCTTGACCTTCTTTGTTCACATTCTTCATAAGTGTATGAATACACTTCCTCATCAAGTATAGGAATTTCTTCATTCCTTCTTGTTAATCCATTTCTGGATGTACTTGCTTGCATATAGTCTTCGTCTCTATTCACCTGCACAATTGATTTTCCTTTCTCTTTTCTTCTTACCTCTTCTTCAAATTCTTCCGTTGTGTGACTTTGATCTGTATACCAGCTCTTGTGTTCATCAAATGTCACATCTCTGGAAATGGTAAACTGTTTTGTTAGAGGACTCCATAACCTGTAGCCCATTTGCTTTTCATCATATCCGACGAACACATATTTCTCTGCTTTTGGTTCGAACTTATGTCTGAGTTGTGATGGTACATAAACATAAGCTACTGATCCAAACACTTTGCAATGATCAAGTGTTGGTTTCTTTCCCCACCAAGCTTCATAAGGGGTCATTCCATCTAAAGTTGTACATGGTAATCTGTTTACCAAGTATGTAGCTGTATTTACAGCTTCATCCCAAAGATAATTTGGACAATCCTTTTCCTTTAGCATAGCTCGTGCAAACTCAACTAGAGTTCGTTTCCTTCTTTCTGCTACACCATTTTGTTGTGGTGTATACCTGCAAGTTATTTCTCTCTTAATACCTGCATTCCAAAGATAATCATTGAAATCTCGGGAGAAGTATTCTCCCCCTCCATCAGACCTCAGTCTCTTCAGCTTTCGACCTGTGAGTCTTTCAGCATATGCATGAAAATGCTTGAAGGTTTCATATACTTCTGATCTTTCCTTCAAAACATATAACGTTATCCATCTTGTAGCATCATCAATGAATAAAACATAATACCTTGAGCCACTGATTGATCCTTCTTTTGTTGGACCCCATACATCTGTATGAATAAGTTCGAGTACTTCATCATGTTTGAATCCTTTCTTCTAGAAAGGTAACCTGTGGGCTTTTCCCATCTGACATGCTTCGCACTTCTGAATCATGTGTTGGTTCTGTACATTTGGTAATCCGAGTACTGACTGATTTGAAATCATAGCTTTAATTCCTTTTTCATTGAAATGACCTAATCTCTTATGCCAGAGATCAAGTTCTATAATCACCTTTTCACCATGTGTGAGCAACGCTTGGCCGATGTTCCCTTGTACTCTTAAAGTAAAGAGTCTGCCTTCTTTCTTACCAGAGACAATCTGATTATATCCATTCTCAGGATCTTCTACAAATACTCCTTCATTTGTAAATCTGACCTGAAAACCTTTCTCAACTATCTGTCCTACACTAATTAAATTTTTCGGTATTGTCGGAACATACAAAACATTGGTTAGCAAATATGCTCCACTCTTACATTTCACTCTTCCAATTGAATGTACACTATGCCTCGTATTGTCACCTGTTTGAACAGTATGACTGGAACTACCTCTTTCCAATTGTGACATCAGTTCTATATTTCCTGACAAGTGATTAGAACATCCAGAATCAATGTAAAATACCTTTAGGTCTTCGTTATCTGATGTGCCGATTGAGTTCATCATCAATGATGTATGACGTTCATTTTGTGTGTCATTTGCGTAGTTGTTGTAGGTGGTGTTGTAGGATTGATTCTATCCCCAACTACCATAGCCTCCTCTTTGATTCTATCTTCCTCTTTGAAAATTACTCTGATATCTTCCGCTTCTGCCTCTGCTATTACTGTTCTGATTTTGATTTGATCCTTCTTGATTGTGCCAGCAATCATGAGCCAGATGATTACTTAATCCACAGATCCAGCAAGCCTTCTTGTTGTTAGTCTGACTACCTCTTCCCTTTCCAAAGCCTCTTGCTCTTCCTCTGCCGGTGCCTTTACCTCTTGCATAATAAGCCTGAGAACTCGAATCTTCTTCATCTTTTGACTTACCTTTGTCTGCTTTCTTCTTGTTCTTCATGTACATTGCAAAACTTTGTCCTTTATCTGCATCTCCTTTCAGGTCTTGCTCATATGTGAGCATCAAACCAAGCAACTGATTTAAATCTGGTACAAAATTATTTAAAGAAAGTTCAGTTGAGAGTACAAAAGGTTTCCACCTTTCATCTCCTCTCAAACCTGTTAGCAGTTGCGCTATCAATCTGTGATCTTCGACATCTTCATTTATGGATCCAAGACTATCTGCTAGATCCTTCATCTTGGTAACATAGTCACTAATGCTTTAATTCGACTTCTTTTTGAACGTTGTGAATTCAGACCATAAGCTAGCCTTCCTAGCTTTCGTAGTATTTTGGAAATGATCTTCCAACGCACTCCATATGTCCTCCGCTTTCTCCAGACCTCTAATGTGCGGTAGTAGATGATCTGTAACGGTATTATAAATGTAAGCTCTTGCCGTTGCATCTTTCTTCTGCCACAGCTTCAAGGCTTCTAATTCTTCCTTTTCTGGTTGACTATCATCTTCGAAAGTTGGCTTCTTTTCTTCGCCGGTCACATACATCATTAAGTCCTTACTCACAAGTAAGGCTTCCATGCGCATTATCCATGCGGGATAATTATCTCTGTCCAATTTATCAATTTGGACATGATCTGCCATGATCTTCTTGTTTCTGTTACTTCCAGTGAGTGTAATATTAAAGGGTTTTACCTTTTGTAAACCTTTACCTTGAAAATGACTTTGGAATACTTCTTGATACCGTTTGTTAGCTTTCACCTTCCTTTATGAAGGTTCTTCGAATTCTCTTGTATCTTCACTTCCCTTTGCTCTTTAAGAATCTTTCTGCTCTTCAGAATCTTTCTTACTCTGTTACCACTTGTGTGGTTCTGGCTCTGATACCAATGATGGTGGTTCCTTTACTCTGAAACCACTTATTGATGGCCGTCACGGCAAAGGCTTGAACCTTGTTAAGCCTGCGGAATTCGCCGCACCACCGAAAAGATGCTAAGCTAGAGTGATATTAGAACACCTCCATAATCAACAGTAGCTTAGCAAGGTTACTGCCACTCAAACATATAAGACTATATTTTTTGAATTTACTAAAATTCAATCGGAACTTCACCGGACTGTCACCGTAATTATACCGGAATCTTACCGGAATCAACTCCTATTCTATTTGTAATTACTTCAAGTGAATATACACGAAGTAAGGAAGTGATGTGTGAACTTCCTTCACTAAATGAACCCTCTCTGAAGTTTAAGGAAAAACTTCACCAGTTCAGAATGCCTCTTTTCGGTCAGACTTTGTACTATATGTACATATCCATTTCACCGAAATCCTTGATGGACTGATAGTAGAGATGTCTAGCTACAAGGTAAGCTATCTCTCATACAAAACCTTTAATTTATTCAGCGAGATACACGTCGTTGTTCTACCGGAAAATACATTTACTGAAAGAACTGTAACTGACCGAAAATGCGTTTACTGAGACAACTGTAATTGACCGAAACATTCGTTTACTGAGAGAATAACTGTTAACAAATTTTATACCGTAACACGAAAATACTCAGGTTTCTTCACATACGAAGAATGCGCACAAACTTCCACATGAACATGTGTTTTCTATTAGAGAAGATGTGTACAAAACTAGCTTGGCCTCTTCTTGCTCAAGCTATGGAAACTCTCCTACACTGAGTAGTTTCTTCTTACCATCTCTCTCCGATGAATACCTGACATTTCAGGTTTCTATTATTCATCTTTACATACGCAATCTCTAGTGTCTTCTAAACCTATTCTTGATTTCTATATGCGCTCTATTCGCACTACGCGCTCTTCTCACGCACGTTCTTGCTTGCACTCACTCTGTCTTCTCATGCACATTCTCTCTTTATATACAGTTTGATTCGGTGTAACGAACTCTAACAAACTCTGATTCTGGAAGATTCTACGCTGTACATAACGGTCGTGAATTTGTCCCTTCACTAAGGCTTTTGATTTTCTGAATACTTTGATTCCGCTTCTCTTTATCTTTCTTTTTCTTTTATGTCTGTCTGTATGTCAAATTCGTGAGTGATTCTTCAACAATTTTCAAAGACAATCATCGGAATTATGTAGTTGCACTGGATGCTATGCAACCCTATGATTTACATGCACGGCCATATGTAGCAGAGCCAGTCCATATGTTGGATGGGTTATCTGATGATGAGGAGGAGGCTTTTCTTAAGACCAATAAGGACCTTATTCCATTAGGTACTCTCGATTTACAGGCGGTAGCAGATAACTAGAGTTCGGCAACTTGTACGGTTGTACCAGTGACCGGAGATGCAGAAGCAGATGATAGCGACGTTATGGATGAAGCAACATTACATCAACTCTTGCAGCCAGCTGATTATGTGGTACAACCTCGACAATTTTATGTACCGGAAGATCAATTAGTAACGTATAATTTGGGTGACACGGTCAACCCACGACCAGTTAAGATTAAGGCAAGATTAGCACAGAAATTCCAAGATGAGTTGGTACAACTTCTTTGTGAATTCTCAAATGTTTTCGCTTGGGACTACCGAGACATGAAGGGCCTTGACCCATGGATTTATCAACATAGAGTGGTACTCAAACCGGATGCGAAACCCATTAAACAATTTAGTTATAGGATGAATCCTAATTATGTGGCACAGGTGAATGCTGAACTTGATCGTTTATTGAAGGTGGGATTTATTATGCCAATTGAGCATGCTGATTGGATATCACCAATAGTGATAGTGCCAAAGAAAAATAAACAGTTACACATTTATGTTGATTACCGAAAACTTAACGCCACCACCGTATCGGATCCGTTCCCTCTCCCCTTTCTTGATACAATGCTCGACAGGGTAGCAGGACACGAAATGTATTCTTTTCTGGATGGCTACAATGGCTATAATTAAGTGAGGATGGTGGAACAAGATATACCAAAGATAGCTTTTATCACGAACTGGGGTGTCTATGCTTGCATCGTAATGTGGTTCGGTTTACGGAATGCCTCGAGTACATTCCAAAGATGTATGCAAGAAGTCTTTTCACCCTACTTGACCACGTTTATGCAAGTATATTTGGATGATTTTTCCTTATTTGGAAAGACTTCAGCGCACCTGTATCATTTACGGTGCTGCTTTGAAAAATGCCGAGAGTACCGATTATGCTTGAATTCGACCAAATCTGTTTTTGTGGTCTCCTGTTGCAAACTAATCGGTCATATTATCTCTCAACAAGGAATAAAAGTCGCTCCGGATAAAGTAGCAACCGTGTTGGAGGCACCAGTCCCAACGACACCGAAAGAAATTATACACTTTCTTGGCCAAATCCGGTGGCATGGCAGACACTTACGGTGGTTAGCTCATTTAGCGACACCGCTTAATCGGCTTATGACCAGCATGCCGAGGAAGTATGAATGGACTCAAGAGTGCCAAAGTGCATTTGATTGGTTGAAGGTCTTATTGATGCAGGCACCGATCCTACAATCACCTCACTGGGAAAGACCGTTTCATGTCTTCGTGGACACGTCAGATATTGCGATTGGTAGTGTCCTCATGCAACAAATTGATAAATGGTTTCGGCCTGTGTATTATGTGAGCCGCCGATTAGCTCCTGCGGAGAAAAATTACTCTGTGACCGAACGAGAATGTCTTGGATTGGTTTACTCCGTGAAGAAGTTTCGGCATTACTTGTTGGGCCGTAAATTTACTTTCCACGTGGATCATGTTGCACTGGTGTACTTGGTTTGGCAGCAGCATTTAGGTGGTAGATTGGCCAGATGGGTTTTACTATTACAGGAGTTTGAATATGAAGTTATTCATCGACCCGGCACAGCACATGCCTTGGCGGATTTTTTTATCTCGTTTGGATTTCGGTGAGTCTCCCAAAGGGGTTGATGACACTACACCGGCCATTTACGTTGCGGAGACAACTTCTGAAGACTTTGCAGAACCTCCTGCTGCTACTACATACTATGATACGTTACTGACTTTCCTCACTGACAGTTGTCTCCCTCCTAATACTCCCACTGCTATGCGCCGGAAAATTGCGGTCTACAGTCGACGATTCCAGCTGATTGTGCGGCAACTGTATTACTTAGATCATACTGGTGCTTTCATTCGATGTATTCCTCCACATGAAGGGGAATCAGTTATTGCTATGGCTCATTCCTTACCCTCTGGAGGACACTTGCAGCTAATCTTACTCACCGAAAAATTTTGCACAGTGGGCTATGGTGGCCTACAATGTACAGAGATGTGGTTCAATTTGTGCAGCAGTGTGATGTCTGTCAACGATCTGGACAGCCCTTGCAGTGACACTTCTTTCCCCTTCAACCAGTTCTACCTTTGGAATCCTTTCAGAAGCGGGGTCTAGATTTTATTGGTCCAATAACACCACCAGCGACCCTCACCAACAATCGATACATATTGACTTGTACAGATTATGCCACTAGGTGGGCGGAAGCTTGGGCTTTACGGTCTGCCACCACTGTTTTGGTGGCAAAATGTTTGATGAAGGATGTCTTCCCGCGTTATGGATTACCTCTAGAGCTCGTGATGGACAAAGAAACATATTTTGCCAACAACTTAATGCAAGTGCTGACTCAAACTTTTCAGATTATGCATAAATTTAGATCACCATACTATCCACGTACTAATGGTCTGGCGGAAAGTACCAATAAGACTCTGTTGAATATGCTCCACAAATTGATTTTGGAATGTCCGGAACGTTGGGATCAACTACTACCTGCAGTATTATGGGCTTACCGGACCACGTACAAAGTGGCTACCGGAACAACTCCGTTTAAACTTGCTTACGGTATAGAAGCTATTGTGCCCATGGAAGTAGTGATACCGAGTCTGCATGTTGCCTTAGCTCAGAAATTGTTGCCGAAAGAATCTTTGCCATTTTGGTTGGATGCCCTCAGAGCATTGGATGAACACCGCTGGGCAAGCTTTATGACTCTCCAAGAAGTTCAGCTTCGTCAAGCCCGTACTCATGACCGCTTCCTAAAGACCCCTGTCTTTATGGTTGATCAACTTGTGTTATTCTATATGCTAAAGCAAACAGATCTGCTGGGAAATTTAAATTACGGTGGTTCGGTCCATACCGGATTGCTGAACAAGTGGGCCCAGTAACTTTTCGATTGGCGACCTTAACAGGTGTTCTCTTGCCAAAAGTGATTAATGGTTCTAAGCTTTGCCCATATCACCAACTGTCTGCTAACCACTGATGTGTACTTAGTCTTGTTTGCGATGTCGGGAAGATTTGCATCTTCCAATTGATGACCCGAAAAATTAAAATATTTATTGGTGAATTCTAAACCTCTTTTATATCACTGTTGATCAGTTGTGCTAATTGGATTAACTATTTTGAAAATGTTATCAGGTATGAAGGATGAAGCAGGACATATGTTCATATTAGGGTTTACCCTAAGTACTTAATTAATGAGTATTTATATTTATACATGCTAGAAACATGGGTATATAACTCTAGTTTATATGATTTATGACAATAGGGTTCATTTGAAGGGTCTCAAAAGGTTCTAATAGGTTCATGTTAAAATTTATGTTCCAAAGGGTTAATGATAGAGTTTATTTAAATGTTAATGAGCTAATGGTAGGATTCCAAAAGGGTTTTAAGGGGTTTAGTGTGCAAGAATGAAGATTAACCTTAGTTTGAAGGGTTGAAACAAATAATATTTAATGAAATTAATCTATAATTTAACATTGGTTAACCTACAAATTTAATTTATGGTTTAATTTGTTACTTTAATAGTGTTTATACTTTTAAATACTAAGGTTCTAATTAATTAAACCCTTAAACTAAGCTTAAATTCATTGATTTATTTAAATAAGAAATATAGGCTAATTAGAATTAAAATGATTAATTAAATGGATAAATAACTAGTGGACTATATGAGTGCTAGGGAAAAGAATGGTTTATAGAAGTTGTGTAACTAAAGAGATTTAAGGAGTGGTCTCAATAGAAAATGCACTTAAAGTGAAAAAAGTTGGTTAAGAGAAAGAGTGGAGAGAATTAGTGAAGATGAAAAGAGAGGAGTAGACATTAAGTGTAATTAAAGTAGAAAAGTTAAACTGGAAAGTGTGGTGGAAGTAAGGAGATTAAAGTGTGGTTGTAGATTAAAAGTTAAAACTAAAAAGAGTGGTTTAGAAATGACTTGTGTATGTATTTAAATGAGTGTTGAGCTCAAGTTTCTCATAATGTTTTTGCAGGTATTCTTCTTTTCTTCTCCATTTTTCATTTATGTTGTGTGTTGTTTTATTGTGTGTGGAGAGATTCGATATCATGTAGCTTTCGCACTCACATGATTGTTAGAATAGAGAGATTTATTTGATAGAGTTAAAAAAAAATAAAAAAAAAGAAGGCTTTTGTACACTCATCAGGAGAGAGAAAGTTAATTTCGCATTTGTAGAGGCTGCTGACGGCTGCTACAATCAATAGAGACCTTTTTGCCCCTTTAATTCTGGCGACAGACAAGCGAGGGAGGAACGCATAAGAAGATCACTAGGTAGCTCGGACTCGCGTTGCTTCATTGCCTTCTTTCTAGTTCCAATCCATCGCGTCCTTGCGTTCCAGATGCTGCATTCTTCTTTTCTGTTTCATTATTATGGTCGCTCGACAGTCGTTCATAGTCTATGCACAATCCATCATGATGCCTGCTCCTGCTCCTGCTTCGGGTCCCAGTAGTGACGGAAAAATTCTCGATCTTGGGATCGCGTACGTGCTTATGTTTGGAGCTCTGGCAGTGGGCATCGATGTCAAAGAGATACAGAGTTAAAGAAAATTTTTTATTTATGTTCTTCTCCCTCCACGAAACTTCAGGTGCAGCGCACGCAGAGAGATGGTGTTGAAGTGAGCTGTAGAGAGTTGAAACATTTGATAGAAGAATGTACTTCCGGTGGCGACGAGCTGTAGAGAGAGAGAGACTTTAAACTTGGCGGCGCTCAAGCACGCAGGGCACGCATTCAAAGATAAAGAGATTACATGGTATTATTTTTCATTATAGAATCATGTACGAAGGATGCGATCATATACTGCCTTCTTTTAGGTCCTCTCCCAGGCTCGATCTTCTATTCGTGCACTGGCTAGCTCTATATGATGCAAAAAGAGCACTACAAAGTAGCACACACCTTGCGGGTCAGGAGTACTCAGAGTTCGAGGCGCAGACAGAGAAGGAGAGAGAGAACGGTAGAGAGAGAGAGAGAGAGAGAGAGAGAGAGAGAGAGGTAGGTAGGCAGAGAGAGAACAGGAAAGAGAGAGAAAGACAGAGGTAGAGAGAGTGAATGAGCATATGTGTGCATTATTGTGTTCATTTGCATAGGATTAAGTGCTTGAGAGCATATTAGGATGTCTAAATTAAAAGTAAGCATGTGTATGAATGCATATGGTTGAATGAGTAATGTGTAAGTGTAGTGGTTTATGAATGCATTTAATGAGATGAGGTACATATAATCGTGTATGAGCATATGTTAGCATCTTTATATATGTGAATGAAAGTATTAACTAGAGAATGTATGAATAGGAATGTATGTCTAACTAAGTTTAAGTTTATATAAGTAAGGTTATAGGAACATGTTTAGATATGGTATAGATACATGGTTTAGAGTACATGTGTGTATGTATTAAACATATGTATGTGCATTAAGTTAAATACATGAATCATGATAGAGTTGATGCATAGTGTGGATATGCAAAGATGCATGTGTTGTTGCATAAAATTAGATGTTAGCATTTGCATTAGAACATGTGCATGAATGTATGTTAGCATGCATGAACATGTGTATGCTTTAATGTATATAAAGTATGTGTTTAATATTTCTCATTAATTTCTTGTAATATTACTAATAGAATAATGTTTTTGCATAAACATTGAAGATTACAATCAATTAAAGTGAAGTGAAGACAATTGAAGTGAAGCGGCAGCCTAAAGATCCATTTAAATATTATTTCTCATTTAGTCAACTATCCAATTGACTAGACATTTATCCAATTTTTTAGGCCTTCCAGTTGTATTAGATTTATTGATTCGAACCATGAGCTTATCAATTAATTTATTTAAGCAGTTTTGCAACAATATTCTTTCCCATTACTTTCATCAAGAACCATTAGCATATCAATTAATTCATTCAAACAGTTTAGCATCATATTGTTTCATTAGTTTTTCCATTACTTTCCTTGATGTCTTCTAAGTTAGATCATGAGTCTGAGCACAGTACTATTGAAAATATTGAAAATATTGAAAATGTTCCGCCAACTCTAGATAGACCAGAACCCTCTAGCTTACCTGAAAGTTTAGTAGAAGAACCCATTATGGAAGTTTCAATCTCATATCAGGAAGCTGTTGCTATGTACGAGGTTGCCCGTCCTTACGGTCCATAGCTAGTTAAAACTATTTACTTTTGGTAAGAAAACTTTAGTTTCAGTCATAGAATTAGGTAATTTATATTGTTTTGTCATTACCGCTACAGACACCCTGCGTGTGCCGAACGATTTAGGCGGATGACTTGATCCACCATCCGAGCATCTCTCACGACCCGACATTGGTGAACCCGACGTGAACAAACGGCGTTGCAGCTCAGGTATAAATTTTAAATTTTGCATTGCATATACATTCATACGATTTTACATCAGTGCAGCTGCATCTTCATCCCTGGAAGCTGTGGCATTTACGTGAGCTTGCAATCTTCTTGGTGTCGAGGGCTGGTCTGGTGACCTGAGCGCCTCCACGAAGATTGGCAAGTAGGAGAACCTCGTCGCGCCACCCCTTTCATCAACAATTGAAGCACAAAATGTTTGCACCCATTTTTAGCAAACTATGTATTTAGGTTTTGATTCAAATCAATAAATGTATTGAATTTCACAGAAAGCACTGTTTTGAGCCTCATCTTCGAGCAGTTGGTATAATTTCTTTACCCTTACATTCTTGGGTGCAAAATTTTATTCAAGGTTAAATTATTGGTATAGGTTAAAGGCAACTGTTTGTTAATCATAGGTTAAGCGTTAATCATAGCTTTACTTGAAGCATATTGGCATAGTATAAACTTATCAAACTGGACTCTAACGGAATTTCAGAATTAGTAGCTGAACATAAGGAAAGAGTAACAAAAGAAGTTCAGGATATAGTTAGAATTGTTCAAGCTAGGTCAAAACAAACTTCAAAAATGGACGAGCTATTTCAAACTATGATGCACGAGACGCAAGGACAAAAAGTAGTTGAAACGTTATTAAAAGATAAAGGGAAATTTACTGGTATGAATGTTACAAATTATTTAGACACGTTTGAGGAATTAGCCAAGTTACACGGCTTGCCTGATACAAAGTGGAAATCCTATCTTGGACGACTTGCCATAGGTACAGTGAAAGCTATTATGGAGCTACATGACAATAAGGAATGGGATGAGTTTAGAAAAGAGCTACATAAAGAATTTTATTTAGAGGACTATAGTCAACACAGTAGAGAGGGATTTATGAAATGGATTAGTTCTCCTAAGCCTCACATTTCTTTAACTCAACTCCATGGCGAATTTATGAAAAGATTCTCTCAATTACCTGAACAGGATAGAGTTGCCCTTACCCCAGATATCATTTTATATTTCCTTAAAATCTTGACTCCAGATATAAGGGTAGAGGTTGAGCGTAGGCTTGAAGAACCGGGAAAGAAATATGGGCTTACAGATGACTGGGGTGTAGTGAAAACTGTAGTTGAGGCGGTTGCTCACATGAACCAACGTAAAACACTCCTTTATGATTCGATGTCTCAACCATCTTCCAGTTTTCCTCCGATTCAGGCAACTAGGAATACACATATAGATTCAAAAGTTGAGCCTACAACATCCACATCTAGAGTACCAACCGAGTTACAATTTGAGATTTTGTTTAACAAGTTGGACAATATGATGCATATGCACGAGAATATGTCTAAAGAGGTAGCGGCTTTGCAGAATGTGGTGTATGCTTTAAACCTTCAAGATAAACCTGCAATGCAAGCTCATCCGACTATTTATCCTCAACCAGTAAATGCTCCAAATCCACCATTAGTAGCTCTGAATCATCCATTAGTACCTCCTAATCCACCTTTTATACCTCCTAATCCTCCAGTTGTACCCCAACCAATTCCTCAACCGATTCCTCAAGCATTTAACCAAAGAAATTTCAATGAAAGGAGAAATGCCAATGTGAGGAGATGTATCTGGTGCGATGCCACAGATCATTTGACTTACACATGTGAAGCATTGAAAGATGCGAAAGAGAAAAGACTTGTAATTGATATTGACAAGCGATTGTGCGACTATAGAACACATTTACCCTTAGCTGCCAATTGGGGAAAGGGAGGGATGCAGAAGCTGTATGAAAACCTTTCTGAGTCTTCGAAATCTGCTTCTGCTGTTAAACTAGAATATGTTGATAGTGACTCTGATTCCGAACAAACAAGGGAAACGAGGAACTACTCAATTGAAGCTTTGATAAAGGCGAGAGATGATATTATGCAGAAAACTGCGTGGAACTCTCCTGTCGATCAATTCTCGATATATTCGCATATTGCGAATGTTGAAGAGAAAAGAAAGAGAGATGATGAGCAAGATATAAATGATTCAGGTAGACGAATGACTAGAAGTAAGATGAGAGATGAGCCGAAGCCTAAGAAAGTTCAGTTTGAACAAGGCGAAAGTTCTAAAACAAATGAGGAGCGAAGAAAAGAAATTAGGGAGGGTAAACAACCTGTGTTTAGTGAGCCAATTCAAACATCAGACAAAGTAGAGCAAATTCCTAGAACTGAAACAAAACATGAAGAGAAACCAGAAAAGAAACCAAAACGAGTACCGAAAGCTATTCTTATTTCTGAACTTGAACAAAAAGTTGATTCGAAAGAAATATTGTATGACATCTTATTAAAAAGTGCAGTAACAATGACTTTAGAAAAAATCTTCTCAATAGCAAAAATTGAATTTAAGGAAAATTTTATTAAACTAATTAAAAGGAAGAGATTCCCTCTGTCACAAGAGGTAGAGATGCAAGATGTTGCCGATGTAACTCACTTGATTCATGAATCTCTTTTAGACTCAGAAAATGAAGAAGATAATACCTGTAATGTGAACAAGAATTTCTTAGGGCCGATTGTACCAGATGACGAAACAAAAAACTCAGAGAGTGATTTTAGAAAAAGTTTTTGGGCGAGAGGCACACCGGAGATTAAAGTTAACTTAGGAGATCAGAAGAGATCATATTCTGCTTTAGCCCTAATTGACTCTGGGTCTGAAATCAATGTGATTTCGAAAGGATTATATGATAAGTTTAAATGGCCTATTGATAAAAATCACGGCTGGATAATGCGAACCGCGGACAATGGTTGTGGATCACTCCTAGGAGCATGTGCCAACATACCTCTAATGATAGGTGGAATCTCTGAGACATTCCACTTTTTCATTCAGGACAACTGCTCTTATGAAATTATCTTAGGTCAACCATTTATATGTGAAGCCAGAATGGAGACTAAAGTAATAGATGACGGCTCAGCATACGCAAGAATTAGATCTAAAGATGATCTACAATCGCTCCAAGTTATGATAGTCAGCCCAAACCATGTACAAAATAGGGAGCAAATTAGGAAGACGCCCATCCGTTCTCATGAAAAGATACGTGAAGATCATATGCCTCTTCGTGAGTTTGGAACTTATTATGATCAAAATTTTGCCTAGATGCCACTGTTGAGCGAGACAACGGTGGTTCTTGGTTTGATGTCTCGCACCCATCTGTAGATACTTTAGATAGTTTTTCTTTATATTTCCCTTCATCATATTTGCAATTCAGTCATTATAAACAAATTCCTAAAAAAATTATAAAACATTATGAAAAATTTTATAAAGAGAAAGGATTCATTTCAACTGATGAACACATTGAAACCGTAATTGAAACTTTATCTTCAAACTCATTGATTGAAGAACTTCAAAATATTTTAACCCACAAGGGAAGAGCAAGAAAGGTTGACCACATGGTGTGCAAAGGATGCTCTTGCTAGGTCTTATCTACTAAACTCAATATCTGATTTCTTATTGCCTCGCATTAGGAATTGCAAGACCTCCCAGGAGACTTGGGAAGTACTCTCATCATATTTCTCATCAAACACAAGATCTAGGAAGAAGCAACCCTAAAGAAGCAACCAAAGATTATGTAACCAAGATGAAGGATGTGGCTGGACAGCTTGCAAGCATTGGAGAGGAGATAGAAGAAGAACACATAGTAATGTAGAGCATTAATGGCATCAAAGCTGATGATAAGTTGGAGTCCTTCACAACAGCAATGGACCTTTATATGGATATGCAAATACCTGACCTCAACACCTTGATGGGGCAACTCTTCACCCATGAGACAAAGCTTAACAAGAATGGTGATAACTCTAGAGGTAACCAATCTTCTACCCTTTATATAGATAAGAATAAAAGTAAGGATAAAGGTAAAAGCAAGAAGAATGAAGAAGCGGCTAGTATCTCTCAAGTTAACTGCACAGGTAGAGGAAGAGGTACTAGAGGAAGGGGTAGATGAGCAAACCAAGGCAAGGGGAGATCCTACAACACTCCACCTTGCAACATCTATGGCCTTAACAACCACACCACAAAAGAATGCTTCAAGGACACAAGGAATCAAAGGGGAAGGGGCCTCCATAGAGGTAGCTATGGACAATCCAGAAGTAGATTCAACAATGGAGGAAGCAATTACAATCACAACTACAACCAAGGATACAACAACAATTATCAAGGTGGTTTCAGAGGAAGAAAAGATTATAACAAATACACAAAAGACCAAGAGGATTCTCTACTCATCTTGAACATGACATCGAAGCAAGGTAAAGATGATGAGCACCTTTTCTATATTGATTCAGGTTGTTCCAATCACGTGGTTGGAAATGTAGCATTATTATCTGATCTTGAAGAACCCAAAGGCAAGCATGAAGTATAGAGAGGTGATGACACTAAACACTCTGTCAAGAAAATTGGAAATGTCAACGCTTCATATGGTAACATGAACCTCTTAAACAAGGTTTATATGTACCAATCATAACCAAAAACCTAATTAGTATTGGACAGATTATTGAGAAAGGCTTACAGGTCAGATTTACAAGGCATGGAGCATATGTGGAAGACTCTCAACAAGGCTTCAAGAGGATTGCTAAAGGTGAGAAATCTGGTAGACCCTTTACATTTGAGATTGAGGAAACCAAAAACATAGCACTCTTCAATTACAAAGATCACACTCTATCTGAACTAGAGATATGGCATAAAAGAATAGGTCACATAGGAGAAAGAACACTAAAGCAAATATGCAGGGATCAAAGTGTGCTTGGCATCCCTAATGTGTCCAAGCAACACATGATATATAAATGTGGAGCATGCCAATTTGGCAAAGTTCACAGGTAACCATTCAACAGAAAGGGGTACATGTATGAAGACTACTTGGAGCTTGTACACACTGATGTGTGAAATCCTAGCAAAGATCCATCAATCTCAGGTTCAAGGTACTATGTTTCATTTATAGATGATTATAGTAGATGGATAATCCTTTATTTCATGAAGCATAAGGATGAAGTATTTACTTGTTTCAAAAAGTATTTGGCATTAGTTGAGAACCAAACAGGTAGAAGCTTGAAGAGGATCAAATCTAATGGAGGTGGTGAGTACTTTTCACATGAATTTGATGTATTCTTTTTGGAAAGTGTATATTCATTGGGTATAACCAAAACTAGAAGGGTTATAGGCTATACAATCCCACTAACAAAGGATTCAATAGCTAGTAGGGTAATAGTGTTTGATGAAAATAATCATGGTTTGAAGATGATTTCAGGAAGATTAAGTTACCTTATGATTTGGAAAGTGATTTTCCAACTCTCACTCAAGAAGATCAACAATTACCAGAAGATATCAATTCAGAGGATGAAGAGCAAATGGATTTCAAGGCATGGAAGTCAAGAGGAAAGACCAAGGTCAAGCAATTGGAGGACATTCCAGAGCCCTCCAATCAAGCACTCACGAGATCTTAAAGGGAGAGTAAAAGCCCATAAGGTATGGCTATGACACATCATTAGTCACCAAGCATTTTGTGTATATCACTAAAGACTCCTTGAGAGAAGAAACTTCTTCATTTGAAGATGCTAGTAAGAGGAAAGAATGGAGAGAAGCCATGTAGGAAGAAGTTGAAGCATTGCAAGAGAACAATACTTGGGACTTGGTTCCTAAGAAGCCAAGCATGAAGGTAATAGGATCCAGGTGGATATATAAAATCAATAAAAAGTTAGATGGTTCTATAAACAGGTACAAGGCAAGGTTAGTGGCAAAGGGGTATGCTCAAACCCATGGAGTGGACTATGAAGAAACTTTCTCACCTGTGGCTAAGATTCCAACAATTAGGGATTTGGTAAGTGTTGCTACCTCTAAGAATTGGAATCTATATCAGTTAGATGTCAAGAATGCATTTATAAATGGATGGATATCAGAAGAAGTGTATATGGCATAACTACCCGTGTTTGAAGATAAAGATAAACCAGGTTTTGTATGCAAGCTAAGGAAGGCACTCTATGGCCTAAAGCAAGCTCCTAGAGCTTGGAACCATAGGCTTGTTATTTATTTGTAGGATCAAGGTTTTGTGGCTAGCAAGGCAGATTCTTCTTTATTTATAAAGAAGACCAACTCAGAAATTATATACTTATGTGTCTATGTGAATGAAATTATCATTATATGGAATGATGCTAATGGCATCAAGCAGGTTAAATCTCAACTAATGGAAGAATTTAAAATCAATGATCTTTTTTTGTTAACATACTTTCTTGGCTTAGAACTTGTGTATACAGATTTTGTTGTATTTATTACTCAGAGAAAGTATATCCATGATATGTTGGTAAAATTCAA
Organism: Ceratopteris richardii; assembly: GCA_020310875.1. Lineage (NCBI taxonomy): Eukaryota > Viridiplantae > Streptophyta > Polypodiopsida > Polypodiales > Pteridaceae > Ceratopteris > Ceratopteris richardii. The sequence continues at coordinate 109,666,671 of CM035441.1, read as the reverse complement.
GATGGAGAACACCAATATTGTAGGTACATCCATGGAACTCAACCATAAGCTTAGTTCTCATGAAGGAGAACTCCTTGAGGATGTTACAGGTTACCAAAAACTTTTTGGGAGTCTCAATTATGCAACCCTAACAAGAGCAGACATTGCTTATGGAGTAAGTACATTAATTTAGTTTATGCATGCACTAAGGAAGCCTCATATGGAAGCTGCCAAGGGGGTGGTAAAGTATCTAAAGGGTACCATAAATGAAGAGTTGTTTTACCCATTCACTTCTCACTTAGACATAAAGATGTATTCTGATGCATATTGGGCTGGCTCCAAGGATGATAGGAGGAGCACCTCAGGATACTTGTCTTTTGCAGGTTCAAAGCACATATCATGGTGATCTAAGAAACAAGCAATTGTGTCTTTATCATCTACAGAAGCAGAATACAGAGGCTTAATAAATGCAACTCAAGAGACTATGTGACTCAAGCAACTCTATGCAGATTTAGGGTTTCATTCTTACACTCCAATGATCTTTGCAGACAACACTAGTTCACTTCATTTGGTTGTTAATCATGTATATCATGCAAGGACTAAGCACATTGAAGTGCACTATCATTATGTAAGGGAGAAATTGCTTAGCAAGGATAGTCAACTATCCTATGTATCAACTCATTTACAATGTCTAGATATACTCACAAAGTCTTTGGATGGAACCCAGATGAATAGATTCAAATTGATGATTGGTTTGCAGGAGATCAAGGAGGAATGAAGACCAAGCATGTTAGGCTTGAGGGGGAGTTGTTGGTGCAAGAGAATCCAAGCCCACATACTTGGATGATTAGCATATTTATCATGAAGCCTTATATGATCAATCCCTTGTAAAATCAAGTAGATTTACTCTTGTAAAAGTGCACTACTTGCATGTGGAGTTAGAAAAGCATCAATCTAAATTCATTTGGTAGTTGATTAATGAGAGAATATATCCTATAGTTTAGGATCTACTTTTAGGTGAACTTTTGAATTTGAGTTCAAAAGGTTGGCTCCAAACTCAACTATAAAATGAGGATCAAAAGACCCACATGATATCTTGACCTCATGAGATCATTTAGAAAAGGCTACATTATGATTTGAGAGCTCACTCCATAGCTCATTCACTCTTCTCACATTGTGCAATTGATTATTTCCAATGATATTGTATTTGTGCATGTTTAATACATATATTTCATTATATCTTCACTTCACTTCTCTGCCATGACTACATCAATACAGTGATCTTCGCAGAGCTTGTTCTAAGTGTATGATTGATCATTTGCAGTGATTTAAAGCATGATATATTCATTATACTATCTACTATATTGGTAAAAAATCTCATTATCATTGCTTCTCTGAATTGTGAGATATTATCACTTCATTACTCTTTGCTCTGTTGACTGATGCATCCTGAAAATGTTGGGACACTCCTATGATTTGCTAAACATCATACTCACCATGTATTTCGTCTTTTTTAGTGAAATAACTCATGATTGGTAGCTATCTAAGTTAATTAGACATCACCAAAAGGAATTAGGCTAATTGCTATTGTGCTCAGAGCACTGTTCAAATTATTGAATAGGTGGACACAAAAATAGCGAGTCTATGACCTTGAGTCAACTTTCTACTTATATGTCTTGATCCATTGATTAGTGGATCATGTTCCAAACAACATAGGTGATTATTTATGTTCACTAGCAAGATAAAGGGGCCCACTACACTCTCCAGTAATTGTTATTGGCTGGTGTGAAGTAGGTTTAAGCAACACCACTTCATCTCTTAAGACTATCCACCATCTCCTCCAACAACACAAGCATAGAGCGAGTGGGAGCTTTGCAAGAACTTCATTAGTTCTTGCATCAGTCAGATGTGAGCTTGAATCTTATCGATATGAGTCTAGAGCACTTTGAGGTGCATGGATACACCTTGTTTTAGGCAGTTGGTGTAGGTTGATCCGTATGGGTTGAGATCCGGACTCTTCCTATACATTCTTGTATAGACCTACATCATTCTTTGTATGTGCTACCACTTATGGTCACATTGACCCTTAAGTGGGAGATTGTTGGGGATGTAAGGATCATGCGACCTTACCTCTATGTTCATATATATACATCATTTATAGAGCATTGCCGTAAGGGAGATCATTATGTGGGTTTTGAGGCTCCCATGCATATGTGCATCTCTCTCTTCTCTTCTCTCTCCCTCCATCTCCTCCTTGCTCCTCTTGTCCTGCACACTAAGGCCCTTCAAGAGCTAGGGTAGGTCCTATGTTGGTTTGTTGGACCATGTTCACCACTTGACCACCCTACTTCCAAGCTTCTCCAACATCTCCAACTTCTTTCAATAATTTCGATTACAAGATCACCCATGTAGGGAAAATAATACAAGAATATGTAAATGATACAAGAAGTCCCACAACTCGGGACTAATAGGTATGGATAACTTGATAAGAGATGATACAAGAGATCCCACAACCCAAAACTATAGATATGAAGCCGAATATCAGGATTACAAGAAATTCCTTCATGGAGATGGACTAGATACAAGAAATAACTAGAAAAGGTCTTGTACTACAAAATTACAAGAGGACAAGACTAGAGTCCAAGAGCTAGACTAATCAGGACTAGAACAAGGAAATGCACAAGAACTAGAACTGGAACTTTGAAAGGGCTTACTTGGTTATCATGACTCCCTAAGCTTCCAAGATTGACATTGGCAAGAATGAGTATGTTTGTGGCCAAACCCTCCTTATATAGGTTTTTAATGGCATTTCATCAATAGCAATTATGAATTGATGATGTCATCGATGACATCATCAATTTGAAACATGATGTGTGGATATCAAAATCAAGCAAGTGGACAGTCATTCTTAGGGTTTTGGCACATTTTGAACACAATGAAAGCATTAGGTTCTCCAAATTCTTAGATATAGAAAGTGTTGGCACATTTGGCAAGCCTTGATGCTTGACTAATTTTACAATAAGCAAAACTATTCATAAGAATGCAACCAGACAGGTACCCACGTGATGCTTCTCAAGTAGGACTCATAGGACCTCTATTATGTGGCCCTACTCTTTCATGGTTTGCACCTATCCTTGAGAAGGATATGGATATTTTGTATTATTTCAGGATTTCACATCTTCTTTTGGAGATACCAATTGTTCATGTGTTGCCAAAACAAAGCTTAGGGAACTACATCAAGGAAGTAGTCCTACATCTACCTATGCATCAAAACTTGGCAAAATCATGTTGATATATTTAGGTAGTGATGTGTGTGAACACTCTAGGACTGTCGAGGCACTTTTTTCCCTCTTTAGCAGGTTTTTTTCCCCCGACTTGTATATATGTCTATTGCCCTAATGGGCTACTTATCTTTGTACATTCTCTAGTAATACATTTAGTATTGTGTGTTGTGCTCCAAGCTTCTTCTCCTTCCTTGTGTTGCTCGCATGCTTCCACAGACGTCTATCTCCAACAATTGGTATCAGAGGAGGTCGTCGCTTCATCTAGGGCGCCGTCGACACTCCTCCGATTGAAGTCTCATAATCGTACAAATTTTGGTGAAAATACTCAACGTGTTTCCGAGATCAAAACAGTTTCACTTTGTGGTGCCGAAATCGCAATCAGCTCGTTTCGGCCTCCGAACGCACTATCGCAGTGCTTGTGCAGGCTATTTCATATTTTTGTGCCAAAGATATATACCAGTTTTTGTTTGCCCGTATAAGGGTCTCAAAGTTTGCTACAGGTCTAGCGGAATTCGTCTCCGCAATTCCGTTCAAATTTTTGAGATATAGTCAATTTTTTGCATCAAGGTATTTTAGTCACCGGCCATGGCTAAAAGTAGTGACGTATTCCGTATGTTGGTTGTTGAGGATAAGTTGGATGGTACCAACTACCCGTTATGGGCTTATATGATGCAACATGTGTTGGTTGCAAAAGGACTGTGGAACATTGTGCAGGGTGTCAAAAAACGTCCTATCACACCAGCAACTGTTACAACTGCAGGTACTGAAGCTGATGCAGAAGGTTTTGAAGATGATGATATTCTGCATATTCCTGTTCGTGCTGCAGTTTTTGCTGCACCTACTACAGAGCAGATTCGCTAGGATGGCAGAGATGCCCAGGCACATGCATTGATAGCTTTTTCTGTCAAACATGCCATTATTCCTCACATTCGCTCTTGCAGAATAGCTAAGGATGCTTGGGATACACTTACCACATTGTACCAAGCTAGGAATGAGGCTCGTGTTGCTTAGCTCTGAAAACATTTGGAGAGTGAGCACATGAATGAAGGTGATTCTATGGACAGTTTCTTAACAAAGATCAAAGACTTGAAGGAGCAGTTGACTTCTGCTGATGAGGCTATACCAGATAGCTCACTTGTGCATACCGTTCTGAATGGTCTTCCTGATTCATATCAGAGTTTTGCTTCTACTCTGCGGTTGATGATGAAAGGCAATCCAAATGCCTTATCATTTGAGGAGTTAGTCTTTGTTCTGTTGCAGGAAGATCAGTCCAGACAGAACAGGTCCATTATGCGAGTTGTAGATCAAGCTTTCCTGGCTAGTCAGAAGGGCAAAGGAAAATGGAGCTCTTCAACTAGTAAGCAGAAATCTTCTAATTCTGCACATTCGAAGAAGGAAGATAAAGATGAGAAGAAATCAAAAAAGCAGAAATTGTTTTGTAAGTACTGTAAAGGAAATGATCATATCATAAAGAACTGTCCAAAACTGGGTGCTAAAGAGGCAAAGACGAAAGAGGTTGGAATGGTTGTTGCAGAGGCCTCTACACCAAAAACAAAGTCTCCTAATCTTGTGCAGGAAGAAGAATGGGTGTTTACTACTGTCTGCAGTTTTGACCCATCTTCTCATGAGCAGTGCATGTCTGCAGTAGACTCAAATGTTTGGTATTTTGACAGTGGGGCGGCCAAACATATTACCTCGCAGCACAGTTTCTTCTCTTCACTCGAGCCTGCCCCTATAGGGAATACTGTTCCATGCACCAACAACTCCTCTTATCCTGTTATGGGAGTTGCTAAGATCATTTTGACTACTGCTGATGGTAGTTCTTTCACTTTGTCAGATGCTTTATTTATGCCAGGGATCAAGAAGAACCTGTTATCAGTTTCTGCATTAGCCAAGATTGGCTTGGTTGTGAAATTTATTGATGACAGGTGTACAGTTCATGATCTATCAAATGACGACGTGATTATTGCTTCTAGCATTTTATGTCGTGGGTTGTATAAGCTCATAGACTATGAAAGATATGTAAGTGATTCGGCATGTGCAGTACATGATTCTCAGGCTATGTTAGATGCAAAGCTTTGGCATGCACGCTTTGGTCATCTGAATTTTGCTAGTTTGCTACGCCTACAGAAATCTGAAATGGTGTCCTCTTTGCCCAAACTTGAGGCACCTGGAAAACATGTTTGTGAAGGCTGTATTTCGGGCAAAATGCAGCATTCCTCATTTCCAAAAGATGGTTCAGTTCGGGCTACTCAGAAATTGCATCTTGTACATAGTGATGTCTGTGGTCCTATGCAGACACCTTCTTTTGGAAATTATCTTTACTTCGTGACTTTCATTGATGATTTTTCCAGGCATGCATGGGTATATCCATTGAAGGCAAAGTCCGAAGTGTTCATGTGCTTCAAACAGTTTTTGGTTTTGGCTAAAAATCTATCAGCATGTAAAATGGGCACCCTCCGTTCAGATCGAGGGGGGGAATATATGTCTTCTGATTCTAATGCATTTCTGGGTGAACGTGGGAAAAAACACGAGTGTATAGTGCCATTTACACCTCATCAGAATGGAGTTGTTGAATGAAAGAACAGGTCTCTCATGGAGATGGTGAGGTGTATGGTCAAGAGTCAAGCTTTACCACATAGTTTCTGGCTTGAGGCTGTCATGTGTGCAGCATATGTATTGAACATGTGTCCCACTAAAGCACTGCAGTCTATCACTCCATATGAAGCTTGGCATGATCGCAAGCCATCTGTTGCTCATCTACATGTTTTTAGTTGTTTGGCATATGCATTAGTGCCCAAATAACATCACAGAAAATTGGATGATAAAGCAGTAAAATGTATTTTTGTTGGGTACAGTTCTGAAAGTAAAGGCTATCGTCTATATCATCCATAGACTAAATGCATTCTGGTTAGCCGTGATGTTGTTTTTGTGGAGGATGCTATTCAGCCATTGCTTTCATGTACTAAGGAGACATTTGTTAGCTCCAAAGACATGTATGATACTTTGTTGCCTCTCTTTACAGGTGAAAAGTCTAGTGCTGGTCCTAATAAGGTAACTTCTCAGCCTTTGAATATCTGGCCAAGTAATTCAGTTTGCTGTCTCACAGATGTGCAGGTTTATGCATTGCCCAGGAGTCAAGCATTGGCAGGCGGTTAAGCGTATCTTTCGCTACTTGAGCGGCACTCAGCTACTTGGGTTGTTTTATCCCAAGGGGGGATCACTACCGCCAGATTTGCATGCTTTTTTTGACTCTGATTGTGTTGGTTGCTATGACACTTGTGTATCCACTAGTGGCTTTTGCTTCATGCTTGGTAGCTCATGTATATCTTGGTTGAGCAAGAAGCAGCCTACTGTGGCCACTTCTAGTTGTGAGGCTCAGTATAGGGCAGCTTTCACAATGACTGCTGAGTGTGTGTGGCTCAGACGCCTTATGGCTGATTTGGGTGTTGGTTTGTCTTCTGCCACCACCATCCTCACTGACAGCCAGAGCGCATTGGCAATTGCGAGGAACCCTATGTTCCATGCTCGCACTAAGCACATTGAGGTGCATTATCATTATGTCAGGGAGAGCTTCTCTGTTGGGGAGATCAGCTTGGCATATGTGCCCATGCAGGAGAACATTGCAAACCTTTTCACGAAGGCTCTGCCTAGGGAGAAGTTTGAAGCTTTCCGCAAAGCTTTGGGCTTACTTCCTTTTGTGGAGTCATTTCCACATAGCTTGGCACTTCCTTATACATCAGTGCCAGCTACTTGTTCACCGCATCACTCCCAGGGGGGATTTGTGGATATAATTAGGTAATGATGTGTGTGAACACTCTAGGACCACCAGGGCACTTTTTTCCCTCTTTAGGAGTTTTTTTCCCCCGGCTTGTATATATGTCTATTGCCCTAATGGGCTACTTATCTTTGCACATTCTCTAGTAATGCGTTCAGTATTGTGTGTTTTGCTCCAAGCTTCTTCTCCTTCCTTGTGTTGTTCACGTGCTTCCGCAGACGTCTATCTCCAACAAATCATTTGTGATCTCACATGGCATGAGGATTATTTTATCAACAAATTTCCATGGGGCTTACTTGATGATATCAAGGACCTCATGCTAACCATGCACAAGGTAAACACTTTTGAATGAATTCATGAATCAAGCAATTGAGTGTGATAATAGGTTGTTCAAGAGAAAGCATGAGAAGAAATCTTCTATTAAAGATCAAGAATATAAGTTTACCTCTTTTCCAAAACAACATATCTTGGAAGATAATCAACCAAAACCCATGGACTTGGATAACATAAGGGTTAGACAACTTAGACCAAAGGAAAGAAAACATTGGAAGGATTATGGATTATGTTTTTATTGTGCAAACCATGACCACACGATATTCAAATTTCCTAAGAAGAAGAAACAAGTTGGGTTCAAGACTTCCAGGATCACCATCCCACATGAATAGGATCATCATTAGAGTCAAAAGAGGAGTAATGTCCATCATGAGAATCATGCCCTTGATTCTATACCTAGGTATACTACAAACCCGTTCTAGTTTCATCATGGATATCCATCATCATCCTATTCTAGTACCACATATCAAGAACTCTACAAAGACTAAAAGCTATGAAGATTCAAATTCTAGAAGATCTCACAATCACATGATCGCGCCTTGTGGAACTCACCGCTTGAGGGGGAGGTGGTGTCATGGACAAAGGAAACCATCTTGAATCTCAGATTCCATGTGAATTTCTATATCTCATGATTGGTTCAGAATTTGGAGAAAGTAATGCTTCCATTGCATCCATAGTAGGTGAAAACCCTAAGATAGACTATCTACTTGTTGGATTCTAACATCCAGAGGTCCTATTTTGGATTGTTGACATCATCGATGATACCACCAATTTCTAACCGCCCTTCATAAACACCTTGATAACCACCATTGAACTCCTAAATAAGGAGGGCTTGGCCACATACATCCTCAATCTTGCCAATGCTAGTCTTGGGAGCTCAAGGAGTTGCGATCTCCAACTAAGTACTTTCATAGTTCCGGTTTGAGTTCTAGTCTTGTTCTTTGTTCTGGTCTTGTCTAGTCTAGTATCCTGGACATCATGCCTTGTCAAGTTGTAATCTCACACTGTGAGATTATGTCCAGTTATTTCTTATATCTAGTTCATCTCCTTGAAGGGAGTTATTGTAACCCAGATATCGTGTTTCATACCTATGGTCTCTGGTTATGGGATCTATTGTATTCCATCTAGTCCAATTATTCACACCTATCAATCCCGAGTTGTGGGACTTCTTAGATCAGTTACATATTCTTGTATTATTTTTCCTTCATGGATGATCTTGTAATCAAAATTATAACTCTGAAATCTTGTCTACTCTAGTCAGAGACCACAATCTAGTGCTCCCATGACACTTGGTGTGGCATTTGCAACTTAGTCACCAATCATTTCGTGGGAAAACACTTCCAAATGAAGCATGAAAGAGCATTTCCACTTCTTAGATTTCACAATACTATAAAAATACTTACCATATAGCTTAGATTAATTTCAATGCCCAAAATTTGTAATTACACAAATTGTATAGGGGTTTTCCCAAAGGGGAAACATATTCATTATTTGAGGATGAGGAAAATTAAATTTTACCTCATCATGTAATTGTTGTATATGAGTTCGCCCAAAGGGGAGCATATTCATTATTTGAGCATTACCTCGAACTCCAAAGGAACGTAATTATTTGGGCAAGACCATGATTGGTTCAACAGGGGATGGACATACGAGGGCACATGCGCATGCACTGGCACAAATTCCACCATTGATATTGTTGACTTTGTTCACATAAATGCATTGTGGTGGCATAGGAACACTTATGTGCATGTCATTGAATATGAAAATTATACTATGCATTGGTGAATGTTATTTCAAATTAATAGGTGAAGTAATCCTTTTGATTAATAACGTATATGGATTGAGAATAATCTCAACACATCAAGCTTTTCATAAGCTAGTTAACAAGGATAAGATAGATAATGATAAGGCTAAGGAATGAAACAAGGTATAAGAATTCACAAGTTTCATAACTTGATCGTTTGCAAGTTGAATAGGTTAAGAGCAAGTAAATATACACGTTTGTTTAGATAGCTTCACTAGAATTTATATCGAAGACTACATGTATAAAAATTTTTAATTTTGGCATGAAGAGAACATGCCAGTGAAGGATTCTTTTCTTTGACAAAGCCACATAGAAGTATACAAGAGACTTTGGGATATCACAAAGGATTAAAACAACTTGATCCAAACTTATCACTTGAATAAAATGGCAAAGTATACACTACTTAACCATTTAGGATATCAACTAGAAGGGATCCATGAGATAGGTTTCATGAGATAGCATTGATGGGTTTTTACAAGTATCAAGTGATTATCCAGGCATGGCACTAGCTTTAGACCTATAGTAAAGATCCCAAGAATAAAAATTAGATTACTCAAAGATATGTGGATCAAAGATATAAGTAATTCAAAAGATATAGATAGGAATTTGAGGATAAGAATGTGACCAAGGATCAAGAAAAGGATCATAAGACAATTTGGTACATAAGACTAAGTAGTTTAAGTTTATAAGGATATCCAATGATCACATCATCAAATCATCAATTAAATCAAGTTAATTGTTTTTAGGAGTAATTGGTTTGAGTATTAAAGGGGAATCATAAGAATCCATTTCTTTTGGATTGCATTGAAATTAAATTCCGAATGAGGAATTCATATTTAATCTAGTGAAGATGTGACACATGGATTGGAAGGAGGATCCATTTGTAAGGGATAGCAAAAGCAAGTTCCCTTTGAAAACTTTTCTTCTATGGCTAAGAAGAAAAGGACTCATCATCAATGGGTAGCATTTTTCACTAGATTAGGAAAAGATTTCTCTTTAGGACAACATATGTAGGTCATTGGGAAGATTGTTTCTTCCAAGAAATAAAGAGTTGTTATAAGAAGAGTTTTTTCTTCTAAGAAAGTATACTTACAAAATTTTATCTCTATAAATATTATCACTTTATGATAGATGATTGTATCAAAATATATGGATATGATGACTCACACATCAAAAAAGGAAATAATAGAAACAAGAAAAAGCTCAACTTAGATTAATAATTTAGTGGAAGTAAGTCTAGTTTACTTGTAGAGATAAGCCTATGAAGAGATTTGTTTCTAGAAAGTGACTCTAGCTTGCTCCTCGAGAAATAGTCTAGATTGATACTTTATATTTTGGATTGCTTAAATAGGAGCAGTCTATAATATTATAGGGAATAAGAAGATGAGTTAGTCATACTTCTTTGGTTGGGTCTCATCAGAAGATTCTAGACGAGAAATTGTTATTAATATTTCTAGTGATGGTCTTTGACTAGATGAGGAAGATCTAGTCATTGGCATTAGAGGTGAGTGTTAACTTTAGAGTTGGAAAAGATAGAGATCAATCGAATGATAGGAGTGTTAATCTCTTATTTGGTGTTTACTCATGAGGATTATGATCTAGCATCATTTAAGAACATTGGTACTTATGGACTTTTGGAATATTACAAAGGGAATGTATTTTCATCCATATGGCAAACTTAAGGGGAAGAGAAATCCTAGATTTTACACCAATCTCAAAAGTGAATCTTCCAAAAGAATTTAATCCACACTATATGGATGAAAAATCAAGGATAATGGACTCAAACGATGAATTTTACATAGTTTAGGTTGAGTCTATTTCTTGACAGTACTCTCAAGGTTAGGAATGCCTAGAATGATATAAAGGCAAATCTATTCTATTGGTTCAAGGAGGGTTTTGTAATCACTTTTCTTAAGGGACTATTTTCTATTTTTTATGGTCTATTATCTCCATAGAGTTCCACACTTAGCTTACATATTTTTACTCCACCAAGGATAAATCATGTTTTATGGATTGACGTCAATTAGATGTTTTTCATACTATGGGAGTGATAATTTGGAAGTTATGTGTACTTAATGGGAGATACTAGATAATTACAAGATGGGTTTCCACTTTGTTTTGCCTTCCCAAGATTTTTCTTAAGGGGATGGATACAAGAAAACAACACACATAGATGACTATGTAGATTGTATTGTGCATAGGGGCAAGCAGGCAAAACCATTAGAAATCACTTCCATATGCCTTCCAATGCCATTTTGAGGAGAAAATCGAACTACATGGAAGAAATCATTATGAATTAAGATCCTAGACCTTAGGAGATGAAAGAGAGGCTCCGGAGCTATGAGGTTATGAGAATATAGACCATTCATTTGCTAGGAGTAGTAAGAAGGGAAAGGATACAAGAGATTTCTCTTCATTATTATGCATAGGGGTTGCTTCAAAGAGGGCGATGAGCTAGTTTTTATTGTGTGTGGGCATTCATCATCTTTCTCAAAGGTCAATGAGATTTTCATCATTATCAGGTTGTGAAGGAAAGAAAAAGGTGAGATACCACTCTAGCTCCATCTTCTTTTTCTTTCTAGATTTTCTATCTACGAGGGTAGTCTTTAATCCTATGCCCCTACATGCTAAAATGAAAACACATAGGAGGTAATTCGTGAATAGGATTTCTTGCCCCAAAATATCCGCTTCACCTATGTCGATGTTGATCTTGGAGGGGAGATTTTGTTTTAGGTCAACTTTGACACATATAATTGGATGTCATCCATAGTTAAAGGATTAGGTTGCACCCTCGTAAATCTTCCATCCAACATCTTCCTTAGATGCCATTTGATGCCTAATCAGGTCTATAATTTCCTTAATAAAGTTTTAAAGGAAGAAGGGGAGATTAGGGGAATTTATCAATATATATCAAGGAAACTTTTATTAACTTCTATCAAATTTATCTATTGGGAGTGATGGCACATTTTTTTCTTGTCAATTTACACATTTGCGGACATTAGGTTTTCTTTATGTATTATTATTTATATATTGTATTGGTTATATTTTGTATTATATATTCTCTTTATGTAATAGAAGAAATAGAAGAACTTCATTCTTCCTTGCCTCAATCTATGTGCGCTTCTCTCTTTGTGTGTGAGAGTGTATCAGAGCTCTCTTCCTTATCTCCTTTCTCTTAACATGGTATCAGAGCCAATGTGGTTGTGGAGAGCTCATGAAGTAGGCCGACAATGAAGAGTTCGTGAGAAGGCATGGAGAATGTGCGCTTCACAAAAAATCTCATATTGCCAAAAAATTTGATATGTAGGTAGAACACACCAAAATATCTTTGAGAGCTATACCTTTAAGGTCACTAGTTTTGGTCAGCTTTTAGTTTGAGAGCCATTTTGTCCTCCATTTTGAGTGCACACAAACCTTTTAAAACAAGTGATGATACTTCATATCTTATCGCAGATGGAGGAAACATAGCATTATTCATGGAATATGGGAAGATAAAACATCTTTCTTATGTATTGCATGTTCCCATTATAACAAATAACCTAGTTTCTATTGGATAGTTGATCAGGGATTACAAGTTAGATTCAATTCTAATGGTTTATGTAGAAGATTACAAATAGAATGGAAGGTTGATCGCAAAGGTAACAAACTGGGTAGGATTTTACCTTGATTTGAAAATTCCAAAAATGAATGTAGTCCTATTTGCCAAAGCTACATGGGTTATTGCTAACATAGAGATATGGAACATGCGAATTGGACATGCAAATTTGTAGCGCCTAAAGTTGATGTAGTCAAAGGATCTTGTGAAATGGACTACCAAATTTCAAGGTTTTAGAGATGCAAAAGATATGTGAAGCATGTCAATTTGGAAAAAATAGTCAGGGGCATCATTTTTTCATGACAAGCATGTTAGTGAGAATGTGCTAGAGATAGCGCACACATATGTTTAGGGTCCTACAAAGACCATATCTATAGGAGGTTGCAGGTTTTATGTCACTATCATTGATTACCATACACGAAAAGTATGGGTATACTTCATGAAGGAGAAGAGTGAGGTGTTTACTCATTTTCAAAATTCTAATGTTATGGTGAAAAAGAAGATAGGGAAGTATATTAAATGAATTCAATAGTTTTCTAAAAATTCATGAATTTAAAGGTAGTTCTCATGCAGGTGCACACCACAAAAAAATGCCATTGTTGAACGCAAAAATATACATATTGCAAAAATATTAAGAGCCTTTATGGCTAAGAAAAATATGTCTCATTGTTATTGGGGAGAAGTTATACACACTATTGTACACATCATGAATAGAACTCCGATTGTTGTAATTCACATATACATGTTCCAGATGATTTGAGGATGAAACTTGATCCAAAAGAAGAAAAATATATCTTTATTGGGTGATTCCTTAAGCAAAAGGGATATAAGTGCTATAAGCCAATCACACATCAATTGAAGATCAACAAAGATATTGTGTTTGATGAAATGGCAATCTATTATGTTGATGCAAAATAAGGACTTAATGTTGACTCAAATGACAAAGGAAATGTTGAAAACTTAAGTGCAAAATCTCAATTTTTGAGTGGACTAGATTTTTCACCTAGCAATAGCTCTAAGTCAAACATGTGGAGTTGAAGATTGCATGGAAATTTCAGTTCAAAAAATTCGTATAAGAGCGTTGATTTTATAAATACAAGAGAAGGTATATGGTTGTGCCAAAGGCAATATGCATTGAGTATGCTACAAAAATATGGTATGGTTGATTCTAAGCCAATTTCTATGCCATTCGATCAAAATTTGAAGTTGGATACCACCTCACATCAAGCATTGCAAAATGCTACTATGTATAGGAAAATTGTGGGAAGTCTGATACATCTCACAAGTACAAAGCCCGATCTAAGCTACTTGGACTTTAGATGTCGGTTCATGCACGTTCCAAGAAAACCACATTTAAATGCTTTGAGACGCATTGTACGTTATGTGAGTGATACTATGTATTATGCATTGCTTTATGAAGTTGGTGTAATATTGCAAGTTCATGGATATATCGATGCACATTGGATCGGTAATGTTCCAAATAGAAGATCTATTAGCGGTTTTCTATTTTCACTTGGAAAAGTCTTTATTGCATGAAGAGTAAGAAGCAATCCACTATTGTTTTGTCAAGTATAGAGATTGGGTATAGAGGCAATGGAAGCATGTAACTCGTCATGGCTAGAAATGCTACTTGTAGATTTAGGTGTAGAAGTGGAGAAGCCTATCATCATTTATTGTGATAATTTTAACAACATACAATCAACATGAAATCCTATTTTTTCATGATAGAACAAAGCATATCGAAGTACATTATCACTTCATCAAGGAGAAGGTACTAGCAAGTGATATTCATCTTGTTTATGTGAGGATAGATGAGCAAGTTGCTAATATTTGCACTAAAGCACTTGGAGCAAAGAAGCTGAAGAAGTTTTGGAAGATTCTTGAATTATAAGACATGAAGTTCAGCTTGAGGGGGAGGGTTGAGATATCAAGCTCAACATGTCATGATCGCAAATGACACGTACCACTTTTCATTTCTCTAACATGTGTAGTGTTTATGCAGATATATATCAACGATACTTGTAGTGAACTTTACCAGATTTATCTACCGAGAGTGATGGCCCATTCATTTCTTGCCAACTCACTCATTCGAAGACATTAAGTTTTCTTTATGTACTGCTCTTTATATATTGTACTGGGTGCATTCTTTTATTAGGTCATTCTTGTATATTCCCTTTACGTAAAAGAAAAAGTTAAAGATGATCATTCTTCCTTGCCTCTATGTGTGCTCCTCTCTTTATGTGTGCTCCTCTCTTTGTGTGTGAGAGTGTGAGAGCTCTCTTCCTTATCTCTTTTCTCTTGACAACACTATCATCTCAACTTGCCATGGTGAAAAATTTCAACATGTAAAAGATCAATCAAAGAAATTCCACACTACATTTTAATATACAAAATGAAGATACAGAGAATATAAGTGAATTAATTTCCCTCCTGCATGTCACTTCCTAAATGATGCTCTATTGTTTAAAAATATTGGTGAATAGCTGACAGAAAGTCACTATTTTCTACTCTTACAATTACATTTTGGTTTTACCGTCATCTCTTTTTCTTATAATAAGATGCCTTTAAGGATTCAAATAGTGCCTGCAAGGACCATGAACATTGAATAAAATAGAATATTACTAATTGTTAGATCGGTAGATACCAATCCAGGCATTATCACATGAACCACCCTGTCTTCAGTTACTGGTAACTGCTGTGGTGTCAAAGTCAGTTAAGAAATCCCCCATCCGCTGCAAACTAGGAAAAGAGGAGTCAGAACTTGATTCCCCAGAATAGCAGTTTGGCCAATAGTGCCTACTTCCATCATATTTTTGGTTAACTCCTGCAGCGTCAGTTAAGAAATCCCCCATCCGCCGCAAATTAGGAAAAGAGTACTCAGGACTTGATTCCACAGAATGACAGTTCGGCCAATATGGCGTACTTCCATCATGTTTTTGGTTAACTCCTTTCAATGCCCTTACTTTTGATGCTCCTTTCAATGCCCTTACTTTTGATGACGATATTAAGTTCGCTAGTGATACATATGCTGTAAAATCATTTAGATCTAGCTCATGGCAAAAGCTAGTGGCACGTGCTGCCCTTTCTGTGTCCCCATGAATTTTGCAAGCACTAAGCAAACATAGCCATGCTACTCCTGCTTGCTCTGCAGGAATATGAGCTATTAGCTTCTCTGCCTCATCTAAGTGCCCAGCATTTCCAAGAAGGTCAATCATGCACACATAATGGTCTGTCCGGTATGCTAGACCATACTCTTGATTCAAGGAATAGAAGAATTCCCTTGCAGCATCAATCTGTCCTGCATGACTACAAGCATTCAGAGTGCACACAAAAGTAACATCATTTGGCTTGATGCCTTCATTTTCCATCTGTTTGAGGAGACTAAAGGCATCCTTGATATGGCCCGTCTTAGACAATATTGCAATCATTAATGTGTAAGACACAACATCTCGTTTGTGCGAACTGTTGAAGACAAACTTTGCATCAGAAATGCCACCACATTTGCTGTACATGTTGACTAAAGCATTACCCACCATTGCATCGTCCTGAAGTCCAAAATAATGTATGATAGTGTGCACCTCTCTTCCTGCTCGAATCCCTGTTGTGACTGCACAAACATCGAGAGCACAAAGAAAAGTCACTCTATTAGGGATGATACCTTCAGTTTTCATTTGATTATACCATCTCAATCCTTCTGCACCCTTTGCATTCTTAGCACAAGCTCCAATTATGGCAGTCCATGAAACTATATCTCTAGAAGAGATCTGATTGAATGTTTCTCTTGCATCTCTCAGGTGCTTGCATCTACCATACATATCAACTAAGGCATTTCCAATATCACTATCATGCTCATAACCTGCTTCTACAATGAAAGCATGCACCATACGTCCATCCTCAAGAGATTCAAGGCCCCCACAAGCATCTATTGCACACAAAAATGAAGCCCTATCAGCTTTGAAACCTTTGTGGTGCATCTGAATAAAATGCTCCATAGCCTCAGTTTCATGACCATTTTGAGAAAAAGCTGAAATAATAGCTGTCCATGATTTAACATCGTGATTAACTATTCCATCAAATACAGTTTTTGCTTCTTTGACGACTCCACATTTTCCATACATGGTGATAAGAGCAGTTCCCAAAACAACATCCATTCCCTTCCTTTCCACATCTAAGAGAGAGTGAACCTGTAAACCTTCATCCAGATCTGCTAATTCTGCGCACGCATCAAGCACAGAGACAAGAGTTGACGTGTTTGGTTTAATCTTTGTACGCTGCATTTGGTGGAAGAGTTCTAATGCCTGTCGACCATGTCCATTCTGTGCAAAAGCAGCGATCATGGTGTTCCAAGACACATGATCTCTGCTTGGCATTTGAGAGAACAAAGCATAGGCATCATCGACAAGCCCATTCTGACCATAAGCTTTCATCAGGATGTGCCAGGAGTAAATATCACGCTTGTGGAGTCTCAAAAACACAGCTTTAGCATCTGAAACATATCCGCAGTTACCATACATCTCAATGAAACAATTGCTTAAGAAAGTGATTCTATCATAACTGTATTCACAGGCGAGTTTATGAACAAGCATACCCTCGATTGATAGCTTCGATTTCCTATAGTGCCTTAAAAGAGAAGCAAAGGATTCAAAGCTCAAGAATTGATCCTCCGAAGATAACAACTTGATTAATGGTGACCTTGATGGAGAGGACAGTAGCCCCATGATAGCCGATTGTCATGAACTTGATTCCTCGCCCCACCCAATGCGAACGCCTTCTCTATCAGAAATCAGGCCCCGTCTGTGCTCCTAAATTCTCCGCATGCGTCAGGCTTCACCTCACCCTGTACGCGCACAAATATTCATCTTACACCTTTAAGAATCTCCTTGAGAACGACAGGAAGAGTTGATCGAGCTCTTCTGAAATTCCTCTGCCGGGGATTATTCGCTACATTCCTGCTGCCCAAGTCTCTAATTTGCGTCAGGTTATGCCTCTTCCTGTGGCGCACAGGTAGATTCATGTTAAATACGTAGACATACAAGTTCTGCTTTTGCACGAGAAAGATACAGGGCCCAGGTTTTCTGTGTCTGTGCTGCATCTCAACTCAGCAGCATTATTGTCGGTAGAAAACTTATGAATATCAGCAGGCTGTTGTTGTCACGTCTATATTTTCCTTGGTAACAACGACATTCAGAAGAACAAATTTCTTGTATAAAGTTTATTGATCATATCGTCATTTCTCAAGGATGATGGATGACCTTCGTGTACATGTTTCAACCCTTCTATTGAAATTCTCCATCCATTCCTTGAGATTTTTGCACGCATGTAGCACAAACTTCTATTCAAATTACATTCTTTGTCTTTATAGCGAAGGTAAGTAAGCAGCTCAGAGGTCGATTTGAGGACCTCTTTGTACAAGCAATGGGAATAATAGTATTTGAAACTATTCTTCGTCTTCCCCATGAACTCTATCTAGGCTTTGGAGGAAAATAGTAAAACCTCCCCAACACAGACAACTATCCACATTTTCGCCTTCTGCCCCTCCCCCCCATATCGTTCTTTTTTTGAGCCATAAATTTTGATTTATCATTAGCTCCTATCTCTCATGATTTAACTCTTGAGTTAGGATCTTAGAATCCCAGTTCTTGTATTCTGGCCATGTTTCTTGTTACTTAAGATATTGTGTCTAGTATTAGACTGCTTGATTTCGGACCCTCATATTTGTGTCTTCTTTATAAGGAACTTTTCATCCCCTAACTTCCTATGAAATTTGTTGCTTATAGGATAGAACTTGTTGCAATTATGAATGTGATATCAAAGGGCCTGATTTCTTATACATTTATTTTGTAAACATTAGCTATCATTGAAGATAAAATGTTACACATCCTCTAAATCATTTGGATTGAATGTATAGCTAATATATTGCCAAGGAGGTCCCATAAAGCATTCGAGGAAGCTTTTTTGTTTATAGGATAGATACAGTTATGCCTATCGGTCAGCTCAAAAAATCTTTAATGTATGGAGTTTCCAAGCTCAAACCAAGAACTTCTATAAACCTATTCGGGACTATGGAAAAAAGGTAGCCTAATGAGGGATTATCAAGACTGCGTTTGTCTCTAGCTACTAGAAATCGGTTTTTATCTACCACGCACTAAACTGCTCGCAAACTCATGCTCTATCACCTTATTGGTGAGTTCTTACTCTAGCTATTCCACCCAAATCTGAGCAATGAGGTTTTTGGTTCTTTCTTTGTTTCTTGAAAAAAAGGGATACGCCTACTTGTATAATTATTAAATTTTGTAGCACCTCTTGAGGTTGAGGTTTGATTTCCATCTAAATGGTTAGACATCCATTTAGACATCCAATTGATGAGTGTTGGAGATAGACGTCTGCAAAAGCACGCGAACAGCACAAGGAAGGAGAAGAAGCTTGGAGCACAACACACAATACTGAATTTATTACTAGAGAATGGACAAAGATAAGTAGCCCATTAGGGCAATAGGCGTATATACAAGCCAGGGGAAAAAAACCTCCTAAAGAGGGAAAAAGTGCCCCGGCGGTCCTAGAGTGTTCACACACATCACTACCTAAATATATCAACAAATCCCCCCTGGGAGTGATGCGGTGAACAAGTAGCTGGCACTCATGTATAAGGAAGTTCCAAGCTATGTGGAAATCACTCCACAAAAGGAAGTAAGCCCAAAGCTTTGCGGAAAGCTTTCAACTTCTCCCTGGGCAGAGCCTTCGTGAAAAGGTCTGCAATGTTCTCCTGCGTGGGCACATATGCCAAGCTGATCTCCCCAGCAGAGAACCTCTCCCTGACATAATGATAATGCACCTCAATGTGCTTAGTGCGAGCATGGAACACAGGGTTCCTCGCAACTGCCAATGCGCTCTGAGAGTCAGTGAAGATGGTGGTGGCAGAAGACTAACCAACACCCGAATCAGCCATAAGGCGTCTGAGCCACACACACTCAACAGTAGTTGTGAAAGCTTCCCTATACTTAGCCTCACAACTAGAAGTGGCCACAGTAGGTTGCTTCTTGCTCAACCAAGATATACATGAGCTACCAAGCATGAAGCAAAAGCCACTAGTGGACACACGAGTGTCATAGCAACTAGCCCAATCAGAGTCAAAAAAAGCATGCAAATCTGGTGGTAGTGATCTCCCCTTGGGATAAAACAACCCAAGTAGTCGAGTACCACTCAAATAGCGAAAGATGCACTTAACTGTCTGCCAATGTTTGACTCCTAGGCACTGCATAAACCTGCTCATTTGTGAGACAGCAAACTGAATATCTGGCCGAGTACTGCATAAGTAAATCAAGCATCCAACAGCCTGCTGATAGAGAATAGCATCAAATGCATCTCCAGCATCATGAAGACTCAATCGTAAACCTGTCTCCATAGGAGTGGCAATAGGCTTACAGTCTTCAAGGCCAAAACGCTGCAATAATGTGTCAATATATTTCGTTTGACACAAATCCATTCCACCATCAACTTGCAGAAATTGAATGCCCAAATAGTGATGCAAATGCCCCAAATCAGACATCTCAAATGAGGCATGCAAATCAGCCTTAAAATCAGAAATATGCTTCTCAATAGGACCAGTGAGTAGCATGTCGTCAACATAGACAACAATGATCAGAAGCACATCATTAGCACGCTTAACATATAAGGTGCTTTCAGTTGGATTGTTCTCAAAATCACATGCAATCAAATAGGCATGTATCTTCTCATACCAAGCACGTGGTGCTTGCTTTAAACCATATAATGCCTTCTTTAACCTGCACACCTAGTTTTCATGCCCTTTCTACACAAAGCCACGAGGCTTAAAAACATACACTTCTTCATGCAAGTCACCATTCAAAAATGTTGTTTTAATGTCCAACTGATGTACATTCCAACCATGATGAGCTGCAAGTGCACAGATGCTCCGAACAGTGGTCATATGGCATGTAGGTGCAAAGGTATCATCAAAATCAATGCCTCTTTCCTACGCATAACCCTTTGCAACAAGCCTAGCCTTATACCTGTCAACTATACCATCCAGTTTATGCTTCGGCTTGTATACCCACTTAGTGCCAATGGCTTTCTTGCCAGGAGGCAAGTCATATAAAGACCAAGTACCATTCTTCATTATAGCATCATATCCAGATTGCATAGCAGCCATCCAATTTTCTGAATTTTGTGCTTCATCAAACGAAACAGGCTCACTCTCATCACAGAGACTAGATGCAGCCATAGCATAGCAATCTGATGCAAAAGAGGCACTATGAGAGCCTGAACGAGTACGATATGATAGAGATGCATCTAATTTGCTATCATGCAAGGTCTGCACTAGCCATTTTGGCATAGTTCTTGCCTGCTCAATATCGGCTAAGTGCATCATGTACATCTGCATCAGAAATGGAATTATCTGCATCATCACATGAAACCTGGAAAGGTTGAGAAGTTGCCTCATTAGGACCAGCACTAGATTGTCCACCTGTAAAAAGAGGTAGCAAAGTATCATACATGCCTTTGGAGCTAACAAATGTCTCCTTAGTACATGAAAGCAATGGCTGAATAGCATCTTCCACAAAAACAACATCACGGCTAACCAAAATGCGTTTAGTATGTGGATGATATAGACGATAACCTTTACTTTCAGAAATGTACCCAACAAAAATACATTTTACTGCTTTATCATCCAATTTTCTACGATGTTGTTCAAGCACTAATGCATATGCCAAACAACCAAAAACATGCAGATGAGCAACAGATGGCTTGCGGTCATGCCAAGCCTCATATGGAGTGATAGTCTACAGCAGTTTAGTGGGACACCTGTTCAGTACATATGTTGCACACATGACAACCTCAAGCCAGAAACTGTGTGGTAAAGCCTGACTCTTGACCATACACCTCGCCATCTCCATGAGTGACCTGTTCTTTTGTTAAGCAACTCCATTCTGTTGAGGTGTATACGGCACTATGCACTGTTGTTTTATCCCATGTTCAACCAGAAATGTATAAAAATCAGAAGACATATACTCCCCCCCTCGATCAGAACGGAGGGTGCCCATTTTACATGCTGACAGATTTTCAGCCAAAACCAAAAACTGTTTGAAGCACATGAACACTTCGGACTTTGCCTTCAATGGATATACCCATGCATGCCTGGAAAAATCATCGATGAAAGTCACGAAGTAAAGATAATTCCCAAAAGAAGGTGTCTGCATAGGACCACAGATATCACTATGTACAAGCTGCAATTTCTAAGTAGCCCGAACTAACCATCTTTTGGAAAGGACGAACGTTGCATTTTGCCCAAAATATAGCCTTCACAAACATGTTTTCTAGGTGCCTCAAGTTTGGGCAAAGAGGACACCATTTTGGATTTCTGCAGGCGTAGCAAACTAGCAAAATTCAGATGACCAAAGCGTGCATGCCAAAGCTTTGCATCTGACATAGCCTGAGAATCATTTACTGCACATGCCAAATCATTTACAAATCTTTCATAGTCTATGAGTTTATACAGCCCACGTCATAAAATGCCAGAAGCAATAATCACATCGCCATTTGACAGATCATGAACTGTACACCTGTCATCAACAAATTTCACAACCAAGCCAATCTTGGCTAATGCAGAAACTGATAACATGTTCTTCTTGATCCCTAGCACAAATAAAGCATCTGACAAAGTGAAAGAACTACCATCACCAGTAGTCAAAAAGATCTTACCAACTCCCATAACAGGATAAGAGGAGTTGTTGCCGCATGTAACAGTATTCCCTATAGGGCAGGCTCGAGTGAAGAGAAGAAACTACGCTGCGAGGTAATATGTTTGGTTGCCCGACTGTCAAAATACTGGCAAACATCTGAGTCTACTGTAGACATGCACTGCTCATGAGAAGATGGGTCAAAACTGCAGACAGTAGTAAACGCCCATTCTTCTTCCTGCACAAGATTAGCAGACTCTGTTTTTGGTGTAGAGGCCTCTGCAACAACCATTCCAGCCTCTTTCTTCTTTGCCTCTTTCTTCTTTGCCTCTTTAGCAGCCAGTTTTGGACAGTTCTTTATGATATGATCATTCCCTTTACAGTACTTACAAAACAATTTCTACTTTTCTGATTTCTTCTCATCTTTATCTTCCTTCTTCGAATATGCAAAATTAGCAGATTTCTGCTTACTAGTTGAAGAGCTCCATTTTCCTTTGCCCTTTTGACTAGCCAGGAAAGCTTGATCTGCAACTCACATAATGGACCTGTTCTGCCTAGACTAATCTTCCTGCAACAGAAAAGAGACTAACTCCTCAAATGATAAGGCATTTGGATTGCCTTTCATCATCAACCAAAGAGTAGAAGCAAAACTCTGATATGAATCAGGAAGACCATTCAGAACCGTCTGCACAAGTGAGCTATCTGGTATAACCTCATCAGCAGAAATCAACTGTTCCTTCAAGTCTTTGATCTTCGTTAGGAAATTGTCCATAGAATCACCTTCATTCATGTGCTCACTCTCCAATTGTTTTCGGAGGTAAGCAACACGAGCCTCATTCCTAGCTTGGTACAATGTGGTAAGTGTATCCCAAGCATCCTTAGCTGTTCTATAAGAGCGAATGTGAGGAATAATGGCACGTTTGACAGACAAAGCTATCAATGCATGTGCCTGGGCATCTCTGCCATCCTAGCGAATCTCCTCTGCAGTAGGTGCAGCAAAAACCGTAGGACGAATAGGAATAAGCAGAATATCATCATCTTCAACACTTTCTGCATCAGCTTTAGTACCTACAGTTGTAACAGTTGTAGGTGTGATAGGACGTTTTTCGACACCATGCACAATGTTCCACAATCCTTCTGTAACCAACGCATGTCGCATCATATAAGCCCATAACAGGTAGTTGGTACCATCCAACTTATCCTCAACATCCAACATACAGAATACATCACTGCTTTCAGCCATGGCCGGTGACTAAAATACCTTGATGCAGAAAATTGATTGTATCTCAAAAAGTTGAACAAAACTGCCCAGATGAATTCCATTAGACCTGTAGCAGACTTTGAGACGCTTATACTGGCGAACGGAAACTGGTATATGCACAAAAAGACAAAATAGCCTGCACGAGCACTACGATAGTGCATTCGGAGGCCGAAAAGAGCTCAGATCGTGATTTCGGCACGACAAAGCGAAGCAGTTTTGATCTCGAAAACACACTGAGTATGCTTACCAAATTTGTGTGATTCTGAGATTGCAACAGGAGAAGTGTCGACGGCACCCTAGATGAAGCGATGACCTACTTTGATACAAATTGTTGGAGATAGACGTCTGTGGAAGCACGTGAACAGCACAAGGAAGGAGAAGAAGCTTGGAGCACAACACACAATACTGAATGTATTACTAGAGAATGTACAAAGATAAGTAACCCATTAGGGCAATAGGTGTATATACAAGCCGGGGGAAAAAAACCTCCTAAAGAGGGGAAAAAGTGCCTCGGCAATCCTAGAGTGTTCACACACATCACTACCTAAATATATCAACAATGAGCAATTTTCGAAAAATAGAAATGCTTATGAGACAACGGGTTCTACAATGTTCATAGAAACTCTTGAAAGTATTTGAAAAAAGTATTGTAATCTAATTTACAAATCTTGTTGTCTTTTTCTAATTCTAACTGTTTTACAATGCCTTTCTTATTTTGATAAACTAGAAGCTTCACCTAGATTATTAGGTAAATATTGACGAATTGTAGGACACTATTTTTTTAATTAAAGTTTCTTCTATAGTGTTGTAAATCCATAGAGTAATAGAAATTACACTTATTGTCTTCAAGTAGGTTGATGCATACTCATAAAATTGTCAAAATAGGTACCTAGCTAATGGCAGGAAACGCAACCCAATGACACATGCACAAGACTTATTTGAAACTTGAAATGGAATGAAATACAAACTTATTTGAGACCTTAAAGTTGTGTAACTACTAAACGTATAAAAGTAATATCATCCCCTTATCACGTATCATTCCAATCGACTCACAAGTATATATCTAATCACACCAAAATATCTGAAAATGAATGCTTCTTCTAGTATGGTTTCCATGGAACATACATATATCCATGTTTTCTCATTGTCACAACTACAAATGCTCTATCCTAAATGAATTACAAGGCTTATTTTCCAATTGTAATTGTGATCAAATCTTCCTCTTCTTTACACCTCCTTGATTCTAAGTCAAAACCTCACCTAATAAATTATTCTTCTCAAATATGTTATTAAGGATGTACAAAATCACTTTTCTTTTGTCCATGTATTGAACTCTAATGATAAAAATTAGTTTTACATATGTTGTGAAACTTCTAGTGCCCCTCGTCATATAAATTTCCTTTTCAAGCTAGCCAATTATTGTTGGGTGTGTGTAGAAGTGTGAGACACACACGAGAAGCACACACAAGGAGCACAAACGCAACAAGATACACGGAGAAGACGGATGTCTGGAATAGCTCTCTCTATTGATGATGAACTAAAATGAAGTAAGAGCTGAATAATATCCCTAAGTACAAAGTACCACCACATATGAGTAAATCATGTATGTGGTAACATGGGGAAAAAACCTTTAGCCAACACTAGAGTAAAAAGTGCCCATGTATAGGGAAAAGGTTCACATCAAAGCTACTCAAGGAACACATAAGTGCAACAAACCCCCCTAGAGCAAATGATGTGAACACATACAGGGAGTGACAGATCAACCCCCACAAAGTAATAAGCCGAATGCTACATTTGGTGAATATGTCTGCTACATTATCTTGTGTAGGCACATATACCCAATCAATATCTCCTACATGAAGGTGCTCTCTCACATAGTGATAATGTACCTCAATATGTTTGGTCCGTGCATGAAACACTGGGTTTCATGCAACAGCCAATGCACTCTGACTATCAGTGAGAATATGCATCGCAACATCAATCTCCATGCAAAGATCCATCAATAGGCATCTCACCCATGTACACTCCATTGTCGTTGTGAAAATTGCCATGTACTCAGCTTCACAACTCGATGTCGCAACTGTAGGTTGCTTCTTAGTCAACCAAGATATGCATGAGTCTTGAAGGAAAAAGCAATTACCACTAGTGGACACATGAGTATCATAACAACCAGCCCAATCACTATCTATAAAAGCATGCAAGCATGGCTGAATATCTTTGCCATAAAAGAGACCTAAGCTCAAAGTGCCTCTGAGATATCTGAACACACATTTCACGGCTTGTCAATGCTTAGTGCTAGGGCTATACATGAATCGACTCAACTGGGAAATTGCATATTGTATATCTAACCTTGTGTTGCATGCATATATAAGACATCCCACAGCTTGTTGATAAAGAGAAGTGCCAAATGCATCACTGGAATCCTCAACGGAGAACCTAAATCCTGTCTCAACTGGTGTGGAAACTGGCTTGCAATCCTCAAAGTCAAAATGTTGAAGTAGTTTTTCAACATACTTAGCTCCCACTAGGATCTGCATTAAAACATTTATAAGATGCATAAAAACTTCTGCCATTCGAAAGTAATGTACATCAAATCCTTCTGCAAGCTTCATCATATGTGGATGGGTCTTCATCTACTTTTATCATGTAAGCATAAACTCAAGAGTATGTCATCGACATAAAGAACAAGCACAATAAGATAAGCCCCATCTTTGTGTACATAGAACGTGCTTTCAATGGGACTACATGTGAAGCCAAGATGTTGGAACTTAAGGTCAAACACAAATCATGGAAGCACCTAAGAAAAGTGGACACATAAGAAGAAGGAGCAAGTAGGGAGCTCCAAGAAGTGTATGTCGAATTTTCAGAAGAATCCCCTACAAAAATAGTGATTTTGATCACTCAAACCATTGTAAATATCATTTCACCTTTTTGCAACTCCATTTTGTTCAAGCCGAGGAGTCCTCAAGCTTGAGGAGTATTAGAAGTACCACCGTATCAATTTTCATAATTTTTAACCTTTGTTTGAGCCCTCAAATAAGCCCTCGAACCTAATTTTTAACTAGGCCAGACACTAGGTCTGGACAGGGCCAAAACTACTCAAAAAACTATAAAAAGAGCTAGAGAGCTCATTTTTGAGGTTGGCTTGTTAGAGAATAGAGCTTTTGTAAGAGAGTTCCTTTGCAATATAAAGCTTTCCATTGTTCCTCTCTTTGATCTTACCTTGTGTGCATGTGTGTGTGTATGTGTGTGCATGCTTGTGTGCTTTCACTCACACACTTGTGCCTTCACTCGCTCGTGGTCTTCATACCAGTCCTCACGTCTCCGTGGATTGACAAGTAAAGGAGGTGGTGCTTACGCTTGAGCTACACCAAATTTTGGCGGCGTTGCCAGGGAGAGAGCTTCGAGGACGAGCGTTGTGATGGTAAGATAGTAGATTTGCGATGTTGGAAGGTAAAAAAAGTGTCATTTTTGTTCATTTTCTGATTTTTCTTCTTCATCTTCATCATCATCACCATCTCCATCTTCTTCCATCTTCTTCTTCATAGAAATTTCTTGTTTTTTAGTGCATTTTCACCATTTTCATACCATCTTTCATGCATTATTGTGCGAGAAGGAGTTAGGAAGTGCAAGGGAGAGCAAGCGCCTGTGTTTTTTCATGATTTTCTGCACATACAGAGCTCGCCATTGCTCGGCGCTCAAAAATTTGAATTTCCCACCAAAAAACCCGATTCTGATTGAAAATCGTGATTTTCATAAAATTCAAAATTTTTCAAAAAAAATATGATTTTCCATTTCCCGCCTAAAAGCGTTTGGAAAAGAACACGATTCTGGGGTCATTCTCAGAATTGCGATTCTGTGGTTGTGCTCAAAATCGCGATTCTCTAAATTTTTGAAAACCACGATTCTGAGGCAAAATCGCGATTTTCAAGTAAAAACACGACTTTCACAAAACACGATTTTTAGTGGGCTCAAAATCGCGATTTTCACAAATCACGATTTTTAGCAAAACACAATTTTGGGAAAAACACGATTCTCTGTTGGCTCCAAAATCGCGATTTTCAAAAACACGATTTTCATCCAAAATCGCGATTTTCACGATTTTCAAAAAACACGATTTTCACTAAGGTACAAAATCGCGATTTTGAGAACACGATTTTCAATCAAAATCACGATTTTCTGGTCATTTTCATAATCACGATTTTCAGGCCAAAAACACGATTTTGAGAAAACACGATTTTCATTTAAAATCGCGATTTTGTGATCATTCTCAAAATTGTATTTTTCACGATTCTCACTCAAAATTGCATTTTTTACGATTCTCACTCAAAATCGCATTTTTTACGATTCTCACTCGAAATGGCATTTTTCACGATTCTCACTCGAAATCGCGTTTTTCACGATTTTCATTCAAAATCGCCTTTTTTGGGGTTGTTCAGAATCGCGATTTTCATCAGTGCTCAGCATCGCGATTTTCATGATTTCACAAAATCGTGATTTTTGCGGTTGCTCAGCATCATGATCTTTCAAAATCGCGATTTTCATAAGAGCTCAGCATCGTGATTTTCAGACCTCCCAAAATCGCGATTTTCACACAAAATCATGATTTTTCCAAAAGGTCCTGTTTGCTTGTTTTGACTCCCAAGAGCCTGATTTGACAACTTTTTTTATCAACAGTCCATTTTTTGAGCTCTATAGCTTGTTGGAAAGCTCGTTTCGAATCCTACACGACCTCAACTGGTTTTTATAAGAATAATGCGTTGATTTTCAGATAGGATAATTTGAAGTTGACCCTCAAGTGGGACTAGGAACCCAAGGGGACTCCAAAGGATTTTGAACCATACCAAGGGGAAATTTTGGACTTTTAACCAAAGCTTATGAACCTGAGATATGGTAGACACCTAGGCAAGGATAGAAAAAGCATTAGATCTTCTGAGGGAAGTGTCAACCATATAGCTAAGTCTTGGGCACAACAACGAAGTGGTTATCCTTACATACTAAGCTCTGACACAAGTGACTCAGAAATGTCTTTTAGCATGGGAAAACCTGCAGGTAACTCAGGCACTGCCTATTTACAAACACCAGAAGGTCCCTATAAGACACAGTTGGAATATATTCGGACCAACCGATTGGGTGCTCGCATCTATGAGGATGGCCTGAGGCGATCAGTGGTCCAACTCAAAAATCCAGATTAACCCTTTGGACTTGAACACCCAGTAGTCAAATTCGAAGAGGCTTCATACATTGATAAGGGAGGAACCATGTATGCGGTCACCAACCTACCAGATAGGACCGATGAGTTTGGAAATATCATTCTTGAGAATGAGATAGGAGACTTAGAACAAGGAAATGTAGGACAAGGACCCCAGACTCCTAGAGACAAGTCAGTTTTGAACAGAGTGATCACTCCTGATTGGATCCCTCAAGATAACAAAAGCATAGAACTATTCTTGAATAGAGAAATAGAGGAAGCCTTTTGGAGATTCAAGCCAGATCAACCTAGCGAATTGGGCATAGTCATCATCTACGAGTTCAAGGATCCATAGATACCAGGCAAAGTTGTCTACCTGGATAACACATCAGAGAAAATGTTCTTGGTATCAGAGCATGATAGGCACGCATATACTTGGCCGGGTGAATTGATCTTTCCTCCACCACGACCCAATGTATCCCATGGCCTCCAAGGAGTAGGATCATCCAAGGCTCATGAAAACCAGAGGGAAAGAGCCAGAGAGAGACCTGAGGTCAGTTTTACACACACTATTGGCATAAATAGATCAGGACATGAGGGTGAAAAACCTGAAAGAGAGAGACATCGAGCACATAGGCAACAAAGAGATGAACATGATTTTCCATTGCCTAGACCCCGAGAGCACCCAAGAACCCTTAGACCCACTCAAGTGATCAAGGCAATGAAGAATTATTTCGACGAGACAGGAGATCCTTATGATCATGTGGCCGTGTTCAAACAAGTGTTAAGAGTTGAACAAGTTGAGGATTTGTTCACCTAGTACGAGGCATTTGGTTTGACTCTCAAGGGCACTGCCTTAGCTTGGTTTCAACCACTTAGTACTCGCAACTATCGCGATATAGGTCAACTGTTAGACGAATTCATTGTAGAATTTTCCAAGAGTGGTATCAGGCATAACACATCATCTTTGATCCACAGCTTTAAGCAGACACCCCAAGAAACAGTGTGACTAGCGGGTAGAAGGTTCAAACAGTACCTAAAAAGATGCCCTGCTCCAGAGTTACCCACACTAGCCAAACAAGTGGCTTTGTTTTTAGATGGCTTACTAAGCACCAAGCTAAGATCATATGTGTACTTGAAAGAGCCTAGAAGCATAGAAGAGTGTGTGCGGACCTGCATTGACATAGAAGACAACTTGGGTGAGGAGTAAGGACTATCCCAACTCTATAAAGACTCTGACAATTCTACTAGTCATACCTCTAGAGCCTCCACGGAACTGGATGAGATAGCAGAGCAAGTTGGCAAGAAGCTAGGAGTTGAAAATAGACCAATACCAAGAGTCACCTCATTGAATCGGTGTTATACTTGCGGAGGCGACCACACGGCTAATGTATGCCCATTGCACAACCAGAACATGAGAGAAAGGAATGCTCCATATTGCACTATTGAGAGAAAATACACGAACCACACGGCTCAAGATTGTCCGTACAATAGGCAGGCTATTAGACAGAATTATCAACAACCTTACCAGCAAGGTAGGTATCAGAACCAATACCAACAGCCATATTATAGACCACAACAACAATATCATGCACCATATAGGCCACAACCAGTCCTAGGAAACCAACCACCAGTGCCTGCGAATGTAATTTTCCAGTTAAGTATGCAGTGGCAGAAGAGAACCTTAATAGAGCATTGGTGCCAGTGACCCCATTGATCTCAGAGAATGACTCTCATGCTCATAGTTCAGACTACTCCCATGAAGGTAGTCCACATGCTTATTACATAGAGTCACCTGAGCATAGTGAGATTTACTCGTATCAATATGAGACACCACATATGGAACAAAATTGGGATCCTAAATACTCGAATGTCATGTATACAAATCCTAACCCTAGGCCCCAATTGAGACAAATGAGACCACAAGCCCCTAGAGGACCATGTTTTAGATGTCAGGGCGACCATTTCATTCGTGATTGTCCCCACCCACCATCTCCGGGTCAAGGATAGAACATCACAATACAAGTCTTTTACCCTAAGTGCGGCAAAGACCATCTCCCAAGAGATTGTCCAAGGAACCCCTCTAGTGTGCCCAAGGTCACACCCATTAATGTGGTAGGCTTAATGGTGGATTCAAGTTCAAGTAGCAATAATGTGGCTCCTATACAAGCAGTCACTAGGTCACAAGCTTTGAAACAGGATAAGCCAGTTGAACAATCAGAGTCAAGTGAATCAAGAGAGCCTAGTAAGCGAAGTAACATGAAGTAGGAAGATCCGCCCAAGGCCTGTGTAGGCATTTTTCCACACAAGGTAGCATGCACCAACTCTAGAGGATAGCTTGCCTTGTTCTTGCTTTCTTGTGGAAATGCCTTCCTCTGTTACTTGCCCATCATGCAAGATTCACATGGTTCCTTCATTTCTGCAATCGATGGTAGGTGTGCAACCATAACCCTACAATGCATCTCCTTCAGTATAGGGTATCCAATGTGGCTGAATCTCTCATGCCATAGCTTACTTGTGCCCACATTTGTAGTGGTTGTAAGAGCACACAACTCATACAGGTTGTTCCTCCTTATGCCAGTCCCAACAATGTTGTTGTTACCGTCCATAATCTTAGCTCCTGTCTTACTGAAAGATACTTGATGACCTTGATCAGTTATAGAAGCTACTGAAAGTAGATTTCGTTTTATTTGTGGAACATACAACTCATTTGAAAGCTTTCTGATATCACCATTAGAGTTAATGAAAGAAACCGTACCTTCACCCTCTGCAGGACATCTTGCATTGTTTCTTACCTTTACTGTGATGGGTTTCTTTAGAGGCTATAAGGAACTATAAAGGTCTTTTCTACTCGTCATGTGATGAGATGCACCACTATCCAACACCCATGAGTCATCTGTTCCTGAATCTTCAACCGAGGAGCACACCTCCTCTATCGTAACAAATAACTCAAGCTTTGTTTCTGCTATGTTGGCAGACTCCTTGCCCTTGCCACCTTTTGAAGAGCCACTCTTCTCTTCTGCCTTCTTGATGCGACAGTCTTGGATTCTATGTCCCTTCTTCTTGCAGTGGAAACACACTCCCTTGAACTTCTTTTTGTTGTTCTTCTTTTTGTCTCCATCTTTTGAAGAGTCTATTTTGCCTCCTTTGGCATTTGCTGTGGATGCAGCATCTCCTTTGCTACCACCACTCCTTGCCTTGAGCCGCAGCTCCTCCCCCATGAGTAAGGCACTGAATTCTTCAAAAGTTAGTGGTTGAGGTCTGATTTGAGTGTTAAGAGCAGTTACCAAACCATCAAACTTAGGTGGACAGATTCAAAGACAACGTCGAGCTAGCTCTTCACTTGAATTTTGAACACTTGCTCCCGCCATTTGATCTCGTAGATTCTTTATGCGAGTGATAAACACCTTTGCAGTCTCCCCATCAGCAAACCGTTCTGTTGCAAGCTGATTCTCCAAGTTCTGAATGCGTGTCTGATTACCAGTTTCATATTGATTTCTCAATATGTTCCATGCTTCACATGCCTTCGTAATATGTTGAATGAGAGTCAGAACACTATCAGAAGTACTTGTAACAAGAGCACAGAGTGCATCTGCATTTCTACGTTTCCAAGCACATAGAAGATCAGCATCACGAGGAATCATTCGACCAAGATTACTTGGATCAGGTCTTTCTTGGGGCTCATGATCAGTCCCAAGAACATTGTAGGATATCAAAGCATAGTTGGGAGTCTAAACTATGCAACCTTGACAAGGATTGAAATAGCTTATGGAGTAAGTGTCTTAAGCCAATTCATGCACAAACCTAGAGCACCTCACTTGTAAGGTGCCAAAAGGATTTTGAAGTATCTCAAGGGTACTCAAAATGAAGGTTTATATTTTCCATACACTTCAGATTTAGAAATCAAGCTTTACTTAGATGCAGATTGGGTAGGTTGTAAGGATGACAGGAGGAGTACTTCTGGTTATCTTTCTTTTGCAGGTGATAAGCTCATTTCATGGTCTTCCAAGAAGCAATCTACAGTTGCTTTACCTTAAACATAGTTTGAATACAGGGGATTAGCCAATGCTACACAGGAAGCCATATGGATTAGATTGCTATATTTAGATTTGGGACTTCACACTCACTCACCTATGATCTTTGGTGACAATACAAGCTCTTTGCATCTTGCAGCCAATCCTATCTATCATGCAAGAACCAAGCATATAGGAGTACACTATCACTATGTGAGAGAGAAGCTATTGAGCAAGGAGATTCAATTGGCATATGTATCCACAAATATGCAATGTGCAGATTTATTGACCAAAGCACTTGATGGTACTAAACTTTGTAGGTTTAAAGCTATGATTGGATTGTAGGACATTCAAGAGGATTGATGAAGAATAACAAGCCAAGATGTTTGGCTTGAGGGGGAGCTCTTGGAGCAATTGGACAAGCCTTCACATTTGTCTTCACTTGAAGAAACATCTGATGAGTCACATGGACCATTGCTTGTAATTGTGTGATCATTTACCATTTGTAAATGGTTAACTCATTAAGGAATCTTGAATGCCACTAAATTCATGGAGTTAGGAGAATAATATGTTACGAGTTCTCTCACTAGAGAATATCTCCTCATTTAGAGGAACACATTTAGATGGAGCGAAAACTTGAATTCAAATTCAAATTTGAATGGAGAGATCCTTATAAAAGGACTTGTAAAACTCGTGGCCCAAGTGGTCTCTTTTGAAGCTCTTCCACCTATCACTATTGAAGTTGAGTAGCTCAATTCATAGACTACTTTTCTCACCATCATTGGGCATCATTTCTATGCCAATGATCATGTATATCATTGTTCTATAATACATTCATATCATTGAGTATATCCGTCTACTTCTCTGCCATGACTACTGAGAATAGTCTACTTTGATTGATCATATCTTAGCGAGTTCTTACTTATTTTTCATGTTCTATAGCTTATTGGAACCAGCTCAAAGTCTATTTTAAGATGCTAAATTTTTTAGGACATTCTTTTCATCCAATTGGGAGAAAACTGCCTCTAAGTGCTCATTGGTCATTCTTTGTGTAGCTCCTAAAAAATCAGGGGTAAGCATCCATTTGCTAAAGTGATTGCTCAGTGTATGGTTTATCATTTAGAGGAACACATTTAGATGGAGCGAAAACTTGAATTCAAATTCAAATTTTAATGGAGAGATCCTTATAAAAGGACTTGTAAAACTCGTGGCCCAAGTGGTCTCTTTTGAAGCTCTTCCACCTATCACTATTGAAGTTGAGTAGCTCAATTCATAGACTACTTTTCTCACCATCATTGGGCATAATTTCTATGCCAATGATCATGTATATCATTGTTCTATAATACATTCATATCATTGAGTATATCCGTCTACTTCTCTGCCATGACTACTGAGAATAGTCTACTTTGATTGATCATATCTTAGCGAGTTCTTATTTATTTTTCATGTTCTATAGCTTATTGGAACGAGCTCAAAGTCTATTTTAAAATGCTAAATTTTTTAGGACATTCTTTTCATCCGATTGGGAGAAAACTGCCTCTAAGTGCTCATTGGTCATTCTTTGTGTAGCTCCTAAAAAATCAGGGGTAAGCATCCATTTGCTAAAGTGATTGCTCAGTGTATGGTTTATCATTTTAAGTGATTCCACTTGGAATCATTAGATTTCTAAGCT
The DNA here is from genome assembly GCA_020310875.1 of Ceratopteris richardii. Taxonomy (NCBI): domain Eukaryota; kingdom Viridiplantae; phylum Streptophyta; class Polypodiopsida; order Polypodiales; family Pteridaceae; genus Ceratopteris; species Ceratopteris richardii. The sequence goes on along the minus strand of CM035441.1, from coordinate 109,632,066 downwards.
AATTAGATACCATCAAAAGGAAGTTTCCTAATTGCTATTGTACTATGAACACTGAGAAAAACATTGAGCAAGTGTCAAGACCAAAATAACAAGTTTATGTTCACAAGCTAGTTGCAAAGTTATTTGTTTTGATCTAAATGTTTGAAGCAACATCTGCAAAGTATATAGGCACTTATTTAGTGTCATTGGCAAGCTAAAAGGGCCTAGAACACAACTCTAAAGTAAAAGAGGGTAGGTACAAAGCAGGGATTAGCTGTACCAACTCATCCTCTTGTGGTATCCATCCATCTCTTCCAACATAAAGTACTTACCTGCATGTTATAAGATGACCTTTGAAGAGATGTTCACGACAGGCTTCTGGGAGTACCACACCGAAGTTTTTATCAATAGGCCTACTCATGTACTCCAATTATTTGCTTGCGAGCAACTTATGTACTCCACACACTACAAGCTTCCACCTCCCGCTGAACCTCAGGCCATCAATTGGGAAAAAGTAGAAATTGATCTTGGACGAAGAATTTGCATTAGAGAGCACACCCTCACACACGAACTCTTGCAAAACTATATCATGTAGACCCCGCAACAAGGATCTGTCAGGGACGATAGACATGAGAGAGAGGGGGGTGTTGGCAATAGCCAAAGGCACAAACGTAGAGGTAGCATGTAAAGGCAGACAAAGAGTTGTGCGGAGCCATGCAATCTATTTTTTCCAAAGAAATATGTTTTACATTACTTGTTCAAAACCTCAAACATTTATTTTTATCACTTTTGTAACATATGTATCATAGAAACACCCACTTTTGTATTTATTAGCTCCATTTTGTGCAAGCCGAGAAGTCCTCAAACTTGAGGAGCTTAGGTAGAACAAGCATACCAATTTTGGCTATTTTTAGATCTCGTTTAGACCTCCAAATAGAGCCTAGAACCTATTTTTTAACTATGCCAGGCATTAGATGTGAAACCGGTCAAAACTAGTCTAGAATCTATAAAAAGAGCTAGAGAGCTCATTTTTGGGGATGGTTAGTGTGAGCTTAGAGCAAACTTGAGCTTGTAATAGTGATCTTCAGTAATAGAGTCTACTTTTCTATCTTCCATTGTGTCTTGCTTGTCTCTTACATGTATGTGTGTGTGTGTGTGCATCTCCATGCTTCTCACCTTCACTCTCACTACATCTTGCATTCACGATCTTCATATCACTCCTATCTCTTCCACGGATTGACATTAAGGAGGTGGAGCTTCTTAACATGGTGCTTACCATTGTGGTAGAGCAACAGTGGATAAAATAAACTAGTCCATTTCTAGGCATCACTAGTGCATGGACTTAGTAAGTGAGGTGGGTTTTCTATCCCTATCAAGACTTTGAAAACTCTTGTTTCATTTGAATTAAATTTGGAATTCAATCTAGTAGGATAGTTAACCCAATCATCTAACTTAGATGTTTGTACTATGGTGCACTTCCAACCAACATTTACTTGGTTTTTCACTTGATTCAAGGACTACTTTCTCCAACTTAGCTTGAAAAATCTTTGATAAAATATAGGTTGAAGTATGCCATTTTACTTTTGGTCAAATTCACATTAACTTAACCCAAGAAAATAAAAAAATGAGCCTTCTATGACTTAAGACACTTTTCTCAAAGACTTTAGCGTTAAGTCCTTGGGAATTGTCAATCTTATGAGTCATTGCTAACTCTTGTTTTCAAGAGTGTACTAAACTCTATGAAGTTATTGAAGTTATGCTACTTAATTGAAGCAAAATCAAATGAACAAATCAACTTAGACTTGGCATCTTCGAACATGGAATGGGTTCTTGTACAAAACATCAATATGGGATGTTTGATTTAGTCACGTTTTCCAACCATCTATCCCTGATCTTTCCTAGAAGGAATCAAATACTCTATCTAAGTCATTTCCAAAAGTTTTTGGAAAGTAGTAAGGAAGAACCAAAACTCTATGTAACCAATTTGAACTTCAAGGATACTTAAAATTTGTTGGTGCATGTCAATCATCAATTGAAGGTTTATGAAGAAATGAAGTCAAGAAATCAAGAAGAGAACAAATTCAAAAGTTTGAAGGAAGGACATACTCAGAAATCCAAAGCTATGTACACATATGTACATTAGTTCAGATATAGGTTACTCACACTTTTGATTAGTCATAAGCTTGTACATATTTGCCTATAAATGTTTTGAAAAATTCGGGGCATGTAAGAATAGAGAATAGAAAGAGAGAAATCAGATGTAGAAAGTGTCATTGGACACATAAAAAGTTAGTTGAGTTACTTCCTCAAGTAGTTGTAAATTTTCTGAGTAATAGAGAAAATCTTGCGCCCAATGTTTTGGTGTCTGCTACTTCTGTAGTTAATCTTTTGAGAAATCCTTCTGAAGATATCTAAGTCCATAGTTAATCAATCTATGGCTAGAATTTGAGAGTCCAATTGTAATCAGGTTAAGAGAATTTTGCATAGGAACATTCATATGTGAAGATGTTCTGAGAGTCGACAAAACTGGCGCAGATTTCATGTTCAGAAAAATGAACATTGCTCAGTGCATGGTGTAAAGTTTTACACAAGTGAGGGCTCAAAATCTAAGTTGAAAGGTAAGCCATCTATGGCTAAAAGATCTTGATCAAACGGGTTCGACATTGGGAGAACTATAGCTAAGAAGGTGCAGATGTCAAAGTCGCTACTGCAGAGGAGGTGTTTCAGACATAGGTAAAGTGTTTCACACATTTCTCACAGTATACTCAATCATTTTGAGAAATTTAACTTGGAGAAGTTGCGCAACCTTAAGGCGAAGCATTGTGCAAAGTTTTATTAAAAACTTTACAGGATTGATTAGTCAATGAGTGATTAATCTGCAGCAGACTTTTCTGAGAAGTTGAAGTTTTCAGAATAATCAATTTTCTGATAAGATTGAAGAATGTTCTCTAGATTTGGTGGAGTCTAAAGTTATTCTTGGTCTAGAGGTGGTCTAATACTAAGGATAGCTTGTTCTTTTGGAGATTAACACTCTCCATCAGTGGTATCAGAGCAGGTTGTGTCAAAATTAAGGAAAGGAAGACTCCGATTGCTGCAGATATACAAATTCTACATCTCAAAGGTTCAGAAGGATAAAGTGTTGAAGAAAGATTGAAGGGAGACACGCAAATATTATCAAAAGGATCAGAAGAAGCAACACTCGAAGTTAAGGTACATTTATTTCTTGTAAAGGCTAAAGTTTTGAGACTACAGGTGAAGCAAGGATGGGAGATAGTCTCCAAATTGAAAAGTTGGATAGAGAGAACTATCCAGCTTGGTCTATGAGAATGCAAGCTCATCTGATGAGCAAAGATTTGATAGCATACATTACAGGTGAAGAAGAGAAGCCTCAGTTCAGAGATCCTAGTGTTCCAACTAGGGAAGAATTGTCAGATTTAAAGAATTGGATGAAGAAGGATGCTCAAGCAAGGAGCATAATCTACATGGCAGTCAATGACTATTTGCTTCCTCACATTAGAGGACTTGAAAGTGCAAGTGACATTTGGAATGCTTTGGAAGAGCATTTCCAAAACACAACCAAGTCAAGGAAGGCTTCACTATGGGCAGAATTTACTACTTTCAAAAAGAAGGCCTCACAATCAATATCTGATTATGTGACAAAGATGAAGGATATTGCAAATTCTTTAGGTGCAGTGGATGAAGATATTGAAGAAGATAAATTGGTAAGACAAATTCTCACAGGGCTAAGAGGAGATGAGAAGTGGAAGCCTTTTATTTTGTCTACAGAACTTTCACTAGATCACTTCACTCCTGACTTGAATCAATTGTTAGGTCATATGCTAACTTTTGAGAATGATATCAAAGGAGATGTTGATAAGAGTGCAGGTCATGCAATGTACTCTAAAGACAAGAAGAAAGCTAACAAAGGAAAGCAACAATCAGGTGAAGAAGAAGGTACTTCAAACCAAGCAAATTTCATAAGAGGAAAAGGAAATGGCAGAAGTAGAGGAAGAGGCATAAACAACAAAGATAATGCAAGAGCTTGTTGGATATGTGGTAAGACCAATCATTTATCTCATGATTGTTGGCACAATAATCAGAACAATGGTAATTATCAAAACTTTAATCAAAGAGCAAGAGGTGGTAGATTACAAAGAGGAAACTTCAGAGGTAGAGGTGGTAGGAATTCTTTTGGAAGAGGTGGAGGAAGAAGCTTCCAAAATCAATCCTATAATAACACCTACTACAACTATGCATCAGATCAGAAGGAGGACTCGACTCTCATTATGAATGCAACATATGAAACCTCACATGAGGACATGAGAGTGTTCTATATTGATTCAGGATGTAGTAATCATTTAAGTGGAAATATTGCTTTGATGACTGATTTAGATCATAATGCAATTAATCATACAGTTCAGACAGGTGATAATACAAAGCATAAGGTAAAGTCAATTGGTTCAGTCAAAGCTAAAGATGGGAGCACTCTTCTGAGTAAGGTTCTTTATGTTCCCACAATTCCAAAGAATTTGATCAGTGTAGGTCAAATTGTGGAAAAAGGATATGAGGTAAGATTCACCAATGATGGAGTATATGTTGAAGATCCTAGTCAAGGGTATAAACAGGTTGTTACAGGAAAGAAAGAAGGAAGGCTCTTCACATTGAAGGTACAAGGAAATTTTGGACATTTTATGTTCACATATGGAGAGCAGAAGGTATCTGAATTGGATCTTTGGCATAAAAGACTTGGACACTTCAATGAAAGAGGTATCAAAGACATGATTAATAATGATTCAGTGCTTGGGTTGCCTAACATTGCAGGTCAACACATGACATACAGATGTGAGGCATGTCAATTAGGTAAGGCTCATAAGCAATCCTATTCCAAGCATGGGTTTATGTATTCAGAAAGACTTGAATTGGTGCATACAGATGTGTGGGGTCCTTCAAAGGACTTTAGTATAAATGGTTCAAGATATTATGTCATATATGTTGATGATGCTACCAAATGGATCACAATTTATGTGATTAAAGAAAAGTCAGAAGTGTTTAATACATTTAAACATTATCATGCATATGCAGAAAGGATTACAGGTCAAAAATTGAAGAGACTAAGGTCAGATGGAGGGGGAGAGTATTTTTCAAATGAATTCAATAATTACTTGTGGAATGCAGGTATAAAGAGAGAAGTTACTTGCAGGTACTCTCCTCAACAAAATGGGGTAGCAGAAAGAAGAAATAGGACTCTTGTTGAGTTTGCAAGGTCCATGATGAAAGAGAAGAATTGCCCAAATTATTTGTGGGCAGAGGCTGTAAATACAGCTACTTATTTGGTCAATAGATTGCCTTGTAAAGTTTTGCAAGTTATGACACCATATGAAGCTTGGTGGGGTAAGAGACCTACTTTGGATCATTGCAGAATATTTGGATGCTTGGCATATGCATATGTGCCATCTCAATTGAGGCATAAGTTGGAGCCTAAGGCAGAAAAGTATGTATTCATTGGTTATGATGATAAGCAAATGGGATACAGGTTGTGGAGTCCATCCACAAAGCAATTCCTTGTATCCAAGGATGTTACATTTGATGAGCAAGGTACTTGGTATGCAGGTAAATATAATCTACATGCAGATGTTGAAGAAGTAGTGGATCAAAGGAAAGGTAAAGCAAAGATTCAATTACTTGATGAAAATGAGAATAATGAAGTACAGGTTGAAGTTGAAGAGAGGCCAAGGTTTGATCCAGAATGTGATGAACCAGAGACTTCAAAAAATGCAGAAGTTAGGAGGTCATCTAGGCACAAATGGCAACCTACAAGGTATAGCTATGACACCTCATTCTTGACTACTAAAGATTATGCTTATTTGGTAAAAGCAGATGAAGATCCATCTACATATGATGAAGCCAAAGGCAAAAGAAATTGGGAAGAAGCCATGCAAGAGGAGTATGATGCATTGATAGAGAATCAGACTTGGGATCTGGTTCCTAAACCTAATAGTCAGAAAATTATTGGATGTAAGTGGGTTTACAAAACAAAAAGATTTGCAGATGGAAGTGTGTCTAGGTACAAAGCTAGACTTGTTGTGAAAGGGTATGCACAGACATATGGAGTGGACTATGATGAGACCTTAGTCCTGTGGCAGAAATGACAACCATCAGAACTCTCATAGCAATTGCTGCTTGCAAAGGTTGGAAGTTATCTCAATTAGATGTTAAAAATGCTTTTTTGAATGGTTACATTTCAGATGAAGTTTACATGGAGCAACCAGATGGATTCAAAGATCAAGTGAATCCAAATTATGTGTGTAAGCTCAAGAGAGCTTTGTATGGATTAAAGCAGGCCCCAAGGGCATGGAATTATAGGCTTGTAAAATTCTTGAATGATCTTGGATTTCAAGCATCAAAGGCAGATAGTAGCTTGCTAGTCAAAGCAAGTGAAGATGGATTCATTTATGTTTGTATTTATGTTGATGACATAATACTTACAGGAACAGATGATAAAGGAATACAAATGATGAAGAAGCAGATGGAGAAAGAGTTCAAAATCAGTGATTTGGGGAACTTGTCATTCTTCTTAGGAATGGAGATTTTATATACTCAACATGGAGTATATGTGACCCAAGAAAGGTATCTTAAAAATTTGCTAACCAAATTTAAAATGGAAGATTGCAGGGTTGCACCCACACCATTGGAAGTGAACCATAAATTGTCTAGATTTGGAGGAGAAGAATTCAGAGACATGAAGCTCTATCAAAGTTTGGTTGGTAGCTTGATTTATGCTACATTGACAAGGCCTGATTTGTCATATGCAGTTGGTGTGCTTTCACAATTCATGCATTGTCCTAGAAAGGAACATTGCATTGCAGGACAAAGAGTACTTAGGTACATCAAGGGTACACTCAGAGAAGGGTTGTACTATGGATTTACTTCTGATACAAGAGTGAAGATATATAGTGATGCAGATTGGGCAGGTAATGTGGATGATAGAAGATCAACACATGGATATTTGTGCTATATAGGAGACAAATTGATTTCATGGTGTTCTAAGAAGCAACATACAGTTGCTTTGTCATCTACAGAAGCAGAATATAAAGGTATGGTGGAAGCTGCAAAGGAGGTAATTTGGCTAAAGACACTTATGAAGGTTTTTGATGTGATTCAAAGTACTCCTATTATTTGTGGAGACAATATGAGTTCTCTATACTTGGCAGCTAATCCTGTATTTCATGCTAGAACTAAGCATATTGAAATACAGTATCATTTTCTAAGAGAGAAGGTCATTGATAAGGAAATTGAAGTTATGCATACTCCTACAAAAGATCAACTTGCAGATATGATGACAAAAAGTCTAGATGGACCAAAGCTACAGAGATTCAAGGATATGGCAGGAATTAAGAAGATAGAGAAGAACCTCAATTAATGATTGAGGGGGAGCTGTTGGTGCATGTCAATCATCAATTGAAGGTTTATGAAGAAATGAAGTCAAGAAATCAAGAAGAGAACAAATTCAGAAGTTTGAAGGAAGGACATACTCAGAAATCCAAAGCTATGTACACATATGTACATTAGTTCAGATATAGGTTACTCACACTTTTGATTAGTCATAAGCTTGTACATATTTGCCTATAAATGTTTTGAAAAAGTCGGGGCATGTAAGAATAGAGAATAGGAAGAGAGAAATCAGATGTAGAAAGTGTCATTGGACACATAAAAAGTTAGTTGAGTTACTTCCTCAAGTAGTTGTAAATTTTCTGAGTAATAGAGAAAATCTTGCGCCCAATGTTTTGGTGTCTGCTACTTCTGTAGTTAATCTTTTGAGAAATCCTTCTGAACGTATCTAAGTCCATAGTTAATCAATCTATGGATAGAATTTGAGAGTCCAATTGTAATCAGGTTAAGAGAATTTTGCATAGGAACATTCATATGTGAAGATGTTCTGAGAGTCGACAAAACTGGCACAGATTTCATGTTCAGAAAAATGAACATTGCTCAGTGCATGGTGTAAAGTTTTACACAAGTGAGGGCTCAAAATCTAAGTTGAAAGGTAAGCCATCTATGGCTAAAAGATCTTGATCAAACGGGTTCGACATTGGGAGAACTATAGCTAAGAAGGTGCAGATGTCAAAGTCGCTACTGCAGAGAAGGTGTTTCAGACATAGGTAAAGTGTTTCACACATTTCTCACAGTATACTCAATCATTTTGAGAAATTTAACTTGGAGAAGTTGCGCAACCTTAAGGCGAAGCATTGTGCAAAGTTTTATTAAAAACTTTACAGGATTGATTAGTCAATGAGTGATTAATCTGCAGCAAACTTTTCTGAGAAGTTGAAGTTTTCAGAAATAATCAATTTTCTGATAAGATTGAAGAATGTTCTCTAGATTTGGTGGAGTCTAAAGTTATTCTTGGTCTAGAGGTGGTCTATACTAAGGATAGCTTGTTCTTTTGGAGATTAACACTCTCCATCAAAATTGATTCAAAGTATTAGTGATTATGTCACTAAGATGAAGGATCTAGCAAATAGTCTTGGATCCATAGATGAAGATGTTGAAGATCACAGATTAATTTCTCAATTGCTTGCAGGTTTGAGAGGAGATGATAGGTGGAAACCTTTTGTCTTGTCAACAGAACTTTCTTTGAATCATTATGTTCCATATTTGAATCAATTTCTTGGTTTGATGTTCACATTTGAGCAATAATTGAAGGGAGATGGAGATAAAGGACAAAGTTCTGCAATGTACATGAAGAACAAGAAGAAAGGAGATAAAGGTAAAGCAAAGGATGAAGAGAAATCTAGTTCTCAAGTTTATTATGCAAGAGGTAGAAGTACTGGTAGAGGAAGAGCAAGAGATTTTGGAAGAGGAAGAGATAATCAGAATAACAATAAGAAGGCTTGGTGGATCTGTGGATTGAGTAATCATTTGGCTCATGAATGTTGGCATAATCAACAAGGATCAAATCAAAATCAAAATAATAATAGTAGAGGCAAAGGTGGAAGATATCAAAGTTATTCTCAGAGAGGTAGTCAAAATCAAAGAGGAGGCTATGGTAGAGGTGGAGGAAGAAGTTGGGGACAGAATCAATCCTACAACACCACCTACTACAATTATGCAAATGACACATAGAATGAAAGTCATACATCATTGATGATGAATTCAATCAGCACATCAGATAAAGAAGATCTAAAGGTATTTTACATTGACTCTCGATGTTCTAATCATTTGTCAAGAAACATAGAATTGATGTCAGAATTGGAAAAAGGCATTTCTAGTCATACAATTCAAATAGGTGATAATACAAGACATAGTGTACATTCAATTGGAAAAGTGAAATGCAAGAGTGGAGCAGATTTGTTAACCAATGTTTTGTATGTTCGTACAATACCTAAAAACTTGATTAGTGTGGGACAGATAGTTGAAAAAGGTTTTCAATTCAGGTTTACAAATGAAGGAGTATTTGTTGAAGATCCACAGAATGGATATAATCAGATTATCTGTGGTAAGAAAGAAGGTAGACTCTTTACTTTAAGAGTGCAAGGGAACATTGGTCAAGCTTTGCTCACACATGGTGAAGGAGTGATTACAGAACTTGATCTCTGGCATAAGAGATTAGGTCATTTCAATGAAAGAGGAATTAAAGCTATGGTTGCTAATCAGTCTGTACTAGAATTACCAAATGTGTAGAGTCAACATATGATTTATAAATGTGAAGCATGTCAGATGGGAGAAGCACACATGTTGCCATTTCAGAAGAAAGGATTCAAACATGATGGAGTACTAGAGCTTATTCATACAGATGTATGGGGACCAACAAAAGAAGGATCTATCAGTGGCTCAAGGTATTATGTTCTTTTCATTGATGATGCTACAAGATGGATAACTTTATATGTTTTGAAGGAAAGATCAAAAGTGTTTGGAGCTTTCAAGCATTTTCATGCATATGCAGAGAGAGTCACAGGTCAAAAGCTTAAGAGCCTGAGGTCTGATGGAGGGGGAGAATACTTCTCCCAAGAGTTCAGTTATTATCTTGTAGGTATTAAGAGAGAAATAACCTACAGGTATACACCACAACAAAATGGTGTAGCAGAAAGAAGACACAAGACTTTGGTTGAGTTTGCTAGAGCTATGCTGAAGGAGAAGAATTGTCCAAATTATCTTTGGGCTAAGGCTGTAAATAGGTTACCATGTGCAACTCTAAGTGGAATGACTCCATATGAATCTTGTTGGGATAAGAAACCAACACTAGATCATTGTAAAGTGTTTGGATCAATTGGATATGCTTATGTGCCATCACAACTTGGACATAAACTTGAACAAAAGGTAGAAAAATATGTGTTCATTGGTTATGATGAAAAGCAGATGGGTTACAAGTTGTGGAATCCTCTAACCAAACAATTTCTTGTTCCTAGAGATGTTACATTTGATGAGCAGAAAAGTTGGTATGCAGATCAAAGTCATACAACTAAAGAATTTGAAGAAGAGGTAAGAAGACATGAGAAAGGAAAATCAAGTGTGCATGGGAATGAAGATGAAGACTATATGCAAGCAAGCACATCCACAAGTGGATTAACAAGAAGAAATGAAGAAGCTCCTATATTTGATGAAGAGGTGTATCCAGACACATATGAAGAATGTGAACCAAGGAGGTCAAGTAGGACACGAAGGCAACTAGAAAGGTATTCTTATGATACCCCCACATAACTCAAAAGAACTATGCATATATGGTACCTCAGAACTATGATGAAGAAAAAGGTAAGAAACAATGGGAAGAAGCAATGAAGGAAGAATTCAATGCACTAGAGGAGAACAAGACATGGGAACTTGTTCCTAAACCCAATGGTAATAAGGTAATTGGAAATAAATGGGTTTATAAAGTGAAGAATCTTGCAGATCAAAGTATAGCCAGATACAAAGCTAGATTGGTGGTGAAAGGCTATGCCGAGACTTATGGCATAGATTATGATGAGACATTCAGTCATGTAGCTAAGATGTCAACTATAAGGACAATCATTGCTATTGCAACTTCAAAAGGATGGACTTTGATTCAACTAGATATAAAGAATGCATTCTTGAATGGATACATATCAGATGAGGCATACATGGAGCAACCTCAAGGGTTTATAGATTCCATGTATCCAAATTTTGCCTGCAAAATGAGAAGAGCACTCTATGGATTGAAGCAAGCTCCAAGAGCATGGAACTATAGACTGGTGAAGTATCTCAATGATCTTGGATATCAAAGTTCAAAAGCAGATCCAAGTCTACTCATCAAAATAATAGAGGAAGGTACAATCTATATTTGTATTTATGTAGATAACATTATAATCATAGGTACGTCAGATGAAGGAATCAAGGAGGTAAAGAGATTAATTGAGAAAGAGTTCAAGATCAGTGATCTAGGAAAGTTATCATACTTTCTTAGAATGGAAGTCACTTATACAGATCATGGCATATATGTATCACAAGAAAGGTATCTTCTAAACCTGTTGAAGAAGTTTGGTATGGAAAATTGCAGAGAAGCTTCAACTCCATTTGAAGTTAATCACAATCTTAGTAAATATGATGGTTCAGAATACAAAGATATGAGGAAGTATCAATCTCTTGTGGGTAGTTTGATTTATGCTACACTAACGAGACCTGATATTAGTTATGTAGTGGGAGTTCTATCACAATTCATGCATTGTCCAAAGGATCTTCACTGGATCGTACGTCAAAGAGTTGAAGGATTATATTATCCTTTTACTTCAGATTTGAAGTTGAAAGCCTATATTGACTCAAAATCGTCAGGTAATCAAGATGATAGAATGAGGTTTGTGGAGCAACAACTCGATGTTTGGCATCAAGTTTCAACGTAAAGCTGATACCTTGCATCGACTTCCAATATAAAAGTCTTTTAATTCATGTCTATGTTCAAGAGACTAGTTCAGATGCTAAAAAAAAAGGCTAAAAACACACCAATTCAATGCCTGGAATCGAATTCCTGTTGCAAGTCAATGCTAGGCATCGAATTCTTGTTGTAAGTCGATGCTAGCCATCGAATTTGCATAATAGGGACATGTTTCTTACTTAAATAGGTAAGATTTCTAGTTTTGGTAGCTCATACATAGTCATCTTTTGAAGGCCATAACTTGATGTGTAGTGCTTGATTTTTAGCAAATAAAAGTTTGTTGGAAATCTCTTCTCTTATACTTTCATGCACCAAAAGATATTGGAGAAATAATATTTGTGCTACGAGAAATTCAAAAGAGTGAAGGTATGTCATTTCAATGACTAGAAATTTCTCATGAAGCAAAGTTCTTAGTTTAAGCAATCATTTCTCAAAGTTTGAAGGAGCATTGAGTTAATGGTGACCATAAAGGTGTTCTAGTGTCACATTAATTCATTTCTTGTGATGTTTCATACATCAAAATTCCCAAATGCCAAGATTGATCTTTTAAAGTAAGCTTACCACTAGAAAAGTGCATTAACTTATTTACTTAGCAAACAATCATGCCTCCTTTTTTTTATGCAAATGCATATGGTTGCATGCATGTGTTGACATGTTTTTGCATGGCCTAAACTTAACTAAAGCATTGCTCATGCTTGACATGCATGCACTTCATACATCTATGTTATGCACAACATATTATCTTTGATTCCTTTTATTGTATAAACATGTTAGTGCACATGCTTGAGTGCACAATTTCTTTTTCTAGCAATAAGGAAGCTTGTGATGTGCAAAAAAGACATCTTTAAGTTGAATTTGTGCATTAAAAACATTCTTTTGTAAAGGGGAATGCACAAACAATCATTCTTTTCCATGTGCAAAGTGGAAAATAGCTTATGAATGCATGCAAGTACTTTTGGTGCTTGATTTGCTTCCAGTACACTCATGTTTGTTCCTTTTAGTTTTCATTAAATTCTTGAAGTTCGTCTAATAAAAATAAGAATTGAAGTCTTATGCTATGTTTCAATGATGATTCTATGCAAAGTATATTAAAGCAAAAGCAAACAAATATTGAAATCAAGCATGAACGTGGAAAATGTTAGATATGCTCAATACTCCACCTTCATGTGACCACAAATGATCCATGGTGCTCTAAGTTGTAAGGCCCCCATTATGAGGAGAAGCCATTATGAGAGCCCGGACATTTGTGGAACCCTAACTTCCAAGTTAGATGAGGTCTATGTGTGACCATTGATGGTTGTAGATGATCTTTGTGAGCCTAGCTATTAGGTTAGGTAGGGCATAAACTTCTAGGCCATTGGGTTGCCATTAAGGTGAAAATAAAGGCCCTGTGGCATCGCACGGTTTCCCCATAGATCCTTAATGGGGGGAGTGCAGAGGGGGGCTTGCCCCCTTCTGCGGGGTCCGGGTAGACTATCCCCCCAGCCCGTAGGGCCGAGACGGTGGGACTTCTGGTCATGGAGATATTGTCGAATCATATATTTTGCCGACTATTTTGTATCTCCAGACTACATTTATCTATACCGAACCGCCTTGTAAAAGCTATATAAGCACGACCCAGGTTGAGCTTTACATAGCATTGCGCACTAGTAAGCCCTTCATCTAGAGTCTGTCTAGATCACCATCTAAGCTCCACATTGGGAGCGCACAGGTGGACATCACCATCATTGTAACTGCATTACGCTCGGCAATCTGGGAATTTGAGTTCTCTATCTCTCAGTCTACGTCTATCTTTGTGTGCGTTTTTCTCTCAACTTTGTCTACAGGTCTAATCCGTTGTGCTCTTTTTCTTACATGGTATCAGAGCTTAGGAGGCTCTGAGTGGTGCAGAAGTAGAAACGCAGAGGTTGTAGAGGTCTGAACAACAATAAGAGAAGATGTCAAGCGCTGCGTGATCATATTGAGAAGAGCATTTTTCACATCTAGTTGATACATATTCCAATTCCTAAATGCAGCCACACTTACTAATACTTTGATGATTGGCATTTTAGCCATAGGTGAGAATGTTTCCTCATAATCAACTCCTTGGGTTTGTGCAAAACCCTTAGCCACAAGTCTAGCTTTATACCTGTTTATGGATCCATCTGAATTTCTCTTGATTTTGTAAATCCATTTAGAACCAATTACCTTCATTGATGTCTTCTTGGGTACTAGCTCCCAAGTATCATTCTCTTGGAGTGCTTCTATTTCTTCATCCATAGCTTCCTTCCATTCTGCCTTGGTACTTGCTTCTTCATATGAAGTAGGTTCCTCAAGTGATAAATCCTTAGCAAGGTAAATGGAATGCTTAGTAACTAATGAAGTTTCATACCCATATCTGATTGGTTTCTTGCTCTCCCTTTGTGATCTCCTTAGAGCTTGGTTGGATGATTCAGGTAAGTCTTCCAACCTCTTCATCTTGGCCTTGCCCTTTGATTTCCATGCCTTGAATTCTTCTAGGTTGATGATGTCCTCATCATCTGATTTGATGTCTTCAATTTGGCTTGGCTCCTCCTTGGTGAGGCTTGGAAACTCCTCTTCCAAGTCATATGGCAACTTGACTTTCCTGCATTCACTTTCAAACCAAGAATCATTCTCATCAAACACTACATCTCTACTAACCATAAATGCTTTGTTGGATGGATTATAAAACCTGTATCCTTTCTGATTTAAATCATATCCTATGAAGATGCACCTCTTTGCCTTAGGGTCTAGCTTACCTCTGATTTGAGATGGAACATGCACATAAGCAACACATCCAAAGATTTTGCAATGATCAAGTGATGGCCTCCTACCATGCCATGCTTTATATGGGGTCATCCCATCAAGTGATTTGGATGGCAACCTGTTAATAAGATAAGTAGCAATAGATACACTTTCTGCCCACAAATAATTAGGTAACCTTTTTTCATTAAGAATTGATCTAGTTGTTTCCACAATCAACCTGTTTCTTCTCTCTACTACCTTTTGATACCTCTATCCTGCAAGAATGCATCAAATTCATTGGAGAAGTACTCACCTCCTCCATCTAACCTTAATCTCTTTAGGCTTCTTCTTGTTTGGTTTTCCACAAGTGCAAGATACTTCTTGAAGCAACTGAACACTTCATCTTTATGTTTCATAAAGTACAAGATAGTCCACCTACTGAAATCATCAATGAAAGACACATAATACCTTGAGCCTGAAATTGAAGGGTCCTTGCTTGGTCCCCACACATCTGTGTGGACAAGTTCCAAGCAATCCTCATGCATATAGCCTTTCTTTGTGAAGGGTAACTTGTGTGATTTACCAAACTGACATGCACCACATTTATAGATCATGTGTTGCTTGGATGCATTAGGTATCCCAAGCACACATTGATCTCTACATATTTGCTTCAAGGTTCTCTCACCAATATGCCCTAATCTTTTATGCCAAATCTCAAACTCTGACAATGTTTGATCCTTGTAATTATAAAGTGCAATATTCCTTGTATCTTCAAGTTCAAATGTAAATAATCTACCTATTTTTTCTCCCTTGGCGATTCTCTTGAATCCATGTTGGGGGTCCTCCACAAAAGCTCCATATTTGTTGAACCTAACCTGCAAACCTTTTTCCATTATTTGTCCAACAATCATCAAATTCTTGGTGATTGTAGGTACATATAGAACCCTGCTGAATAGATTTCTATTCCTATCCAAAGTTTTGACATTTCCTACCTTGACCACTAAATGTTTGGTGTCATCACCTGTCTACACTTGGTGCTTTCCCTTGGGCTCCTCAAGATTAGAAAGAAGAGCTACATTGTGTGCTACATGGTTTGAACATACTGATTCAATATAGAAGAAGTGCTCATCATTCATACCTTGTTTTGAAGTTATATTCATAATGAGAAGAGAATCCTCTTGATCCTCTCTATAATTGTTGAAGTCCTGTCTTGATTTGTATCCTCCTTGATAATTGTTGTAGTAGTAGTAGTAGTAGTAGTAGTAGTAGTAGTAGTAGTAGTAGTAGTAGTAGTAGTAGTTGTTGTTGTTGTTTTTGTTGTTGTTGTTGTTGTTGTTGTTGTTGTTGTTGTTGTTGTTGTTGTTGTTGTTGTTGTAGCCATGGTTGTAGCTTTGATTATGGTTGAATCTTCCTCTTGATTGTGAGTAGCCACTTCTTTGATATCCTCTTCCTCTCTGATTCTTGAAGTTACTATAGCACTCATGTGTAGTGTGATTAGACAGTCCACATATGTTGCATGGGGAAGAGTTGAAAGATCTCCCCCTACCTTTCTTACCTCCTCTGCCCCTTCCTCTTGAGTTCCTACCTCTCCCTGCATAGTTAGCTTTAGAAGTAGTACCTTCATCCTCTACTTTCTTAATTTTTCCTTTGTCTTTAGACTTTCCTTTATCTGTGTATAGGGCATAAGAGTTGTTACCTCTTGATGGTTCTCCATTTTTGTTGAGCTTGGCTTCATGGGTAAAGAGTTGTCCCATGAGTGTGGTAAGGTCTGGAATCTGCATATCCATGTAAAGGTCCATAGCAGTTGTGAAAGATTCCCACTTATCATCTACCTTGATGCCATTGATTACTTATCTCATTATTTGCTCCTCTTCAATCTCCTCTCCTATGCTTGCCAATTGGTCAACCACATCTTTGACTTTGGTCACATACTCTGAAACACTTTGCTTGGGTTGCTTCCTTTGAGTGGTAAACTCAATCCATAATTGATTCTTTCTAGCTCTTGTATTGGAAGAAAAGTATGAAGACAATGTATCCCAAGTCTCTTGGGAAGTTTTACAATTCCTAAGTTCATGTGACTCATCAGATGTTTCTTCATGTGATTCTTCAAGTGAAGCCAAATGTGAAGACTTGTCCAATTGCTCCAACACTTTAGACGGCAGTGCCAAGCATAACACACCCGGAGCGATGGTGTAGTGCTCATATCATATGCCAAGTCTTGGTTGCCATGCTCAAAGCCTGGGGTGTTGACATGTGGTGCTTTGACACTGTGAAATATCTTAAAAATTGTCTGCATCATATCAAATATCTTGATATTCATGTGTGCTACAACATCATCCATGCGGTGTAATCAGGGGAGCCAGTGACGAATTGTGGCCATCATATATCCAACTGTAGGGGGCCCGTGGGGTGGAGTGAAGTAAGGATAACTGAGCTAGTCCTGGCACTGCTTATTATTTTGAACCTTGATGGCGAGTGCCTTCCAAGTGTGGCATCGTGGCATAGGACCCCAACATAGATTTTACTTTAAGTGCAATGGTGCCTTGACCCAATTGTGCATCATCTCCGGATATTCTTATAGTAGATCCTTGTGCCAATCTGGTTGAAAAATTTACCTTTTTATGCGTCCAGTGGCAGGTCATCAAGTTCAAACTGAGTTGCATGGGTTGGTTTCTTTCCCATCTCTTTTTCAATGGCCAACTGATATTCTACCATCAACATGAAGTATGGTTTATACTGAAGCTCGTGGTTGGAGATATACCTTCGAGGGGCTAGCTGAGCGAAATAGGGCGATTGTAATATTCATTCCTCAATCATGGCCATGGCATGTAGCTATGCTTTGACTGAATGGGTTTTACCAAGTTCTTCCACTGAGTTGAGGCCATGTGGGTGTAGGAAGTTCAAAAGTTTCTTGGCCTTCTGTCGTGATATGTACGCGTGGTATTGGTTGTGGTGGGTGTTTCTATGATACATATATTACAAAAGTGATAAAAATCATTGTTTGAGGTTTTGAGCAAGTAATGTAAAACATATTTCTTTGAAAAAAATAGACTGCATGGCTCTGCACAACTCTTTGTAATCTGCCTTCACATGCTACCTCTGTGTTTGTGCCTTTGGCCACTGCCAACATCCACCCATTTCACATGTTAGTGTTGAGATAGCAAATAGTGAAAATAGTGATGAATTGGCCATTCATTTCCTTCTTTCTACTTAGATCAATTTATCAAGTGCAAAGCTAGATGGTGTTTTGAATTATTTTGCCATGGATCATCTAGTAGAATCTCCTCTATTCATTACAATTATGAGGTGAATCGCACCATAGAGATGAAAACATGTTCTTCTAGGTTAGAACATGAGGCTCAGAGATATGCATAAAATTACTATGTATAGCTTTATTTTCAAGGATGAAAATCTTTCCCAGTGGGAGAGGAATGTTATAAAGTAAAGTCTATGATCTATGTTTCGACCGACTCATATTGATTTGAAATCGAACATTGTTTGTTCACTCATATGCATGGACAAAGATTTTGATAATAGACTTGAGCATAGGTTCATCTACTCTCGAAAATAAGTAATCCAGTTATCCTAGTGGTTAGGTCTCAAGGTTGGGAAGGAGGAGGTCTTGGGTTCAAACCCCGTGAGGGGCATGGGGAGAGATTTTTTCCCAAAGGGGTTTACAACCTTCTAGCTCATGTTAACATGAGTTAACGTGAGTTAACTTGAGTCCAGAGAGACTTAAATTGAGTGGAAAGTACACCTACCATTAGTGGAATCTAGTGGAAGGTGCTAAAGCAGTGTTGGAGATTGCAGATGCACTTGTGGACTCCAGTTTTATCTGTGGTCTCCACTGATTCAAGTAGCTATATATAGAGGCATAAGGTTGGAAGGAGATTCATCTCTTAAGCATGTTGGGGTCCTAATGCTCTTAGTTCATTACATTGGTAATGTTATATCTATAGGGGATTTGAACTCACAAACTCTTGGTTAGGAGTGTGCTAAGCTAACCATTTGGCCCAAAAGCCATGGTTGAGGATCACTTCCTAATCCTCCCTCTTAGCGTGTGTTTTGACCATCTCATGCCTATCACTTTATGACAGTCTTCCCCCCTTTTCTGATAATTGTCCTTGATGATCTATTTTTGTATCCCTATAGCCTCGTGGATTAGTTCTTGAACTCCATAAGTACCCTTGAGATGATGTCCTCACCCTCCCATAGTTTCTTGAACCTTTTTCGCAACCTTGGTGTCTTGAACCTTGTTCTAAACCTTAGTAGCTTGAACCTCATTCTCATCCAATATCTTGAACCCTCACTCTAGTGCCACCTAAGGTGTCCCAAAAGCTTCATACATCCTAGGTAGCTTTATAGATTTGGAGTTTTTTTTTTTGAGTTTTCCAACGATACCTTATAAGCCTCAATCCAACCTATGAATTGAGAGATACACCTCAATCTTTGATGGATAGAATTCACAAACCACCCCCTCCCTTCCTAGTACCCTTTTACATGATAGAGTTCCCAAGAACCTTTCCTTAGAGGCCATTGGGTGCCCATGAAATTTGTGGAATCCACCACCTTGCCCAAGTCTAGTATTGAGGATCTAATATCATATTTATGAGGGATTTGAACTCACAACCTCTCGACTAGGAGTGTGATGGACTAACCAATTGCCTCAAAATCCATGGTTGAGGATTATCTCATAATCCTCCCTCTTAGGTTGCGGTTCAAACATCTCTTGTCTGTCACGTTATGACAAGTATGCTGCAAAACAACCATAATTTTCTCATCGCATAACCCAGTCAAGAGAATGTCATCAACATAAAGAACAAGCACTATCAGATCAGCCCCCTCTTTGTGTACATAAAGCATGCTTTCAATTGGAATACATGTAAAACCAATAGCAATCAAATGCTTATGTACCTTATCATACAATGCACGTGGAGCTTTCTTAAGTCCATAGAAAGCCTTATGCAAGTGATAAAACATATACTCTGGACTTTTGATAGCAAATCCAAGAGCTTGCTTCACATAGACCTCTTCTTGCAAATCACCATTCAAGAAGGCTATTTTTATATCCAATTGATGCACTTTCCAACCACAATGGGCAGCCAATGCAATCATAGAAGAAATGGTAGTCATGTGCAAGGTAGGTGCAAATTTCTCCTCATAATCTATGCCATATTTTTGCACATAACCGTTTGCAAATAGTCTAGCTTTGTAGTGATCAATGCTACCATCTAACTTTCTTTTAGTCTTGTAAACCCACATACTATCAATGGCATTTTTACCTCTTTCTGATTCACATAACTCCCAAGTACAATTTTCATGAATAGAATCCGATTCTAATTGCATTGTGCTCATCCAATTTGAATCATCATATGCATCTTCAAAAGTGAGTGGCTCTTCATTACATGCGGTTGCAATAAGAGATAGATCCACAAATTCACTTGATGCATGATGAGAGCTTGATCTTGTTCTACCAAGTAAAGTATCACTCAGCTTGCTACCTTTCAATGTCTTTGCCAATTTGCCATAGATTGTGTATCCTTGATAGAAATGTGTTCCTCATGTAATACACCATCAAAATGTATATCAAAAGTGGGCTGAATATTACCAATTTTCAGCCATGCATCTCTGTAACTTTTGGGAATTTTCAGCCATGTTTGGGTGATATTTTATAGCCAATTTGGTTGAAAGTTTTTAGCTCTTTGAGCCTCATTTGGATGGTGTACATGGCCATAGTCAAGCATACCACTTTGAAACGAAGGCATGAGTGTATCAAACACATATTGTGAGCTAACTATTGATTGAAATTTACATTCATGTAAAGGATAAGCTAAATTTTCAACAAATACCACATCTCGATTCACTTCCTATGGCATGATGATATGTTATCCCCATTTATGAAGTAGCTTCGAAACACACCCACTCAAGATAAGGAGGAAACACGAGGTGATGAAGATAGGAATTCTCAATTTTTTGAAGCTCCAAAACATTTCAAATAATACCAAGTTGATGATAAGAAGGATTGTGATGCCAAAATGAGAAACTTCCATAAGGGAAGCTTATTACAACAAAGAACAGACAAAGAAGGTGATTGTGACCATTGAAGAAGGAGAAGAACGTAGTTCATGGGTAATGATGTGACATATTAGGAAGAAAAAGAGTTGCTAACTCTATTGAGAGAACACCAAGATGTTTTTTCATAAACATGGATGGACCTTAAGGGTGTTGATCCTAAGAACTATTTTCATAGAATTTCCATGCTTACAGATGCAACATGAAACAAACAAAGATCATGCACCTATAATCACAATTACTCAGTCGAGATCAAAGAAGACATTGACAAATTGCTAGCTCCAAGATTCATCTACAATAAAGCACTCAAAATGGATGTCTCCCATTATCCATTATGCTAGTCCCAAAGAAGATTAAGAATAAAGAGTGTGTATTAATCTCAAGAAAAAATGCTACAACGATTAGGGATATCTACCCACTTTCAATTAATGATCGTATTTTGGAATGCATTGCTAACAAGGAGGTTTATGGCTTCTTTGATGGTTTCTCACGCTAAAACCAAGTGGCCATTGTGCCGAAAGACCAAAATAAGATGGATTTTGTCGCTAAATGGGAGGTATATGCATTTTGTATCATGACTTTTGAATTGACCAATTCTCCCACCACGTTTCAAAGGCTAATGCGTCATATGTTGAAAGAAGTTCTCTAAAAATGTATGATAAGTGTATGTGGATGATTTGTGCTCATATTCAAATCAACAAAAACATGTTTCCACTCTGCAAAAAATGTTCAAGAAGTGCAAAATAACAAGGTTTTCTTAGATCCTAAAAATTATGTTTTCATGATCAAACAAGGAAATCTCCTACGTCACATATTATCCAAGAATGGGATCTCCACAGATAAGATAAATCAAAGGTGATATTGGAATTGCCTCATCCTACAATTGCCAAAGAGGTTCATGCCTTAATGGGGCAATATGGATACTACAAATGTTTTATTCATATGTTTTGTTATGATTGTGAAATTGCGTTACGGATTTAAACTTTGAGTGGTATGTTGAATGTGAAGAATCGTTCTTAGAGCTCAAGAAATGGTTGAGCACCGATCCCATCTTGAAAGCACCAAATTTGAGTCAACCATTTCATGTACATGTGGATGCATAAAATTATGCTATAAGTTGCATTCTTGCATAGCTACATTGGAGGGCACCATTGAGTTTCTAGTTGCCTATGCTAGCAGACAATGAAATAATATAGAAAGAAATTATACCACCTCAAAACAAGAGGGTTTAAGAATTGTGTATATAATAAAGAAATTTCATCACTATCTATTGTCCAACAAATTCAAGTTCTTTGTAGACCATCAAACCTTTCTTTACCTAGTGAACAAGCCTTTTACTACATGACATTTAGTGCATGTTGAAGTTTGAGGTCTACAGAAGCACGCAAATAGCACAAGGAAGAAGAAGAAGCTTGGAGCACAATACACAATACTAAATGTATTACCATTAGGGTTATAGGCATATATACAATCGGGGGGAAAATGTTGAAATGAGAAAGCACTACTCCTACTCTATTCAAATACAAACATCTAACAAGCTATCAACGAAGGAACAAAAGAAATGAAAACATGTTGATTGAATTAAAATGGAAATGACTTATATACAATGTTCTATGAGCATGGACACTCCATGAGGAGAGTGAGGGCACTCTTGCCAAGAGCTTGAGTGAATGAGCTTATGAGGAGTGAAGTGAGGCCCTACTTATATGGATTTGAGGGAAATTCTCCTTGCATGTGGGATAAATGATCTTGCATGAGAATGAAACTAGACTCGAACAAAAGGTTGGAGCATGGAACTCTCAACACCCCCCATCCATGTGATGACCCTTTTGTTTTTCATGTGGGGGACTAGTGACATATGGGATCACTTAGTCCATTGGATTTTTATATCTAAGGACATATGGGATCCTTAGATATAGCTTGGACATATGGCGTGTGGACATATGGCATCCCTTGGTTTTTATGGACATATGGAATCCATGTGGTTTTTTATTCCATGGACATATGGGATCCATCATGAAGGGACATATGGCATCCCTGGGATCTTGGGACATATGGGATCCCAAGACATATACTTGAAAATTTGGGATCCAAGTGGTTTTGTGGGGGTCTAGGGACATATGGGATTCTTAGACATCTAGGTTTTACATCTTGGGGTAGGTGGTGCTTTGTGGATCATTTGCTCCATTTGATCTTGGTTTGATGAAGTCCTTTGTTGTTGTAGTCTCATGATGGGATCCATTGATGGGATCTTTGGTAGGTCCTCTTCCTTCTTGCGGACTCCTTGTTGTTGATTTTGAGTGTATCCTTTGGATTTAAGTGTCATGTGATCAAGCCATAGGGAAGTTCTTCTTTGTTAAAGATCAGTGTCTAGTCCCTTTACATGGAGCTTGAAATGATTTGGAGCTCAATGAGATTAACTCTTTGGAGATCTAGTACATTTTCACTTTAGGGTATATATGGCTTCAAGACTTGATGGCTTTGGGAAGGTCCTACCTTCTTTAAGAAAGTGGTTTCTAATCCCTTACAAGCTTCCATGTAAATGCCATGGAAAAATGATAGGGAAGGTCTTACCACTTAGTTATATGGCAGTGTCTTATCCCTTAACAAAAGACCAAGATATGTATGTGACTTTGAGAAGGTAATGTACTTCAACTTAGACCTCATATAGAGATGATACAACATTTTACTGTTTTTTTTCAAGAGAGAATTCATACATGTATGCGAAAGAGTACAAAAAATATCTCTATTTGCTTAGGTACAATATCTTGTTGCCCACATCTTGTGGACTCTTCAGATATTAAACGTTATCCCTCTACTCAACATTGGTAGTGACATCATTGCTTATGCAATTAACCTTCTCACTATGTCCAACTTATGAGGATGGAAGGTGTGTATTGGTATACTAGCCTCTCTCTCTCATGATTTCTTCATTGAGGTGACAGTAAAAAAACATGCAACATTGTACTCGGCATATCTACTCCTTTCCAAATTAGCCACAATCACAATCATGATATACTAGGTGAATAACATCATTGATGAGTTCATACCTCTGAGCTAGTCAAAACTCATTGCACTCTAGTCTCTTTATCTCCCATGAAATTGATGCAAGTCCTTCTGAGGTGACTTTTGTAAATTTGTTGGTAGGCTTCTCTCTCAAGTGATTTGGTTGCTATGTACATGTCAGGCAACCATGTTAGCTAAGCTTCCATCCTCCTGTTGTGATTGTTGCTCTAGCACCTTCTCCATCTAAGTGGCATAGCTGAACATTGCTCTCTTGAGGCCCTTCAGGTAGCTGTGCTTTAATTTTTTTTCTCATCACACAATATATGATGCATGATCCTATTAAGGATAAAGCTAAAGACTAATGGAGCATTTTCTATTTGTCTGTTGTAAAGGGTGTATGCACTTCATAGCAATACAAGCCTCCTTTGCTCTATATTTGCAAGTAGACTCAACTCAATTGTGCATTCATTTTGATGGAGATGAAAAAGGAACACACAAAGGACCACAAGAACAACATTAATTTTGTCGAGAACTCTTGTGAGAAGTCTTCTTTCCTCTCTTGCACAAGTGCCGTAGGTATCAGAGCATAGGTTGGTCTTTTTCTTTGAGTTCATGTTGACCTGCTTTCATCAATTTCATGAACATTAGTGTATATCATTTTTCTCTCTTATCCCTCCCTTCCTCTGTTTATCTTTTTAATAAGGGTGCTTCTAAAAACTTTTTCCATTTTTCTTGCCAATTCTCACTTAGTGTAAATTGCATTAGTAGCTTTTTATGTGGAGGGTGCGATTTGAAGAAGGGGACATTCAAGGTCTTCATTTTTGTATTCATGATCAAGTGTATGCATTGTGATACCATGTTGAAATGAAAAAGCCTACCCCTATTCTATCCACATGCAAACATCTAACAAGCTATGGAGGAAGGAACAAAAGAAATGCAAACATGTTGAATGAATTAAAATGGAAATGACTTACATAAAATGATCTATGAGCATGGAGACTTCATCAGGAGAGTGCAGGCACTCTGCCAAGAGCTTGAGTGAATGATCTTATAAGGAGTGAAGTGAGTCCCTCCTTATATGGAGTTGAGGGAAAATCTCCTTGCATGTGGGATAAATGATGTTGCATGAGAATGAAAGTAGACTTAGAAAAAAGGGTGGATCATGGAACTCTCAACAAAAAAACCCTCTTAATTAGGGGAATAAGTGTCAAGTAGTCCTAAGTGTGTTCACACACATCACTACCAAAATATATAAAAAAATCCCCTCGGGAGTGATGCATTGACCAAGGAGCTGGTACTCATTTATAAGGAAGTGCCAAGCTATGTGGAAAGTGATCAATCCACAAAAGGAAGTAAGCCCAAAGCTTTGCGGAAAGCGTCAAAATTCTCCCAAGGTAGAGCCTTTGTAAAAAGATATGTAACATTTTCCTGTGTGCACACATATGCCAAACTTATCTCTCCAACAGAGAACCTCTCCCAGACATAATGATAATGCACCTCAATGTGCTTTGTACGAGCATGGAACACAGGGTTCCTTGCAACTACCAATGTGCTCTCACTATTAGTGAATCTGGTGGTGGCACAAGAGTGACCAGCACCCAAATCAACCAAAAGGTCTCTGAGCCACACATGCTCAACAATTGTTGTGAAAGCTTCCCTATACTCAACCTCACAACTAGAAGTGGCCATAGTAGGTTTCTTTTTTGCTCAACCAAGATATGCATGAGCTACCAATCATGAAACAAAAACCACTAGAGGACACATGAGTGTCATAGCAACCAAATCAACCAGAGTAAAAAAAGCAAGTAAATCTAGTGGTAGTGATCCCCATTGGGATAAAACAATCCAAGTAATCAGGTACCACTCAGGCAGCGAAAGATGTGGTTAATCACTTGCCAATGCTTGATACATGGGCAATGCAAAAACATGTTCATCTGAGACAAAAAATTGAATATTAGGCTGAGTTATGCATGAGTTAATCAAGCATCCAAAAGCCTACTAATAGAGATCAAATGCATCTCCAACATCATGAAGACTCAACCATAACCCTATTTCCATAGGAATGGCAATAGGTTTGCAGTCGTCAAGGCCAAAATGATGCAATATTGTGCCAACATATTTTATTTGACACAAAGTTATTCCCCCATCAACTTGCATAAATTGAATGACTAAATAATGATGCGAATGCCTAAAATCTGACATCTCAAAAGAGGCATGCAAATCAGCCTTAAAATTAGCTATATGCTTCTCATTAGGACCAATGACTAGCATGTCATCAACATAGACAACAATTATAAGAAGCACACCATTTTCACACTTAACATATAAGGTGCCCTCACTTGGAATGCTCTCAAAACAATGTGCAATCAAGTAGGCATGTATCTTTTCATATCAAGCAGGTGGTGCTTGCTTCAAAACATATAATGCCTTTTTCAACCTACACACTTTGTTTTCATGCCCTTTGTGCACAAAACCATGGGGCTGAAATATGTAAACTTCTTCATGTAATTCATCATTGAGAAATGCAGTCTTAATGTCCAACTGGTGTACATTCCAATGATGATGAGCTGCAAGTGCACAGATGCTATGAACGGTGGTCATTCAGCAAGTGGGTGCAAAGCTCTCATCAAAATCAATGCCTCTTTCTTGAGCATAACCTTTTGCAACAAGCCTAACCTTATACTTGTCAACAATTCCATCAGGCTTACATTTCACCTTGTATAGACATTTAGTCCCAATGGCCTTTTTGCTTGGAGGCAAATCACATAAAGAGCAAGTACCATTCTTTATAATAACATCATATTCTGATTGCGTAGCAGCCATCCAATTTTCAAAATTTTTTACTTCATCAAAAGAAATAGACTCATTCTCATCACAAAGACTATAAGCAAGCATTGCATAGAAATCTGATGCAAAACAAGCCCTATGAGAGCTGAACGAGTACAATATGATAGAGGTGCATCTAGTTTGCTATCTCGCAAAGCTTGCACCAGTCATTTAGGCATAGTTTTTGCCTCCTCTATATCAGTCCTCTGATCAACTAGTTCATCATGTAGATCTACATCAGAAATGGACTGATTTGTATCATCATATGAAACTTGTAAAGGCTGAGAAATTGCCTCATTTGGACCAACACTTGATTGTCCACCTATAAAAAGAGGCAGCAAAGTGTTGTACACATCTTTGGAGCTAACTCATGTCTCCTTGGTACATGAAAGTAATGGCTAAATTGCATCTTCAACAAAAACAACATCATGACTAATCATAATGTGTTTATTTCATGGATGATACAAATGATAGCCTTTACTTTCAAAACTATACCAAAAAAAATACATTTTACTACTTTATCATCCAATGTTCAACATTGTTGTTTAGAAACTAATGCATATGCCAAACAACCAAAGACATTTAGATGAGCCATATATGGCTTGCAACCATGCTAAGCCTCATATGGAGTGATAGACTATAGTGCTTTGGTGGGACATCTATTAAGTACATATGTTGCACACATAACAACCTCAAGCAAGAAGCTATATGGTAAAGCTTGGCTTTTGACCATACACCTTGCCATCTCCATGAGAGACATGTTCTTTCTTTTAACAAATCCATTTCATTGAGGTGTATCCAAAATCACAATTTTCATGTCAAAAACACGACTTTGAGAAAACACGATTTTCAGTGGGCGTAAAATCACGATTCTCACAAATCATGATTTTCAAGCCAAAAACACGATTGTGATCAAACACGATTTTCTGTTGGCAATCGCAATTTTCAAAAACATGATTCTCTCTTGGCTCCAAAATCGTGATTTTCAAAAACACGATTTTCATTCAAAGTCACGATTTTGTGATCATTCTCAAAATCGCATTTTTCACGATTCTCACTCAAAATCGCCTTTTTTGGGATTGTTCAGAATCGCGATTTTCATTAGTGATCAGCATCATGATTTTCATCATCCCTCAGAATCGCGATTTTCATTAGTGCTCAGCATCGCGATTTTCATTAGTGCTCAGCATCGCGATTTTCATGATTTCACAAAATCGTGATTTTCACGGTTGCTCAGCATCGCGATTTTCATGATCCCTCAGAATTGCGATTTTCATTAGTGCTCAGCATCACGATTTTCATGATTTCACAAAATCGTGATTTTCACGGTTGCTCAGCATCACGATTTTCATGATTTCACAAAATCGCGATTTTCATAAGAGTCCAGCATCGCGATTTTCAAACCCCCCAAAATCGTGATTTTCACACAAAATCGTGATTTTTCCAAAAGGTCCTGTTTGCTTGTTTTGATCCCAAGAGCCTGATTTGACATAACTTTTTCATCAAAAGTCCATTTTTTCAGCTCTTTAGCTTGTTGGAAAGCTCGTTTCGAATCCTACACGGCCTCAAATGTTTTTTATCTTGTAACTCTTGTAATGTTCTGCAAACGAGCATTAGAAAATGAACAAAAAAAAAACACACATATTAATAGGCATGAAGACAAACACATGCACACATACTAACTCTACTTCACTCTCACATGTAACCTCATGCACATGCACTCACATGCAAACACACACGCAATTGCACACATCACCCACTTTACTCACCTCTATGTCATGCACACCACACATTTCATATAGTTATCTCACCATTCACACACATGTACTTAGATAAATATTATAGACACTTTTTGCTTTTGTTTTCTTTTAATATGTGTCGTTTTTATTGTTTGTTTTTAATTTAGACATATGATTTACACATATGAATATTCATACTTATGATCATTCAAAATTAATAGCTATTTCACACATAATATTCATAGTCCACCACTAGCAAATATATATATATAGGGCTTTCACATATGCACATAGCACATAACCACACATACATAGTTATATGCACATACACATTCATATATCGTTACATACATATATATGCACATACATATTGACCTACATGCATAGTATACATTCATTTTCACAGACATAAATATAGGATACACACAAGCATAGGGATTGGATTTTAATACATATAGGGTTCACACACATATACATATTACACATGTGGTTACACATAACTTGACCTATAAGCATGCACATGAATAGACATACATGCCCATACATACACAAGCATAGGCACATGTACATATCCATACTTGAACTTTCACTACCAATGAAGGGTTCAAATGAGCATTCAAATGGAGATAAAGTGGAGGGCTCAAATAAAGATAAGTGGAAGGTTCAAATAAAGATAAAGTGGAGGGTTCAAATAAGGGTTCCAGTACCCCTTGATTCTATGTTCAGAACACATCCTCATTTTCTTTTGCCTACGCATACTAAAGAAAAAGATCAGAAAATCATGTGGAACATATTTAAAAATCACCAATTTCTCAAGGATATTTTCTCAATGTAAGTCGGAGTAGATAAATCCTTCCGACATCTACCCCCACTAAACATGCACATCATCCCAATGGGCCAACCTATAGATCATGGAGGGCAATATCAAAACTTCTTGATCAAAAATTGCAATTCAAGTCTTAATCGATTCATGGTCATGGAATTCAAATGGTTTTTTAATTTTTAACTAGCATAAGATAATTTCAAATTAAATTTAAAACTATTCACTTTTTTGTACAAGTACTTGAAATTGTGTTTAAAATACATTAATAAAATTTGCTAGGTTTTCAAGAAACAGTCTTCCTTATCCACTCTTTCGAATTCAATCATCATTTCCTATAAATATAAGCATGCAAATGCATTTATACAAAATCTAAGAAATTCATCTATTTCCACTCATGCGTAAATATGCCTTATAATGCCCAAGTAAATGGTTGAAAGTGATTTCGAGACCACTTCCAATTTCTTCATATCTTTTCTTCATTAAATATCTTGATGTCTTTACTTCATATATCTTTTCTTCAAGAGCAACCATTAATGTACTGTAACTTCTACTTTTTTGGCAAGTTCCATTGGTTAATTTTTACACATTCACAACTTTTTTGTTCCACTCTTTCGAATTCAATCATCATTTCCTATAAATATAAGCATGCAAATGCATTTATACAAAATCTAAGAAATTCATCTATTTCCACTCATGCGTAAATATGCCTTATAATGCCCAAGTAAATGGTTGAAAGTGATTTCGAGACCACTTCCAATTTCTTCATATCTTTTCTTCATTAAATATCTTGATGTCTTTACTTCATATATCTTTTCTTCAAGAGCAACCATTAATGTACTGTAACTTCTACTTTTTTGGCAAGTTCCATTGGTTAATTTTTACACATTCACAACTTTTTTGTTTTCAAAGGAAACTTAACCTCTATTCCAAGCAAAGTATCTTAAAGTGTGCATAGGCAGGAATGAGATCTCTATTGGATATGCTTTTCATACACTAACATACACCTATTTATAAAAAAACAAATCAGTCTTCCTATTGAAGCTTCAAGTTCAAATTGTCATGTTCCTTGGCCGCATCCATAAGGATTCTAAACTATTTTCCTACTCAAGTGAAATAGTTTATACTTAAGATTTGATATTATCTATTAGCCAATTTTAAAGTTTTTGAAAACAAATGAATGCAAATATGTAGTACAATGAAAAGAAATATGTACAAAATAGATATTAATAGATATCACCTGATCATTTTTATTCTTTGTCAATTGGATCATCCTCATCTTCAATTTCATCATTACCTGAGATTCCATCAATGCTTTTGGATTTTCATACATTTCATCATCACGCCTTTTCAAGAGTTTCACTCGTTTCCTTGCAAAAGGAACTCTAAACATAGTGTTATCTAATTCCATTAAAACATAAGTATTATTATCATTTACTTTCAATACAACATATGGACCAAATCATCTTTTCACTAGTTTCTTTATTGCTTCATATTGAGTGTCAAATGAACTATCGTAAATCAAAACCCAATCACCTTCTTGCATTTTCCTTGGATGTAGTGTATGTCATCTATCAAAGCATATTTTATTTTTTGATCTAAATTCCTTTATCTTTTGAACTACCTCTTTCAATTTTTCATTGCCTTGTTTTAACTGTTGCAATCTCACACATAATAACTCCTCACTTGACATGTTATCATTCCAAGGAAGCGTTGTCCAAGTCAAAATTTGAGACTGAATGGGAAAAATTGGCCTTTGACAGTACATCACTTCAGCAGGCATATACCCTGCTAAACGAATACATGTCATTCTAGTTGCCCAAAGTGCAAAAGGTAAGTATCTAGGGCATTGTTTAATATCACTATTACATGCTTTAGCTATGGCTTTTAGATGATGATATGTAGTGGTCAGTGATAAACGAATACCATGATGTTCAGAGAATTCTTTAGCTTCTTTTGCATCTAACTCTCCACAATTGACAACTATTTTCTATATATATCCAAAGCAACTCATGATGTCTTCAACCAAGAATTTGCAAATATTGTAACTATTCATAGAGCATAGTTCACTTCCCTCTACATGATTAGTTAAGTCCTCTCATGGAAGTACAATGTAACACATTTTGTCAATTCCTTTAGGCATAGTGGCAAGATCTATTACCCACTTGTAATGAATACAAGGTCGATACATAGGATGTAAAGGATCTCTATGTTTCACTGATGAATGAAGTTGGCATGTAGAACATTTTGTACCTAAGTATCGACTTAGGGACTTGAGGAGAAAGAGACTGTACCTCAATCCCCTACAAGTGCATATAGTGGGGATTCACGCTTTAATTATCAATCCAAGAAGTACCATAACCTAACCGAGTGTATGAGGACATGCATTCAAATGACGGTCAATGCAAATGTGAACTAACAAGGTGCAAACAAGTACAAACTATCACATTTAAGCTTTCATGATTGGCTATGGTGTCGTGACACTCACAGCAACAGCCAACAATAAATCGAGCTTTTCTCTCACTTGCAAACTTGAAATATAGCAAAACTACGTTTATTTTGAAGCTCTCGAGAAGACGCATCCAATGGTGGAATTTTCACTCGATTCTGACACTTCTACTCCAAGCTATGAGTAAAATATTGAACCATGGGAATGACCTACCTATGCTTCAGTACTTCCTACACTTCTCACACACATTACCAACAGCAAACAAGCACTACCATGGATAGACAACACTTCAAAGCACTCTTTTCAAGTCACATACATGCATGCAAGCTCACAAGGAAGAAGATACAGAGAGGAGAAAACACAAATTCGAAATTTTGTGCTCTTCATTCTCACAATGGCAAAAAGTCTTTATAAAGAGTCACAAAATGACTTATATACTTGTGCCCTGAAAATGGTCCTTTTAAACAAGAGACCGGCACTTTATTTACTAAAAGACTAATTCCCTACTAATTTACAAAGGTAATGATACAAATATCTATGGCTATGTGTCTAGAGGACTCTTCTAGTGCATTTACATTGGAAAATATATTACAAAGTGACTATGTTAAAAAAATAAAGTGTCCACATTAGAAAATTTTGGGGCCCTTCTTTTTCTCTATAATCTCTGCTATTCTTTACTCTACAACACTCTCCCACTCTTTGTCTCTGTCGTCCCTTGACAGCTTTGCTTCTTGTCTACAGCTTCTTTACTTCTTTCCACCGCATGCATCACTTGGTCGGCCTTGCCTCCTTTTCAAGCTAGCATTACATTTTAAAGGCCTTGTTCTTGAATCTTCTTTCACATCCTCTGGGACCTGATGCATTTTTTGCATGTTCTTTTCTTT
The DNA here is from genome assembly GCA_020310875.1 of Ceratopteris richardii. Lineage (NCBI taxonomy): Eukaryota > Viridiplantae > Streptophyta > Polypodiopsida > Polypodiales > Pteridaceae > Ceratopteris > Ceratopteris richardii. The sequence continues at coordinate 109,599,662 of CM035441.1, read as the reverse complement.
TCACTACTCGCAACCCTTGGATATAAACTACAATTAATTTGTAGTCTAATTTTCCAATCACCTCTTTGAATCTCGGTCGCTATGTTAAGTCGGGCTGGCACGCACACAACCAGTGGAAGGTATGAAGGTCTGGATTTTCAGCCTTCCATCTGGACCTCCCGAAGATCAAGAGGTTGAAGCACCTTCTTGGGGCTTTGGATCTGTCGGATATCTTCTTGCACTTCTTCATGGATAATTGTTGGCCTTGATCCATCCTTGCTTGTTGCATACTTCCCACTGTTGTAGGCCCCTGTGGGGCTCTATGCAGAGATGGGTGCAGTGTGCCCCTGCGGGACTTCCTGCAGAGATATGTCTTTAGATACATTCTATTTAGTGAAGCTTCTTTCTTGGTTTTCTTCATTTTTTCCTTTTGCTTGAATCTCCTTCAATGGTGCCAAAAAACGTGTGTAACTAAGTATCGACTTAGGGACTTGAGGAGAAAGAGACTGTACCTCAATCCCCTACAAGTGCATATAGTGGGGATTCATGCTTTAATTATCAATCCAAGAAATATCATAACCTAGCCGACTGTATGATGACATGCATTCAAATGACGGTCAATGCAAATGTGAACTAACAAGGTGCAAACAAGTATATACTATCACATTCAAGCTTTCATGGTTGACTATGGTGTTGCAACACTTAGAGTAGCAGCCAATAGTAAATCGAGCTTTTCTCTCAGCTTCGAACTCAAAATATAGCGAATATCAGGTTGTTTCAAAGCTCTCAAGAAGACGCATCCAATGGTGGCCTTTTCACTTCATTTTGACACTTCTACTTCAACCTATGAGCAAAATATATTGAGCCACGGGAATGACCTACCTATGCTTCAGCACTTCCTACACTTCTCACACACATTACCAATAGCAAACAAGCACTACCATGGATAGAAAACACTTTCAAGCACTCTTTTCAAGTCACATACATGCATATAAGCTCACAAGGAAGAAGATATAGAGAGGAGAAGACACAAATTCGAAATTCTGTGCTCTTCATTCTCACGATGGACAAAAGTCTTTACAAAGAGTCACAAAATGACTTATATACTTGTGCCCTGAAAATGGTCTTTTCACACAAGAGACCGACACTTTATTGAATAAAAGACTAATTCCCTACTAATTTACAAAGGTAATGATACAAATATCCATGGCTATGCATCTATAGGACTCCTCTAGTGCATTTACATTGGAAAATATATTACAAAGTGACTATGTTACAAAAATAAAGTGTCCACATCGGAAAATTTTGGGGCCCTTCTTTTTCTTTGTATCTCTGCTCTTCTTTACTCTACAACACTCTTCCCCTCTTTGTCTCTGATGTCCCTTGAGAGCTTTGCTTCTTGTCTGCAGCTTGTTTACTTCTTTCCACTGCATGCATCACTTGGTCGGCCTTGCCTCCTTTTCAAGCTTGCATTACGTTTTAAAGGCCCTGTTCTTGAATCTTCTTTCACATCCTCTAGGACCTGATGCATTTTTTAGCCTGTTCTTTTCTTTTCACCACTCGCAACCCTTGGAAATAAACTACAATTAATTTGTAGTCTAATTTTCCAATCGCCTCTTTGAATCTGGGTCGCTATGTTAAGTCGGGCTGCCATGCACGCAACCAGTGGAAGGTATGAAGGTCTCGATTTTTAGCCTTCGATCTGGACCTCCCAAAGATCAAGAGGTTGAAGCACCTTCTTGGGGCTCTAGATCTTCCGGATATCTTCTTGCACGTCTTCATGGATAATTGTTGGTCTTGATCCATCCTTGCCTATTGTGTACTTCCCACTGTTGTATGCCCATGTGGGGCTCTATGTAGAGATGGGTGTTGTGTGCCCCTTTGGGGCTTCCTGCAGAGATATGTCTTTAGATATGTTCTGTTTAGTGAAGCTTCTCTCTTGATTTTCTTTGTTTTTTCCTTTTGCTAGACTCTCCGTCAACGGTGCCAAAAAACCTATGTACCTAAGTATCGACTTAGGGACTTGAGGAGAAAGAGACTGTACCCCGATCCCCTACAAATGCATATAGTGGGGATTTGCGCTTTAATTATCAATCCAAGAAATATCATAACCTAGTCGAGTGTATGAGGACATGCATTCAAATGATGGTCAATGTAAATGTGAACTAACAAGGTGCAAACAAGTATAAACTATCACATTCAAGCTTTCATAGTTAGCTATGGTGTTGCGACACTTAGAGCAATAGCCAATAGTAAATTGAGCTTTTCTCTCAGCTTCGAACTTGAAATATAGTGAATAGCAGCTTTGGTTTTGAAGCTCTTGAGAAGACGCATCCAATGGTGGCCTTTTCATTCGATTCTGACACTTCTACTTCAAGCTATGAGAAAAATACTGAGCCACGAGAATGATCTACCTACACTTCAGCACTTCCTACACTTCTCACACAAATTACCAACAGCAAACAAGCACTACCATGGAGACACAAATTCGAAATTCAGTGCTCTTCATTCTCACAATGGTTAAGAGTCTTTACAAAGAGTCGCAAAATGACTTATATACTTGTGCCCTAAAAATGGTCCTTTCACACAAGAGATTGCCACTTTATTGACTAAAAGACTAATTCCCTACTAATTTACAAAGGCAATGAAAAAATATCTATGGGTATGCATCTATAGGACTCCTTTAGTGCATTTACATCGAAAAATATATTACAAAGTGACTATGTTACAAAAATAAAGTGTCCACATCGGAAAAATTTTGGGGCCCTTCTTTTTCTCTGTATCTCTACTCTTCTTTAATCTACAACACTCTCCCCCTCTTTGTCTGTATCGTCCCTTGATAGCTTTGCTTCTTGCCTACAGCTTGTTTACTTCTTTCCATTGCATGCATCACTTGGTCAGCCTTGCCTCCTTTTCAGACTGGCATTACATATTAAGGGCCCTATTCTTGAATCTTCTTTCACATCCTCTGGGACCTGATGCATTTTTTAGCCTGTTCTTTTCTTTTCACCACTCGCAACCCTTGGAAATAAACTACAATTAATTTGTAGTCTAATTTTCCAATCACCTCTTTGAATCTGGGTCTCTATGTTAAGTCGGGCTGCCACGCACGCAACCAGTGGAAGGTATGAAAGTCTGGATTTTCAGCCTTCGATCTAGACCTCCCGAAGATCAAGAGGTTGAAGCACCTTCCTGGGGCTCTGGATCTGCTGGATATCTTCTTGCACTTCTTCATGGATAATTTCTGGCCTTGATCCATCCTTGCCTGTTGTGTATTTCCCATTGTTGTATGCCCGTGCGTGGCTCTGTGCAGAGATGGGTGTTGTGTGCCCTGCGGGGCTTCCTGCAGAGATGGGTGTTGTGTGCCCCTGTGGGGCTTCTTGCAGAGATATGTCTTTAGATATATTCTGTTTAGTGAAGCTTATTTCTTGGTTTTCTTTGTTTTTTCCTTTTGCTTAACTCTCCTTCAACACTACCCCCTCTTGAACTCTGTCGTCCCCAACACGCTTTGGAATTCGGTGGGAGTACGTCTTATATACCTTTTGCCCTATTTCATTAAGCAGATTGGCTTCACATATCATGAGTTTCTTCCATTGTTCTGCTTTTACAGTGTCATGTGGCGCCTGTCGATGATCTGCAAAGAAGCTTAATTCATATGCCTCAAGTCTGGCATTCAAATTAGTTGACATCTTCAAGAAAATTTGTGAGTCAATCTCAAAAAATCCTGTAAAAAACTCTTCCGCAAAAGTTTGCATGTATAGACTCGGCAAAAACATAAGTCGGGAATAATATGCCATAATTGTAGGGAGATTAGGCATAACCTATAGATAAAAAATGAGGATATCTCTGCCTTGGTTAATGCCGATGAAATTCAAAAATGTATATTCTGCATGCTTAAAAAATTTGAGTACTATGAGTATCATACTAAGGATTTTATTAGTCATCTTTATTGTGAGATTAGGTATTGTCGCATAACGGTTTAGCCAAAACTCGATGGATCTCACCATGTATTCGTCGGTCGGTAAGTAGTTGTGCGGCGGACTTGGAAGCAAAGGATAATTTAACCATTGCTTATTGAGCTTACCAATGCTTTGTAAATCCAAAAATTCATGTACATCACGTCAACGTGGCATTGGGCAAAAAGAAGGATTCACCTGAAATAAATATGGTGCGGCTTGCCAATGCACTCATAATGTTGGATTCTTTTCCAAAAACTTTCTTCTCCATAATGGTTGTGCCGCTTCAAATTCTTCTTCAGTGTAAGTGAATGTATTTGTCTTGAAGTTCAACTAGTCATCTAGATCTTTTTGTGTAATATGCCTTATATAACAATGTTTCTGCTCTTTCAACAGCCCATAAGGTATGTTGAACGGCTTGATGATCTGTTCCAAGTCTTTGCCTTTGATTTTTGCTTCTTTCATTACTTTGACTACTTCGTTTTCAAAATTTTCTGTCAACCGGGACACCAATAGTGCCCATTCCTTCTGACCTATTTCTGTAGTATATGGCATTGGATGATCACCACTAGGTTCCCCCGTCTGCTCTCTTATTGGTGAATGATAGATCGGGGGAGATAGAGGATGTACCTTTACCTCGTCAGTAGGATTCCCTTGTTGTGGCTCTACTGGTGTCCCGATTGTTGCCTGTTGTTTTATTTGAGCTTCTAATTGTGCATGAGTTCTTCCTTTTCTTTGATTTCGTTGTGGGCCTTTGTTAGTGCTTCTTTGGCCGTCAACAATTCATTTTCGATGATGGCTATCTGGCTGCATCTTCATTATATACCACAAGAAGTTTGTCTTCAGCTGATTTCCATCGTTGTTTGAGTTTGTTAGTGTCATGCATATACTTCCTTTCCCATTCATCTCTCATTGTTTGCTCTTGTTTCAGTTGAGCTTCATACTTCGCAATTCGGTCTTCCAATGCTTTTGTGTCACTTGCGGTTGTTCTCGTGCTTCTATAGGTTGGTTGCACAGTATGGCATTCATAAGTTCTTTATTTCTATTTCATAAATTGTATGTTTCTTCCATGTATACCTTGATCTGAGTTTCAAGCAGCTTACTTCTAGCATTCATTCTTGCCTTCTCCGCTTCACTAGCTTCATATTTTCTTTGTAGCTCTCCGAGTTGATCTTGGATCTTTTGGTTCTCTTGTGTTAGCGTAGTGCATTGTTCCATGGCTTCTTTAACTTCTGATTCCTTGGCTGACAGTGCGTGTTGAACTTGAATTAATTGCACAGACAAGTTTTCACTCATCACCTCGAATGGGCTTCTCTCTCGTAGCCTTGTCATAGTCTGAAAAAGTTTCGAGCATTTGTTGTTGTGTATCCATCGCCGTTTGTATCATTTGCTTCACTACTGGCTTTAATTGAGCTACATCCACATTAAACCATGTTTTAGGTATACTAGGTTTGTCACCTATGGTAACATCTTTTCCTTGTGCCACATGTAGTGTTGTTTGGCGTGGATGCCGAATATGTAGCTCTATCGTTGGCTCAGCCTCTTGAATTACTCCCTTCCTTTGTGGCGTATCATTGGGAATTTCAATCAGATTTTTTGTCCGAGTTTTTTGTGATAGCACCTTTTTTTCGAGGTTCCTTTGCAACTCGTCCTTGATGGGTGGTACCACATTTGTTTTTGGTGTAGATGCTTCTTTTACATTGATCTTGGATTGTGTATTCAACTAGATGATGTGCCTTTCTTCAGATGGTGCTTCTTGATTTTGTACTTGTGGGTTTTGATTGTCGGGGGTGGTTTGGATTTGATGAATCTCCATCCATTCTTCATCATTCATCTCTATCCTTATATCTATGTCCAATGTGTCATGTTCATGAATAGATTCCTCATTAGAACTTGAGTCATCAAGCCCCAATTCCTTGTATCGGGCGGCTTGTGATGGGTTGTGTTCTTTTTTACCCTTTTTCTACAAAGGTCTGGACTGTCTGTATTGATGTCCTTGAACGGTAAGATTTATTTGACGTCACATGTAAGTATGTGTTTCTTCTAAAGTCGCTGATAGATCCCTTTGTGTTATAGGAGGTTGAGTTAACGAGACCCTTGGTAATAGATGTGTTCGCTTTGATTGTGGGGTTTCCTATGCTTCTTCTTCTCTAACCCGCTTGGCTCCATGCATCGTAGTTTTCGAACTTGTTCCCACTTCCTCTCTGGATATGGATGATTTCTTCTTCTTTGGAATTGTTGCAGACTTCACATATCTTGCCATTTCAATAGAGGTGGGCATTAATCACAGGCATTCCTTCATTTCTAGTGCTTCATAGATCAATAGCATCAAGGCAGAGCTTCCATTCAAAAATTTATTATGGTCCCATTTCTTCTTTGCTTCGAATAAATGTTCCTATATGTATGGAATAAAGTTACTTGGTTCCCGATTTACCTCATAGAATGAGATAGCAATTGAACTACAATCTTTTGAGGCATTGTATATCTGTTCATGCTTGGGAAACAGAAATGTTGATGCACCACATGGACTGATTCTTCAATATCCGTCTTGTTGATTTCCATAAAAGTCTTCTTTTTAGCATCGTGACATTCATGTTTGAGATTTGTCAGTTCGTCTTGATTCCATCCAAAAGCTTTGTTGATGAGTAGCCGAAGCTTAATTATTTTCCTTAAGGTTATTGTACAATTGCTTTCCTATTCCATTGGAGGGAAATGTGCATCACTAGTAAGTAGATGAAGAATTATGTGCCGAATGCATGGCCTCGTAATGTGGCCCTATTATGCACGTTTGAGGTGTATGGAACTCAAGATGTGTGCAAGAAGAAGTTGTTGGGGGGGTTTGTAGATGATACTCACGATTTGGGTATCCAAATCAACTTTATTTTGTTGTTCCTGACTGCATCTTTGTCTCTTGTTGTGCTTTGTGTAGCTATCGTTTTGTGATTCTTCTTTGCTAGCCATTCATATCTTTGAGTTGCTTTCGTTGAGTACTTCTGTTTCTGCAATTTCGAGTCGTTGCATCTTTCTTGCTCCTTTGACTTTATTTCAGATGGATCCTTCTTTCGTACTAGTGTTTTTAGTTTAGTTTTCTTCGTTGGCATAGTTGTTTTGGGAATCCCTATTTGTGTTCTAAAGGGTTGAGCAGCAATCAGTTTCTTTGGGATCCATAATTGGACAATCTTCTGTAGACCTCGAGATCCAACTTGGCTTGAAGTCTTGACCTATTGTTGGTTCCCTTGTATTTATGGCTTTATTTTTTGTGATATGCTACTACTTTATCTTTTTGAATCCATGCGTGTTTGGTTCATTGAATGGGATATATTCTAATGTGGACAGGTTTGGGTTGATTACTTTGACTAGTAGCTCTTGTGCTCAATTCCTCACTAAGTCTCTCCATGGAAACGATGTTAGTAGAAAGGTCCAATGAATGATGAGGGGGTGTGAGATTAAGAATTGGTGTAAACATAGGTGAAGTGCTTGGAGGTGGAGGTTCCATAGTAGAGAAGATGTGTAATCATCATCATGCATGACTAATTGATCTCTCAGAGCTATACAAGTGACTTTGACAGGTCGTTCTTCTAACAAATTGAATACTTCAGTCTTTGTTGCATCATGTTATTTCCTAGGTGCAATGATAAGGCAATCTCGCCTATGCATTCAGTAACCTTACCTTCTATTCCAATCAGGTGTGCTTTGGTTGAATGTAATTGGGCTTTGAGCTGATGAGTCAAAGAGGATCTAATGCAGCTGATAACTGCTCCTTTGTCAATGAGGGCATCCACCAAGTGGTACTCTTTTGTTCCCACTCCTAGGTTCAAATATGGTTGCCTCACTTGATGTCCTAGGTCTTTTGAGACTCTAAAATTAGCCTTTGGGATGGGCTCCTCTCCTAGCCGATATCTTTCATCCCTCTCTCTCATCCATTCCTTCCGTTTCCTTATTCATTCTAGGGCTTCCTGTCATGCTTCCTCGCATATTTTTTCTTCTTCTTCTCATCTATTTCTTGTTGCTAGAAGTCTTGACATCATCTCCTCTGTTAATGGCTCTAAATACTTCTTCACTCGACAACCACTTATATAGTTTGGTAGTACTTCTCCATCTAGGGTTGCTAAATTGATGGCTCCACTAGTTGATATGCAATTGATCACCAAGGGGCCATATCCTCTTTTTTGCAGCTTCTTTGCATGTTGCTTTAAAGTATATACCAGGCCTATATCTCCATCCTTCAAATTTTTATCCTTAGTATGAGCATCAAAGTATGCCTTTTGTCACCTTTTTGCAGCATAAATGTCTGCCACCACTTGTAATCTAGTTTCATGTAGCTTCTCGATTTGGTCCAATTGACTAGATAAATCATGTCCAGTCCATTCATAGGTTGATGCTACTCTAAGAGTAGGAACTAGGAAATCAATTGGCAAAATTGCATTCTGGTCGTACACTAGATTAAAAGGAGTAGTTCCTATAGCTGTTTTGTATGCTACTTGGAATGCCCATAAAGCATGATGTAACTGCTTGTCCTAATCAGATCTTCCATTGTTAACAATCTTTGTGAGAACTATACACAAGATCTTGTTTGAACTTTCAGCCTATCCATTGGCTTGTGGGTGATAGGGAGCTGATTTCTTGTGAATCACTAGGAATTCATTCATTAAGGCTTCTATCACTTCATTGACAAAGTGTGTGCCTCTATCACTCACGATTTCTATTGGCAATCCAAATCTAGTGAATATGTTCTCAAAGAGAAACTTAGTTGTGGTCCTTGTATTGTTCTTCTTAGTTGCCTTGGCTTCTACCCATTTGGTCAAGTAGTCCGTTGCTACAATTATGTATTCTGCATGGGAACCTTTTGCTAGTGGGCTAAAAGGTCCGACAAAATCTATTCCCCATTTGGTAAATGCTCTGGAACTTATCATAGGTCTTAATGGCATTTCATCTCTTCTAATAGGATACTTTGTTCGTTGATAAGTATCACCTCTTTGGACATATATGGCTGCATCTTGATATAGAGTTGGCCACCACAATCCAGCAAAGAGAATCATTTTTGCAGTTTTATCTGTAGAAAAGTGTCCTCCTGCAGCTCTTGTATGCGTGATTCCCAAGACTGGAATATACTCGTCTTCATGGATGCACATTCTTAATTGGTTATCCCTTTCTCTCTGGAAAAGGTGTTTACCTACGAGTACATAGTCTTTGCTTTGTTCTTCAAGGGCACGTTTTCTTGCCAAACTAGCTCCTTCTAGGTACTCTTGTGTTTTCAAGAATTTCACTACGGGCATACTCCATCTAGGTGCTACTGTAGAGTAACATAGAGTAGAGTTCTCTCCAGGTGCTCTTTCTTGACAAATGGGGCATGTACAGACATAATTATGTGTATCCCTCTGCATGGTTGGCCAATATATGCCTAATCTCTTAAGCTCTTGCCAGGTTCCATTAATACTTCAATGGGTTTTCCATTTATTCATGTGTGCTTTTTGAAGCCACATTTATTGCTCGTCTTCCTCTACACATCTCATAAGTAATCCACTTGACTCTTGGTGGTATAAGCTTCCAGCTATGATATAGAGATTTTTAGTTTTCCATAACTCCTGGCTCTTGTCTAAATTTATCTTATGTTGAGGTCCATGTGTGAGTATGGGAATCAATTTTTCAGCCCATCATCGACATACTTCCAGGTTGAAAAGATAAGTATCTGACAAATCATCTGGCACTCCTGTGGGAGGTTCTCCATGTGTCATCCTAGATAGGTGATCAGCGCGGATGTGGGTGTTTCCTTTTTTGACTACTACTTCAAAATCAAATTCCATTAACAATAGAAACCATCGTACTAGTCGTCCGGCATTACATGGCTTATTGACTAGATACAATAGAGTCTAATGATCAATGAAAAATTTGAATTTGTTTGCCAATAAGTAGTGTCTAAATTTCTTCACTGTGTATACCATTCCTAAGCCTTCTCATTCCGTAGTGGTATAATTATGCTATGCTTGGTTTAATTGTCTACTAGCATAGGCTATAGGGTGGTCTAACTTTTCGATATCTGCTGGCTATCCTAAGATGCAACCAATGGCAAACTTGGAGGCATCCACATGAATATGAAATGGTTTATTCCAATTTGGTACATTTAAAATTTTGGATTTGAGCTCAAGTGACTCTTTAATTCATTGAACGTCTGTTCACAGTCTTCTGTCCAAGTAAATTGATTCAGCAATCCATAAAGAGACCTTGTAGTTATGACATACATGTGAATGAATCTATGATAATATCCACAATGTCCCATAAATACTTGTACTTCTTTAGCAGTCTTTGGTCTTGGAAAATCCAGAATTACTTTGATTTTGTCTTCATCAGTGGAAATTCCATTCTTAGAGACAATGTGCCCTAAGATCTTTCCTTGTCAAACCATGAAGACACATTTTTCTAAATTAAGGCATACTCTATACTGACGACATTTGCCAAATATTTTTCTTAGTTTTGGGATGTGTTCTGATCTTATAGCTGAATAGGTACATAAATCATCCACGTATACCTCCATATTTTTTCTCAAGAATTCCTTGAACATGTGGCACATCAATCTTTGGAAAGTGGTTGGGGCATTAGTTAGACCAAAAGGCATAACCCTAAATGCATAGACTCCCCATTTGGTTGCAAAGGCTGTCTTATGTTGGTCTTCAAGAGCAATGGCTACCTGATTATATCCTGAGAAGCCGTCAAGAAAGCTATAGACTTCCTTACCTGCAACCCTTTCCAACAGGTGATCTATGATGGGTAATGGGTAACTATCTCGTATGGTGGCCGCGTTTACCTTTTTAAGGTTAATGCATACCCTTATTTGCCATTCTTTTTTGGTACTACCACTAAAGGTGACACCCATTCTGTGTGTTCAATTTCATAAATGAAGCCCGCATCCAATAATTTATCTATCTCCTCCTTAATTTTTGCCGAATAAACATCATTATAGGTATATGGTCTTTGTTTAGAGGGCTTGACTTCTGTTGTCATAGGGATTCTATGAGCATAAATAGAAGTATCTACACCTTTTAAGTCCTTATAAGTCCATGCAAAGACATCTCGATACTCTCTTATAAGTTGTATTAATTCCTGATCTTCCTCCGGTGAGACATCTTGTCCTATGAAAGTGCATCTCTCTTCTCCTTCTTCAATAGCTACTACAATCTTCTTGGTCTGGTCTTTATTGTCATATGTTATCCCTAGTTGCGCTTCTCGTTTTGGCATCTGAATAGCAATCTTTCTCTCCTCTACATCATATTTCTTGAAATGCTCAGGTACCTCGAATTGGTCTTGAGGTGTGCTATCTTCTTTCTCTTTTTCTATGGTTGGTTCGTCTATTACTGGTTGTAGCGCATCTTGGGTCACATCTAGACTAGGTTCAATCTCTTTCTTCCTTTTCCTTTCTTCCTCAATAGGTTCCAGTTCCATTTCTATGATCTCGTAATCTTCATTCCATTCTTTTTCAATTACTTCTCCTTCATCCATTTCTTGGAGAATGGCCATGTATAGATTTACATCATATCCTTCCTCATCTATGCGCTCATTCATAGTTATTACTTCTTCAATTACGCATACATCTAGGATGGCTAAAATCTCCATCCAACCATGGGGTTTGAATTCTTCATCTAAGAATATTTGAGGCATGTAGTTGGGATCTTCTACAGGTCTAGATGTTCCTTGTCCTGGCTGCCATCTTTGTCTCCTTTCTTCTTCCCTTTTAGCTGCCTTGCACATCCATAGGTGAGTATCTTCGTTCATCCATGGTTGACTACCAGATCCTACACTATGAATGGATAAATTATCGTCTTCCTTGTGTATCGGGTTCCATTGCAGAGGAGGGACATCTTGATAAGTATAAGTATGGATATTTATCCTAGTCGTCATTCCTCCATGTTGCAAGTACACTGTGTCTTTTCCCCAGTCTTGCATTACCTTGAGCTATCTCATGAAAGGCCTTCCAAGTATCATCTCATAATTGCTAGCCTGTTTGAATTGACATATTGCTAAGGTGTGCTCGAATTCGACTCCACAAGTGGTAAATACTGCTTTTTCCAAAAATCCTAAGGGTCACTCCGTGTGTCCATTTGCCATTTGAATCTTCATTCTGGTAGGTCATAAAGCTGGCTTTCCCCATTTCTCCCATATTTCTTTGGTAGCAATTCCTACTCTAGCTCCTAAATCTAATATGGCTTTTGTTGTATGTCCTCTATAAGTGATAGGGAGGCATGTATTTCCTTCATCTCCCTCACTGAAATCTCCAACTTTATCAATTGGGATTTTAACAATAGCTACTTCCTCTCGCATCTCGGTCTTGTCTGACTTTGTCTCTAACTGGCTGGTGATTTTCTCTCTCAATTGAGGCTTCGCTTTCAAGAGTTCTTCCAGAGTTAGAGTACATGGGAATTTTACTTTTTTACGGTGTTGTACTATGTCAGAGGTTTGGACTGATGGGTTCTGCTCCTTTCTCCTCACTGAGGGAACATGATATAATTCGGAGTTATGTTCATACTCCCCCATATAGTTTGGTAATACATTCACATTGTCTTCATCATCTTTGTTGTTTTCAAGTTGAGATGATCTTTCTGGGTTTAATTCAGGGATTGACAATTCAAGCTCGCCTATTGCTTCTAACTCCTCAAGAGATGGTTCAATTCCTTCTGTTTTCTTCCATATATCTTCTTAGACTCTTGCCCACAAGTCTCTAGGCCATTCCGTGTCTACTTCAGGGATTATCGATCCTTCTTCTTTACTTTCACAGCAATTTTCTTCATAGTTCTCAGATTTCTTCCCTTCCCTAGGATGACTAGGTGCTACACATTCCTGAAATTCTTTTTCGGGAATTCTTGTGCTGGGTAGGGGCTGAATAGGTTTTTCTAAGGTTTGTTGAGCCACTTCAAGTAACTTCTTACATATCTCCAATCTTTCTTTCTCTAAGTCACCTCTTGGGTATTCTCTGTCGTATTGCTCAATGGTTGGGCTAGTCTTTATTCGTGCTTGATATTCTTTAATCCACATGGCTAACTCTTCTAGCATTGGATCAGCTAAAACTGATTCTGCCTCTTGTTTTTTATGCTTTTCTGTCTCCTTGTTAGGGTTTCTTTTAGGCTCTTGTTTTTTCTCTTGGCTTTGTTTATTATTCGTGTTCTCTAACTTTTGTTGCAGTCTCTTACCTTTTATCTTCTCTCTACAAGTCTTCCATCTTTGGGTTCATCTAGACTTGGCACTTTTCTCATACTCTTCAAAATCTGCCACTGCTTGTGGTGTTGTGGGATTTGATTCTTTATTTTGGTGATCATTTTCTTTGGATTTCTCTAGGGTCTCTCTTGCTTTAGCCCTAGTTATGGATTTCAATGACACAGTATATTCCTTGTCACTCCCTACTGACTCTACCACTTCTATAACATTTATTTGTGCAATGGGATTGATTTTATTGGGATTTTTAGGGCAATCCATAAAAAGGTGTTCCTTGCCACAATCACTACCATAACCTTCCCAAACTCTTTAAGGTGGTGGTGGGTTAGGCAATGTACACTATGTGATAAAGTGATCACCTCCATATCTATAACATGGTCCTCTAGGGGTACGTGGTCTATTCATTGGTCGCGGTGGTACGGGAGCTCTAGGAGCAGTGTACATTAATGACACATAGTCCTGATCATATCTGTCAGAGCTATCATAACCATCCGATCCATATGTATATGATCCATAGTATTGTCCATACTCAGTCATAGTATTTTCATAGGTGGAATAACTTCCCTGACTAAGGTCATAAGATTGATCATAAGTCTCAGTACTAGTCAATGGCATGGCTGGTACTATTGTTCTTTCAGGATTCTCTACAATTTGAGCAATTTTCACTGGGACAACATTCTGAGGGTGAGGTGGTTGTTGTCCTAGCCCTGGTTGAGGTTGATTGTATCCTTGATATGCATACAACCGTGGTGCAGGTGCTTGTTGCTGATATGAGGGGTCTCGATCTTTTCCATTGCTTTTAACACCTAAATTATCGATTCAAGTACTGTACTTGTTCAAGTGCATGGAAACCAACATAGAAAACTATGGAGGGGAAAGATATGAGAGACAAAAGCTCCACTTCCTTCTCTCTTTCCCTCCTTGTGATGGGTTGAGTGAGGGCTGCTGATATTTCTTATGCGTGTGCCTTGAGTAAAGGTTCTTCTTGGGCCCTATGGATCTTTTCCATTGCTTTTTTAAATATCATTATAGGCCATGCCCTATGAGTTGTTCTAGTTTCCATTCATATGGCTTGTCTTGTTAATGCCAAGAAACTTGTAGTTCTAGTCATACTTGCTTCGTGAGCCCCTATAAATTCATCTTTTGATACTCATTGAGAAAGTTGGTGTATCAAAAGGTGTTCCTTCCAATTATGATTTTTGGAATTGAATCCTTACAAGACTTCTTCAATAGATCAATATGAGGTGAATTTTTTTGCTACCTCAACCTCCTCTTCTTCTGCAGGTGACTCTTCCTCTTTGACAAGCCAATGTTCATGTTGGCTTCTTGAGCCCACAAACCTAGTAAATCAAGACACAATATTTCTCTCTCCTTGCATTTTCTTTCTCTCTTCTTGCTCTATCGTTGCTTCAATGGAACTTTGCCATCCTCTCTGTACAATCAAAACCTTACAATCATTTGGTATACGTGGAGGGGTGTAATTATAGTCATGTTACAAACCAATGTGCATGATCCTTGTTAGTGTTGGGGTGCCATAGACAATCTTATTTTTTTCCCACCTTAAGTTTTTTGAATCAATCTGCTCCAAAATCCATTCAATAGTATACACATTCCTATCGAAACAGATGGCATCCATGAGGCCATGCCATAAAAATTTATGTGGAATGGTGTGTCGATCTTGACTTGGGAAGTAGAAGTGTTGATGTAATAATTGGAGTGCCACATCCATGTCTTTGCTATTAGGTTATGTGAAGGTCTTCATATTTTTAGAATTCTTGTTGGAGGTAACATTGATCTCTACAATGTTCTTCAATCCCCACTCCAAATGCAACACCTCTCTTATTAAATCCTTGCTAAGGTATGTAGTGATTTGATCTCCTTGAAAACTATTGACTATAACCCCAATTGTTTCAATTTTCCTTGCATTGTTTTTTAAGAAATAGTCATCTTGAAAACTCTATTGAAGTCTGGATGTACAACTAGAAACCTCAAGTAAATCCCACATCCCAAATAGACTCCATGTGGAGATAAGGTCAGATGTCCTCTCCTTCTCCCCAAACTCTAAAGTGGATTCTACATGAGTGACCATATATGACTTGCTAACATACAAAAAAGTGCTTACCATCTCACATGGGATGCTCACTTTCCTTTAAACAGTGCTCCCTTGGATAGGATATGGAGCTTGTGAGTATCTCGGGTAATGTCATAGGTGGTGGGTTATTGGGGAACTTTGGAGGGACCCTAGTGCAATCGATCTCTATTACTTTCCATTATTTCTTAAAAGTTCCTACTTGTTGAGAGGTTTGTGTGGATGGAATGGATGGCACTCTTCCTCTTGGTATTCCTTCTCTTATGTCATTGCTTCATGACATTTTCTTAAATCTCTTGGCTTGAGTGGAAGATGCAAATTAACCATTCACAAAAAGAAAGATCATGTGTATTTACGATTTGTGAGTGCATCGACCCCAACGTGAAGTGAATTTACATGAAGCATCCAATGAATTTTTCAAACATTACATAGAGTTGGGGTGTGATGTGTTTGTGTCATCCATGCGACACATAGTGAAAACAAAAGAGCCACTTTAGCAAAAACACAGTTGTATTACATACAAAACTCATAGTTTACATTTGTACAATGTTTGTGCGAAAAATATTCCCTCTTTTTCTATTTTCTCTTTTTGGGTATGTTTCTCTAGTTTTTGGTATTTTTCTCCCCCTTCCTTGAGGTTTGTGTATGTGTGCATGGGTCTAGAAGAAAAGTGGTGACTTATTCATGGCCATCTAATGTGGCCCTAATTATGCTCACTTTAGGTGCATAAGCTCTACTAGTGCAAGTATAAGAGGTCCTTGATGATGCATCAAGGGGCTTTTGATGATGAAACTTCTATTCTGTATTTCTTTCTTGCCAAGAGTGTATCACGATAATGTTTTTGTGGTATGTACAAGGGTGTTTGTGTGTATTTTATAGTGTTGTAAGTGAGTTGTGTACACTGTGTGGTGATTATGTGGTGTTGTGGTTGTGGATTGTGATGTGATTTAGGATTCCAAGTGCAGTGTGTGTGGTTAGTTGTTGGTTAGTAAGTTGCCTTCATTCATCTCCCTCAAGTTTGCATCTTGTTTGCTATATAGGAACAAATTGTTTTCTATTGTGCTAGAGTAGATGATGGTGCTTTGGGTATCAAGATCCTATTCTTGTGGCTTTAGGATTGGAGTAATTGTTTTGGTATCCAAACCTCTCAAATCTTTCCATCCTTATATTCTAGTCCTTGCACTATGTGTTTGTGGTTTGTCTCGTCCTTGTATTCATGTCTCCATCTTGATTGGTGGTTGTATATTGTCTCTATTTGCTTAATGGAGAAGTTCAAGGATCCCTTAACCACCAAAATTGCTTTAGTTTTCAGTCTTCTCCTCTACTCAAGACTATTGATCAGTGAGACTTCTTACACTATTGATGACATGGTGATTGGGTTGTCCTTCATTGTTTTGAGAACCTCTGGTGTTTCCTCTGCTGCTACTAAAATGGTGTCTTCAATCCTTGTGGTTGAACAAGAGGTAGTGCCTATTTCTATCGTGGATAGACTAGACATGTTGTTTGAACCATGGCTATGTGTTTTGATCTCTGCAATTCTTCCATATAGCATTCATATGTATGATTTTCTTTCTTCTAGAAAGTTGAACACTAGTCTGCCATAGACGATGGCTGATAATGTTCCTTTAGCAAAGTTAAGCATAATTGAGTGTCGATATAACCAATATTTATCCAATATGACTACTTTGGTAAGATCATCATCATTACACACTAGAAAGGTAGCATCCATGGACACATTTCCTAGGTGAATGGGAAATGTTTCTTCTCCTAAGAACTTGGTATGGTTCCCTTCTATAGCTATGATGTATGTTTTCAAGGGTACTATTTTTCTTTGAAATTTTCCCACAATAGACCTCTAGATGGTGTTAAATGTAGCAATTGTATCAATCAATACTAATAGTAAGGATAGGTTGGTGTATCCTATTCGTAAGCTCAAGTATGGTCTTGGATTCGGGATCATCTACTTTAGCATAGTGTAGGTGGCTATAGGCAATGGTCCTGGTTGGTCATTAGGTCAAATCCATTCAATCACTTTGTTTTTACCACAATTTCTTTTTCTTCATTCTCTCCAAATCTTCTTGTTTAGCTTCCTTTTGTATCCTTTCTACTTTCTCTTTTATTTTTTGAGCTTAGAGCAATTCATTCCAAGATCTCATCTATGAGTGTGTTGTTATAAAGCTTTACCCTGCAACCACTTATATAATTTGGCAAAATATTTCCATCCAAAGTTGCAAGATTGGTTGCACCACTTGTTGAAATGTGATTGATGATGCATGGTCCTTATCCATGTTTTTCTAGCTTCTTTGGATATTGCTATAGGGTGTACACAAGGACTAGACCTCCTTCCTTGAGTCCTTTGTCCTTGATATGGTTTTCATAGTATGACTTTTTTCCTTCTTTTTGTAGTGTAAATCCCTACTACCGCTTGTAGTCTAGTTCCCTCCAATTTCTTCACTAGTCTGCTTTCTCTCAAAGCTCATGGTTTTTTCATTCATTATTCTTAGCTACTCTCAGAATTGAAATGAGAAAATCTATTGGGAATTCTACATTTTTCTCCCTATACCATGTTAAATGGAGTTGCTCCTAGAGCATTCTTGTAGGCTACTGTATATGCCCAAATAGTGTGATGAAGTTGTTTTGCCCAATCAAACCCATTAGTATTTACTAATTTCAAGAGCATGGTGCAAAGGACTTTGTTAGTACTCTCTACTTGGCCATTAGATTGTGGATGATATGGAGAAGACTTTTTGCAAGTGATGAGAAATTCATTTAACAATGATTAGATCACCTCCAATCATGATTTCAAATGGGAATCGTGATTTTGGCCACATTTTGAGAATAAAAGTGAAATCACAATTTTCTTCCGAGAATCATGATTTCAAATTAAATTCAAAACATGATTATGTGTTAAAAGTCGCATTTTTTCATTACATTCTTGATTGAAGTCAAGTGATAAACCATAAACAAGAGTTTGACAATGCAATATACATATAATTGAGACTCAAAGGTGGCAATTGCAATTGCCTATGGGAATTTTGATTTTGATAAAGGAATCATGAATTTTGACTACCTCCAAAATTAAAGAAAATTGGGCATGTGCACTCAATGAGAGTATTGTATAAGCACTAGTCAAGTTCTTGGTGAAGTACAAATCCATAAAATTAATTTAAGCACACCAAGAATATAAAACCTTAATTTCTACAACACTTGAAGTAAAGCTTGGAGGACCATAAAAAGACCTAGAGATTCTTGAAACACATACAAAAGAAGCATTTGCAACTGATGAGATTGGGATGCGGCCCGATAAAGAAGAACATCTACATTCAAAAAAGGGATAGAAGACACCATAATCATTCAAGTAATATATCTGAAGTGAATGACACACCAACATGCCAAATAAACATGGAAGACCATAATTTAGAATTATAACTTCCAAACAAGGAGATTACAACAATATCCTCAAGTACTTGTACACAAATGGGTTTGGAGCTTATGTGTATCAAGATAGGATGCATAAGGAACTCACTGGATTGAGGAACTTAGAAGTTACTTTGAATTTCATGCATGTGGCACAATTCAAAGATGGCATACATGATGATAGACAAGGATGTGTGTATATCCTTGTCAATAATCTTGGTGAAACTAATGACTTGAGTGAGTGTGCTAATAAGACTACCTGGGATCAAAACCTAGAAAATCCTAATGATGTTCAAAGGGGAAATATTTATAATAGGCAACACACTCCTATAGAGAAACAAAGGGAAATAAGATATCATACTTCATCTAATGCCTTATTGAGAGAAGGAGATGTTGATACATTTAGGTAGTAATGTCTATGAACACACTAGGACAATCGGGGCACTTTTTTCCCTCTGTAGGAGGTTTTTTTCCCCAGCTTGTATATACGCATATTGCCCTAACGGGTTACTTATCTTTGTACATTTTAGTGGTACTAAATTTAAGTTTTGTGTGTTGTGCTCCAAGCTTCTTCTTCTTCCTTGTGTTGTTTGCGTGCTTCCACATACCTCAAACTCCAACAATCGGTATTAGAGCAAGTCACCGCTTCATCTAGGGCATTGTCGACACCCCTCTCATCACAGTTTCAGAATCGCATGAAATGTGGTGAGCATACTCAGGGTGATTATGAGCTCGTTTTGGCCTCCAAATGCACTATCATAGTGTGTGCAAGCTATTTCATCCTTTTGTGCCAAATATATATACAAGTTTCGGTTTGCTAGTATAAGCATCTCAAAGTCTACTGTAGGTTTAGAAGAACTGAACAGGGTAGTTCTGTTCAACTTTTAGAGATACAATCAATTTTCTGCATTAGGGTATTTTAGTTAGTGGCCATGGCTAAAAATAGTGATATATTCCGTATGTTGGCTGTTGAGGATAAGTTGGACGCTACCAATTACCCATTATGGGCTTGTATGATGCATCATGTGTTAGTTGCAAAAGGATTGTGGAATATTGTGCAGGGTGTTGAAAAACGTTCTATTACACCTACAGTTGTAGGTGTAATAGACCAAATTGCAGATGTAATAGGTGTAATAGGTGTAACAGTTGTTGAAGGTGATGCAGATGGCATTGAAGATGATGATATTCTTCATGTTTCTGTTTGTGCAACAATTCCTATTGCACCTACTGTAGACCAAATTCATTGGGATGGCAAAGATGTTCAGGCACATGCATTGATAGCCTTGTTTGTCAAACGTGCCATTATTCCTCACATTCGCTCTTGTAGAACAATTAAGGATGCTTGGGATACACTTACCACTTTATACCAGGCAAGGAATGAGGCTCGTGTTGCTTACCTCTAAAAACAGTTGGAGAGTGAGCACATGAATGAAGGTGATTCCATGGACAGTTTTCTAACAAGATTTGAAGGAACTGTTGATTTTTTATCATGAATCTTACTTGACAGTTCACTTGTGTAGACTGTTATGAATGGTCTTCCCGATTCATATCAGAGTTTTTCTTCCACTCTTCCTTTGATGATGAAAGGCAATCGAAATGCCTTAATATTTGAGGAGCTAGTCTCTGTTCTCTTGCAGGAAGATCAGTCTAGGCAAAATAGGTCCATTATGCATGTTGCAAATCAAGTTTTCCAGGCTACTCAGAAGGGCAAAGGTAAATGAAGCTCTTCTACTAGTAATCAGAAATATGCTAATTCTGCACAATCAAAGAAGGATCACAAAGACAAGAAGAAAACAAAAAAGCAGAAATTGTTTTGCAAATATTGCAAAGCAAATGATCATGTCATAAAGAGCTGTCCAAAATTGACTGCTAAAGAGGCAAAGAAAAAAGAGGCTTGAATGGTTGTTGCAGAGGCCTCTACACCAAAAACAGAGTCTGCTAATCTAGTGCAGAATGAAGAATGGGTGTTTACTACTGTTTGCACTTTTGACCCATCTTCTCCTGAACAGTGTATGTCTACAATTTTTTTCCCCCGACTTGTATATACGCATATTTCCCTAATGGGCTACTTATCTTTGTACATTCTTTAGTAATACATTCAGTATTGTGTGTTGTGCTCCAAGCTTCTTCTTCTTCCTTCTGTTGTTCGCATGCTTCCGCAGATGTCTAACTCCAACAACTATCTCATAGATGAGCAGGTTTATGCATTGCCCATGTGTCAAGCATCGGCAAGCAGTTAAGTGCATCTTTCACTACTTGGTGGTACCCGGCTACTTGGATTGTTTTATCCCAAGGGGAGATCACTACTGCCAGATTTACATGCTTTCTTTTACTCTAATTGGGCTGGTTGATATGACACGCATGTCTCCACTATTGGATTTTGCTTCATGTTTGGTAGCTCATGTATATCTTGGTTGAGCAAGAAGAATCCTACTATGGCCACTTCCCGTTGTGAGGTTAGGGAAGCTTTCATAGCAACTGTTGAGTATGTGTGGCTCAGATGTCTTATGGCTGATTTGGGTGTTGGTCAGTCTTCTGCCACCACCATCTTCACTGCGAGTTAGATCACATTGGTAGTTGTGACGAACCCTGTATTCCATGCTCGCACTAAGCACACTGAGGTACATTATCATTATGTCAAGGAGAGGTTCTATGCTGGAGAGATCAGTTTGACATATGTGCCCATGCAGTAGAACATTGCAGACCTTTTCATGAAGGCTCTGCGTAGGGAGAAGTTTGAAGCTTTTTGCAAAGCTTTGGGCTTACTTCCTTTTGTGGATTGATTCCACATAGCTTGGCACTTCCTTATACATGAGTGCCAGCTCCTCATTCACCGCATCACTCCCAAGGGGGATTTGTTGATATATTTAGGTAATGATGTGTGTGAACACACTAGGACTGTCGGGGCACTTTTTTTCTATTTAGGAGGTTTTTTCCCCATCTTGTATATACGCCTATTGCCCTAATGGGTTACTTATCTTTGTACATTCTAGTGGTAATATATTCAGTATTGTGTGTTGTGCTTCAAGCTTCTTCTTCTTCCTTGTGTTGTTCATGTGCGTTCACAGATCTTGAACTCCAATAGGAGAGGCTATGGAGGTGTTTCATATAAGGAGAGAAATGATCGGTACAATCAAGGGAAAAATCTTAAACCATCACAAGTGGCTAAGTAGATCAAAAATCAATATGATGGATCTAGTGAGCTACATGATCATGTAGCTGAGTTCAAATAGATCTTGATGGAAAAAGAGGTGAATATGTACATCACTCAATTTTAATGTTTGGTCTAACCTCAATAGGACTAGATTTGTCTTGGTTTCAACCTCTAAGAAAGGAAATGTTCCTAGATATATAAAGATATTTGGAGGACTTCATTGGCAAATTATCCAAGAGAAGAATCAAGCATAACATAGCTACCTTGATCCATACCTTCAACCAAAAGCCTCGTGATAGTGTGGGGATTTTTTCTAGAGGATTTAAACATTATTTGGATGGTTTTCCTAATGATGAGAAGCCATCAATGCCTAAAAGGGTATCATTCTTTATTAAAGGGCTAATAAATGCTCAATTCAAATCCATGGTCTATTGCAAAAGATGCAATGACATAGATTCTTGCATAAGAGATACTATTGATCTAGAAGAAAACATGGAAATAGACCTCATGGTTTATGAGCAAAACTCCATTGGAGAAAGCAAAATTCCTCCTACTGGGGAATTAGCTCAAGCCATATCCAAACCCCTAGGAACATCTATAAAGCAAAGTAATTCAAATCCTAGGATTACACAAGTGAAGAGGTATTATATTTGTGGTGAAAATCATGCAACAAAAATTTGTACTTACACCTCTACCTAGTTAAGTATATTCATGTTGAAGAGAATTTAGAAAGGTCATTAGTGCTATGTAGAGAATACTCTAATGGGTATAGAAGTTATTCTGATGATCATTTAGAATACACTAATTGTGACTATACTTATAGTAAGAAAATTGAGCTGCAAGCATTGGACTTGGGTAAGGAAAGATATGCAATGGATGCTCCTACATTCATGTACACTGTCAACAACCATGTGACAAATTCAAAGCCTCAATACAAACCCACTCAAAAGGTGTCTTGCTACAGTTAAGGAGAGGAGCATTTTGTAAGGGATTTTCCACAACCCCCTACACTAAGAGTGGAAGCTTCTTTTTGCAAAGATTGTGGTAGAGAACACCTGATTAGGGATTGCCCCAAAAACCCTAACAAGCAAGTTTCTCATAATTAAACTCCACTAAATCTTATAGACATTTTGTTTAGTTCTAGTAGTCATCAGGATGAAATTGTGCCTATTAATGTGATGACAAGGGCTCAAGCTAAAGCTCAACCAATTCAAGAAAAGTTTGGGAGTGATGAAAATTTGGAAATGCTTATAAAGGTTACTAAAGAAAGACTTTCTTGGAAAGATAAAAGAGAAAATCAAAAGGTTCAATGGGCTAAAAAGGTGGATGAGTTAGAAAGGCCATTGAAAGAATCTAGTTAGGTTAAGTCATCTAAAAGCAAGAAGGAGATGAGAGGATAGGGAATTAAAGCAGGATTTATAATTGCGGAACCACTATCAAAAAATTTTAAGACTTTTATGAAAGCTTATAAAGCAAAAATCCATGAAGGAACAAAACATGAGGATTAAGAGAGGGTTTACCCTATGCCATACATGGGAACAAAAATAATGTATATGTGTAAAAATATGATAAAGTTAGCCCAAAGAATTATAGAAGGAGTGCTTCAACAAGTAGACACCAAGATCTTCATGCATGACATGAAGATCTCATGCATCATTACCTTTAGTGAATTGATGAAGTAGAATCATCAATTAAATTCATTGTTAACTTGGCATCAAAAAGACTATTGATAAACCTCAAAATATAATCTTTATAATACATTCTTAGTTGACAAGATTGGAGAATATTGTGAGGGAGAAGAAGGAAATATTCTACTCTTAATAGAGTTTGAAGGAAAGAAAATATATGCTATCTTGGATAGTGCGACATGGGTAGCCATTATGACCAAATATGGCAAGAATGGGGTGCACCTAGACTCAAACCTACTAGAATGAAACTACAATTGAAAAATGGGCATATTGAGAAATCGTTAGGACTTTGGGGTAGAGTATTAACAAAAAAAAAAATTCATTGAAATGGAACACACTTTTGTGATAGTGAAATTCCCACAATTAACCTCATGTGGGATTATACTAGGAAATCCATTTATGAGGCAATTGAATGTAGTTCAAGATTGGGGGGGAAATGTCTCTATCTATAGCACAAAGGCAATGTGACTAGAGTGAATCTCAAAAAAGGAACTCACTATGATATTTCTCCAAGGGAATGGAATAGAGTTCATAATGATGTAGAATCTAGTGAGAATGTCCACGTAGATATAAGTGTTGAGAGTGATGTTCAATTATGGGCATATGGTCTAGTACATTAAAAACTTCCAGATATATCCCTCAAGTGTTCAATGATGAAGAATTTGAACCTTATGGTTCTATACATATATTGTCTACATTAGATGTAGCAAATGAAGAAAGTGTGGGAATCAAATTTCAAGATAAAAATGAATCTAATATTTTCCACATAGCCTTAAGAATGGTATAGGTGGAGATGAGTGAGCAAAAAGTGGAATAAAAAGTTGTAGATGATGAGAACAAGAAGAAAATACTAACAAAAGAGTTAAGTTCTTTGGTGATAATGGACAAAATTGCATGCTTACAAAATACAAAATCTAAGGATTTGGTACAAGATAAAATCTCTAGATAATACACTCACATAAACCATCAGGACAAAAAAAAATGGCAAACCTAAAATCCAAGAAAGAAATTAAGAGAAAAGAAACGATAGACAAGGAGAAAGAAACAAATAAGTGTGATGTACTATTACACTCTAAGAAATATTAAGTTGAAGAAAGATTCCTCTTGAAGTTCAATCCACAATGAGAAAAGAGAAAAGGTGAACCTTATGAAAATCAGGAAGAGACTAGAAAGGTTGTGATTACTAAAGAGGGGGAAGAAGATAGACATATTGTCATAACATTTGATATGACAAAGAAGAGGAGGAAGATATGGTGCAACTAGTTAGAGAATTTAGAGATGTATTTGTCTATATTTACAAGGGTCTTAAAGGAATATACTACTAGTGTTTGTGTACATAGAATTCCTATTGCACCAAATGCTAGAGTAATAAAACAAAGGCATTATACATACAATGACCAATACTCTACTAAAATAAAGGAGGACATTGGTAAGTGAGTGCATGAGGGTGACTACCACCACTTGGACCACATTGGGTGCATGAGGGCGACTACCACCACTTGGACCACGTTGGGTGCCAAGACCACCACTTGGGCCACATTGGGTACCTACTCCACCACATTGAGCCCTCTACCACCAATCTTCACCCCTTGGACCACATTAAGCACCTACTCCACCACTTGGGCCACTAATCCATGCATATCAAAGGTGAATACTCCACCCATGCAACAAGGCAACTACTCCACCCATGTGGGAGATTGTCTTCAAGGGAGACTATTGTCAAGGGTGACTTCACCTCTAATGACTTCATGGGTGACTTGAGCATTATAAGCTGATCCATCTCAAATGCACCATAATGATCATCAAGGGACCTTTTTGTTTGGCACCAAAGGATGGTAAGGGATTTTGGGGCATCAAAGGACATATTCTCATGGGCATGTATTTCAATTAAGGTAATGATTTCAAATTCTTCTATCAAGGGCATGACTACATTTCAAGGCTTTAAAATGGATAAATTATCAAGCTATGGAAATTCTACTCTTTTGGAACATGTTACACTCATTGTAAAATGAAGATGCATAATGGGGAACTCCTCTACCTACTTTTGGCATGATTGCAATGGGCAACAATGTGAACAATCCTTTTGATGAGACACGTGAAAAATATTTTTGGACTTTTCAATAAATGGTAAAAGTGTAAATAAATGTAGGGAAAGACATCGCAAGTCTCTCAAGGGATGTCAAAAGATCTCATTGGATGACCTGAAAGTGGTTGGTGATTAGTACCAAAATTAACCCACTTCTACCACCATTCTCATCAATTTGGAGTGTGTGACAGTAAAAGCTTGGAATCAGTAAGGCGACTCCACTCAGCCTTTGGATTCTATACAATAAGAGGATTGGCACTCATTTTGCCCATCTGGGAGTCTGATCTACAGTCTATTCTAGTAAGATTGTTATTTATCTGCAAGTTGTACTCTCTACTTGAGCTATTTATTGTTTTCTTATTGTACACTATTGCAACTCTTGCCAATGTGTTTGAGATGCCTCTATGGCGACTATACAAAGTCTTGGTTTGTTAGTTGAGTGGCAAATGGCATGAGAGTGTGATTGAGTAGTCTTGGCTAGTGCATCTCGATTGGAGTCTATTACATTTCACTTGCAGAGAGCACTTATTGTTTCATATACTTCTTCTGTTGATTTTTGAGTAGCCAAGTTCTACTCTCTAGAGTTGCTATTAGCCTACTTGTAATGCTTATTTGGATTATTTTGCCTTACTATAATAATTTTTCAGAATGAATTGGGCTTTTCTCATATGTGTTCTTGTAATTTTTCCATTGTTGTGGCTTCACTATCAACTTATGTTCTTGCACAGACATGTCCTAGGGTATACTTACCTAAGGAGGAATTCCCCCTTGAAGTAGGAGTACTAGAAGTGTGGTCTTGGTTGCCTCTACAATTTGGCATGCACATTGGGACCCTTGCATGTTCTGTGTGAGATATCTATTGCAATAAGAGTTGTTTT
This sequence comes from Ceratopteris richardii, assembly GCA_020310875.1. Taxonomy (NCBI): domain Eukaryota; kingdom Viridiplantae; phylum Streptophyta; class Polypodiopsida; order Polypodiales; family Pteridaceae; genus Ceratopteris; species Ceratopteris richardii. Next base: position 109,573,214 of record CM035441.1, on the reverse strand, counting down.
TTCTATTGTTTTTCTTGACTATTTTGAGTCTTGTGAGTGGGTACATGACCCATACTTGACTGGACAAGGAGCCTCTTTGTGCATATAAGAGGCCCAAACTCAACCTTCATCCAATCAACTCAAAAATCCTTTACCTTTAAATATCTTCATTGATTTAACCATTACACTGCTTTAAAAAGAGGATCCTAGAAGGACCCTTGATTTTGCTTCAAACACCTCAAAAGAAACTCAAACACCAATGGAGGACCTCTCAAATCTACTATCCATATCAAATATTAAGTTCCCTACTTTTAAAGGTTTAGTACATGAAGATGCAGATAATCAAGTAAGGAGGTTCATCCCCTTATGCCATGGACATGGGCTACAACATCGAGAGGATGATATGCTAATATTGTTCCCTTCTACCTTAGATGGACTTGTAGACAAGTGGTATGGCCAACATGCGGATGGGCACTTCGTCACTTGGGAGGCCTTGAAGACTTCATTTTGTCAAACATTTTGTCCAAGCAACTCTTTTGAGAGAGCCTTGGATCAATTGGAGAACCTAAAGTTACAGCCAAGTGAATCCTTCCATGAACTTTATACACGTGCAAAAGCACTCATTTCTCGTTTGTTGCATGCTCTAGGAGACTTTCTAGTCAAAAAGTGGATAGAGAAGGCTCTCCCAAGGTCTAGTTAGCATAATCTTCAGGAATCACTAAGATTGAATGCCACATTGAATGACTTTGTGGCGACTTTTTCTCGCATAGAGGAGGCTAGAGTGCATTCAAAGGTCAGATTCAAGCAAATTACACCACGAGTCCAGAACTAATTGAGCAACTTAGGAGGGAACTAGAAGGGCTAAAGATGCAATGAAATCAACAAGAGGAGAAGGTTTTTTCGCCACCTACATGCTACAATGATGATTTAGTGGTGCAAATTCATCTTGAAGTGAAGTTACAGACTACTCAAGACATATGCAGATAGATTTGATGTACTACATGCAACAATAGAGGCCACTCCAACATGAGATGTCCTAATCAAGTAATTTGCCAATTTTGTGGCAAAGGTGGTCATGAGGCATGCAACTTCTACTATCTTAAAGGAGCTCAACAAAGTGGTAATACCCAAGTTCTAGACACATTTTATGCTAGTACTCCGAATGTGCACAATAGAGAGGAGAATCGTTCGAATCAACCTAGGTATACAAGACCTCTAATGTGTTATTGTTGTGGGTAATATGGTCATGTGCAAAGTAAATGCTCTCTTCTTGAGTGCGCACATCCCTATCAACATTGCCCCAACTCCAAGGATCATTACACAAGGTATTTTCCTCGCAACTACCCCGCTCGAATTCATATGATTGTGGTCTCTCCAATAGAGGAAGGTATGACTCCACAATCCTTTGTTATTTCATCATCCACAGTACCTATGATGACTCGAGCTAGGCAAGTCGTGACAACCCGTATAGAAGAGCAATAGGGAGCCAAAAAAAAAAGAAGAATATAAGAAGGCTGATTTGGAGGACAATGTGAACATCGAAGAGGCCTATGACAAGGTGAGAAATTTACTAAAAGACCAACCTACTCTCCCTTAGGAGAATACACAAGAGGTGAACATTGAAGAAATTCTAAAGGGGATTCATCACAAGGTCAGTTTATAACAATTCATAAAAATGGATGTAAAGGTGAGAAATGATTTTCTTAAAGTTATATAGTCTGCCTACCTGAGTTGATCACCAAATATAGAGAGGTTCATGGTAGATTTTCCCCCTGTGCCATTGGCACAGTACCAAAGTTCAAGATTGTTTGTTTCCATTAAAAGTAAAATTTTGACAAGCATCATTGTAGATGGTGGCTTTGGCACCAATCTAAGGTGTGATTTTACTATGAAGAAATTAAATTTGGACCTCATGAAGGCAGCACCTTTCACTGTGACACTAGGAGATCAACATCGAGCCACACCATTGGGCATCATTGAAAAGCTACTCATCATAGTTCAAGGTTACCAATTTCTCTTGTATTTTGTTGTTATCACCCTGTCCTAAGAGACCTCTTATCCTCTACTCTCGGAAAGGTCTTGGCTAAGACAAGCCAAATCGTTACAAGATTGGGGGAGGAATAGGCTATGGATCTCGACAAAGACTAATAATAATTGAGATACACTTGGAGGAAGGATGTGACACTACCAAGGCAACTGCATATACAATGGACACTCAAGTAATGCCTTCTTAACCTCATGAAGATGATAATTTGTTAATTGGATGATGGACAATGCAAAGTGTTGGACAATTCAAATAAGTGAAATAAATGAGGAACTAGATCAAAATAAATCATGTATAGCCTCTGTATAGAAAAATGAAATTTTTGCTGAGGAAGCATAGGGAGGCCAAAAAGAGGTAAAAAGTGGTAATTTGCATTTGAACAATAAAGATAGAGGTAAATCAAGTGATTGCAGGGAACTAGAAAATAGGACCACATGTGGCCCATGTTGGGGACCTCTCCCAGGGTGGCCTAAGTGGGCGAGACATCTTAGGTAGCCAAGGTGGCCAATTCAGGCGCCTAAATTTTGGTGGTCAAGATGAGAATTTTGGGCGGCCAATTTTTGTGTAGGACAAACTTAGGCGACTAAGTTCTGGTACACCTCAAGAAATCAGGCACCTAATTTTTTGTGATTCTCATGGAGTTAGGTAATTGTATCTTGAAGGGCCACCACAAGGCAAGCACCTAGGAGGTATTGGGCAAGTAGGCAAAGAGCCTTCCCTAAAAAAAATGGGCCTATTTTCTCTCTATAACTAACTCCTCTTGTAGAGCAAGGTGGAGAAGCTCATTTTTGCAAGCACCTCTTGAGAGGCAAACATCTCATATTGGGCTACATAATCAAAGTGGTGAAATTTTGCCAAAGGCACTTCTACACTATTATGCAAGGAGGAAATGGTAATCATAACAAATTCAACAATTTTATGGATGCAAGGCCAGAAGCTGCCAAAACTAAGCAGGCACGTCAAGAGGCTAAGTTTGACCCTAGGACAAGAAAAGAACTCTTGTTTCCAAATATTCCATATGGGTGGACCAAGAAACACATCATGGAGCATAAGCTCAATTATAGCTCGGTGTATAGTGTTAATGATTTTTTAAGTGAGGCTACCCTTGAAGCGCTTGTTTGAGAAGTGAACCTTGGACATGAAGAAAACTTGCAAGTAGTCCACCTAGCCACATGGTTGTGGCACTACCCATTCTTATTATAGAAGGTAACCTCTCTTCTTTGTACCTATAAAAATACCTTTGCATGTTCCTACAAGGATCTATCAGGTATTCCAGAGGAGTTTGGATTACATCAAATACCCTTAGTAGAGGGAGTTGCACATGTAAGAAGTAGGCCATATCAACTCAATCCCAAATATACATAGGCAGTCAAGGTGGAGATAAAAAAACTTAGAGGAGGCAATTATTATTGTTCCCATAGAGTACTCAAGGTTTCTTTCATCTATGTTTATTGTACCTAAGAAAAATGTGGCAAAATACAAGTGTGTGTTGATTTTTTCCCTTTAAATAAAGTGACTATTCAAGATAGTTTCCATCAACCTTTCACATACCATGTACTAGAAGTAGTAGTCAGACAAGTTTGTACAATTTTCTTGATGGATTCAATGGCTACAATAAAATTCTTATTCACCTTAAAGATAGAGACAAAATAGCCTTTGTCACTCCATGCGGTAAAAATGTATAGTTTTGAGATTGATAGGGGTAAAAATGCATATATTTAAAGCTTAGAGTGTCTACTAAAAGTCTCTTGAGTTACTACGCTGGTATGGAGCATGATTTTGCTAGGACCCTCTCATCTTTGTGCATTATCCATCACTCCTCATAGGAAGCACTTTGGAAGATACAGAAAGAAAGATGTGTGACCGATTTTGAGAACCATATAAAAGAATGATCGATTGATAAATCCCTTGGTCAATTAGGCAGAAGAATATGTAATTGTAAGAAGTCCCCTCTTTTTGGACACCATAGGATTTTTCATCTTGGATGATAACAAGATCAAAAGAAAGTGGATGGCCCATGAGGACGATGAAAAGGCCATTAACCTTGTCTGTGACTCCTTCTAAAACATAAATTTCTTTCAAAATCTTAGTTCTCACCATTGTTACACATTTGGGCCATCGTACCCTCAATTTGTGGGATGGAAGATCCCAAGGCTTCCTCTTCGCTATACAATTTCTTTTTTAATTAATTCAAGCAAGAGCGACTTAAGCCTAGGTTGAACTTCTGTTATTAAAAGAATAAATAAAATGAAGGTAAGTATCGAACGACAAGGACAACAAAAGCTCACCACACAACTACGATGGATTCACGATGGATTCTTTAGATTCTTGTTAGCATCAAATCAAATAGAGGAGGGCTGAAATAGTCAGTTCATCCTCTCTCTCTTTCACACACACACACAAACCCATTAGTTCATCCTCTCTCTCTCACACACACACAAACCCATTGAGAATATGAACAAGATTCAATAGTTAAAAAGGCAACTTCAATTAGATTTCCAATAGTCAATACAAAAAGTACATTCAAGTGAAGTGCACCTTGAAAATAGAAGAACTTTTCCATGCAAAGACACACTTATGGTAGAAAATGGCCAAACTTGTGCATCCAAAACTCCCTCAAGGTAAGCCTAGTTTAAACTAGTTCCATATATTTTGAGTGTAAAAGAGGTTCTAGTTGACAAGGTAGTAGAATATACCGAGGGAGATGAAGGAAACACTTGCCTACCAATCTTGTTCAATGGGCACACTACCAAAGCAATTCTAGGCAATGGGCAATTCTAGGCAATGGGAGAGGAATAGGAAGTGCCACCAAACACCTTTGTGAGAAATTGAGAAAACCTACATTACATTGCATGCACCGAAAATTGCAATTGGCTAACACACCTATTGAGCATCCCATTTGAACGCTAGAAAATGTTAAATGGAACACATATGTAGTAGATTTTGAGCACACTCCATACATCTGCAATTTTAGTCAAGCGAGCAACTATGAGATGATTCTAAGAAAACCATTCATGCATCACTTAAAAGTGGTGCAAGATTGAGGTAGCAATGCTCTATCTCTAAATCACTTAGGTATAATAACTATAATCAATCTCTCCACATTGAAACATTGAGATATCCCTCCCATACAATGGAAAAATGTGCCTAAATATGCAAATGATTTCCCTTTAGATAAATCATCAAATTCAGAGTCATGGATGGATAAGGACATAAATTTGTGGGTTTGTAGATGCACATAGAGAACAATGGAGATTTGCAAGAAAAATCTCACAAACTATGCAATACAAGATAGATCCATTGATGATCCAACATACATTCTTCAAAGGTTTATCAATAAGTGCACTAACAAGGCCACTATCTCTAAGCCCACAAGGGGTGAGAGATGCACATATCCACCCAACCAACTCCACTCATGTAGATAAACCCTCAAGGCTAATGGTAAGTGTGCCCTCCACATGGATGCTAATATAAGGGCTTCTAATCTTGGAAATCACATGAAGTCACATGGTCTTCACATGGATTCGTAAATGATGCCTCTCAAGCTTGTATGTGTAACTCCAAAGGATTGAGAAGCTTTCCTAAGGGCTAAAGACCATACTCTTGGGAAAATCAATCCTAAGGGTCGAAACCCTTCAATTTGAAATACATAAACCAAGTGTTCACCTAGAACCAAGGGTTATTTCCAACATTTCCAACCCTTATATTCCATATCTTTAGGCTTCCAAATCCATGTATCTATAGAACATCCCCCCTTAGAACATTTTGTCCCTAAAAAATGTGTAGAAGTATATTATGTGGAGTATTCCCCCATGCCCCATGATCAGACTCATCAATCATGGTCTTCAACTCTATGATTCGACTCCTTATCAAAAGGGGACTCTATCTAGAGTGGATCTAAAAAGAGGGGAATCCATGTGTGGGCCAATCCCTACCTAAATCATTTGAAGCACCATCTAGCTTTGCACATGAGAAGCTAAGTCAAGTGCAAAGTATGGAAAGAATGACAAGGGTGTATTAAAGCATCCACACCTAATTCAATGTTTTTTTATGTGTGGAATGGGCAACCATATCACAAATATATGAAGTAGATGGATCCTAAGTATCTCCAACTAATCTGATATATGGATCTATTTTTGTGCACTACTCGTGCAAGGATCTGGCAAAATAGTTGGATCTCTAACTCATTCGAGACTTTGGGAATTCTCTTCAAATTTGATGTTGAGCAAAGAAAGTTAAAGTTGACCAATTCCACTTCTTAACCAACTTTTATTGACCTTTTCTCCAAATATAGGGATATTGTTTCTAATCGAGCTTTAGAGTCTAAAGTAGAATGCACTAAAGAAGTGTTTCATTAACTTCTTTAGCAACCAACTTCAAGTAGTAAATCAAAATACATTATCTTAGGATACTTTCTCAAAGACGTGACTTCTTTGGAAATTTTAAAACTAGAAACAATCCCTAAATCTATTTTCTTCAAGAGTTCACTCAAAATCTTTTTAGAGAAATCTAGAATCTTTTCTCATCTATTGTAGTTTTCTATGAGCATTGATAAAAGCCAAATAGATGAATGATTCATCTTAGACTTGATAATCTTTCAAGACTGAATAGGTTCTACACAAAACACTATCTATGATATTTAATTTAGTTACCTATTCCAACCAGCTAAACCTAATCCAAAAATGACTCAAATAGTCTTCGAGAGTCAAGTACAAGGTTATGACTCAAGCTATAAGGAGGAACTGAAACTCCATGTAACTGATTCAAACTTCTAAGACAATAAAACTCCCTTGATTCAAACTCTATGAGATTCAAAATTTTAAGTCTTCATAAACCTATTCAAATAAAGGTTTTGAAGAACAATATCAATCTTTATGAGAGATAACCTAAGTTTTCATAAAGGTTTTTAAAGTTAAGTTAAATCATCATCCGACCACCAAAGTCTTGTGTGGCATCAATCATCAGTGTCTCAGGCCACTGAACTTTTCATATGTTGTTGATGCTCCTCCTTTACTCAAAAGCAATAACGTTGAGTTAATCCCTTACTCATTCTCTTAAAATTCTTTTATACTAGAATACACAAGTTTGAGTTAAGAAAGTGATTCACTTAGTTGTTCCGTCAATTGAGTGATATCCCAAACTAACTTAGTCTAACTTATCTTGTTTGGAAGGATCTTTCTAAGTTCTTTCTCTTCAAAAGTTTGTGCAATATTTCTGATAAAAAACTTACATAGTCTTTACTTTGAATTCTAGTAGACCAAACAAGAATTTGCTTGTCATACTAGAGATTTTAATGAAGATCTTAAAAGGTAATTTATTTCACAATCTTCGAATCTCCTAATTGATTGACATTTGAAGTGTTTTTAGGTCATATTCTTGACCATCATATACTTGATCTTCATCTATGAAATTTTGATTCCCATCGGGTCTCAATTACACTTCAAGTAATGAGCTTAAGACGAAAAGATACCTACCATCTCAAGGTCTAATGTCCCATACCATCACTTCTACACGAATGTGAATATAAACTCTAGTGTCAAATACCACCATATTTATACCCGACATTGATGTGTGGATTATATTTATCTTAAATTTTATAAGCTATACTCCACATAGTGCCTTCTAATTAGATCCTTTAAAATAATTTTAAGTCAAGGTATTATCCCTATGTTTTATATCCTTGTTAGATTTATAGGGCTTCCATCACAAAATCATTCTATGATTTTATATTTTCTAACTATCCCATGCTTACTTTGGAAGCCTGGAAACATTTTGATGGAATAAACATCCATCCTTCTTTCTAAGGTTTCCAATGTAATTCCAAGTGCCTCAAATTATATTCAAGATCTTTCTAGTTGCCACTCAAATAACTTGTAATGATGAGAGTTTATTCTTGTCTTTAGATTATCTCAAAATCTTTACTAGCTACCCTAGCGCTTTTCACGACTCTCTCTGCTACGTAAGTATAATATCCATTAATGCTTTGGAATTTCTCTCTTATGAATTTTCTTTAAGGATAGGTGGATATGTGTCATCTTTCACAAACTTAATTACCATTTATTATGTTGTAGATTACATAGTTGGAATTCAAAAATTCTACATTTCATTTTTACTTATCTTTAGAGAAATCTAAGATTTTGCATGCTCTATTGAACCTTGTGGTTGCAAGTACCTTTTCAAAATCTTTTGTACCCTTTATAAGATCCCAATTTTAACTAACTTTAGCATGCCATGAAGTTGCTTTCTGCACAATGCATTCTTTGCTTAACATCTATAAACTAAAAGATGTTCTTTTAGCCCATCCTCTTTGTAATTATATACTCATGGGCTCAATTGCATCAATTTTGATAAGTCTTGGTACTATTCTCCCCTCCCCCCCCTCTAAAGAGTTTTCGTCCTGAAAAACTATACAGTATGTAGCTTCATTCAAAACTATTAAGTGAACTATTATATGATGGAAACTACTTATCGAAAAATTCTATTCTTCAATAACCCTTATACTTATTTGGACATTTAAAAGTTTCTTTTTTCAAAAATATATACTAGAAAGGAATTCTAGATTTGATATTTAACCAAACATCTTCTCCACTTGTCCTAACATATTTATGAACTTTTACTTGTTTTTGGAAAAGTCCATAAATCAATTAGGATCCACTTTTTGAAGTTTTTTATACTCCCAAAGTATAAGTTCCTTTTGGAGATGTTAAGAGAAGTGGTTTTCTCTTTAGGCCTACTAAAGTATAAGAGTATGAACTATGAAAAAATTCATGATATCACTCTTGAAATATCAAAACTTTTTTGTTTCATATTTATAACTTTAGAACTTTTTTTTTAATTAAAGGAAGTTCGGCCTTAGCCTACTCTCTCGGACTTGAATTAATTAAAAGAAAAGTACAAGAGAAGGGGACTAGTGCCCATGGGATCCCCCGAATCCCACAGAGCGGGGGTAGCTTTTATAGAGTTTAGATGGCATTACATAGAAGGAAAATCACTCTCTCATCACCCGTATGCAGGGTCCACATGGGTTTATGCTTGTTTTTTATCAAAAGGAGCACTAGATGAAGCCTAAAGGGGGGTATTTCTCACAATTAGCAATCCTTTTGCCAAGGAGGAACAATGATTTCTCAATCGACCACTCTTTGGGAGAGTCACCAAAGTAACGAGCACATCTTTCTCGCCAGATCTTCCATAGGACCTTCCCTCTAATGGTGATCCAGAGAGTCACAAAGCAACTGATCGCTTCTCCCAACAGAGCATGCTTCCAACTGATATGTTTTTGAAGTCTAATTTTCTTTTCGAGCCTTCATGGAATACCTTGCAAAACTTACATGCAGTTATAGAGGAGGTTGATAAACCTCGCATCCCCATCGTGCGGAGCCCACTTGGTTTTAAGCTTATTATTGACATACTGTAGCTCTTTGTGATGTCTGAAGGGGGGATTTTCTTACAGTTAGCAATTCTTTTGCCGAGAAGGAATAGGGACTTCTCGATCGACCACTCCTTGGGGGTATTGCCAAAGTTATGAGCACATCTTTCCCGCCCAATCTTCCAAAGGATCTCTCCCCTGATCGCATGCCACAACGCCGCAGAGCAACCGATCGCTTCACTAATAAGGGCTTGCTTCCAATTGATTTGTTCTTGGAGTCCCAGAGAATGATCAAGGACCCTCCATAACCAAAGGGATTTAGGGAAAGCAAAGAACAGGTGGCCAATATCCTCTTTGCTACAACAATGAGAGGTTCTCAGATAGACATAAATTTCATATCCCAACAAAGCCGCATCCAGTTGAGACACCATTTCTTGTTGAGACTGAAGTGAATGTCATTGCAAGCTTCGACATATGGAAGCTTGGAGAGGCAATTACCATTATACCATTTAAGGCCCATTAGGTCCGGAGCATCCTGTCCCATAAACAGTCAAATTTTAGAGAGGTCCCAAGCATGGTGTCTACTCAATAAGACATTCCATTCCTCGTACATGACCGCAACACTAGGGTCAAGGTCCTCAAAGTCCACCCATCTGTTCGTGTCCTGTTTCTAGAGGTGCTTCCATTGTTTGAATCCCTTATTCCTGATCTTGGTACTTAAGACATTCCAAGGCTCCACGTTCTCATGCCTTGGATCGGGAACCAAATAGAGTCATTTTGTCTTATACCTGTAGCCCACTTCCAATCTTCATTGATTCTGATGTGAGGTCTGAATTTGTTCCAACTCAACCACAACGATCTTACCAGGATCGATACTTTGGGTGAGACCATAATCGGAGAGAATAAGAGGGTGAGAATGTCGAGGTTTTTCCATCTAGGGTAGCCCACCAGAGAAATCACATTCATGTTTTTGAAAATTAATGTGGCCCAAGAGGAATCTCTGTTGCACCAGGCCTTAATCATCCACTTTGCCGTAAGTTTATTGGCCATGCTGCCAATGTCCATAATACAAGACCTCCACTCTCCTTTCAATTACTGCATATGGACCATTTGATTTTAGGCACTCCCCTCCTGCTATGGTCCCCATTCCATAGAAAGTTCCTACAAGTACTTTCCAATTTGGCTAATTCTTGATCCTTCGGTCTCCAGCAAGAGAGAAAGTATATAATTGAGGATATGAGGAACATGTTGATCACCATGGCCCAGCCAGCAAGATTAATTTGCAAACCCCTCCAATAGTTAAGTTTATTATTAAGTCTGGCGAGGACCCAAGCCCACCTTTGTTCCAGAGTAACATTGAATCCCATGGGGATACCAAGAATACGAACGACCTGACCCGATTGAATGCTTTCACATCCCTGCACAGTGAGGAGATTGGGTTGATTCCCTTTGATAGCCCTGAACGCAGTCTTGGAATGGTTAATTTTGGACCCAGAGGCCTCACAAAAAGTGTCGAGGCACCACCAAAAGGTTTCTAGGTGGGTATCGTCATTGCGAACAAAGGCATTTGTGTCGTCCGCAAATAGCCTCATGGGCATTTGCCTAGAGTTATGTGGAAAAGTGATGCCACTAATGCGACCAAGCTCCATCTACCGCTCCACAAGTCGGCCAAGTCCTTCTGTGGCAATGGCGAAGAGCAACGGGGGCAACGGGCAACCTTGCCTGATGGATCGTTTCAGTTTGATTGCCTTTGAAAGTTGCCCATTGACATTGACCTTGGTCGAAGCATTACCAAGGAGAGTGGAGATCATCCTGAGGAATCTCTGACTACACCCGAGGTCTTTCAACGATTGTAAAATATAGTCCCATTCCAATCTGTCGTAGGTTTTGTGAAAGTCAATCTTGAGGAAGAAAATGTCCTGATTAGATTCTTTAGCAAAGTCCAGAACTTCCCAGATAACAATGATGGTTTCCAGTATTGATATTCCCTTAATGAAGCCTTTTTGGTCTTTGCTAAGCCACTAGTCTAAATGGCAGGATATCCTGGTGGCAATGACTTTAGCAAGAATCTTATATCCGGTTTGAAGCATTGTGATAGGTCTCCAGTTCTCAATTTTGTTTCTCTCCCCTTTTTTATGAATAAGTTTGATGATGCTATTGTTGAGAGAAGCGGGAAGGGCACCAAACTCGAGTGCCTCAAGCCAAACAAGATGCAAGGGGGTGGCCACCACATATTTGAATGATTTAAAGAACTCATTAGTGAGCCCATCAGGCCCCACGCTCTTGCCGTTCAGAAGCGAATCAATAACTTCAAGGATCTCTTGTTCGGAAATGGTGGCATCAAGCAGAGTGCTCAAGTTGCATGGGATTCTATGCAAGGAAGTCCGAGAGATGGTGGCCATGCAATCCTGCCTATGGGGGGAGAGGGGACAAGCACCACCCAAGAGACTCGTGAAGTGTGCTTCTATAATGCCAATGTTCTCTTCCTCTGTCTTACATTCCATCCCATTCTTGTCAAGCAGTAGCGGGATCTCGTCTCTAATTTGTTTTCTTCTGAGAATATTGCACATCTCTTTGGAAGGTCTATCTACCTTACCATTCCTTAAAATAAATTTGAAGATTTTTCCTTTTGATCTCCTCCTCATATCTTAATCTCCCACAGATGTTTTGGAGTCCCTTCTGAGATTGAATCTTCCCTTTATTAACTTCTTCTTCGAGTCTCCAGAGCCGGCAGTATAAGTTTTCTCTACGTCTTTGACAGATGGTTTTGAGAACCTTCGTGGTCCTAATCAAGATTTGACGAGACTTTTCCACTGCGTTTCTGCAACACTTGGCTAGAGAGGTGCAGACGATGAAGGCCTCAAGCCAAGCATTAGTGATCTCTTGATGGATAGAGGGAAGCGAGAAGACAAATGGACTGGTGTGAAACCAAGGTTCCTTGCGACTTTTAGATAGAGGGGGGAAGGTGAGCACCATTGGGTAATGGTCTGAGACAGTGAGGTCGATTCGTTGCGTTAGGGTGGGAGGGCCCCATTGATGGATGAGATTCTGCTAAATGTAGCATCTGTCGAGTCTTGCTTTCCTCAAGTCCTCACCCAATTGAAGATTGGACCAAGAAAAACCACGCAAGTCCTTGACTTCGACCAGATCCAAAAATAGTTGGTTTAGTCCCATGTGTCTTTCTCCTGGCCATCAATGATGTGGTCCTTGTTGTTCCACCTATCAGAGGGGTCTTCCACCATATTGAAGTCACCGCAAATCATGACATTATGAGAAAACAAGTCCAAGGAGGACCAAGTATCGATCCTCGTAGCATCCTCATTTGGAGCATACATAAAGATCAGGGAGAATTGAAAGGGGGTGTTGAATGTAACTGCCATCCACCTATGATTTCTGTGTTCGCTGGTGTAGTCAAGCTTATTAGCCCAGAAGTGATTGATACCAATGGTAGTTCCACCAGAACCACACTAATGGGTTGTGGAAAACCACACATGGGACTGAGAGACACCCTTAAGTCTTTTTTGAAGGTCTTCTCCTTCAATTTTAATCTCCTGAAGACAAATGAAATCTGGGTTTAAGCTTATGTCACGGAGCCATTGAACAATAATGGTGGCTCTTGTGGGGTTAGTTAGCCCCCTAGTGTTTAGTGAAGTGATGATCATTTTCTTGCACTTCCCTCATTCCGAGGGTGGGACTTCTCTTTTTTCCTCTTGGAGTCTTCTTTCTTTCTTGAGGGGGGATGGTCCCAACCATGTGCCTTGGGTTTAAGGGGGCTTTTCCAGGGCATACCTACCAACTATTTCCCCTTGCGGGAAGCCTCCCATGGGGGAGTTGGAGAGGCCGTTTCCGATATTGTTGTTCCAATGATGGAACTTTCACTGTCCATATTGTCCTCATTACTTGTGGTGAATCCATTTTTTTTGCTAGTTATGTAGTCCTCTTGATTGACCTCATTAGAGGGGGGCCACTCCAAAGGTAAGTTACTTGTGCCCGCAAAGTCTTGGATCCCTCCCGGATAATCCAACTCATTTACCTCCTTGTTGAGGTTGTAGTATAAGTTATTGAGTGACTTTTCTGGTGTGCGGGTCTTCTCTAAAAGTCTCCTTGGGCTTGAGCTTCTCCTAGGGCTAGCTTTCCTTCTTCTTCTAACCTCTGTGAACCCTTCTGAGTCAGTTTCTGGGATTTGGTCAACCCTATCTTTCTCTTCCAAGGTTGGCCCGACCTGCTCCACCTTGAGTGTTTGGGCTTTGCTGGCTGTTTCTTGCTTATTCTTCTGCTTCAGGGGGCAATCTTTAATTCTATGGCCTTGTTGACCACATTGAAAGCAAGCATTGGGTAGATTTTTATAAGTGATCTCCTGAACCCAAGATTCCCCTTCACCCAAGTCGACAATAATTTATGAGGGGAGAGGCCTGCTGAGGTCTTCTTCCACACACATTTGAGGATGCCAATGAGCATTAAACATGTGTTTTGTGCCCTCATATTCAAAAACTAGCAAGGGGTGTCTGGCTGGAAGGAATTGGCAGTTACTCACTACTAAGCCACGAGGGAACCACTCTTTCCAAAACCACTGACACACAATATCCAGCGGGGGCCTGGGACCGAACAACTGACCAATGAGGCAAGTTCTCCTGAGTTCTTCTTGCGTTGAAAGGATCGGCTCGCGATTAAGTGCAACCCGAGGGGCCACCACGATCTCTCAGGAGCTAGGGGCAACATCCGCCTCACCGGAGAAAACACGAGGTAAATTACTGATAATGAGGGAAGGGATCCCCACATCCATAGAGGCAGCTACAAGGAGAAAGGAGCTAAGAATTCATAGATCCGAACCGAAATGCCCACGCATCCTAGCGCGAGCTCTAGAAGGCCGAGAAGAAGAAGAACCCTGAACCTTCAAATCTTCATTAGTTGATCAAAAGAACCTTCAATGCTCCAAAGGCTTTGCAAAAGAGAAGGGTCAAAGGCTCCAAAGGCTCTCTCCTTCGGTGCCCTCCCCGCATGTCTTAATAATGGTGTCATCAAATTAATTCACAAAAGGGGAGATAAGAACAAAATTGAAAATTGGCGGCCGATTACCATGCTCCAAACTGGGTACAAGATAATCGCCAAAGTAATCGCCAACAGAATCTCGTGTCATCTAAACTCATGGCTTTGTGAGGACCAGAAAGGTTTTATCAAAGGTAGATCTATACTTGAAGCAATTGTCGATATTTGGGAAGGCCTTGCATTTGCGGAGGAGTCTGCTCAAGAGCTAATATTCATTAAGATCGACTTCAACAAAGCATATGACAGATTGGAATGGGACAACTCTCTGAACCCATACATTTAAAAAGATCTATCAGGCAAGGTTGCCCACTGGCTCCATTACTCTTCGCTATCGCCTTGGATGGCCTCAGTCGACTATTTAAGCATCACTTGGATGTTGGAAATCTCAAAGGTCTCTCCCTTCCCCTTGGTCATGACCAGATGATTGCTAGACTCTTTGCCGATGACATGAATGCCTTTGTTCTTAACGACAAAAACTGCATTGAGGTGTTTTGGAACTGCCTCGACACCTTTTGTAAGGCATCAGGTTCAAAAATCAACCATGCTAAAACTGCTTTCAGAGCAATCCACGGGCCTTCGCCCCAATTGTTGATTGATCAGGGGTGTCAAGTTATCCCTAGTGGCCAAGTCTTCCGTCTCCTCGACATTCCGATGGGCTTCAACATCTCCATGGACCAACGGTGGAACTAGATTCTATCCAAACTGGATAGCAAACTAAATCATTGGAAAGGTATGCAAACTAACTTGGCAGGGCGTGCAATGGTTCTCAACACATTTATGCTTTCTACGATTATTTACTATATCTCGTGTTGGAGACCTAAGGAGAAAGAACTGGCCAAAGTGGAAAGGATATGCAGAAACTTCCTATGGACTGGGGACCCCAATAGGAGGGGGATTCCCAAAATCAAATGGGAAACTTGTATTAACTTGTATTTTGGATATCACTGGGTTAGTTTACAAGCTGGCGGCCAAGTGGTTTATCAAGGCTTGGTGCAATAGAGAGTCCTCTTGGGCTAAATTGATCTTCAGAAATTCCAAAGACCTTACCTTAGTTGGTCTTCCCGGCTGAAAGGACATTGGGATCCTCACCCTTTTGTTCTCCCCCCACCCGGTGTCCCCTAAAGGCTCTAGCCTCGTGTGCTCCTTATGGAAGAGTTGGAACAAAGCCAAACAATTCACCAGAGTCAGTGATGAGTGGAAGTGGGCTGCTGGGATAAGACAAAATGACTCTATCTGGTTCCCGATCAGCGGCTTAAGGGAGGTGGAGTCTTGGAATCTCCAAACAGCTAAGCGACTATGGAACAAGGGGTACAAACAGTGGAAACAACTCTGGAAACAAGAGACTGGCGAGTGGATTAGGTTTGAAGACTTAGACCCAAGACATAGAATTTCTTTCGAAGAATGGACTCTTCTTCAAAACAGGTGTTTAGTGTGGGACCACTCAACTACCCGCCTTCTCTACGGACAAGATCTTCCTTGCCTAGAGGGCCTCAAATGGAGCAATGGTAAGAAACTATCCAAAATTCCCAACTTCAAAGAAAACTTAGATGTTCATCACACTCTTAACAAGGTGTGGTGCCTTTCTTGGACCAAACTTCGATGGGAACTCAAGTTCATGTCGATTTGGCACCCCCTTATTGAGATCAAGAAATCCGTTCTCATGTGGCAAATCTTGCATAAAGGTATTTGGTACAACACAAGGGCCAACAAAATTTGTGGTGTGCCTCCATGGTGCAAGCGGTGCCATCGATGCATCGAAGACCTTGTTCACCTCTTCTTCGATTGCCCCAAGTCCCGTGTTATCTGGCATCACGTGACACGGATTCTGCATCTCTCGAACCAAATCAATTGGCAACAGGCGCTGTTGGGTGAGGCGGTTGGCTGCTCTTCTAGGCTGTGGAATGCCATCAGAGGCGAGACTCTTTGGAAAATTTGGAGGGAGCGATGTGCTGTCAACTTTGGCCAAACCCCAAAGGAATGGTCGATTGAGAAATCCTTGTTTCTTCTAGGTAAAAGAATCTCCCGAGACAAGAGATCTCCTCCATTTAGGCACCACTGTATTTATCTCCTCGTAGATAACAAGCTGAAACCCAAATGGGTCCCCCATGAAGGAGATGATAGTTTTGTACACCTCATTTGTAACGCCCTCTAGCTTACCGAACTCGTCCCCTGCTTTGTGGGATTTGGGGGGTCCCATGGGCACTAGTCCCATTCACCTGTAACTTTTTTTCATTATTTTAATTAAAGTCCGGGAGATTAGGCCATGGCCGAACTTCCTTTTATAAAAAAAAAAGAAGGGTCAAACTTAATCCTTGTTGCATCGCAAGGATATTGTTCAGAGCATAGAAAGTTACATGAATGGCCAAAAGAAATAAAGGGCCCCGCGACAAACTTCACTTGATTGTCATGGTCACCATGAAAGTTCCGAAAAAGCCCCTCCACGAAGAACTTTAGAACTTTAAGTTGTTTCCATTCGGAACTATTACATCTTCTAAACTCGACCCACTCTTTTTGCATAGAAAAGCCATGTCAGGCTGGCCGTAGTTCTAAGGGCCCGTTTGCATGAAAGTTTTTATTTCGTTCAATGAGGGGCTGCTACAACTTTGGGAATTTTGTTCCATCTCCCTTACACACACATCTCTCTCTTTCTCTCTCTCTATGACCATGGACTGCTACCTTGGATTTCATTTGGATTTATATTTACTCATGGAAACGAGATATCTAAGAGCTTTTTGCTTTCCACCGAGAGACGAGGAAAGTTAGGGATGAATAATGTAAACAAAGTTTCCTCATCACAAGAGATACCGCAAACAAGTTTCGTAGACCTCATGTTCTACAAGACCTCACAATGGCCTATACTTTTGCAAGTGGAGGTAGAACACTATCAAAATGTTTCGAAATTTCATACACTATAGTATATTAGTAGGGAAAATTCTCAGTGAACGGGGTATATATATATATATATATATATATATATATATATATATATATATATATATATATATATATATATATATATATATATATATAGAGAGAGAGAGAGAGAGAGAGAGAGAGAGAGAGAGAGAGAGCGAGAGAGAGAGAGATAATTAATTTTAAATGTATCATTCTAAGTACAAACTTGAGAGGAGGCTTTGCACTTCATTACGAAAAGATGATCAATATTTTATATGTAGAAACTACTCTCATTCAATTCAACCATAAACGGGTTTGTATGGATATTAATTTGAATATTCATTTTGGGGATTTTGTCATCCTCAAAACATATCGATAATTTTGATATTTGGGATTCAAAAACTTAAATAACGACCTTGATGGTAATGTTCACATCAAAGTTTCTCTATGCTAAAGTTCACTTAAATAAAGTTCTGTATGCTTAAAGTTCACATCAAAGCTGGATGTTCCCATTCGATCAATTAAGGCATTTGTGCTTCTTAGTAGTACCTTGTAAAGGAATGCACGGTAGAAAAACAAATCAGTCTTCATGTGAGACATCAAAATTTATGGTTTGGGAACGCCATTCCTCCTCTTCCATGTCAACACTACACACCTACCCATGGGATTGATTATAAACCATATTATAAAGGATTCACCTTTGCAAATTATTTCATGAACTTCAAAAATGCTTGGGAGTATTACCGGAGCTCAACATCGTCTCTTTAAGGAAGAATACTCCAAGGCAGAGATGATACAACACGAGCAACGACACTTCATTTTTGGAGATCCACTCTCTTCAAAGCTGGACAATGATATAAGACCATGGGATTATTACACTTTGCATTTCTCATCCCAAGCTCTTCTTGTGTATTGTTTTGTAGCTCTTTTTAGGAGGGCTCGTGTCATACATTTTGCTCTGTTATACGAGTGTGTGGAGAGCATAGACGGGCGGGCCGCGGGGACCTCAAGCAAAAGTAAAGCACGCGTGGTCATATAAAATTATATAAATTCCAACGAAAAAACTCAATTCGTGTCAGAAACCAACGGAGGCGGCTCTAGAAAGCGCCCTAGTGGCGCTCTTCAAACGAAAGATTTACTACAGCGAGTCTCTCCCACTCCACACTCGCAAAGTCCGCTAGCCTTGGCGGCGACGGCAACAACGACAACGACCAGGGCAAGGCCATAGGCGGAGGGGAGAAGTTCTTGAGCGTATAGTGGCTGATAAGTAAATCTGAGAATTAAGTAGGGAAATGTTTGGGCGTGACCCGCAAGTTTCCTCCTCTAACCCTGCCCCACGTTCTCTCCCTAGTTCCTTTTTGTACTCTGCGGGCGCTACGGCCATTTCCCAGGGATTACAATCCCATGAATCTTTAGTAAATTCTGAAACGTCTGATAAAACCAATATCAATTTTACTGAACGCGCTGTATCTGCTGCTGGAGCTGCTTTTCTCTCTGCCATCATAGTCAATCCTCTCGACGTGGTCAAGGTAGGTTCCTTTCCAACTTTTTCCATCAAGAAAGGGTGAAAACGTTGTCCTCATTATTTTCGAATATTTTTCACGTCAATTAATGCAAAATCAAAACATTTACTTATCGAACCTGCTAAATGAGCTCTAAATCTCAATCGTCTGAGTGTAACTTTAGGCGGTTATGCGGGTTTCTGTTTTTCAGTACAATGCACAGATGCAGTGTATATTATTCTTGTCACTGTACATTTCCTTAAACTCCAGCTATTATTGAAATCCGCAATGTTCACACTTTCCATACGTGAAACATAATCAAACGTACCCATAGAGGGTTGTAGCTTATTCCTTATCGTCAAAATTCGGAAACAGAGAGTGACATTGAGATGAAAAATCTGTATAATTATTTCCAGAAGTGAACCATAGTTTCATTTGATGAATGATGCAAGGTTTATTATTTTGACAGTGTAGCTCATCATATATCGTTGTGTAATCTGAAATTGAGAGGAACTTCTAGCAGCTCCTCATCGCACTTAAAATCGACGCATTGCGCAATGTTCTGAAATGAGCTTGGGTTTCAACATTATGATGAATCTTTCTGCTTTTTCAACCATACTCGAAGCATTTGTTTTGTCTGGAATGGGCAATTGTTGCTTTGTTATAGTGCTCACTGCTTGTAGGCTCTGGAATCTGAGTACAATGTTGAATGGGTCCAACCATATCTTTGGGGGAATATTCGTACTGACTCTAGGCAACCTCTCTACACTGCTCTTGCACGTTTGTTTCAAGTTTGTTTCCATACTGTTTCTGCTAACTATCTGTGGGCAGTAAAAATAAGCATGTGTTGATGTTTTGCCTTTAATTGTGTACCACTATTGAGATCTTCATGTGGAAGATTATTCTATGTTCTCGTGAGTATATGCATTTATATAGGAATGTACAGTCATACATACAGACAGATAAACATACATTATGCATGTACATATGTAATACACATGTACAGACATGCATACTCTGCTCGGATCTTAGATACTTTTTTTGGGACCATCCCTGTTATTAAGTCTATGAACTCTGCAAGAACTCTAGAGGAAAAATCTATTGCTTTGGGGCTTCAAACTTTTGGCCTCACTAATTTATATACATAATTAGACTTGATTAATCCAAAGCAAAGAATTTCTTTTTTATGACCGTTCTTGATTGAAAGCCAAGTTTGTAGAAATAGATAGTGGAAATAAATGTTTCACTAAAGTGGTAGAAGAATTTGTTCATGTTTGGTTTCAGATTTTCTATTGGAAGAGTTGTGTTTTGTGTCGGCGATCTTCCATTTAAACAATGTTTCACTGTGTTTCGTTGGGTACAAATTGTGTTGTCATACTCACAAATTTTCATATTTTTCACAGAGTTTGAATTTATTGAATGACTTGTTTTAGCTAATACTATGTTGGAGTTCTAGGAACAACAATGTGCACAAACAATATGAGGAGGAAGATAAAGCTTATTAGCACATCACGCAATGCATTTCTATACAAGGAATGTACAAAGATAAGTAGCCCACTAGGGTTATGTGCATATATACAAGCCTAGGAAAAAACCTCCTAGAAAGGGAAAAGAGTTCCCCAACGATCCTAATTATGTTCACACACATCACTACCAATATCTTAACAAATCCCCTTTATGAGTGATGCAGTGAACAATGAACTTGCAGTCATGTATAAGGAAAATGAAAAGCTATGTGGGTGAGATGAATCCATAAAAGGGAGTAAGCCTATGCTTTGTGAAAAGCTTCAAGCTTCTCATGAGGAAGGGTCCTTTTGAAAAGGTCTCCAACATTATCTTGTATGGCCACATAAGCTTATTTGAACTCTCTTGTAGATTCTCTCCCTTACATAATGATTATGCACCTCAGTATGAGCATGGAACAATAAGTTCCTCGTAACTTTCAATGCGGCGATTGTGAGCAAAGTTGGTGGTAGAAGCTCGGCCAACAATCAAATCAGCCATGAGGCGTCTTAGCCACACATGCAATTGTAACTGTGAAGGCTTCCCTATATTGAGCCTTGCAACTAGGAATGGCCATAGTAGGCTTCTTGCTGAATCAAGATATGCATGAGCTACCAAACATGAAGCAAAAACCACTTTGTGGATACGAGTGTTATGATATTCGACCCAATTAGAGTCATGAAAGGCAAGTAAATTTGGTGGTCGGTTCCTCTTGGGGTAAAACAACCCAAGTTGTTGCATTCAAGCTAAGTAGCGAAAGGTTCTTGCAATTGCATGCCAATGTTTGACACCTCAACTCCCTATCAATGCTTACACTTGGTTTATGCAGAAACTTCTCGTTTAAGAGAGACCATAACCGGGTAATGCATTCATAAATCAAGCATCTAACAACTTGTTGATAGAGAGACTAACATTAATTGCATTTCTAGTATTATGAAGACTCAATCGGAATATGTCCCCATGGGAGTTGCAATGGGTTCATAGTTTTCAAAGCCAAAATCCTGCAATAAAATGTCAATGTATTTTTTATTGACACAATGCAATATCTTTATCAGCTCACGTAAACTAGATGCCAAATAATGATGCAAATGCCCCAAATATTGACATTTCAAAAAAGGCATCCAAATCAACCTTAAATGTCATAATACACATCTCATTATGATTGGTGAGAAGTATGCCATGGACATAAACAACAATGATTAGAAGCATATCATCTGGTTGGACTATTTTGAAATCCATAGGCGTGAATTTTTTTCATACCAAGCATGTGGTGTTTGCTTCAATCCATACAATGCCTTCTTTAACTTGAACACCTTATTTTCTTTCTCCTTTTGCATAAAACCATAGGGCTGAAAAACATTTACTTTTCATACAAGTCCCAATCAAAAAACGAAGCTTTAATATCGAATTGATGTACATGTCAATCATTGTGAGATTTAAGTGCATAGATGCTATGAATGGTTATTATATGACATGTAGGAGCAAAGGTCTCATCAAAATCAATGCCTTTCTCTTTAGCATAATGTTTGGTTAGAAGCCTCATCATGTAGCAATTAACACTACCATAAGGCTTGAGTTTTTGCTTATAGACCCATATTTGGCGATGGCCTCTTTGCTCAAAGGTGAATCACATAAAGCTCAAGTATCATTCTTCACAAAAACAAATTTGATTGCATTTGGCCATCTGATTTTTTGCTTCATGTTTCATCAAAGAAAATGGGATCATTCTCATCACGTAGACTAGAAACAACCATTGCATAGCATTATGATTTAAAAGAAGCACAATTTTGTAGAAGAATGCATTTTACTTTTATGTGTGAGAGACTTGGTTGCAAGAGCTTCTAGATATACACATATGAGATGAGTTTTAGGCTTCATCCCACCACACAACCATGTGTAGTTGTCAACCATGTACAAATGGAAAAGTTGAGTTCTTAGTATAGAACTCCATCCTTTTTTTCCCATCTACCACTTCTACCAAAAGAGTGGCCTATGATTCAAGGCCTCTCATCCATGGTTTTGAGGCTCAATCCTTAGGTTAATATAACATTTCCTTTGCCTTAATTCTGTGTTTTCCTCTGTAAATGACTTTGGGAGGTGTATGGGAAAGATTCTTTAATGGTTGCTGGCCTCTATGTACCTTGGACATAGTCATCTATATGTGTTGTTTCCCTTTATCCTTCCCCTGAAAAATACTTTTGGGAGGGCAAAGCAAAGGTAGGAAACTATTTTTGAGTGGTACTTATCCTCTCCCATGCTACATAGGTGACTTCTAGTCCATTCTTCTTGAGTGCGAAGTATCCTTTTTGGCTCATGTGGACAAGATTGAACTTAGATAGTCTAAACAATCTCATCATCATGGATGTGATTGTCAAATGCTC
The DNA here is from genome assembly GCA_020310875.1 of Ceratopteris richardii. Taxonomy (NCBI): domain Eukaryota; kingdom Viridiplantae; phylum Streptophyta; class Polypodiopsida; order Polypodiales; family Pteridaceae; genus Ceratopteris; species Ceratopteris richardii. The sequence goes on along the minus strand of CM035441.1, from coordinate 109,550,498 downwards.
TTAACTTTCCTTTTACCTGGCTTACATGAAAGACTCGATGAATTCGACTACCTTTTGGAAGGTGGAGTTGGTTATCCATTTTCCCTATCAACTTAAGTTTTGTAAATAGACTACAATACCAATGTGTGAGCTTTTGACAAGGCTTTGTTCTCATGGTTTCAAATATGATTGGCACTGTAAGAAAGTTATATCTCTTCATTGAGGATTAGCATAGGCTTTGTCTCTATCCTAAGCTTTTCTATACTTTGCTAACCTAAGCATATCATTCATATCTTCCAAAAAGTTTGTTGCAACTTGGACTCGCTCATGTTGCAATCCTACTACAGAAGGAATTCTTATACAAAAGCATGAATGGTCTGTGTCCCGAAGCTTTGTGCTTAACACTATTATATGCAAACTCTACAATGGGTAAATACTCTTCCCATTTAGTTTACCCTTTGTTAACATATGCATCAAGCATGTCTTCTACTATTTGGTTAACCTTTTTTGTTTGTTCATTTGATTTTGGATGTATGGTTGTAGTCAAGCTAAGTTTAGTTATCAATCTTTTGAAGACCGGTTTCCTAAGGACTGGTCTCCAATAGTGACTAGTAAATTTCCTATCTTGGTTTGAAACAATGTCTAGTGGAAGGCTGTATAATTGGTATAGGTGCTCTATAAAGAGTCTAACCAACTCTGATGTCTTCATTACACTCCATGTTGGAATAAAGCTATTTTTAACCTTTCAACTTTATTGAATTGGCATTTTGTACTTACTTAACCTTGAACATCTTGATGACAGAAGCCTTTGGGGGACAAACTTTTCCTCCATGAAGTACTCATCTTGAATGCTATTATTTTTCCACTTGAGTCCTCCAGTGTTCTTCAACTCCTCACCTTTGGTGGAAACCTATGTACCTCGATTCCCATGACTCATGGCCTCTCAAATGAAGAATGCTTTGGGAGGCAAACTTTTGCTTCATGAAGTACTCATTTTGAATACTATAAATTTTCCACTTGAGTCCTTCCTGAGTGTTTGTCAAC
>CM035441.1:109516975-109541975 GCA_020310875.1 Ceratopteris richardii | reverse complement strand
AGGCTTACGTTTGAGCTTTTATACCCACTTAGTACCAATGGCCTTTCTGCTTGGAGGCAAATCACATAAAGCCCAAGTACCATTCTTCATAATAGCCTCATATTCTGATTGCATAGTAGCCATCCAATTTTCGAATTTTATGCTTCGTCAAAAAAACACGCTCATTCTCATCACAAAGATTAAAGACAACCATTGCATAGAAATATGATGCAAAGGAAGCACTATGAGAGTTTGAATGAGTACAATATATCAAATGTGCATCTAATTTGCTATCTCTCAAGGTCTACACGAACCATTCAGGCATAGTTTTTACCTCCTCTATGTGAGTCCTTTCATCAATAAGTGCATCATGAAAATGTGCATCAGAAATGGAATGCTGTGCATCATTATTTGAAACTTATAAAGGTTGAGAAATTGCCTCATTTGGACCTGCACTTGAGTGTCCACCTAGAAAAAGAGGAAGCAAAGAGTCATACACATCTTTAGAGCTAATTGATGTCTCCTTGGTACGTGAAAGTAATAGTTGAATCGCATCTTTCGCAAAAACAAAGGCACGGCTAACTAAAATGCATTTAGTCTTTGGATGATACAGATGATCGCTTTGCTTTCAGAACTGTACCGAACAAAAATACATTTCATTGTTTTATCATCCAACTTTCTGCATTGTTGTTTAGGCACTAATGCATATGCTAGATAATCGAAGACATGCAGATTAGGAACAGATGACTTGGGACCATGTAAAGCTCAAATGGAGTGATCGATTACATCTAAGATAGCATGAGAAACTTGAACTGCACAAGCTGAATCATTCACAGATTTCGCATAGCCTATGAGCTTGTACAACCAACCACAAAGTGCTAGGAGGAATAATAACATCACCATTTGAGAGATCATAGGTAGTACATCTATCATCAATAAATTTGACAACCAAGCCAATCTTGGCTAATGCTGAAATTGACAATAGATTTTTCTTGATCCGTGGCACATATAAAACATCTAACAATGTGGAAGAACTACCATAAGCAGTAGTCAGAATGATCTTACCAAACCTGATTACAGGATAAGAGTTCTTGTTAGTGCATGTGGCAATACTCCTTGTAGGAACAAACTCAAGTGAATTGAAGAAATTGCACTTCGAGGTAATATATGCTTGGTTGCCCCATTATCAGAGTACCAAACATCTGACTCTACTGCATACATACATTATTCATGAGAACATGGATCATAGCTCATGCCCATTCTTCATTTCGAACAAGATTAGAAGACTATGTTTTAGGTGTAGGGGCCTCTGCAACAACTCTTCTAACCTCTTTTTTCTTTCTCTCTTTTGCAAGCAATTTAGGACAACTCTTTATGACATGATCATTTCCCTTACAGTATTTGTAAAACTATTTTTGCTTTTGTGTTTTTTTCTCATCTTTGTCTTCCTTCTTTGACTACGCAACATTAGGAGATTTTTGTTTACTAGTAGATGAGCTTAATTTATCTTTCCTCTTTTGACTAGCGAAGAAGGCATGCTCTGCAACATGCATAATTGACCTGTTATATCTAGACCAATCATCCTGCAACAAAATAGAGACTGTATGTCATGGACATAAAGGAAACCATGCTAAACTTTAGTATCCATGTGACTTTCTATATCTCATTATTTGTTGAGAATTTGGGGAAATTAATGCCTTCGTTGCCTCCTCAACTTGCCATAACCCAAAGATAGATTGCCTTCTCGCTAGTTTCTGATATTCGGAGGTCCTATTCGGATGGCTGACATCATGGATGACATCATTAGTTTGTAACCATCTTTGATAACTGGCCCTTGCAAACCTATATAAGGAGGGGTAAGCCACATATAGACTCGGTCTTGTGGATGCCCGTCTTTGGAGCTCAAGGAGTAGTGATCACCAAGTAAGTACTTTCAAGTTCTAGTTTGAGTTCTAGTCTTTTCCTTTGCTCTAGGCTTGTCTAGTCTTGTATTGTGGACAATTGGTCTTGTCTTGTTGTAATCTCGTAGTATGAGATCTTGTCGAGTTATTTCTTGTATCTAGTTCATCTCCTTGAAGGGAGTTCTTGTAATCAAGATATCTTGCTTCATATCTGCGGTCCCGAGTTGTGGGATCCCCTGAAACGTCTCTAGACAAGTTATCCATACCTGTCAATCCCGAGGTGTGGGACGTCTTGTATTAGTTATATATTCTTGTATTATTTTCCCTACGTGGGTATTAGTTACATATTCTTGTATTAGTTACATATTCTTGTATTATCTTGGAATGAAAAAGGTAATTCCAAAATCTCGTCTAGTCTAGTCAGAGGGCACAATCTAGTGCTCCCTTGACACTAACTTCTCAAATGTTAAGGCACTTGGATTGTGTTTCATCATCAATCGAAGAGTAGAAGCAAAATTCTGATATGAATTTGGAAGACCGTTAAGAACAGTGAGCACAAGTGAACTATTTGGCAAGACTTCCATCAACAAAAATCAACGGCATCTTCAAATCTTTGATCAAGCTGTCCATAGAATCTCCTTCATTCATATGCTCACTTTCCAATTGTTTTCGGAGATAAGCAATACGAGCCTCATTTCTTGCCCAGTATAAAGTTGTAAGTGTATCTCAAGCACCCTTTGCTGTCTTGTAGGAGAGAATGTGAGGGATAATGGTAGGTCTGATAGAGAAAGCTATCAATGCATATGCTTGAGGATCTGGCTATCCCAATGAAGATGCTCTACAGTAGGTGCAATAGGAAGTGTAACACGACTAAGAGATTGAAGATCATTATCTTCAATGTTAGTTGCATCATCTTCAATAATTGTATTCTTCAGCACCCTTTTTCTACCAATACATGATGCATCATCTATGTCCTCAAAAAGTTGAACAAAAACACCCTATTGGGCTCTGCTAAACCTTTAGCAGACTTTGAGGTGTTTGTATTGTTGAATCGAAACTTGTATATATGTTTGGCCCAAAAGGATGAAGTTGCCTACATAGTCACTGTGAAGGTGCGTTCGGAGGCCGAAACAAGCTCATATCAAAATTTTGATTTCTCATAGCAATATTATTTTGAACTCCTAATTGCCCCGAGTATTCATCACTAATTTTTGTGCGATTATGAGATTGTGATCGGATGGGTGTCGATGACGACCTAGATGAAGCGGCGACCTTCTCTGATACCAATTATTGGAGCTCGAGGTCTCTGGAAGCACACGAACAACACAAGGAAGAAGAAGAATCTTCGAGCACAACACAATAGAGAATGTATTCCCAAGTGAATGTACAAAGATAAGTGACCCGTTAGGGTTATACCATATATACAAGCTTAACATGTTTATCATCTTCACTTTGTAAGTTTGGCTACATCTGAACTTATGAAGGTATATACACACTCATAATGTTTGTGGGCGTTGTGTGTGTATATACATACATAGTACGTACATACATACATACATACATACATATATGCATGCGTATGTGCATACACACATACATATTGTATACATACATACATACGTACGTACATATATAGGTGGTGAGTTAGTTGCTGAGTCTAAGGCATAGTGCCCGTGCATGATTGAAACGGTCAATAATAGAGTTTTGGTTCCATCTAAAAGTGTTCCTCTAAATGAGGAGATATTCTCTCAAGGTTTTAGGTATTTTCGTAACTTTCATTGATGATTTGTCAAGATATTCTTGGATTTTGTTTTCTTAAAGTAAAGTCAGAGTCTTTCCTACTTTAAGAAGTTCTTGGCTATGGTTGAAAATGAAAGTTAGTTAAAAATTTAGATTTTGAGAATTGATAGAGGAGGAGATTACATGTCAAAAGACTTTTAAGTCTTTTCTTGAAGACAAAGGAATTTCTCATCAGTTCACAGAGCTTATACTCTAGAACAGAATGGTGTTGCATAGAGAAAGAATAGGATACTTGTTGAGATGATGCCTAGTATGATGTCATCCAAAAAGCTTTCTCCCAAGTTTTGGTATTGATGCAATACATAGAGCTAATCACATTTTGAATAGATCTTCCACTAAAGCTTTAAAGGTTATCACACCTTATGAAGTTTATTATGGGAAGAAACCCAATGTGAGTTATTTCAAAGTTTTTGGTTCTTCAGCTTATGTTTACATTGAGAAGCAGGACCGTGGTAAGCTCGATGTAAAAGCCATGAAAGCCGTCCTTATTGGTTATGCAATTGAAAGCAAAGGATACTCATTCTATATTCCAAAAATAGGTGATATCCTACTCTCACTCAATGTATATATTTTAGAAAATCAGATTTTTGATAAGAATTTAGAGATTCCAGATTTAATAATAGCAGTAACTATGCATTTTTTCAAAAGAAATTGGATTCTTATATTCAACCATAATAGGGGGCCTGATGAATCTTCTCAAACCCGGAGAGATTCACTTGATAAAGGTGAAGAGAGAGTTTTATTACCTACATCAGTACCTCTTGATGTTTCGACTTATGAAGTTTGAGAAGGTTCCAAAGTTCCATATGAAAAGAGATATTGAAGAACCAGAAGAGATTTCACCACTTTTCAAAAATACGCCGAGGTAGTTATATCAAACTCGGACAGCGGTATAAAGAACTTCACAGGACGAACCCGAAGTCAGAAAAGGAGAGAATAAGCAGATCAGGTAAATTATGCATAACATTTTGAGATTCATAAGATTTTAGCACTAACTTGAGTTGAGAATGAACCAGCAAATGTTAAAGATACACTGCAAAGTTCTGTATGGAAGAAAGCTATGCAAGAAGAGATTGATTCTATTCATAAGAGTCAAATGTGGAAGCTTTGTGAGTTACCAAAAGGTAAAACGGCAACTGGTTCTAAGTGGATCTTCAAAATCAAAAGAAAAGCCGATGATACGATTGACATGTATAAAGTAAGGTTAGTAGTCAGAGGTTATGCACAAAAGAAGGGTATTGACTATGATGAAACTTTTGCACCTACATCTAGAATGATAGTAGTCAGAACAATATTTTCTCTTGTTGTATTTTTTGGATGGAATGTATACTAGTTAGATATCAAAACTGCATTTCTTAGTGGTGATCTTCATGAAGATGTCTACATTCAACAACCAAAAAGTCTTGAAGAGATCGGTAAAGGGCATTTGGTATGCAAGCTTATCAAAGCTTTGTATGGATTAAGGCATGCACCAAGAGCTTGGTATGAGAAGATACATCTCTATCTTCTATCTATTGGTTTTGAAAACTCAGATACAGTTCCTACTCTTTATGTTAATGTTGGGAAAGATGTTTTGATTATTCTTTTTATTATATATATTGATGATATGATCATGATAGGTTGCACGGATTCAGATCTTTAGTATTTTAACGCACAACTTAAGCATACGTCAAAAGTTTAATGATTCAAGTACTTTGCATTATTATCTTGGGATTGAGTTCAAATACAGAAATGAGTGTATCTATATAACACAACAGAAATACATTGAGAAATTATTGGAAAGGTTTGAGATGACAGATTCCAAGCCCATGCAAACACCTATGGATGTTAATGTGTCATTACAGGAAAAAGCATATTCAAAACCTTTTGATGTTACTTTGTATAGTCAAGCAATTGGTTGCTTGATCTATTTATGTAATACACGTCCTGACATTCAGTTTGCAGTTTTTCAAGTATCTAGGTTCATGCAAAGTCCGCTCAAGATTCAGTGGAACTCAATTAAGAGATATATTTGCAAACATCAGAAGTTTTGCAGATATCAGAAGTTTTGCAGATATCAGAAGTTTTGCAGGTTATTAAACCTTGTACCATTATGTCATTGAAGAGGGATTGTCGGAAACAATGTTAGAATAGCATAGAACCCTAAAATTCTAGCATCCCTAATTTTTGGGTACAAAAGGTCAAAAATTTTTATTAGCTTATTAAATAGAGCTTGAAGAGAGCTTTCATTTGGTATATAAGATTCAATCATCAGAGGTCCATATCAAGAGAAAACCCTAACCCTAATTTCTGCTCAAAGAAGGTTTTTCCACCTAATATGAATCCTCTCACTGCATAGGTCAAGGAAAGCTACTTCAAAGGATCAGCTGAATGCCCATCTAGGAGATCGCTACAATATTACATCGGAAAAGCAAGTTTAGCGAAAAATAATTATGATCGCAAATTTCAGTTTTTTGGGCAATAGCTTTTAATTTTCGTACCTTTTCATGGATGCTTTCGCTGATCAAGTTCCAAAACTATATATACGACCCATGGGGGTCATTATGTGCATCAATCAACACACAACCTCATCGTTGGTGATCAACGCAACTGGGAAGAGGTGCTCGACACACTTGGAGTAGGTGAGCTCTACCTCTGGTGTAGTTGTGGACGAGATTTTGTCAGCCAACCATCAGCACCATCAGCACATTGCTGATTTACTGTGAGTAACAAGTCTATATCAGTTTTTTTACTTGTTAGGTCACTAGTTTCTGATTTAGGGTTTCTCGAACCCTAATTTCAGAATTCGGGTCTTTTGTAAAACAGTTCTAAAGTGTTCATATTCTCTACGTTTTCACACACACACACTCTTCATACTTCTTAGGCACTTTACACACAAATTCTTGTATCTAGTTCCCTATTTTTGCCTAGATTCAATGTTTGTAATCATCTTTACAATGTATTCAATGTTTGTAATCATCTTCACACATTGTAAATTGACATTTATACATAAGATAGTGTAGGTAGGCATTTGCTTACCATTACACTTGAAAATATTGTCTACTGTCTCCCTGTCTCTATCTCTCACTCATCTCTTTTTGAGTATTAAGGTGTGTATGCTAAGGTTCATGTGTTGGAATATCCCGTAAACCTGTGATTAATATGGTTATTGAGGCCCACCGCACTTCCAACAAGAGTTCAGGCTTGAAGGTAGTGGGAAGCTCTCTCTCCTTTTAGTTATTGAAGGTCAAAGAACTTGAGTAGCTCTCTCTCACACTCGCTCTTTAGAAACACAAGCAAAATGAGCTCGAATGAGGCTATTTCCAATTGAAAAGTCATTTTAAAATTTTCGACTATGTCGTTTCAGGGGCCTAGAAATGTTTTTGAGCACTATGGTCTCAAGGAACGCAAAATGCACTTCTCATGGATTAGTTCCAACAAGAGTTCAGGCTTGAAGGTAGTGGGAAGCTCTCTCTCCTTTTAGATATTGAAGGTCAAAGAACATGAGCAGCTCTCTCTCACACTCGCTCTTTAGAAACGCAAACAAAATGAGCTCGAATGAGGCTATTTCCAATTGAAAAGTCATTTTAAATTTTTTGACTATGTGTCATTTCAGGGGCCTAAAAACGTTTTTGAGCACTATGGTCTCAAGGAATGCAAAATGCTCTTCTCATGGATTAGATAGCTGTAGACACTTAAGCTATAAAACTTCAATAATTACGCAAACAAGTTCAAATTTCAAATCTCAATGTATATTCACACTTAGATTAGAATAGAAGACTTGGACAAGGCAAGAGCATGCTTCTCTTTCACACTTAGGCTAGAATAGAAGTATGAGACAAGATGAGAGCATGCTGCACATTACACTTAGATTAGAATAGAAGACTTAGACAAGATAAGAGCATGTAGTAGAGCACAAGATCAGAGAACATAATGCATTCCTCCTACTTAGTGGCTTATATGCATGCCTTAGCCAAGGAAGGCGTGCATATACATGGCTAGCCTGAGCCTCAACATTGCCTTCTATGCCAACACCTATTGGCAGGGATTGACTCCCTCGACTAGGAGAAGTTTGGCACATACTAGTTGAGGGGTCGAATGAGCACAAGTGCAAGGAATACGAGCAATGGTACACTCTCTGAGTACCAATGTGTCACTATCTCTTTGTATATGCCTTCACATACATATATTTGTCCAACTTGGGTTGGCACCTATTTTGTAGCCCTTGGAGGTGGCCTATATATTGAGGTGAGGTGGCCTAGATATTTGGCTGGAGGGAAGCAGCCTAAATTAGAAAGGGTGTGGTGGCTAGGAGAGTGGTAGGGTGGGCCGTTGCACTTGCAATGCTAGTGGTGGTGTTGGCAGTTCATGCCCATGCGATGGTCCAAGCCTATAGAAGGTGGTCCAAGGGGAGGTCGAGAGGTACTGAACTTTTGGATGCATCTACATCTGAACCTGCACCTTAAGTCTGCACCTATATCCACAATTACTTTTCCCACCTAATTTGTGCATCCCTCACCTGAGTTCTATATGTAGCAGCTGAATTTTTTAAAAATAATTTTTTGCTATTTTTGGTTCAAGAAACAAATTAGTCCACACTAATTATAGAGAAGCTTTAATCTTATTAGTATAGGGCTTCAATACTCATGACCACTTATAAAAGAACTTAGATGCAGCTGATATAAAGAGTGCATGTGCTGAATTTCTTCACTAGGTGATCTCCATCTTCATCAATAATCAGCATCAAAGTAGTACAAATGAACAACTCATCTTCTACCTTATGTGAAGTCATATCAGCCTTTTACAAGCTCATGTGCTTCCAGATTTGTTCCTATGATCCTGCGATGTTCTGCCATATTCAACTCTTATGTATGCTTTTCTGCTTCATATCTCATGGTCAACCTCTATACTCAGCCCTCGGCAATTTTCTCATGCTTTTGCCACTATTTATAACTGTCAACCTATCTTCTCAGCCTAAATTTTATTTTCAACCACCTCTCAACCCCTTCAAGCTTTATCTCAGGTGTTGAAGTAATTTTCATATACAAATACCACTGTTGTTGCTGTTTAACAGCCATTTATTACTTTGTAACTTATATTTTACATTACTGTATTGCAATTCCAAAATATTGTTTGTTAATCTCTATAAACTTTACCTCATTGGCTGTGTTTTCCCAACAGCAGATTTAAAGATCCTACATGTGTTATCTACATGATAACAATTTCTCTAACATGGTATTAGAAAAGAATAAGGTAAATATATATTAAGGTTTTCAGCCTTTTTATCTCACTTGAGCTGCTGATTTTTTTTTGCCAGTTTCTATTTCAGTTTCTTTTTATTTCATCGATTTGATTTATCTCATTATTCCCCAAAATTCAATTTCGTAAGCATTATTTTCTATTACTCATTATTTTACAATGAAGGTGAAGAAAATTTCAAATAAAAAGCCGTGCAAGCATTAAGATGAATTATCTTGAATCAAAATGCCGCAAAGTTTTCTATCCAAAATTTGAGAAAGATGGGATCATTGCGATAAATTTTGTTTCAAGTCTAACGAGAAATTAAATGTTGCAAAAGACGAGAGTAAAGCTGAAAATAACAACATTGGAGCATTAGACAGTGAAACCATGTGTGCCTTTGTCATGTCATATAATTTTTTGTCTCTACTCATATTGGAAGGTTTGTCTCCATAAGAGGAGTTATTCATTCGTATGATTTTCCTTTCAACCCCTAGTTTGGGTTATTGGGGGGGAGATTATCAAAAACCTTCCCCACTTGCAACATGAGTTTATGTTAGATATTTATGTTTAAAGGCCTACCTCTCTTAACATCGAGATGGAAATGTTGGAGATCAATGCTGATTGAGATCAATGCTGATTGACATCAATGCTGATTGAGATCAATGCTGATTGACATCAATGCTGATTGAGATCAATGCTAATTGAGTCCCTAAAATGTATATAAGTTTAGTTTATGATTTTGGGAGTTTTTAGAATATTTGAATTTTTATTCCTTCATTTTCTACACTTGTAATGGACAATTGCAAAAATGGACTTGAGAATTTGGAAGAGCATGCTATGATTTTATTATATATGAATTCTTTCTAATTTTTGGAGTTTTGGAGAGATTAATTTTGCAAACTCGTGCTGATTTTTTTCATCAATAGCAAATGTATGTTTGGAAGCAACTAAAATCTCAAAATTTGGGTGAACTTGATTTGATTTGATTTTGATGACTCATTAGAAAGGAGTGGGGATGATCTAAAGCTTTCTTAAAACAGAGGTCAAGCTCTAAAGTTATTAACCCTCATAAAAAAATAAACAGACCTCCACAACATGATTGGCAAAAAATTTTGTTAGGCCATTAGTGTGCTTGCATGAAAAATTTGGGTTCTATGCAAGTTTTTGTTGCTCTATTTAATATGCTTCTTCACCTCTTGCTGCTTTTGCTGATTATAGCCCATATAGAGCTTCCTTAACCATTATACCTCAATCCTCTTCAAGTTCTTGGATTCTTATACCTTCAACTTGCTGTATAGACCATTTTTCATCATATTCTTTGAGGGCATTTGCTGTTTTTGGCTATTTTTCTTCTCCAACAGCCATATAAAGTGCCGCTATTATTCTTTTGCAACAGCCATATAAAGTGTCAAATCATCGTGTACATCTCTTCCAAGTTCCATAGACTTTTTATCATGAAAATCCTCAAATTTTAACATCCCTTTTTTTTATTTTAACCTTCTAGAGCAAGAATACAACAAGATTAAATTCTAATCTTATTGTCGACTTCTCAGCTCAAGTCTTTGGAGCATTTAGTCTGGGTTGAATTCTTATTGTGTTGTTTTAGTAAGTGTGATCGTGGATAATCCCTACAGAAACATGATGTACGGATGCTATGCAAATAAATGAAATCATTTGGGCATGTTTACGCATGTCCAATGATCAAAAGTCAGAAAAATCATGTAAATGCTTATAATTTCCCGATTTGGGGTGCAAAAAATTCATAAAAATATATATGGAAAGCTCTCGAAGAGAGCCATCACTTGAAAGGGTCGAAATATACAAAGGGAGTCTTTGGGGTCTTCATCTCCAATGACCTTCCACATAAAGAGTCTACGCGGGTCCCACCATCTCTGGTCACATAGTGGATGGTTTGTCTTGTGTAGACACTTAATGAGAGCATCTGCAAGATTCTTTGAAGTATTGACCTTGATCAAAGATCCTCTAACGCCTCTCTCATGAAGCGATATCTCTCATCAATATGTTTTGTGCGAGAATGGAACATGGCATTCTTTGCCAAACCAAAGTCACAAGGGGACGCGTCCCCGGGTCCTAGGGACGCCGGGACGCCGTCCCCAAATGGCTTGGACATGGGACGCCAAAGGGGGACGTCTACCGTCCCCATTATCATCTCTGAAACAAGCATTCGTCCCGAGGACGGCAGTATGTGACCAGACAGGAACGGGGACGGCCGGGGATGGATCCGAGCTTGCGGGAGTTTTTTTGGAGTTCAAACTTTGAATTTGGGCGCCGATTCTTGGAGTTTTTTAGCGCCTTCTTTTGGGGGGCATCTAGAAGGTTCCTAAAGTCCCTTAGAAGCATAAATAGAGCTCACTTGCTCACAAGCTCACAAGTCTCAAGCTCACTTGCTTCCTTGCATTCAGCCTATGTGCATGTGCCATGAATGCTTGAGCATATTCAAGGGCTTTAGCCTTTTCCCTAGAGTCTAGAGTCTAGACTCTATCCTCTCAACCCTCTCTTCAGCCTTGTCATCTTTACCCTTCTCCTCTAAGGCTCTATGGCTTCTTCATCGCGAACAAGTGGATCAAACACCAAGAGGAGGCATTCTACAAGCAAATGGACATGGTGGGAAGAGGTGGAGTCTCCCGTATCCGCCGGAGGAGGAGGAGGTGCAAGACCATGGACTTGCAAGCTATGTGGCTACAAACTTATGTTGTAGTCTCTACATTTATGTTCCAGGCTAGTCTTTTTGACATTTGTCGATCGACGGTATACCATATGATGTAACATCTTTTTGTCATTATGATGTAACATCTTTTTGATATGATGATGATGATGTATCCACCTTTTTTGACATGATGAAATACATATGACTTGTCACTTGTCACTTTCAATGTCCTTCAGGCTTCGTTACTCGTACATGTGTATATTGTTTATACTTAAAAAACATCTTTTTTCTATGGTCTTCATGTTAGTAGTCATCTAATATGTTAGCAAATTCTTTCTACATGACTTTCATATGATTATTTTGGAAAAAAATGCATTATTTTAGTGCGTGTCCCCGGGACACCCGAGGCACCGTCCCCGTCCCGGGGACACCACCGTTCCCGGGACCCTTCCCCGTCCCCGGGTGACTTTGTGCCAAACAAATGGCACTCTGGCTATCACATCTAAGAAGAAATGCCTTTTCATGCATCACAACCTTTTCATGCATCACAAACTCATTGGTCAAGTGGGCCAACCAAATGGCTTCCTTGGAAGTCTTTGTGATTGAATATATTCAGCCTTTGTAGTAGATAGTGCAACTATTCTTTGAAGTCGAGAGCGCCATGAAATAGCTCCGTCCGCAAGGGTGTGTACATAGCCACTAGTGGACTTGCAAGTGTCCACATCACTGGCCATGATTGAAGAACAATTTTTTTTCAATTCCACTTGATCCTTTCCATAATATAAACACTTGTTTGGAGCTTATTTAGGCTCCTTTTGCCATATCTTGTGTATATCTCTTCTTTATTAGTCTCTTTTCTCTTTGTGTACCTTGTCTTTATATTGGTTGTGGGTCTAAAAACCAATAATTGGTATCAAAGAAGGTTTGTGAGAGTTTGTGGAAGTTGCCCCATCTCTAGTATTAAAACTTGAGCAATTACTTGCATAAGTTTTAATACTAGAGATGGGGCAACTTCCTCCATGGTTGGAGTAGATTGCTTCAATGGAAGCAACTTTCACAAATGGAAGACATATCTCCAATATTATCTCTTGATCATTGATCTATGGGATGAAGTTGAAGTAGAGGTGAAGCGAGTAGAACAAGGAGGAATTCAATTGTATACAACATTTACACGAGTAATATAGTATCCAAGCTGATAGTGCTACCTCATCTTTATCAAGTGGTGGAGCTTGAAGTACTCAAGGGACAACTCTTCCTACAAACATGACGAGGGGCTTCAACTTCAAGTCAAGGCCTAGATGAAGGAGCTTTATCTAGAAATAGAAAAGCTTTGTCTAGTATAAGTATGTGTTTAAATTATAAATATATACATCACCTTGTAGGTATCAAGAGTGCACGGGAAGCATGAGCTGAAGGGAATATTTAGAACAAGGACTCAACAATCTCTTATATCTCTTCTTATATTCTTTGTTCAATTGAAAATGGGTAACTCAATATCAGTGGCAAAGCACATTAACAAATTCAAGAGCTATCTAGCTCCATTAGCTCGATTAACAGGCAATTTAATTGAGGCATGTAAAGAAGCAAGCTGCAGCCATTGTGCTGTGTATGCCATTCCTATATAGAGTCATACTGAAAAGGGGGGAGATCGGTAATGCTCATGCCATGGTCTGCTAACCATCGGTAGGTCTGTGCATACCATACTCTCTCATGCCCTGTCTCTGCCAAATGTCTAGAGCTCTCAAATGCAAGCCTAGTGAGTCTGCTGGTGGGGAGCTCTCTGACTCTCAAAATAAAGGTCACGAGCTCAAAGAGGGCCTCCACTAGCATCGGTGGCGTGCCAAGCTCAGCTCGTATAATGTCGTGTGGAATGGAGGGCTTGCTGCGGAGCAAGCGTGAGATCATGGTGACCTTGGGCCTCTCAATCCGCGTCCACATCGCCTTCGTGATCCCTGGTGCCCATACTGCCGCTACGTAGATCAATGCGGGTGTCACTTGAGTATCAAAGAGCCACCCCTTAGTCTAGGGCTCCTGAAAATGTGCCTGAAAGCAGCGTCTCTCCAATCCTGCAAGTGCCGCATAGCCTCGCGTCAATCTCTCTCTTGCTGCCTGTGCCATGGAGAATACCCCTGTGCTGCCCGAGAAGTGACACCTAAGTAGACATAGGAGTTCACTACCTCTATCTGTCCTCCAGCTTCGATGAAAGAGGCATGATGGCGTACTGTCCTTGAGGTATGGAAGATCATGACCTTGGTCTTGCCAAGGTTCACTGTGAGTCCTCTGTCCATGCAGAAGGTATCGAGCGCTGTAAATGTGACTGTAGCCCCTCCTTTGACTCTGAAAGCATGACAATGTCATCAGCATATAGTAATATATGTACTGACGTACCTCCGAGGTCTCCTCCTAGCCCTCCTGCTCGCTATATATAGTCCGTGATCTCGTCGATGTAGAGACCAAAGAGAGTGGATGAGAGAGGGCAACCTTGTTTCACACCAATGGTGCTAACAAGGGTGTCTGATAGGCCGCCGGGGCAGTGCACCCTGCTTGTGACTCGTGCATACAAAGCATGGATGGCCCATAGCATGTCTGATGGTAGTTGTAACTCCTGGAGCCTTTGTAGTAGTCTCTCTCACGGGACAATGTCGAAGGCTTTGCGGAAATCCACAAAGCAACAGTATAGTCTCCGCTTCCTCGCCTTCGCGCTCTCAATCAAGGAACAAAGTACGAAGATATGGTCGATAGTGGAAAAAGTGCGACGGAAGCATGCCTGACCGGGTGCTCTTATCCCAACTGCCTCAGCGTGCGTACTGAGCTTTGCCTCTAGTATTGCCCCATAGATCTTGGCCAGGATGTTGCCTATCATAATAGTCCTGTAGTTCCTTGGGTCCATCATATCATCGGACTTATGGATAGGCACAATGGTATGCATAGTCCAATCAGTTTATCCCTCAACCAAAGCACGGTTGAAAGGATGGGGATCAGGTGGGAAACTACATCAACTACGTATATAAAGTGCTCGCCTTGTAGTCCTGTGTGGTCTGCTGAATGGCCATGCTGTAGCCTATGGATGGCCTGTCATACCATGCCTGTCGTGAATAGGGTGGATATCATAGGACGTGGTGTGGGAGGGATCGGCAATGGCGGCTGTCCTGGGACGTCATATAACCTCTGGGCATGGGTGTGCAAGGTCTGAGGATCTGCTATGGGCGTAGGTGGGCGTGCCTCGCGTAGGGCCCTCCACGCAATGGGGCAATCCCTACTCATGAGAAGGTCAAACAACTCTGCCTCCTGTCGCTCCTCGAAAGCTCGCCGCTTCCGGCGTGTGAGGGCTCGCATCTGTCGCCGTGCCTCCCTCTCTGTGATGGATCTCAAAATACTCTGTGCTCTGAGATGTCGGTATAGTCGTCTACACTCCTCATCGTACCATCTATTCTCGGGTGTATGCCCCAGCCGTGTCAGATGTGCGGTGCTGTGGGTGGTGTATGGGAAGCTGAGAGTAGCGGATGTGTGGAGGATCGAGGAGAAGTGGGTGGTGAGGGTATCCAATGGGGTGCAGGGATCAAGGGAGTAGATGCGCTCTCGAACATGGGAACTATAGATATGTGCTGCTCATGTCTAAAGTGAATGGTGGTATGGGCATGTGGCGGTATGGTGGCGGGGTGGGATATG
The DNA here is from genome assembly GCA_020310875.1 of Ceratopteris richardii. NCBI lineage: Eukaryota > Viridiplantae > Streptophyta > Polypodiopsida > Polypodiales > Pteridaceae > Ceratopteris > Ceratopteris richardii. The sequence goes on along the minus strand of CM035441.1, from coordinate 109,526,738 downwards.
CATGGTGTGCTGCTTATGGATAGGGCGAGATATGCGAGATCAGCTCCAATCGGTGTGGATGGGATGGTGAATGAGGTGATGAGATGTGTCGCCTCCGGGGGTCCGATAACATAGTCTACCACAGTGCCTCCATGCGGTGTCGTGGGTGGAATGCAGGTGAGACCACCCGAGGTGGGCCAGGTCGCCATCCCATTATATATAATGAGATGGTGTGCTGCCCCCATCTGGAGTAGGTATCGGCCGTATGAGGTGGGTGTGGCGGTGTCGACCGAGGCTCTGAGTGTAGACCTGTCCTCGATGGTGCGAAGCATCTCAGGGTCATCAAAGTCATAGATATCACACTGGTGGCTCTGAGTGCGGCCATTGAAGTCTCCTACAAGGAAGACTTCGCCCATCCTTGTATACTCCATAATGGTGTCACCGAGGCAGTCATATGGCGATGTGGTGTCTTGTCCCTCCCTCTCTGAGGGCTGCTCAGGGGAATGTGTGAAGCGCGAACCGATGGGTGCAATATAGAAGACGGCGAACTACATTGCTCTCTCCTCCGATAGCCGGAGGCGTATCCACATGAATCGTGCCTCGGGGTCTCTGGCTACGACCTATACCCTGTGCTGTAGCGTCTGTCTATAGAGCACGGCTACTCCTCCTGATCCTCGTGTAGTGTGCTTTCTCATCTTTCGGCGGTGAACTGACTCCCACCTATAGCCCTCAATCCTCGGTAGGCTCCTTCCCGGGCTCTCGTGTGTCTCTGTCAAGAAGATCATGTCTCTGCCCTCCATCACCTCCTCGAGGAGTCCTCGATGTCACTGAGAGAGAGAGAGAGAGAGAGAGAGAGAGAGAGAGAGAGAGAGAGAGAGAGAGAGAGAGAGAGAGAGAGAGAGAGAGAGAGAGAGAGAGAGAGAGAGAGAGAGAGAAGAGAAGAGAAGAGAAGAGAAGAGAAGAGAAGAGAAGAGAAGAGAAGAGAAGAGAAGAGAAGAGAAGAGAAGAGAAGAGAAGAGAAGAGAAGAGAAGAGAAGAGAAGAGAAGAGAAGAGAAGAGAAGAGAAGAGAAGAGAAGAGAAGAGAAGAGAAGAGAAGAGAAGAGAAGAGAAGAGAAGAGAAGAGAAGAGAAGAGAAGAGAAGAGAAGAGAAGAGAAGAGAAGAGAAGAGAAGAGAAGAGAAGAGAAGAGAAGAGAAGAGAAGAGAAGAGAAGAGAAGAGAAGAGAAAGAAAGTGTTTTTACATCTATTAGGAGGCCGAACTCTGCCTATGGGACAAATCGATGTACATGGGTTTATCTTCTGAGAGAGAGAGAGAGAGAGAGAGAGAGAGAGAGAGAGAGAGAGAGAGAGAGAGAGAGAGAGAGAGAGAGAGAGAGAGAGAGAGAGAGAGAGAGAGAGAGAGAGAGAGAGAGAGAGAGAGAGAGAGAGAGAGAGAGAGAGAGAGATTGATTTTACGTCTATCAAGAGGCCGAACTCGGCCTATGAGACAAATCGATGTACATGGGTGTATCTTCTCTCTATCAGAGAGAGAGAGAGAGAGAGAGAGAGAGAGAGAGAGAGAGAGAGAGAGAGAGAGAGAGAGAGAGAGAGAGAGAGAGAGAGAGAGAGAGAGAGAGAGAGAGAGAGACTTTTTAATGTCTATTAGAGGCCAAAATCGGCCTATGAGACAAAACATATACATCAGTATGATCCAATCCACTGTGATCTCAAAAGGAAAATAAAGTGTGAGTACAAAAAAAATGGGTATAAAAGGAGTGGATAGTAAGTGGCATCACGGGGGGGGAGAGAGAGAGAGAGAGAGAGAGAGAGAGAGAGAGAGAGAGAGAGAGAGAGAGAGAGAGAGAGAGAGAGAGAGAGAGAGAGAGAGAGAGAGAGAGAGAGAGAGAGAGAGAGAGAGAGAGAGAGAGAGAGAGAGAGAGAGAGAGAGAGAGAGAGAGAGAGAGAGAGAGAGAGAGAGAGAGAGAGAGAGAGAGAGAGAGAGAGAGTTTTTACGTCTATTAGGAGGTCGAACTCGGGAGGGGGAGGGGGGGGGAGAGGGAGAGAGAGAGAGAGAGAGAGAGGGGGAGAGAGAGAGAAAGAAAGAAAGAAAGACTTTTTAACGTCTATTAGAGGCCAAAATCGGCCTATGAGACAAAACATATACATCAGTATGATCCAATCCACTGTGATCCAAAACGAAAATAAAGTGTGAGTACTGCAAACGGGTATAAAAGGAGGGATAGTAGCTGGCATCAAGGGTGTGGGGTGCTATGGGTATGCACTCTATATGCTCAATGGGTGAGATACAAATGTGATATGCATAGGGAGGGGAGGCTCGATGGTATCACAACCCCCTAAATGCCTGGAGTGGGTGTAGGATATAATGCATCGGTGGGTAAGGCATCATGGCAAAAGAGAGAGAGAGAGAGAGAGAGAGAGAGAGAGAGAGAGAGAGAGAGAGAGAGAGAGAGAGAGAGAGAGAGAGAGAGAGAGAGAGAGAGAGAGAGAGAGAGAGAGAGAGAGAGAGAGAGAGAGAGAGAGAGAGAGAGAGAGAGAGAGAGAGAGAGAGAGAGAGAGAGAGAGAGAGAGGAGAGAGAGAGAGTTTTTACGTCTATTAGGAGGTCGAACTCGGCCTATGAGACAAATCGATGTACATGGGTGTATCTTCTGTCAATCAGAGAGAGAGAGAGAGAGAGAGAGAGAGAGAGAGAGAGAGAGAGAGAGAGAGAGAGAGAGAGAGAGAGAGAGAGAGAGAGAGAGAGAGAGAGAGAGAGAGAGAGAGAGAGAGAGAGAGAGAGAGAGAGAGAGAGAGAGAGAGAGAGAGAGAGAGAGAGTTCTTTTCAGGCATATAGGCAAATCCGTGGTATCTCGAGTCCACCTGGAATGCTCAAGACTTTGTTTGAATTATTGAGAAGTGTGACCATCACATCAGGAGAACCATGTTAGTTGTGATCATTTATCAATCAAAGTTTTGCAATTACAAGATGAGCGTGTTCAATGATCTAGCTTGGAGGCGATCTCAAGCTCCCTAATATCACTATATTTGGATATGCTGCTCCAGAGCAGTGATAACTGTTCAGATTGGCTGATTATTGATTTTTGAGCTGCCAAGCATAGCACTATTTGTTTGTCCTTACAATAGTTGTTTATTTGTCCTTACAATAGTTGTTTTTTTCCAATGAAGTGCAAGGTGTTCGAGCTCTGTGGACAGGAGTTGGAGCTCAGCTTGCTCGGGATGTTCCATTCTCAGCAATTTGCTGGACAACATTAGAACCAGTAATATTCTGTTTTTATGATTTTATTTTATTGTCTATTTTTGTTTTTGGAGTTCAAACCTTTTTCAAATCGTCCTACCATTCTCTTCATCTAATTAAATGTTCTGAGTAGTTTTGGCATCTATAGATTCCCATTGGTGGAGGTTTTAGGCAATAGGGATGAGATTATACTATATATATATATATAATATCTCATGATCTTACATACTGAACTTTTCTTTTGTCTTTTTCAATCTTAATTTCACTACATTTAGCAGGAATGAACTAGAATCGGTTCGCGGAATTTCACCTAATTGCAATTCAGTTTTCTTAAAGATGACAGCAATGAAAGATAAAAGGAGAGCACGAATCTCATGACTGACTTTATAGACCACACTTTTCATGATATTTATACTATGAAATAACTTTCTTTGGCTATATTCTCGAGGTATTTGATTTCCCAGTTCCTCATCATCAAGCCACTAATACATGATGATTTGTGAAATTCAAACATTGTACATTTTTTGAGAATGTACTGTGGTTTCATGACATGGGCTGTTCTGCAGTGTGGTCTCAGTCATGACAGGCCTGTGGTTTATTTGAAGAAGCGTGGATAGAAATCAATGTGAAATAACATAAAAGCAATAAAGCAAATGAGAATGTGAAATGCAAAGCCCATTGTTTAGTTGACTTGGTTATTGTGAATCTCGGAAATGTCCTGCAATATTTTGCAACTCCAATAATTTTGAGATTCTGTAGAGCGAATCAACCAGGCTTGGGTGTTCAGTGGAATTCTACTTCCAGTCCCATTCGTTGGTCATGAGCATGTGGAAGAAGATGGCTCACCAATGCCAAAGGCCTTTGTGCAATGTGTAGGGATCTTATTCAAATCGACAAATTTTAATCGTAAATATTAGCATGTCATTGTATATATTGAAGTTTCATGATCAATCAGAATTAGCTCAATTCAGGTCATGGGTCAAATTTGATCAAAGATTAGATAAAAAAGTCAAATTAGAGCTTTATCAATTTGATCATGTGATCATGTAGTACTTCTTGAGAGCTTTCGAATGGTACCAAAGTCTCTGTGAGAAAATCCCAAAATCATGCTCAAAACCCTAACGCTAATTTATGATCTGAAACCCTAAATTTCACAGGATAATCAAAGTGCAAAATTAAAGTCAATCAAAGTACGCCTCATGCCATCTCCAAAATCTTGCGCCTAAATTTGGGAACCAAGTCATCAAAAATTGCCAACTCATCACTCTCCATCTTATCAAAGAACATTCACCAATTTTAACAAAACTATTGGCTGAGCTTTTATGATCTCAAAAAATCTTGGAATCTTCACCATGTCTTGGGTTATATAAGCAAGTCATACTTCAGTTTAATCATCATGTGAGAGAGAATCTCTCTTAGAGGTCATCTTGGCATCAACTTGGAGATGTTCTCACATACTAGGAGGGAGTTCTACATCGACTTGCAGAGTGTAGAGTGTGGTCACATACTTGGAGGAGATCATCAGTTCCATAAGAGTCCTTTTATCAACTAAGAATGTGGCAATGTATTCGCTGATGTGATTGGAAGCTTGCCTTAACCTCTTTATAGCCCTGATTTTCACACAACAGCTCTTAAGAATGTCTATATGAGCTGTGAGTGTATATTCACATATTTGGAGTATATCACTATCTCGTACATGTTTACCATTGATGGAACAATCTAATTTTTAACCTATCTCATGTCTGTATGTTCTTTTGTATGTGTGCAATTTCTTGTATATCTGGCATGTTATGTGTTTCCTGCCTATTTATTTGGTAGCAGAGGAGGACTTGAGCAGGATTAGAGGAGCAGGTATTGAGCCTAAAGAGCTGGAGCATTGTATGTGTTTTGTATTTCTTTTGACTGTCATACTCTTTTGTGAGCTTTGTTTGAGTTATCTCAACAGAATATCACTTTACTTTTCATCAGCTCTCTGCTATGAAAGATCTTAACCACTCCTTAATCAAGCTATCTGTGGTGAAGTGCTTCGCTCAGCTAGTAGCTCTTTTGCTCTATAATTTCCAGTCTTAATACTCTGCCCAACACTTCAATTTATAATCAGCCAAGATCTGATTTGTACTAAACCTGTGATTTTCCAACGGCTCATCAGATTTGTGCAACAGTGTGTAAGAGTTGTATTCTGTTATTCCCAGTTTTAGTGCCCAGCTGAAGGTAGTACATCTCTGTTAATATTAGTGCACTATCTCTTTTAGCTATAGAATCATTTCAGCACTAGTGCTTTTTCCAGCAATGGAACATTGTATTATTCAAGAGCTTTGATCAATTGGTAGAATTTTGAGCTAATGCTTTCTTAGGTACAAATAAAAAAATGCAGCAGGTACCTTCTAGTTCTATGAATATAGAATTTTCGAAGTTCTTTCTTGAACACAAGGTACAATTGAACTTGATTTGATCATATAGAGATTTGTTGCACACACACAAGATCCGAGAGAATGATGTTTAAATTTAGATTGACTCTATATTTCTAGAATTATTTTACCTGAGTAGAAATTTCAAAAATTAATAACCAATACTCTTAGTCAATTATTTTACCTGAATAGAAATTTCAAAAATCAATAATTAATAATTAACACATATATGCTCATAAAGTTTCTTGTGGAGTACTTCAAGTATTGAAACACTAATTTTTGTATGAGCATTTGACATATGTGAGAGCAATTGTGTTGTCTTACTTATGTTAATGAGCATGTAGGCCATCCAAACATATAGACTTGTTTGAGAAATTTAGACTTGCTTTGTGCAAGGTTTGCAAAACTCAAATAGAGTTTCTTGTAACAAGTGTTAGGTGCACCAAGACTCTATCTAGTTTTTGAAGCTCATTAGACATCTATCTCAATGTTCGGGAGTTGTCTAAAATAACATCTAAGCTAATTTATCTAGTAGCGAAAAGCTTGGGGGAAGCTTTAACTATCCATAGTGGAGCTTCATGCTTAAAAGTCTTTTGAAAATTTTTTGGGATTGTGTGATAGGTGATTTGTCTTGTCCACAAGGATCTAGACCAACACCACCAAGGGGAAAAAGAAGAAAAACAACTATAAATAAACTTAAGCTTCCACTTTTACTGAATCACAAACCCCACATAGACAAACTCAAGCTACTGATGGTCAAGCTTCTCAAGAACAAAAGAGATAGGATTTTAGAGATTCTCAAGCTTTGACTTTCATCACTCTTTCAATGAAGAGATCTATGATTCCACATCTCAGACCTTTTGTTACTTCTAAAGAAGTTTGTGATAGATTGCAAGTTTTGTTTTACTCACCTAATATTATCATAAAACAACATTTCAGAAGAAATTTTCATAACTTAAGAATGGAAGAAGGCAAGAACACCTATCTAGAATCAAAGACTTAGTAAATAAGCTCATAAATATAGATGTCTTCATTGAGGATGATTAGCATGAGATTATAACTCTTAATTGTTTGCCCAAATCCATTGTACAAAGTGAGTTTTAAAAACGCGCTTCAAAACGTTTAGTACATAGGGTACTAAAAAAAAAGAAATAAAACACGAGTATTATATTTTGTTGCAACATTTATTTTTTCAAACAATCCATAAATAATGCATATCTAACATTCATTTACATATCTAATGTTAAAAACACATAAGAAACTTAATCAACTACCTTATAGAAGACAATACTAGAGTAGGATGAAAACATGAATGATGAACGTCATTAGTCATGACTCAAGTCTCATACAAAAATGATAAAACCATGTCATAAATATAAATCGAACAAGGTACATCCATGATCTAAATGATCACTATCACAGTATGTCCATAAAATACGAAGCACACTATACAAACTAAAGTCTAAGATGACTCTGCAATGTTATAGGTGGAGACCTCTTCTATGGGCTCATCATCAAATGTGCTAGCCCATGAAGATGTACTATAAGGCTCTATGTGTCCAAATGTAGCTGCAAAGTCAACAATCTCTCGTCCCAAGTCAGAAATCTCCACTAGAAGATGAGGCTGACTCTTGCTCTCAATCCTCTAGAACAGAAGATGTGTCCAAACTCAACAATCTCTCGTCCCAAGTCATCATCTCCACTAGAAGATGAGGCAAACTCTTGCCCTCAATCCTCTCGAACAACTGGATGATCTCTCTAAGTGGTAGATGATCCACCATCCCTTCCACGACGTGGTCCACCCCTTTTTGAAACATACTTGTGTGGATGACGACTAGTAGACGGTAATGATGGATCACCTACATCAACAATGCATATATATAAGAGAAAATATTAGCAATGAGCATACTTGTGTTACGTGTAAATCTTAGTACCTATTACAAATTTAGAATCTACTTACCCCTTTGAGTGTGGCTACGAGTTTGTCCTACAAATTTCTGAGACTCCCTTGCAAGCATGGCAAAGATATCCCTCTCTTCTTGAGGGATTTGAGGAATATCTTTGACTTTACCAAGATCAACTAGATCAACATTCACCGGCAAAATTCAGTTTTTTTTAATTAAATTTGAGTCTAGAGTATAGCCTAGAGGGTATATAAATAGTTTTAAGCTTTCATAAAACTTCAAGGTTACCTGTAGTGGGGCTATGTTGATCCTTTTAGTCTCTAAAAACTTGAGATTACAGTTGCAATAAACCAATCTCTCAAGTTGATGAGTCAATTAATTTTGTTTTTCTGTATGGAATAGAGCCCATGTACACCCGTTCCCCTCTTTAGGAACTATGCTACAATCTTGCAAAAGAATTCACAAGGCTAATCTTCGATGTAATTCGTGAATAAAATAATAGATCATGATTCATAAAAAATAGATCATAATACAATTTACAAACATCATGTAATATGGATCTGAAAGACTCAAATGGTAAAAAATATTTACCAATAATGGAGTACTCACTCCATATTTCTCCCAACATGTGATTGGAGCAACTTGGCTCATGTAACCGTGCAGCGGGCTCTCCAAAGTAGCTCTCCATGCTACGAAATTGCAATCTTTCACTCTCGCATTGTGACGAAATACCAACATCACCGTCGCTCCATCGCGTGATGTAGTCAATCCAACTATTCTCTAGTTCAATGTCTGTAAATTGTTGCTCACTTCTCCATAATAGATGAAGAATATGAGCAAGGACATGGATTGGTTTATGAAACCAATCCCATTTTTTTTCTCACTGTATGACATAAAGTGGTCTTCCTAAATAGTAAACAATGAAGTTATGAACATATGATAAATTTCTGGATGTTTTTTTGTATATGATCAATGTACTCATATACATTGTGCTAGGTTTCATTATGGCTGAGTTTCATTTTTCGTGCTAGGTTTCATTATGGTTGAGTTTGCGCATCACTTCCGGAAGTGATAGAAACTTAGTTCGCAAAGCTTCTTGTGAGTTCATGCTCGTGGTGTGTGTGTGTTTTTTGTGGGGTGCGTGTGTGAGCATGTATTCATTCAGAGTTCTATACTTGCTATTGGGCACTGATGACGTTAGTGGGGATGTCATAGTGTCGAGTGGATACTATGCATAATGGAGCTGATATGCTATATAGTCTTGTAGTTGACTACCATGAGCTTATAGCTGTACTTTCATTTGAGGGTGAATTTGGGGTTTGCTTGGATTCATTCTGGTATATATGATTGTTGTATTAGCAGACATGCACTTGTGGATTCTTCGTTCGAGTTACGACCAGTTGATTGGTGTGTATACCCTATCAGCTATGCATTTTTTGTAATTTTTCCTATCTTTTGTTTGCATTTTGTGCTAGGTTTCATTATGGCTGAGTTTTCCCATCACTTCCGGAAGTGATAGAAACTCAGTTCCTAGAGCTTCTTGTGGGTTCATGCTCGTGGGTTGTGTGTGAGTGTGTTGTGGGGAGTGTATGAACATGTATTCATTGAGAGTTCTATACCCGCTATTGGGCACAGATGACGTTAGTGGGGATGTCATAGTATTGAGTCGATACTATGCATAATGGAGCTGATATGCTATATAGTCTTGTGGTTGACTACCATGAGCTTATAGTTGCAATTTCATCTGAGGGTGAATTTGGGGTTTGTGTGGATTCATTCTGGTGTATATACGATCAATGTACTCATATACAAGACCAAGTGTGTTGCCCTCCATATCTGTGATGCGAAGATCAGTGTACACCAGCTGAATGGAAGCTACCAATGTATCTACCTTTGTCCAAAACTCATGATCTCCCATAACGAGAGCTTAGAATTGGGTGAAGAGAGAGTCTCCTCCTTTGACCTTCTGAATGTTGTACCAATCCTTGGCCACCATCGTACGTAGAAGCCCTTTTCTTATTCTAAGGACTCTATCAAGTACTATATACATGTAACAAAACCGTGTGACATACGGTTTTTGGAAATCCAAGGTAGTGTGGGCACTAAAGATATTCAATAATTTTGGCTTGGTAATGACAAATTTCACTATGAATTTTGCTTTATCAAGGATAGATTTCACCCATGGAAGTGTCCCAATGTCTTCCATACACAAATCTAAACTATGGGATGCACATGGTGT
>CM035441.1:109466975-109509475 GCA_020310875.1 Ceratopteris richardii | reverse complement strand
ACCCCTCCATGTAGCTTAGGCTTACTTTGTTAAGATTAAGATTGTGTTTTAAAATCTATATGTTTTTAGTATAATTAGATTCTAGATCTTGCTATCTAGTTTGTTTGAGAAGTACATTTAGAATTTGCTTTTGGTAAGTGCTTGATTAGCAAGAATAGTGCTCTTATATGATCATAAGGATTTTTGTTAAGTGCTTTAAGTACTAAAACTCTAATTCTATTTTGAGTGAGCATCTACATATTTGTTGGAGTAATTATTTCACCTTGCTTATTAGTGAGCATCTAAGGCATTTAGACACCTAGATTTTGTGAGGAAGTTAGGCTTGTTTTGTGCAAGTTTTTGCAGTTTCTTATGACAAGTGCTAGTTACATTGAAGCTTTATCTAGTTTTTTGAGCTTATTAGACATCTCTCTCCATGTTTGATCAAAGTAACATTTTAGGTATTTTATCTAGTGACGAGAAGCTCGAGGGAAGCTCTAACTATCTATAATGGAGATTTATGCTTAAAGAGCTTTTGATTGCAAACGTTTTGTAGGAATAGATGGCTTGTGATTTGCATTGTCCATAATGATCTAGACCAACATTTCCAAGGGGAAGAAGAAGAGAAATAGCTAGAGATGAAACTTAAACTTCCACTTTTGGTGAACCATAAACCCCATCTAGACAAGCTCAAGCTACTCGTGGTCAAGCTTCTCAAGAACCACAGATATGGGATTCTAGAGATTCACAGGCTTTGGCTCTCATCATTCTTTCATTTGAAAGATCTCTGTTTCCATATCTCTGACCTCGCGTTACTTCTTAAGAAGTTTGGGATAGATGGAAAAATTTATTTTGATTGCCTAATATTGCTAGAAAGAAGTATTTGAAAAGACAACCTCATAACTTCAGAATGGAAGAAGGTAGTTCCATGCAAGAACACCTAAGTAGAATCCAATATTAGCGGATAAGATTATGAACAAAGATGTTTATATTGAGGATGATGAGCTTGTGACTAGAACTCTTAACTATTTGCTTAGATCTTAGAAGTTCTTCCTAACAACTTTTTCAATTATTGACATTGTTGTGACATCCAAAAAGTTGCAAAAAATCTTGTTACGAGAAAAGCAATCGAGGATCTTGATCTCCAAGTTAGCATTGGTTTTCAAATCAAAGGGAAAAGCTAAGGGTAAAGGCAAAAGTAAGAATGTACAAACTTTATGTTTTATTATTTTTCTTCTCATCATATGAATGTTTGTAATGTGAATCTTATAACTCATAATGTATCTAAGAGTCCATCCATATTTAATAATGCCTAAAATTGTTTGATTATTTTTCTTCTGATCATATGAATGTTTGTAATGTGAATCTTACAACCCATAATGCATCTAAGAGTCCATCTATATTTAATAGTTTTCAAACTTCTGCTTCACATGCTTCACTTGCATATGTCATGGACATTAAAAAAATTATCTTGAATCCTATATTTCATGTGACTTTTCATATCTCATGACTAATGAAGATTTCAGAAAGTTAAACATGAACAACAGATTTGGAGCGTGCCAAAACCTTAAGAACGATCGACTGATTACCTTATTTTGATATCTAGAGGTCCGTTCGTAACTGCCTAAAGTCCATTGCTCGTGAGCACATATAAGGACTCAGGAGGGCTTGACCACATAGATCTTGGGTCTTGTGGAGTTGAAGTCTCCAAATAAGTACTTTCCAAGTTTCAAGTTATCTAACATATCTCAAAACTTTGAAAGGGAAACAAAACCATGAACAAAGTTTGGGAGATGGACCACTCTTTAGAGTTTCAAAATTTTCAGGGCCTTGGAAGAACAACTAATCTCCAACTTGAGAAGAAAGTTCCATTTCTTCGCGGATCAATATAGGTTTTGGCTAGATCTTGAACTTTTTTTAAGTTTTATGTGGTTAACTTATGTTTTAGATTCATTTCATCCTACTATATAAGGGGCTTTGGGCTTAAACCCATACATAAGCATAAACGGTCTAAAACCAATTACTAAATGCTTTGAACTATTATAAGAAAATTCAGTAAGAGATAGGTAATCTTTCGAATCCATTTGTTTGTGGGAGATATAGCACGTAATATGTCTTCCAAAACTTGTTTAATTCTTTTTGTTTCACCATCCTACTCATGATGTTCTAAAGTACTCATGGACAATTTCATTTCTAACTAGCTAAATATAGTCGATAAAGATGCTCGATAATTAACTTAGTCAATTCTAGCGTCTTTAATGTTGTTCAGGTTGGAATGCACTTTACCATTTTAGTCAAACAGTGAACTATAACTCTTTTCGAGTCACAACCTTTTTGCATTTTAACTTTTAGGTAGGCGCATTATAAAATCCATCGAAATACTTTCCCACCTTTGAGATTTAATTTCTACTCGATGGATTAATCTATCTATCCTAAGCCTTTCTGCTTTATTGACTTGGCATTTAGGGCATTTCAATATGTAACATTTAACATCATTGTGGATTCTTAGCCAAGAAGAATGTTTCTTAACTAACTCATAGGTTTTGTTTATGCGAGGATGTCGAGCACTTTGCGCATCATGACACACAAACAGAATTTTCTAAGAAATTTCTTGATTAAAGCTTATCTTTCGATGACAAATAATAATCTTTAATGGAATACTATTTGAATGAAGGATTGGAACATTGTCCAACACTTTTGGTTTGAGCTTCAACCATCCAAAGCTTTTTGATAACGTGGATCTGACTTATAGTATCCTTTAAGGTTTTCTATTTAATCATTGTTGGCTTGAACGAAACTTAGGGTATTCAATATTCGGATGCGACTTAATGCATCGACCATTGTGTTGAATTTTCCTTTTCTATACCTAAACTCGTAATCACATTTTTGAAGAACTTCAAACCATCTAGCTTTTTGGCCTCTTAAATGAGATTGGTTTCAAAATGCTCTCTGGATCAAACACAATAGCTACCTTTAATCCTTATAAGTAATGGCACCATTTTTAAGAGCATGAACAATTGTGAATATTTTTCTTTCATAAGAAAGGTAATTTTGTGGAGCTGTATTTAACTTTTTACTTTTGAAGGAAAACATCCTTAGCCATGGAGATGTTGGAAATGTGAGCAACCTTCCATAGGGAGCTCAATATGCAGAGATATATAAAGTAGAATGTAGATCAAAGCTTGGTCAAAGACAAAGTAAATAATTGTCAAATTTTGGGAAGAATTTTTATCTAATATTCTTGTAGAGCTCATTGAGAGCTATTCAACCACATATAATATGTGTATTTTGCAGCATATTAGTAGTCAAAAGTCAAACCTTAATTTCAGGAGGTAGTCAAAAGTCAAGCTGTTCCTACAAGTGCAAGAGGGGCTACAACTTCAAGTTCGAGTTAAGGCCCAAATGCAGCAACATTATCTAAACATAAAAAAGCTTTGTCCACTATAGCTATGAGTTAGAGTAATGAATATATACGTCACCTTGTAGGTATCAAAAGTGCAAGGGAAGCATTGATAAAGTTGGAGGGAATATTTGGAACAAGGAGTCAACAGTTTCTTTTTTCTCTGCTTTTTTCCTTCTTTCAATTTGAAATGAGTAACTCTACATCAGTACTAGAGCTTATAAACAAGTTGAAGAGCTATATAGCTCAATGAGAAGGATGAACAGTCCTATCTTAGAAGAAATTGTTGTAGCAATTCTTTTGAAGAGTCTTCCTTCTTCATACAACATGATTGTCACTATTTTGCAAAAGAAGACTAACCCTAATCTTGATAGAGTAATGGAAGTCATACAAAAGGAGAAGAAAGGATTTATGGCAAAAGAGAGTAAAGATATGTTTTTTTCCAGCAACGACAAAGAAGTTCAAGAAGTGTAAACATTGTGGTTGAACAAACCACAAAGAGAGCAGACTTTTATACAATTAACCCTTGCAAAATTTGTGGCTGAAAGGCACATACAACAGAATATGTTGGAAGTGAGGTAGGTCCACCATAAATTTCGTAGGATCTTTCGAACACGTGAACATTGAGCACTTAAACCTTGAACCAAATAATATAGATGAATTACCATGAGAAATAGACAAGAGATAAGAGTGGAACAAGAAGCTTAATGAATTACCATGAGAAATAGACAAGAGATAAGAGTGGAACAAGAAGCTTAATGCTACTCTTAAAAATAATGTCTACCTGATGAATGAAGAAAAATACAATGTGTGTAATATACAAAATCTAAATATAAGGTTAAAGAGGGTTCTAAGTAGGAATGCATGAGAGAAGAGTGTTGGAAAACAATGTCACATCAGTTCAAAATCCATTTAGGGTAGAAACCCTAATTTTTGTACTTAGTCATTTTCTGGCACAAAAATGGGAGCTTGAAGAGAGCTTTCTAATGGTATATGACATTCAGTCATCAGAGATCAGATTTGGGAGGAAACCCTAACCCTAATTTGCTGTTGATCTAGGGTTTTGACCTCATTTGATAGCTATCGGCATGAGGATCATAAAAATGTTGTCAAATCATTCATCAGGTAGTCAGAAGTGAGATTTTTCGTCATAGCTTTATATTTAGTCACTAGAAGTTTATGGCCTATATAAACAGGGCTTTGGGGTCACTTTTAGAGTTATCCTACACCAATTGCAACGCAAGCTTTGGTCCCTCCGTAGAGGTGGTGCTCTAGCACACATGGGGCAGCATGCTGCACTCTAGGAGCGTGTTGAGGAGAAGCTATGGAGTTCTTCTTGGAGAAGAGTATGCTCACACTCTTTCTTATGGAGAAGACTTACCTATGAGCAGCTTGGTGGTGTCGATGAGTCATCTACATAATGTATTTGAAGATTGTCTTCTACATGAAGATTTCGGTGTACTTCAAAGACATTGGATGGAGCTTAACATAAGATTTGCATCTTATGTTAAGAATTTAGGTACATATTCTCCTTATGCATACAGGTACTACTTGGAGCTTATGGAGGTAGTGGCATCCATATGAGGAGTCATCCTATTCCGCATATCTAAAGGAGAATCAGTACATGCATTCTATATGCACATTCGGATGAGATGTTAGGAAAGGTGTTTCCATATGAGTATGAGGATTTTTGTCGGCAACATGTTAGCATTCTTTGCTAATTCTGTAAGTATGTGATCTTTCACACACATCTGATTTAGGGTCTTCCATAGCCTAAATTCAGATTAGGGTTTGCTGAATATCAGTTTCACACTGATCCGTCCTCTTTCTGTCACTCATATTCACTCTTCTACAACCTATCGGGTCATACATCTGATACATATTCAGATTTTTGTTCTTACATCTGAATATTCTTGTAAATTCTGTACATACACTCTTTCATCTATTTATGTTCACATAGAGTGGTTGAGATTTTGACTCCCACATTGTAATTCGAACATTTGTATATATGATAGTGTGAGTAAGCAGTGGCTTACATAACACTTTACACATGTTGTCTAATCTCTCTCTATCTTTGTCTCATCATTGTATGATTAAGTGTGGTATGTTAATGTTTGTCAATTTTGGAAGATACTAGAATTTATGTTGTAGATCTTGGACCTATGGGACCTGTGGAATTTGTTATGGGCCTACTTAATTTCCAACATTTGGTATCAGAGCTTCGAGTCTCCGAGACTCCGAGGTTCCTAGACTCCGAGGTTTACAACATATGGTTTCAAAGCATCTTCTAACATTTGACATATAATATACACACTTAATCTAGATGAGTAGAGATTTGAGAATTAGACAATTCAGTCACATGTTTATTTATCAGTTTGGAGTATGAAGTTGATAATTTGTTAGCAACCAAATACTTTTGGAAGAGTAAAGATACTCTACAGAAGTATTGCTTGAAGACCAAGACTTGATGAAGAGAAGGCTACTTTAAATTCAAGGAAAAACAATGGTTTGGAGAAGATGAAGGAACAAGATTAACATCAAATCACAGGTATTAGTTTCTACTATCAGATTGTCATTTTCAAGTCATATCTTAGAAGAGAAGTTATGAAGAGATTTGAAGGATTCAAAAAGTGCTTTTAGACACTTTCATTACTTTGAAAGTTAAAGCATTAGCTACATCTAAACAGGTATCTAGAGGTTGTTCTTGACAGTTTTGATAGATCTCTTTCATGGCAAGAAAGCTCATCTAAGAAGACAAATTTGGAGATGAGATCAGTTTTGTTTTCAGCCAACACATGGTTGGAAGTTTTTTTTTTTTTTTTGGATCACATTCTGTACCTAGAGAGGTAATTCAGCATTCAGCCAAAAGATTGGTGAATTCAGTCATATCACTCACATTTGAAGCAGAGTTTTTCAGAGATATGAGGAGATGGTGGAAGAAAGATGCAAAAAAAGAAGGTCCAACAATTCCAAAGGGAAAGTAAGACTTCCTTTTCTCTTATATTTTCCATATACTTTTCCTAATTTTATCCTCTACATCCAAAGACAGGTCTACGAGAACATCTTGTATGAAGAAGATAGTCTAAAGAAGAAACAGTTTCTTGTTTTGCATTACACTTGGTCATGTTTTAGTAGGTTTTGACAAAGAATTGCATTGAGAGAAAGAAAAGCAGCAGATATATGTTTTGACTCATATATGAGTTATGTTTTAGTTGAAGATTTTTTAGCAGGAAGCTTATATGTTCCCTCAAAGAATTCTTGGAGTGTCAATACAGAGCTACTTGATATATGACAAGTTGCAGAGAAGTATATTTCTTCTTTACCTAACTCTTGAGGTAAAAGAATATTTGTAGCAGATGTTGGAGACTTGGAGTGAGGTTTTTTTTTTGAGTTTGGAAAAGTTACCTCATATTCAGTATACTTAGAAAATTCAAAAAGGTGTTCCATCAGATCCTATCACTTGATTGAGAAGTGGAGTCATCCAAAAGAAAGTCAAGCAGGTACTATCAGATTTCACCCGAGAAGAATATGAAAAGATGAAGTATCAACTTGAAGCTTTTGGAGTTCTCAAGGTGAGAATTTGTCCACTTATGTTTCAGTAGAATTTGCAGATTCTTGAGAAGGATTTAGTTGAAGAAAAGTTTTACAACTTTATGTGAGAAGCATGGACACATAGAGACATTCAGGTAGCAAATCAAACATTTAGTCATGAAGGTTTGACGATAGCATATTGTATACATGGATTTTGTTGCAGAGATCATAGATCTTGTAGATCTTGAATGATCTAGTATGATTCTGTATAATCTTGAGTATTTATGTGTCAGTTATCTATCCTTTGTTTGTAAAATTCTTAACATTGGAAGAAGTAAGTCAAAGATTCAGAATCTATCAGATTAGTGTTGCAGAGAAATAGAAGAAGATACTTGTTATGTTGCAGAAGATAATGGATCCTAAAATGCTTTTAGTAAGGTTTTTTGTTATCATGTAATAGATCAGCTAACCTTATTCTATAATATGGAAAGATGAGGAGTGAGAGTGAAAGCTATTGGCAACTGCAGTGCTAATAAAAAGGGTTCAGAGATTTTATATCAGATACAAGTATTGATCACTGAAGATCAGATTTATTGAAAGAAGGAAGAAGTTCCAGATTTCATAAAGTCTGATATAATTTGAAGAATTATGGATACTAGTGTTAAATCATCTAGGGGGTGATGAAACATGAAGACTTATTTTCAGCCATATGTGAAAGAATGCAAAGTGATACCTACAGGTATTCCTATGTCAGGTATTCCTATATTTCCTTTCTCAGTTTCTCTTTATGTTCCAGCTTTGAAAAAAGAAGGAAGAAGGAGAATGTTTGGAGAAAGTTCCTATTAGGTGTTCTTGTTCGGGAGAAAGTTCCAGAGTTCTATTGAAGAGAAGCTTGATATTTTAGAGAGGTATGTTTCAGAGGTGCGCACATATATGTTTATACCAGACTTTGAAGAAAACAGGTATGAAGGACTTACAAATAGAACAAGGATGAAAACATGATGACATCATAGATATGAAATTTTGGTGGGACTCATGAGTTGAGTTGAGTAGAGTCAGAGATGAACCAACTAGTGTTCATAATACACTATGTTGTGAGTTGTTAGTCACAAGTCATAGGATGGATTCAGTTTCTGATTATGTTTTAGTGTATTTACATGACACATCACAAGTACGTTGAGAAACCTTTCGTAAGGTAAAATGCAAATAGGTGGATCTTAGTGTATGCTTATAGGTTTGAGAAGACTTATTTCAGGAGATAACAGATTCAAAATCAAGTCATGCTATATATGTTGTCAAGCAGTGATTGCTTGATGTATGCTATTTTGAGAAGACTTATTTCAGGAGATAACAGATTCAAAATCAAGTCATGCTATATATGTTGTCAAGCAGTGATTGCTTGATGTATGCTAACACTATTGGATATCTAGTTTGCATATTTTCTCAAGTATTATGGTTCATATTCAACAAATTCAGATTTTTGAAGTTTGAAGAAATTCAAATTCAGTATTGAAGAAGACTTTTGAAGAAAAGGTTTGAAGGTCAATTTGGGAGGACAAGTTTGAAGTTTATGACAGTTTCCAGATGAATGAAGTTACATATCCAGTTCAGTTTGTACCAATATGACATTGCAGGGGGGATTGTTGGAAAACAATGTCATATCATTCCAAAATCCATTTAGGGCAGAAACCCTAATTTTGGTACTTAAGTCATTTTTGGCACAAAAATGGGCAAATTTTTTATGAGCCTATCTTGTAGAGCTTGAAGAGAGCTTTCTAATGGTATATGACATTCAGTCATCAGAGATCAGATTTGGGAGATAACCCTAACCCTAATTTTCTGCTGATTTAGGGTTTTAACCTCATTTGATAGCTCTTGGCACGAGGATCATAAAAATGTTGTCAGATCATTCATCAGGTAGTCAGAAGTGTGAAGAAGCAGGTCAAGAAGCTATTTTTAAAGTTAGCTAAAAGCAACTTTAAAATAAAGAGAAAAAGCACATTAAACATAGCGATTTAACTTATAAAAACAAGAGATCACATAATTTGAAGGCAAAAAAAAAACAGCTTTTCGTGAGATTTTTTGCCATAGCTTTTTTTTTAGTCGCTAGAAGTTTATGGCCTATATAAACCAGGCTTTGGGGTCACTTTTAGAGTTATCCTACACCAATTGTAATGCCAGCTTTGGTCCCTTAGTAGAGGTGGTGCTCTAGCACACATGGGGCAGCCATGGTGCACTCTAGGAGCATGTTGAGGAGCAGCTATGGAGTTCTTCTTGGAGAAGCGTTTGCTCACACTCTTGCTTATGGAGAAGACTTACCTATGCAGCTTGGTGGTGTGAATGAGCTATCTACATAATGTATTTGAAGATTGTCTTCTACATGAAGATTTCGGTGTACTTCAAAGACATTGGATGGAGCTTAACATAAGATTTGCATCTTATGTTAAGAATTTAGGTACATATTCTCTTTATGCATACATGTACTACTTTGAGCTTATGGAGGCAGTGGCATCCATATCAGGAGGAGTCTTATTCAGCATATGTAAAGGAGAATCAGTACATGCATGCTATATGCACATTCGGATGAGATTTTAAAGAAGGTGTTTCCATATGAATATGAGGATTTCTGTCGGCAACATGTTAGCGTTCTTTGCTAATTCTGTAAGTATGTGATCTTTCACACACATTTGATTTAGGGTCTTCCATAGCCTAAAATCAGATTAGGGTTTGCTGAATATCAGTTTCACACCAATCCGTCCTCTTTCTGTCACTCTTATTCACTCTTCTACAACCTATCGGGTCATACATCTCATACATATTCAGATTTTTGTTCCTACATCTGAATATTCTTGTAAATTTTGTACATACATTCTTCCATCTATTTCTGTTCACATAGAGTGGTTGAGATTTTGACTTCCACATTGTAATTCGAACATTTGTATATATGATAGTGTGAGTAAGCAGTGGCTTACATAACACTTTACACATGTTGTCTAATCTCTCTCTATCTTTGTGTTTATATGATAGTGTCAGTAAGGAGTGGCTTACATTACACTTTACACATGGTCTAATCTCTCTCTATCTTTGTTTCATCATTGTATGATTAAGTGTGGTATGTTAATATTTGTTAATTTTGAAAGATACTAGAATTTATGTTGTAGATCTTGGACTTATGGGACCTGTGGAATTTGTTATTGGCCTACTTAATTTCCAACAAAGAGTGCCTAAGAGTTGTAGGAATATGTGAATGTAGTAGGAGCATATACAACTTATGTGCTTGTATAATGATGAAAATCTGCAACCTCCTAAGAGATATAAAGGTTTGTCCTTTGAAATAAGCAACATCAAGACTTCTCCTCTTGAAGTGATAGGTAATAGAACTTAAAATAA
The DNA here is from genome assembly GCA_020310875.1 of Ceratopteris richardii. Lineage (NCBI taxonomy): Eukaryota > Viridiplantae > Streptophyta > Polypodiopsida > Polypodiales > Pteridaceae > Ceratopteris > Ceratopteris richardii. The sequence goes on along the minus strand of CM035441.1, from coordinate 109,499,175 downwards.
GTCTTCATGTTTCATCACCCCCTTGATGATTTAACCCTAGTATGCAAACTTCTTCAAAATATATCAAACATTATGAAATCTAGAACGTCTTCCTTTTCAATAAATCTGATCTTCAGTGATTTATCATTGCTTCCATAACATCAATACCTGTATCAGAAGCAAGTGACCTGAACCCTTTTTTATTAGCAGTGCACATGCCAATAGCTTTCAGTGCCATTCCTCAGCTACCCATAATCTAGAGTAAGGTTAGCTGATCCTATTACATCATAACAAAAACCTTTGCTGAAAGCACTTTAGGATTCATAATCTTCTGCAACATAATAAGTATCTTCTTCTATTTCTTTGCAACACTAATCTGATAGAATCTGAATCTTTGACTTACTTCTTCCAATGCTAAGAAATTTACAAACAAAGGATAGACATCTGACTCAAAAATACTCAAGATCGTTCAAGGTCATACAAGATCTATGGTCTCTCCAACAAAATTCCTGCGTAGAATCTGCTCTCATCAAACCTTCATGGCTGAATGTTTTGATTTGCTATCTGAATGACTCGAAGTGTCCATGCTGCTTACAAAGTTGTAAAACTTTTCTTCAACTAAATCCTTCCCAAGAATCTGAAACTCCTACTGGAACACAAGTGGATAAATTCTCAGCTTGAGAACTCCAAAATTTGCAAGCTGATACTTCATATCTTCATATTCTTCTCGGGTGAAATGTGAAAGTATCTGTTTGACTTTCTTTTGGCCAACTCCACTTCTCAATCAAGTGATGGGATCTGATGGAACACCTTTTTGAATACAAGCATGTATCCAAAAGTCAAGTCAAACATAGAAAGTAGATTCTCCACTTGACTGGTACATAAAAAAAAATCTGAATTTTTCTGAAAATACTGAATTTTCTGAAAATACAGAATTTTCTAATTTTTTTTGAAAATATTGAATTTTTTGAATTTTTCTATAAATACTGATTTTTCTGAATTTTCATCCTGAAAAACTCTGAATTTTCTGAGTATTCTTAATATAGTGAATATGAGGTAACTTTTCCAAACAAAAACCTCACTCCAAGTCTCCAACATCTGCTACAAATACTCTTTTACCTTAAGAGTTAGTTAAAGAAGAAGAATACTTCTCTGCAACTTATCATATACCAAGTAGCTCTGAATTGACACTCTAAGAATTCTTTGATGGAACATATAAGTTGCCTGCTCAAAAGCTTGAACTAAAACGTGACTCATACACATATGAGTCAAAACATATAAGTTGTCTTAGATATCAGCTGCTTTTCTTTCTCTCAATGCAATTCTTTATCAAAACATACAAAAAGATGACAAAGTATAATGCAAAACAAGAAATTGCTTCTTCTTTAAAATATCCTCTTCACACAAGATGTTCTCGTAGACTTATCTTTGGATGTAGAGGATAAAAGTAGGAAAAGTATATGGAAAATATAAGAGAAAAAGGAAGTTTTACTTTCCCTTTGGAATTGTTGAACCTTCTTCTTCTGCATCTTTCTTCCACATGATGATGTCAAGATCTTCAAACTTCTCTTCCATACCTTTTCTTCTCTTCCTCTTGAAGTAGCAAGCACTCTTAACTTCTTCAAATGAATTTTTTCTTCCTCTAGTGCTAAGAGTAAGAGACCAAACAAACATGGTATATAAATGGAAGTGAACATAGAAGCATGTTTTACCATCTCTTCATATGCTGAATCCAATATTCTGTTTCAAATTTGATTGATATGACTGAATTCACCAACCTTTTCCTTGAGTTGGCTGAATGCCAAATTACCTCTCTAGGTACAAAATCTGATAAAAAAAACTTCCAACCTTGTGATGGCTGAAAACAAAACTGATCTAATCTCCAAATTTGTCTTTTTAGATGAGCTTTATTGCCATGAAAGAGATCTTCTATCAAAACTATCAAGAACAACCTCTAGATACGTGATTTGGTATGGCCAATGCTTTAACTTTCAAAGTAATGAAAGTGTTTAAAAGAACTTCTAGAATCCTTCAAATCTCTTCATAACTGCGCTTTTAAGATATGACCTGCAAATGACAATCTGATAGTAAAAACTAATACCTGTGATTTGATGTTGATATGGTTCCTTCATCTTCTCCAAACCATTGTTTTTCCTTGAATTTAAAGTAGCCCTCTCTTCATCAATTCTACGTTTTCATGCAATACTTCTGTAAAGTATCTTTATACTTCCAAAAGTATTTGGCTGCAAACAGATCATCAACTTCATACTCCACACTGATAAATAAACATGTGACTAAATTGTCTAATTCTCAAATCTCTACTCATGTAGATTAAGTGTGTACGTCATATGTCATATGTTGGAAGCTGTTCTGAAATCAAATGTTGGAAATTAGGTAGGCCCATAGATTCTAGGATCTACAACGCAGATTTCAGAATCTTCCAATATTGACAGACATGAGCATACACACTTAATCATACAATGATGAGACAAAGATAGAGAGAGATTAGACAACATGTTCAAAGTGTTACATAAGCCACTGACTCACACCATCATATATACAAATGTCAATTTACAATGTGGGAGTCAAAATCTCAACCACTCTATGTGAATAGAAATAGATGGAAGAGTGTATGTACAAAATTTACAAGAATATTCAGATGTAAGGACAGAAACCTGAATATGTATGAGATGTGTGACATGATAGGTTGTAGAAGAGTGAATATGAGTGACTGAAAGAGGAAAGATCAATTTGAAACTGATATTCAGCAAACCCTAATCTGAATTTAGGCTATGGAAGACCCTAAATCAGATGTGTGTGTGATAGATCTCATACTTATGGAATCAACATAGAATGCTAACATGTTGCTGACAGAAATCCTTATACTCATATGGAAACACCTTCTCTAACATCTAATCTGATGCATTTAGCATGTATGTATTGATTCTCCTTTATGGATGCCACTGCCTCCATGTATGTCGAATATGACTCCAGATATGGATGCCACTGTCTCCGTTAGCTCCAAGTAGTACCTGTGAGCATAAAGAGAATATGTACCTGAATAGTTAACATAAGATGCAATCTTATGTTAAGCTCCATCCAATGTCTTTGAAGTACTCCATAATCTTCATGTAGAAGACAATCTCCAAATGCATCATGTAGATGGATGATCCACACCACCAATCTTCTGATAAGTAAGTCTTCTCCATAAACAAGAGTGTAAGCACACTCTTCTCCAAGAAGAACTGCAAGGCTGCTCCTTATGTGCTTCAAAAGCTGCTCCATAGCTGCCCATATGTGCACCATGGCTGCCCCATGTGTGCATGAGCACAACCATCGCCAAAATTAGCAAGTGATAGTAGAAGATAACTCAAAAAGTGACCTTATGCCTTGTTTATATAGGCCTTTAACTCCCATGCGAAAAACTCTTAAACGAAAGCTGATTTTTAATCGAAAAGCTAGATCGCTTTTTATAAATAAAGCTATCGCAAATTTTTGCTGATCGTTGTTTTTTTTAAAGGCTATCGCTAAATATAGCTTTTAACAAGCTTTTTAACTTACTAAGTTTGCTCAACTTAAATTAGAGTTATCTCCCACATCAGCTATCTGATGACTGACTATCCTATACCATTAGAAAGTGCTCATCAACCTCTACAAGATAGGATCATAAAAGTTTTACCCAAATTTTGTGCCAAAAAGCACTAAGTACCAAAATTAGGGTTTCTGCCCTAATAGGGATTTGGACTAATGTGACATTGTTTCTAACAATAATGCAAATATTGTCCCCATACTTGGGATGGGGGAGCAAATAGAATAAGAGCTCATATACTTTGGCTTAAAGGTTATGGTGTGGGCAAGTATGAAAATGCACATGAAGATGTGAGGGAATCATGCTGAAAATCGCATGGGAAAATGTCTAATAGTGGAAATATTATGGATTTGCAATCTCAAGGTGAATCAATTGGCCTTGAAAATGTAGGTAGTGGAGATGTATCACAATGTTATGAGCAAGGGCGTGAAGAGTCCTCTTGCGCACATGTAAGCAAAAAAACAAAGGCTTCAAGAGGACCATTAGGGAAAGCTTGGAATGTCCAAGCTAAAAGTGAGTCAAATAAGTCCGTTTGTCGCTTTTTCTTTGTAGAGGACCTTCCCTTTTGGAAGGTGAAAAGTCCATACTTCATTGATATGCTTCAAGCTGTTGGGAGGCAAGGCCATCTTTTAAGCCCCCATCATACCAACAATTGAGAGCAAAGGAGTTGCATTCAAAAGTACGCACAATAGAAGATGATTTGTTACAGATTCATGACAAATGGAAAACTTTTGGACGTAGCATTTTGTGTGATGGTTGGTCTAAAACTAGAAATGGACCAATCATCAATATAATGGTACCATGCATTTATGGTGCAATGTTTTTGAAATCAGTAGATACCTCTTGTGAGATAAAATCAAGAGAGTTCATTTTTGAAATCTTGAAAGATTCCATTATGGATGTTGGAGTAGAAAATGTAGTCAAAGTTGCGATGGACAATGCATTTAATTGCATAAGGGCTGGTTATTCAGTGGAAGAACAATGGCCCCATATTTTTTTTCACTCGATGCACTTGTCATTGCTTGGATCTTCTTTTTGAAGACATTGGAAAGCTTGCTAGGTTAAGCTCGTCTTGGATAACGCAACAAAGATTGTTACATTTATCCCCATGAAACCAAGTGTGCTTGCGTTGTTTAGAAATTTCAGCAAAAAGGATTTGGTGAAGCTTGCTCCCACCAAATTTGCATATGCATTCATAATGCTTTCTAATTTGCTTGATGAGCGCGTATTCAATGGGTTATGCTCTTAGATGGTATGCCAAGAATGAAGATACTCTAAAAGAAGTGGTTAGAAACTTCCATTAGGATTTTTTGTAAAAGGATACTTGGTCCCAATGAAGAATTTTTTTGGATTCTTTTGTAAAAATCAAGGTCCCCTCATTGTAAAAAGGTCTTTTCGATCCACATCAATATAAGAGTGAATACTAGTGCCAAGACCCTTTATATATCTTGGGTACACATTCCTCCCCTCCCCTCCCCCCCCCCCCCCCCCCCCCCCCCCCCCCCCCCTCCCTTTCTCTCTCCCCCGCTCCCCTTCCCCCCTTTTTCCTTTTTGTAGTTCATATTTTCTGTCTATCCTCTTTCTCTATTCTCATGTGTACTTTCTTCTTTTCTGTCACTATCAAAGATCTCTTCCCTTAATCCAAATCCAAAAACTGCTTGATCCGAATCCAAAGAGCTCTTACCCCTCATTTCGAGCTCTCTCATCACATCATTGGTGATATCTTGTGATGATTCCTATTTATTGTGGAGTCCCCTCTCTTCAACTCTTCCGCTCTTCAACATCTTCCTAAACTACATCCTACTCCCATGCCCTAGACAATTAGAATTCAAGGGCAGAATTGTAAGGATTTTAGTCAAACAACAAATCCAATAGTGTATAATAGCATATTATTGTATATATTGAACTATCGTGATCATTAGGTCAATTTAGGTCATATGTCATAACTGATCAAGTCTAGGTCAAAAAGTCAAACTAAGTCCTTTTCAATACACTACATGATCATGTAGTACTTCTTGAAAGCTTTTTAATGGTATCAAACACTCTATGAGAAAATCTCAAATCAACCGTAAAGCCCTAATCCTAACATTTGAGTTCTTTCATGTGATTGGGAGCTTGCTTTAGCCTTTTCATAACCCTAACTCGTACACACCAGCTCTCAAGGATGTCTATATGATTTTGTTGGAAAACAATGTTAGAATAGCTCAAAAATTGCCAAATTTTCCGCAGCCCTAATAATAGGACTTAGTCAAATTTGGGTTGAAGATGATCAAAATTATTGGCGTTGGAAGGAACTCATTGAGAGCTTTCTAATAGTATATAACAATTTACCATCTAACACTTGAAAGCGGTAGAAAAGTGAAACCCTAATTTTCTGCCCTAACTGCACTTTTGATTAAAAATTGATCAATGGCTAGGATTCAAAATCTGAAAAGCATAAGATCCAGTGGTTGCGAGTAAATTGACTCAAAATGCTATGAAAAACTCTCGAAAAGCTACATACGTAAGAATCGGCACAAGTTTGAATTGCTTTTCAGCTTTAAGTTCTTTTTCGACTTGGCTTTTTTACTTAAGAGCTGAAGCTATATAAGAAGGGTCGATCCAGCCACATTACACATCAATCCTTGAACACATACAAGGACAAACTCTAGGGTTTTGAGCTAGGAGGATTCTTAAAGGAGTTTGGTGCTGATTTGGAGGATTTTTGGCAGCCTCCCCTGCATCTTCTTCACACTCATCAAGAGTGCATGCTGATTTTCTGAGTATTAGCTTCTTATTTTAGGGTTTCTTCACATGTTACTGCTGTATCAGATCTCTACCTTTTCAGCACTCGAGGTTCCATAGCTGCTACTCAACATCAGAGAAGACCTAATTTCAGATTAGGGTTTGCTGTTTTTACTGTTTTTGACAGTTTATTCACTTCGGATTGCACATATTCTCTTTCATATTACCTCTTAGGCACATTCTCTCTACATTTTGTACTTAGAACCCTTTTCATTCATCCTATAGTCAGTTTCGTATGGTTGCACATATCGTATATTGATATTTAGCATTTTATTTAGTGTGCAATAAGCATTAAGATTCTACAGTATGCAAATTGTCTCGTCTATTCTATTGCCATTCATCTCATTAAGTGTTGGACAGATCTTGAATACCTGTGATTGTTATTTGGGCCTACCACACTTCCAACAGATATGTGAGTTCATATTTCTTTATTTGTATTATATCACTATCCTGTACATATTTACCATTCATAGAACAATCTAATTTTCTATCTCACATGTATATGTTCTTTTATATTTGGTGATTTCTCTTTTGTCTGATGTTTATGTGTTTCCTGGTGAACACTTTGCTGATGGATGAAAGTAATGAACAGTTGGATCAAAAAATGGATGATGTTGAATCCTGATGTAAATGTCTAGCCCAATATTATAAGATTATTTTAGCCATGTAAAATTTGATATGCACTTTATGTTCTCTTGGGTGATGCTTCATGTTTCTAATTCAGAAATTTCATTCTATAAGCTTTTATAACCATTGGTACTGGATATTTGATAGAAGTAAAAGATCACAATTTCATAATTTTGGTATCCTGCAATTATTAAGATTCTGGGCGAGTGCTGAGTATCTACTGTAGTTTGTTAAATAGTTTGTTTTCAAAAGCTTAGCGATAAATTGGAATAAGTTGATGTAAGATTAGTGAAGAATTAGAAGATGTTGTTTCTAGTGATACATGGCGTAATCATCATCATTATATTTCAGCTTAGACGGGGATTTACACAAATACTGGGCTCAGATACTAGTGCAGTCACAGTCCTGGGCTCAAATTTTTCTGCGGGTGTAATAGCTGGGAGTATTGCTGCAGCAGCGACCTGTCCACTGGATGTAGCAAAGACTCGAAGGCAGATCCAGGTACTTCCGTGAACAATCTTGGAATTGTATACGTGCTAACCATGGCATTATTCCTCTAGTTTTTGTTTTGGCAGGACCCATCAAAGGTTTTGATGAAGACCAACACATCCCGGGTTTTATCGCAGATATGGAGGTACATTATGAATTAAGGTCTTTCACGTTCATAATCCTGTGAAGTTGGGGATTGTTAAGATTTTGGGTAGTTTTCATGGCAGGGAGGGGGGATTTTCAGGATTATTCATGGGTGTTGTCCCTCGTGTTGGACGAGCAGGCCCATCTGTTGGAATAGTTGTCTCTTTCTATGAAGTAGTAAAATATGCTCTTCATAAAGCACACGATGCCAGCTGATAGAAAATGATGAGCAGATGTTCTTCTTACAAACCTGGGTAGTTCCTGAGGTCTTATCATTATCCATGAAAACGAGCCTACAGTATGTCTTTCTATTGAATCAGGAGCTTTTTTGTTACTATCGAAAATGATAGCCTCAAAGAATTTGTAATGTTATTTTTATTGCCAGAGGAACTGTAGGCATATTTACTTGCACTCCACAACTTTACACAAGTTCTCTTGTCTGAAGCATCAACAATGATGCTTGTGCGTGAAAACTATGAAAGGAAATATTATCAAGTATCTTTCACAATAATTTAACTGTAAAATGAATTAGAGCTTGGGAGTTTCTATGCTATGTCAGAATTGCCTGCATGAGCTGTCTACATGAGGTTTTAATGTATATGCATTGAAAAGTATGCAACTTCTATAATAAAAAGTGATTATTTTTGTGCCTTCTTTATACCCAGGTGGACTTTTAATCATTTATTAGAATCTCCAATACTTGTTCTTTATAAAATTATTTGTATCATAAATGAAAAGTATGAGCTGAAATTTATCCTTTAGATCAGAGGGTTTTCATTAATGGTGGCTTGGTACATCTTGTTTTCCACCAAAGAACTAAGATCACCCATGGCAATTACAAAAGGAAGCAAGCAAGTAGACTTGCATGCTAGATCTTTGTAGCTCAAATGGATCAAAGAGTTTGACAAACATATACATTGCACTAAATGTTTGTCCATAATGTCAAGGGCATCTTGATGAAGCCTGGATCAAGATCCATATCTAGGAAAGAATGAAGGAGAACCTTTTTCCAAATTATTGTGCGCTTGTCAAAGCCTCTTATATTGTGGGATACTAGGCATTCCATCTTGTTATTGTTAGGGATAATTTCTTCATTTGTTGTTTTCATTTCGATTTTTTTTTTTTTTTTTTGGGCTTTTCCAACTTCTTTGGGCTCCCAAATATAGCTCTCTATTGGGTGTGAGTGAACGAGGAAGCACGAATAGAAGTACACACAAGAACGAACTAGATTGAAGCACAGAGACGTGTGATGGATGGAAGACCTCTCTATCAATAGATGGACATTAATATGAGAGTGAGTGAAGTGAGAGCTATAAGTGAATTCCGAAGCACAAAGTACCACTACATGAATTTATCATGTTTATGTGGTCACATGTGGAAAAAACTTTTGACCACTCATCAACATTAAGAACAAGCACTATAGGATCAGCTCCATCTTTGCACATAAAGTGTGCTTTAAATTTGACATGTAAAACCAAGGGAAAACAAGTGATTATGTATCTTTTCATACCATGCACGTGGAGGTTGGTTGAAACCATATGCCATAAGATGGAATATCTAAAAGGTTTCTTCACATAGATGTCTTCTTGTAAATCACCAATTTAAAAAAGCTATCTTTATATCCTTTTGATGCACTTTCCACCCGTGATGGCCATCAATGCAATCACAAAATGAATGGTAGAGATGAGTGAAGTATTTGCAAAAGTCTCCTCATAATTAATGCCATACTTTTGTGTGTAATCTTTTGCATAAAGTCTAGCTTTGTAGTGATCAATGCTACTATCTGACTTTGTTTTAATCTTGTAAATCCATTTCGTACTAATGGCATTCTTACACTTTTTGGCAATTCACATAACTTTCAAGTATAATTTTTGTGAGTAGAATCCAATTCTAATTGCATTGTGCTCATCCAATTTGAAGGATCACATCCAATCTTCAAAAGTGAGTGGTTCTTCATTACATCTTAGTTGCAACAAGAGAAATATCCACAGTCACTCGATGCGTAGTGAGAGCTTGATCTTGTTCTACCAAGTAAAGGAGAACTCAACTTGCTATCTTGCAATGTTTTTTTCAGCCATTTTGGCATAGATTGTGCATCGTTGATAGACATGCGTTCCTCATGTAATACATTGTCAAAATGTACATGATAAGTGGTATGAGTATCATGCTAAATTTCAGCCATGGGTTGTAGCAAATTTTTCCAAATTTTCAGCTGTTTAGCTGGATATTTTCAACCATCTTTGGTCGGAATGCTTTAGCCATGTTTCTTTGCAAATTTGGGGAATTTTTAACCATGTTTGGTTGGAATTGTTCATCCAAATTTGGTTGAAAGTTTTCAACTCTTTGAACCTAATTGGGATGGCCTACATGGCCATAGTCAAGCCCGCCATTTTGGAAACAAAGACGTGTATCGAATATATATTGTCAACTTATAGCAAATACCATATCTCAACTTACAATAATTTTATCCATCACTATATGGTATATTGTTAACCTTTGCTCTCACTACTATATCCAAAAAATATACATTTCTTTGCCTTCTCGTCAAGTTTGTGACATTGTTGTGATGGCACAAGAGCATTTTCCAAACAACTAAATATGTGCATATGACTAACCATTGGCCTTTGTTCATTCCAAGCCTCATAAGATGTAATGATTGTCAATGCTTTTGTAGCACAATTCAATATATATTTTGCACACATGATCGCTTCCATCCAAAACTTATCTAGAAGATGCTTTTTTTTTCTAAAACTATACATCATGCTAATTCAAGGGGTGTTCCATTCTTGTGCGTTGCAACGCCATTTTGTTGATGTGTATATGGGATTATAGATTGGTGCCTAATGCCTCTTTCACAAAGAAAAGCATTAAATTCATTTGACATGTATACACCACCAAGATCAATGCGAAAAGTCAAACTTTTTTTCACAAAATTTTTCAGCCATAGCTAAAAATATTTCAAATCAAGAGAATACCTCATTCTTCGCTTTCATAGGATATGCCCAAATATGGTATGCTGCATCATAAATGAAGGTAACAAAGTATACATGCTTGCCAAATGATGGAGTCTCGATTGGACCATGTACATCTCTATGAACAAGTTGCATTTTTTGTGTAGCATGTATGTGAAGAGACATCATTATGAACAAGTTGCAATTTTGTGTAGCATGTATGAAGAGGTGATGGATGAATCGCAGAGATGAGAGTGTGTTGGCAAAATGTTGCTCAACACCATCCTAAATAACTTCAAGGATGCTTAGTACAGTCCCTAAGCTTTCAAAATATGCATTGAGAACACATAAGGCCTTTGCAACATCATTCACAAACTTTTGTCACAAAAGAGATGAGTTTGAAGATCACAAATCTTGAGAAACCTTCTATTATAGTTGAGAAGCTCTCAGAGATTTGTTCAATGCTCATAACCTAGTATAAGTTATCTAGAGAGCTTTTCCATAATTTCAATTAAAGTGGCAAGCTAATCAAAACAAGTTATCTCATGAATTTAGACTCACTATGCATTGAGTCATAAGTTTAAGAAGTTTGGGGGGTCACCTCGACTTTTGAGGAAGATGGTGTGTAGACATAGTCGCATATAACTATGCATATCTTCATATCTGCACATCCAATGTTGATGTAACTTTGTATGCAAACTCGTAACATTCCTAGCTATGAGATCCAAGCGATAGATTAGACATTGAGCACCTATACGCTGACAAATGACTCACTGATTAGCTCAAGGTACTCTAATACTAAATAAAGAATGAACAATTAATGAAAATGAATGAAATGTGTATTGATATTGCACATATGATACAAAGGATTGTGGAGGACTTCTCTTACTTCAAGATAGTACAATGCATGGCAAGAAACTCAGCTCTAATTATTGTGTAATTGCTATACTACCTATCAACTAAAAAGGTAACGTTCAAATACACTTTTTGATCTTGATGGTAGTTAGATCTTCAACCTAAAAGCTCCTAATATTTATGATCAAGTTGAATTTGAATTCAAAGTAAAATTGCGACATTTGGCTCCCTTCAATCATGAGATTCCATCCACCTTTTACATTTATCTTTTGATTGAAGTAATTGAAAGGATTAACCTTTGAAATCTTAAAAGATATGTTTCAAGAGATTTACATTTATGCCTTTTGAATAAGAGAGGAATCGTATGAGCATTGAACAAGCTCCTAGGCTTGCTCATTGCACCAACAACTCCCCCTCAAGGCTAAGTTGTTTGAGTCTTCAATTCTTCATTACTTCCTATAATCCAATCATTCCTTTGAACCTATTCACAAGTGTTGTACCAAAATAGGACACTATAGTGTCCTTTTATCTAACAAATAAAAAACATCACACATGCTAATTAAATTAAATTTGAAAAAACCTTAAAGCCCCATAAAGACCTATATCTAGATGTTCTATAGAAAATATATATTTTAAAAAATAACCTTTTTTGATAACTCAAAATATAGAAATGATTGAATATGGTTGTAGGCTTATTTATGAGAAGAAAAAAATATCTCCATAAAAATAATTTTCCTCCTATTGGAATCATTTTTCTAATGTTAATTTATTATCATATAAGTGTTTAAGACAAGTCTGGGGAACTAGAAAAATCATTTTTATAGAAAAAAATTTACTACAATATGGGGTGCTCATAATATAGTTATACACTTTAGGAGCCTTCTATATGATATTGATTCATAAAAACACTAAGATGGATTGTCTTTTAGTTCAAAAACCTTCATATAGTATCATAAAGATATGCTTCATGTTTTTGAACCAATAGTTTTTGTATATACCTCACTTACCACTAAACATCTCAATGTTTCATTGATTAGGCATATTTTGCTCCGTTGAGAATAAAAATTCATCCTAAAAAATTAGGTTTCTGAATGATATAAGGCATATATTATCAAAAAAAAAAATCTATAAACATTATAAACTATTTTATATAGAAAAAAACTAGCATATTGACTTCAATGATGTGACATATGCAATATTTCCTCATAAAATGGCTTTTTCTTAGCATAGGAAAACGATGGTATCGTTTAACTCGAAGAAACAACATAGAAATTTGACTCCTAAGGTTGTCAAAACAATATTTCTAATGGTAATAATATCAAATAGTATTTTGATAATAAAAAATGATGCATATTTCTAGTTGTAATAATATTTAATAGTATTTTGATAATAAGAAATGACGCATATTCATACCATCACAATTCTTAGTTGATAACACTATCATATCACATATGAGATTAATTTTATGCCATAAACCCATTAAAACTCATTAGAAATTTCTAATTATGGATAGAAACATGTTGACATGTATAAAATAAGAGATTTGATTGCATTTACACCGATGGAAATTACGAGATCATGATTTTAATAAAAAATAACCACTAACTTACATCATTGTAATTTTTGCTCCAATATTGAAATTAACATCCTAAATTAGTGAATAAATATTAATTTTTATATCATTTAATTAAAACTATATTTTTCTAAAAATATTCAACCCGCATGCTAACATGTTGCATAGTTACATTTATAAATGGTTCCTTCTAGTAATCTAAAAAAACCACCAAATAGTTTTTCTTTTTCAGTACACTAAAGTGTCCAAGTACAACACTAGTGTTAGATCCATCTAATGCATTGGTCATCATGTCAGCATATTTTTAGTGCGTAGACATATATGACAATTGAATTTTCTTACTTGTGATCTTCTCTTTGACATAATGAACTTCTATGTGCTTGGTTATGGCATGGTAGATTGGGTTAGCTGCAAGATGTAATGAACTCTTGTTCTCCCCAAAAATGTGAGGAGTAGACTTTAAGACCTAAATGAGAATACAAAGTTTTGATTCAAATTGCTTCCTAAGTTGCATTGGCTAGTCCCATCTATTAAGCTTGAGTTAATGAGAGTGCAATAGTGGGTTTCTTCTTTGAAGTCCATGAGATGAATTTTCTACCTACAAAGGTGAGATATCCTGATGTACTTCTTCTATCATCTTTAGAACCTGCCCAATCTACATCAAAGAAAAGTTTGATATCTATATGAGATGTGTATGTTATGAACAGTCATTGATGGTTCCCTTCAAGTATTCGAATATTCCCTTGGCTGCTTCCATGTGAGCTTTCCTAAGAGTATGCATAAATTGACTTAGGAAACTTACACTATAGAAAATGTCAACTCTTGTTAAGGTAGCATAGTTTAGGCTACCCACTTAAGTTTGATAGCTACTTATATCTTCAATTTTCTTTCCCTCATGAGCACTTAACTTCGGGTTCATCTCCATGGGTGTACTTGAAATCTTTGAGTTCATCTTGAACTTAGCAAGCATATCTTTGATGTGCTTCCTTTGAGTAAGATACATGTCTTTCTTTCTATACACTACTTCCAACCCTCGAATGTATGTGAGTTGCCCTAAAACACTGATTTTGAATTCTTCTTTCATTTGCGGCATGATCCTCATGCCTTTAGCATCATTACCTATAGTTATTATAGCATCAGCATACACACAAAGGTAAATGAATTTAGATGGATTCCTGTTGATGAAGAGTGAAGGATCTACTTTGCCAACTAAGAATCCTTTATCTTGTGAATAGGTGAAAAACCTATGATTCCATGCCCTTGGGGATTTCTTTAGATCATATAGGGCCTTCCTTAACCTACATACATGGTCAAGGAATAATGAATCTGAAAATTTAGGAGTTTGAGCCATATATACCCCTTTAGATATCCAACCATTTAGGAATGCATTGTTTATATCCATCTGGTAAATCTTCCAATCCTTAGAAGTTGTAATGCTCATAAGTACTGTGATAGTTGGCATCTTTGCCAAAGGTGAGAAAGTCTCTTCATAGTCAATCCCTTGTGTTTGTGCATACCCCTTGTCCACAAGCCTTTCTTTATACCTATTGATATTTCCATTAGAGTTTTACCTTGTATATCCACCTTGATCGTATGATCTTCACAGATGATGTCTTGGGTACTGATTCCCATGTATTATTTTCGTGTAGGGCTTCAATGTCTTCCTTCATGGCATTCATACATTTTGGTTTTTTCTTTGCTTCCTCATAATATGAGGGCTCCTGAGAGTTTGAATCCTTTGTTAAATATATGAAGGTTTTAGTGACCAATGATGTATCAAGGTCATATCTTTCTGGCTTCTTTTTTCTAGTTGAATTTCCAATTATTTGTTGAGAGGATTTTGCTACATCCCTCAGCTCCTACACTTTAGCTTTACCTTTGGAGTTCTAAGAGTTAACTTCTCTCCTTGGAGTCTTTTGATCATCTTCATGTTGAGATATCAAGCTCAACATCTTATGATCCAGGATGACACATATCACTTTTTCATTTCTCTGACATGTGTAGTGGTCATGCTGATATATGTCAAGGACACATCATTGAGCTTTATTAGATTTATCTACCGAGAGTGATGGCACATTTGTTCCTTGCCAGCTCACTCATTTGCGGACATTAGTTTTTTCCTTATGTACTGATCTTTATATATTGCACGTTGTATTCTTGTTTTTTAGGTCATTGTACATTCCCTTTTATGTAATAGAAGAAGAAGAAGAAGACCATTCTTCCTTAGCTCAATGTGAGTGTGTGCTCCTTTTTGATTGTGAGAGTGTGTGTGTATGAGCTCTCTTCCTTATCTCCTTCCTCATGACATGGTATCAGAGCCAGTGTGGCTGTAGAGAGCTTGTGGAGAAGGCCGACGATGGAGTATGTGAGAAGGCATGGAGAAAGCGCGATTCACAAACGACCTCAAATTGCTACAAAAATTGGTTGTGAAGATAGAAGACCTCAAAATATTTTTGAGAGTTATCCTTTTAGGATCACTTATTTTTGTTAGATCAAAGTTTCGGAGCCATCTCGACCTCCATTTTGAACTCGGAACGTAGGGCCCATAGAAAAACCAGGTGAGTTTCACGTCATATATTCTAGATCCAAAATTTCAAGAGATTCCACCTACTATTGATACACGAAAACTGTGTTTTTCTGAGATCGAACTATCACGTCATAGTGCGACAATGTTCAAGCAGAAGTGCTGCTTGTAGTGTTTCGCACTGTTGTGAATAGCTGCAAAAAAAGATTCAGCATGATGAATTTCCTAGTGGGAAAAGGCTACTAGAAGTACATCAAAGGAGAGAACGAAAACGCTTCACAATTATCAGAGAGGAATCGGACTGCAGACGAGTTAAGAGCGTATGAAGAATGGAATCAAGGAGCACGAAAGGTAATGTATTGGCTATCTGTTAGCATACATGATAGCATGATTAGACACATACAAGATGCCATGACTCCGAAAGAGGCTTGGAATAGTTTGGTCACATTGTATGTGACCAATACAAAGGCACAGAAATTGCAACTCAAGAACGAGTTGCATACATTGGAGAAGAAGGGCATGTCAGTAAGTGACTACACCCTAAAAATCAAAAGCATATGTGAGTCACTTGCATCTATTGGCGTGAATGTAGATGATGATGATAAAGTGGAAGTGTGCCTTCGTGGTTTAGGAGCTGCATATAAGTAGTTCAGAACTTCTATACAGACTAGGGAAAATATTCCAAATTTTGCTGATCTGGTATCTATGCTAATTATTGAAGAAAAGAATCTTAATGGATTGGACATGAAAACTTGCAAAGGCTGAAATTGATGCAGTCAAAGGAGATTGTCCATGGACTACCAAATTTCAAGGTTGTAGAGATGCAAAAGGTATGTGCAACATGTCAATTTGGAAAACAATCAAAAGCATCATTTCCACATGACAAGCATGTTAGTGAGAACATACTGGAAATAGTACATACAGATGTTTGGGGTCCTACAAAGACCACATCTATGGGTGGTTGCAGGTTTTATGTTACTTTCATTGATGACCATACACGAAAAGTGTGGGTATATTTCATGAAAGAGAAGAGTGAGGTATTCACTCACTTCCAGATTTTTAAAGTTATGGTGGAAAAGCAGACACAGAAGCATATTCAGACAATACATGTCAGATGAGTTCAACAATTTTCAAAAAAATCATGGAATTTGGCATCAATTTTCATGCAGGTACACACCACAAGGGAATGGTGTTGCTGAGGGAAAAAATAGACATATTGCGGAAATAGCAAGAGCCTTGATGGCAGAGAAGAATATGCCTCATTGTTAGTGGGCAGAAGCTATTCATACTGCTGTATACATCATGAACAGAACTTCGATTGCTACTATACGTCAAGTTACACCTGAAGATAAGTTTACAGGTAAAAAGCCAAACTTATCACATCTGAAAGTTTTTGGCTGTATTGCATATGTACATGTTCCATATGTATTGAGGACGAAGCTGGATCCAAAAGCAAAAAAATGTGTCTTCATTGGATACTCCCTTGAGCAAAAGGGATATAAATATTATAACCCACTCACACGACAGGTGAAGGTGAGCAAAGATGTGGTATTTGATGAAATATCAAGTTTTTATGGAGATGACAAAGAAGAACGGGATGCATCACCAAGAAATAGTTCCAACTCAAATCCATGGAGTGGAAGATTGCGTGGAAATATCAATCCAACAAACTCATCAAATACATCCGAGAAAGGTAAAGAAAAGCTTTCTGCTGGTCATAAAACATGTGCAGGTTTTGAAGATGTTGATGGAGATTCAAGCGGTCTAGAAAAGAGTCTTGATGAGGAACTTGGATTGCCCTCTGCGAAGACTCCAAGAGTAAGGAAGGCACATGCAGATGATACAAGGAGAAGTGACCCAAGACCAAGAAGATCTGGGAGGATGCAGAATTCAGTGCAACGATTGACATATGATAGTAAGCATTAAAGAGGTAAAACAACTTCTTATGCAAGAATTTGACAAGAAAGATCTTGATGTGCTGCGCTACTTCTTGGGCATTGAGTTTATACATACAAAAAGAGGTATATGGATGTTGCAATGGCAATATGCCTTGAATATGCAAAAAGTAAGGTATGGCTAATTGTAAACCAATTTCTATGCCATTAGATCAGACTTTGAAATTGGATACTACATCAGGTGAAGCATTGGAAAATGCTACTATGTATAGGAAAATTATGGGAAGTCTTATATATCTCACGATTACAAGGCCTCATCTAAGCTATACTGTTGGACTTGAAAGTTAGTTTATGCAGGTTACCATGAAGCCACATTTGGATGCTTTGAGGCGCACTCTACATTATGTGACTAGTACTTTGGATTATGCATTGTTTTATGAAGCTAGTCTAGATTTGCAGGTTCATGGATACACTGATGCATATTGTGCTGGTAGTATTCTAGATAGAAGATCTACTAGTGGATTTCTATTCTCACTTGGAGGTGCAACTATTACATGGAGCAACAACAAGCAACCCACTGTTGCTTTGTCAAGTACAGAGACTAAGTATAGAGGTGCTGCAATGGTAGCATGTGAGGCATCATGGCTGGAGATGTACTTGCAGATTTAGGTGTGGAAGTGCAAAAGCCTATCACCATCTATTATGATAATCTTAGCAACAAACAACTAGCACATAACCTTGTTTTTCATGCTAGAAGAAATCATATCAAGGTACATTATCACTTCATCAGAGAGAAGGTATTGTCAGGTGACATTGATCTTGTTTATGTGAGAATAGATGAGCATGTTGCTGATATTTTCATTAAAGCACTTGGAGTAGAGAAGCTGAAGAAGTTTTGGAAGATGCTTGGATTAGTGGACATGGCATTGAACTTGAGGGGGAGTGTTGAGATATCAAGCTCAACATGTGATGATCCAGGATGACACATATCACTTTTTCATTTCTCTAACATTTGTAGTGGTCACGCCAATATATGTTAGGGACACTTCATTGAGCTTTATTAGTTTTATCTACCGAGAGTGATGGCACATTTGTTCCTTGCCATCTCACTTATTTGCGGACATTAGTTTTTTTTCCTTATGTACTAATCTTTGTATATTGCACTTGTTGTATTCTTGTTTTTAAGGTCATTCTTGTACATTCCTTTTTATGTAATAGAAGAAGAAAAAGATCATTCTTCCTTGCCTCAATCTGAGTGTGTGCTTCTCTTTGATTGTGGGAGTATGTGTGTGTGTGAGCTCTCTTCCTTATCTCCTTCCTCGTGATGCTTTAGGGTCACTTGATGCTTCAAGTGTGTGATCATTCTTTCTTGATAGACTTGGAAAGTCCTCCTCTAGGTCATAAGGTAGCTTGAATCTTTTGGAATCGTCTTCAAACCATGAATTGCTTCATGAAACACAACATGTATACTTACAATGAATGCTTTGTTGCTTGTATTATATAATCTATAACCTTTCTAATTAAGTTCATAGCCAATGAATACACATTTCTCTGCCTCACGATCCAATTAACATCTTATCTATGAAGGTATGTGTGCATGTACCATGCACCCAAAGATCCTACAATGATCCAAGCTAGGTCTTCTTCCATTCCATACCTCATATGGATTCATGCCATCCAAAGCCAAAATGAAGCATTTACTTATGTGTAGATAGAATTAGAAACCAACATAGTTGCATTGATTGAAAATGTTAGTTATGCAATGAAATGGAAATCTTTTTAGGTTTGAATCAATGGGATCTTCCAATTCCGAATTTCTCATAGCAAAAGTTTAATAATTATAAGATAGGGTAATTTGTACTTTGAATTCCTTTTCTTGCTACAATTTCATCCTAAGTATGCCTGAACCTATGCAATAGAAAATTGATTATTCTATTACACTTATCAAACCAACTCTAATTGGTATGAAATTCAACATATTGATATAAACAGGGATTTAATTTAATTTTAATTAAAAAGCATCCAATTTGGATCCATCATGAAAGAGAAATGGTTGATTTTCTAGTTTTCTCTATGCATCTCTTGCAAATCCTTGCCAGAGGCAATAGAACATGAATTTAGCCATATAACTTGCAAAAAGATTTTGTCACTCTAGCACAATGGGAAGTACCAATGTGAGGAGCTTCACCTCGTAATTGTCAATCCTGGGAGAGGTTAGGCTCATATGAAGATCAAGAGCAAGTGATGTGTGTGAAGAAGATGGTGAGAATTGTAATTTGCATACACAGACATGCATACACACACATGCACACAAGGAAAGTTGCGATGGAGATCAATGGAAGGCAAGGAAAGAACTCGTACTCATATTCATCATCAAATAATTACAATAGCTCTCCCAAGTTATTAGCTCATAAGTTCAACAACCACAAAATGAGCTCTCTAGCTCTATTTATAGTTTTTGTCTAGTTTTGACCAGTTTCACATCAAGTGACCGACATAGTTAAAAAATAGGTTCTACATCTAATTACTATCTAACGGCTTCCAAAAATTACAAAAATTGGTGTGAGCTTTCTACTTAGACTCCTCAAGCTCAAGGACTCCTCGGCTTGCACAAAATGGAGTCGCACTTACGATAATCGGATGTATATAAATATATTACATTGTTTTAGTGATAAAAATCACTGTTGACATAATGAAGTAATCTGAGTAGTTTATGTACTTCCTCTTCTTCTATGAAGAGAGCTGATACTCGATCCTTTGCCTTGAACACTCCCCTCCTCCTCATTTCTATCGTCCCTGATAGAACCTGATTTCACGTGAGTAATATAGTTGGTGAGAAGGTCTATTGCCAAAGTATGTCCCGTGATGCGAATGCCCCTAATATGGTCGCATTCAAGCTTCTCCCGATCAATGGGCTGGGGTTCGTCTGGAGGTGGATGCAGATAATGCTCGGAATAATGTTCGCAGGCAAACAAATGAAGCAAATGTGTGGGATGACTGGTGAACACTTCGAAGTGGTATTCCTAGAAGCCGGTGGTGAACATGTCTTCAAATGTCTGCTTGTAGCAGACGGGCATATATTTTAGTTTGTAGTGGCAAGCATAGCATACTTTGAGGGAAAGTGTCATGCTCATGTCATATACTTGGTCCAAATTTCCATATTCAAATCCTGGTGTATTCATATTGGGAGCCTTGACACGTCGGAAAGTCTTAAAGACCATCTGCATCATATAAAAAATTTTCATGGTCATTTGTGCACCAATATCAATCATCCGGTGCAGACGAGGTAACCAATGAGATGAATAGTGGCCATCATGTAGTCGACAGTCTGAGTACTATTCATGGGAGGTGAGAGATAGGGGTAATTGAACTAGTCTCTGCATTGGCGATTATTCTGAACTTTAATAGAAAATGCTTTCCAGGTGCGTCTGCAAGGAATTGGTCCATAGCACGGGTTGTACTTCAAGTGCGTCGGTGCGCGCATCCATGTGTGCATCATTTCGAGGTACTTTGGGAGTAAGTCCATGCGCCATGTGGGTTGATAGATGTGACCTCATTCTACTTCTGATGGAACATCTTCGGGCTCAAATTGCATGGCATGTGTGGGTCGCTTCTGAGTGATGCTCTCAATTTGGAAATTATATTCTTCGAGCAGGAGGAAATACGGTTTATACTGTGGTTCGCTTGTCATGATGTGTCTACGGGGGGCGATAGCAGTAAAGTAGGGCGATTTCAAAATAACTTCTTCGATGTTGGCCATTGCATGTAGTTGCGTATCAACTCGTGCGGAATGTTTCTTGCCCAGTTCTTCAACCGTCTTTAACCAAGCTGGAGGAGGTAATTTGTATGTGTCCTGTCCTTCGGGTGATGAGCATCCTCCAACAACAAGTAAAGGTACATATTCTTCTTCAAAGGTTTCCTCAACTGGTATGGGTATCGTCTCGCCAGGTTCAGGTAGGTCAAGTGGCAAATTCGGTCGAGGGGGTTCCATCATGTTGGATACCTAACTCTGTAACTCCTGTACTTTCATACGTAACACATTCAATTCATCTAAGAGAGTAGGTGGTGCTACGTCCTGTACAA
Source organism: Ceratopteris richardii (assembly GCA_020310875.1). Taxonomy (NCBI): domain Eukaryota; kingdom Viridiplantae; phylum Streptophyta; class Polypodiopsida; order Polypodiales; family Pteridaceae; genus Ceratopteris; species Ceratopteris richardii. The sequence goes on along the minus strand of CM035441.1, from coordinate 109,477,682 downwards.
TAGTGAGCCCTACTGAATCTTTGAGCAACAAGGTTTTATTGGTCTCTTTGAGTGTGAGGCATTCCTCTTGTAGGTGATCATAATCCTCAAGCACCCGTGCGTGGTCTTCTAGGAGAATCTGCATTGATTCTGGAGGGACGGCTTGAAAGCGAGAGGACTAAGGGGTGTCTTCGGATTGTCCAAAGTGGCTTCAAATTTCTTGTGGTTCTGTTGTTGTAGATATTGATTTTCCTCCTTGGCTGCGTTGAGATGCCGTCGAAGAAGCACCATATTTCGTGACAATTGAGCATTGTGCATCAAGTAAACATCTAACTATGATTCAACTTCTTTGATGTGTTCCTGTACTTGAGCTTCAAGAGTTTGTTGCTCCTTCTGATGTTCTGTTTCCAAGTTCTGATACTTTATATTAAGGTCTTGGTTCTGCAAAGTGAGTGCATCTAAGAGTGTCTGCATATCTTGTGTAGTCCATTGGAGGGCGGAATGCCGTTGCCCTAGTGATGAATATTCTACATTAATCCGTTGAGGACACTGTATCATTTGCTGGATGGCAGCATCAACAATGGATGATGATGATGGTGCAAGGGTGGGAAATGACACATGCAAGGTGGTTTGTAATGCAATGGGAGTGGGAGTAGGGGTAGGGATGGTGGATCCCGTGGCAAGTGACGGAAGATATGTGTGAATAGGTGACGTGTGAAGTGTGCTATGTGATGTGGTGGATGCATGCAATTGTGCATCTAGTGAAGCAGTGGGCGAAATATCCATGTCCCTAGTGGTACCTTCAGTGATCACAATGTGAAAGAGTGATGTAGGTGCGATTGTGCATGGTGGTGGGTGCAATTGTGTAGTGAGAGGTGAGTGAGGTGGTGTGCTTGGTGGCCATAAGAAGGGGGCTTGTGGACGAGTCCTTGAGAGGTCGTTGTTGGAACTCAAGGTGAAGCACAAGCATGGAAGCACATCAGAAAGGTCGACACACAAGAAGAAGGAGCAAGTAGGGAGCTCCAAGAAGTATATGTCAAATATTCAGAAGAATCCCCTACAAAAACAATGATTTTGATCACTCGAACCATTGTAAATATCATTTCACCTTTTTGTAACTCCATTTTGTTCAAGCCGAGGAGTCCTTGAGCTTGAGGAGTATTAGAAGTATCATCCTACCAATTTTCATAATTTTTAAACTTCTTTTGAGCCCCCAAATAAGCCCTGGAACCTAATTTTTAACTAGGCTGGACACTAGGTCTGGACAAGGCCAAAACTAGTCCAAAAACGATAAAAAGAGCTAGAGAGCTCATTTTTTGGGGTTAGCTTGTTGGAGGTTGGAGCTCTTGTATTAGATTTCTCCTGTAATCGAAGTTGTTCCATTGTTCCACTCTTTGCTCTTACCTTGCATGCGTGTGTGTATGTGTGTGCATGCTTGCATGTGCTTTCACTCACACACTTCTGCCTTCACTTGCTTGTGGTCTTCCTACCAGTTCTCATATCTCCGCGGTTTGACAAGTAAAGGAGGTGGGGCTTACTCTTGAGCTACACCAAATTTTGGCGCCGTTGCCAGGGAGAGAGCTTTGAGGATGAGCATTGTGATGGTAAGATCGTAGATTTGCGACATTTGAAGGTAAAAAATAGTCATTTTCTATTATTTTTCTGATTTTTTCTTCTCCTTCTTCATCATCATCATCATCGCCATCTTCATCCATCATCATCTTCATAGAAAGTTTTCGTTTTTTAGTGCATTTTCACCATTTTCACATCATTTTTCATGTGTGGGAGTGCAAGAAGGAGCTAGGAAGTGCTTGAGAGTGCATGCGCTTGTGTTTTTCACGATTTTTTGCACATTTGGGGCTCGGCGTAAAAATTCAAAATTCTTGCCTAAAAACTCAAAAAATTGCGAATTTCTCAGAAAATCGCGATTCTCAGGAAAATTAAAAAAATTTTCTTGCCTAAAAAATTTGGAGAAAAATGTGACTCTCTGGATTGAGAGGAATTTGAGAAAATCATGATTTTTTGCAAGAAATTCACGATTCTCTGGACTTAGGCATTTTTGAGAAAGTCACGATTCTCTGGAAGAAATCTGTGATTCTCTCTTAGAAATTCGCGATTCTCTGAACCTAAGGAAATTTGAAAAATTCACGATTCCCTAGAAGAAAGTCGCGACTTCCTAGGCTTTGTGATTTTGAGAAAATCACGATTCTCTTGAAGAAAATCGCGATTCTCTGGAAGAAATTCGTGACCCTGGACTTGAGAAAATCGCGATTCTCTAGAAGAAATTCGCGGTTCTCTGCTAGAAATTCATGACTCTTTGGATTTGAGAAATTTGCAATTCTTTGGGAGAAAATCGCGATTCTTTGGACTTGGTCATTTTGAGAAAGTCGTGATTTTTTGGAAGAAAATCACGATTTCATAGACTTAGAAATTTGAGAAATTTGCGATTCTCTGCTTGGAAGATTTTGAGAAAGCCGCCATTCTTTGGAGTGGATTTTGAGAGAATCGCGATTCTTTGATAAAAAGCACGAATTTGTGGCTACCTGATTTGCAAAAAATCACGATTCTTTGAGAGGTCCTGTTTGCTTGTTTTGACCCACAAAAGCCTGATTTGACATTACTTTTTCATCAAAAGTTCATTTTTTGAGCTCTATAGCTCATTGGAAAGCCAAGAGAGTCCAAAGGATTTTGAGCAATACCAAGGGGAATTCTGGGGCTAGAAGACAAGGCTTATGAACCTGAGATCTGGTAGACACCTAGGCAAGGATAGACAAAGCGTTAAATCTTCTAAGGCAAATGTCAACCATACAGCTAAGTCTTGGGCAGAACAACTAAGTGGTTATCCTTACGTAATAAGTTCAGACACAAGTGATTCAGAAATGTCTTTTAGCATGGGGAAACTTGCAGGTAGCTCAAGCACTGACTATCTACAAACACGAGAAGGTCCATATAAGACACATTTGGAATATATTCGGACCAACTGATTACATGCTCGCATCTATGAGGATGGCTTGAGGCAATCAGTGGTCCAACTCAAAAATCCAGATCAACCCTTTGGACTTGAACACCCAGTGGCCAAGTTTGAAGAGGGTTCATACATTGATAAAGAAGGAACCATGTATGTGGTCACCAACCTACCAGAGAGGACATATGAGTTTGGAAACATCATTCCTGAGAATGAGATAGGAGACCTAGAGCAGGGAGACTTAGGACGAGAACCCAAGACTCCTTGAGGAAAATCTATCTTGACTAGAGTGATCACACCAGAGTGGGTTCCCCAAGATAACAAAAGCATAGAACTATTCTTAAATAGAGAAATGGAGGAAGCCTTTGGAGATTCAAGCCAGATCAACCTAGCCAATTGGCCATAGTCATCATCTATGAGTTCAAGGATCCAAAGACACCAGGCAAGGTTGTCTATTTGGATGACGCCTCGGGAAGAATGTTCTTGTAACAGAACATGATAGACACGCATATACATGGAAGAATGAGTTGATTTTCCCTCCACCAAGATCCAACGTTTCCCATGGCCTCCAAGGTGTAGGATCATCCAAGGCTCATGAAAACCAGAGGGAAAGAGCCAGAGAGAGGCCAAAGGTAAGCTTTACACACAATGTGGGTAGAGATAGATCAAGAATGGAAGGTGAAAGACATGAAAGAGAGAGACATCAAGCACAAAGACATCAAAGAGATGAACAAGATTTTCCATTGCCCAGACCGCGTGAGCACCCAAGAACCCTTAGACCTTCTCAAGTGGTCAAGACAATGAAGAACTATTTTGACGGGACAGGAGATCCTTATGATCATGTGGCAGAGTTCAAACAAGTGTTAAGAGATGAATAGGTTGAGGACTTGTTCACCCAGTTTGAGGCATTTGGTTTGACTCTCAAGGGCACTGCCTTAGCTTGGTTTCAACCACTAAACAGTCACAACTACCGAGATATAGGTCAACTACTAGAAGAATCATTATAGAATTTTCCAAGAGTGGTATTAGGCATAACACATCATCCTTGATCCACAACTTCAAGCAGACACCCCAAGGGACCGTGCGACTCGTAGGAAAACGGTTCAAACAGTACTTAGAAAGATGCCGTATCCCAGAGTTACCCAGATCAGCCAAACAAGTGGCCTTGTTTTTAGATGGCTTACTAAGCACAAAGTTAAGATTTTAAGTGTACTTAAAAGAGCCTGGATCCATCAAAGAGTGTGTGCGGATGTGCATTGACATAGAAGATAACTTGGGCGATGAGTTAGGATTATCAAAACTCTATAAGGATTCTGATAGCTCTACTAGTCATACCTCCAGGACCTCCATTGAGATAGATGAGATAGTTGAACAAGTTGCCAAGAAGCTAGGAGTCCAAAATAGACAAACACCAAGAGTCACCTCATTGAATCGATGTTATACTTGCGGAGGGGACCACATGGATAACATTTGCCCAATGCAAAACCAGAACTTGAGAGAAAGGAATGCCCCATATTGATCTATTGAGAGGAAATACACGAACCATACGGCTCAGGATTGTCCTTACAATAGGCAGACTGTTAGACAAACTTATCAACAACCTTACCAACAGGGTAGGTATCAGAACCAATACCAACAGCCATATTATAGACCACAATAGCAATATCAAGCACCATATAGGCCACACCCAGTCCTAGGAAACCAACCACCAGCTCCTGCCAATGTAATTCTAGTTAAGTATGTAGTGGCAAAAGAGAACCTTAATAGAGCATTGGTGCCAATGAACCCACTGGTCTCAGAGACTGACCATCATGCTCAAAGTTCTGACTACTCCTATGAGGATAGTCCACAAGCTTATTACACAAAGTGACCTGAGCATAGTGAGACTTATCCTTATCACTACGAGGCACCACCTATGGAACAAAATTGGGACCTGGAATACTCCAATGTCATGTATACAAATGCTAACCTGAGGCCCCAATTGAGACAAATGAGACCACAAGCCCCTAGAGGACCATGTTTTAGATGTCAGGGCGACCATTTCATTCATGAATGTCACCACCCACTATCTCCGGGTCAAGGATAGGCCATCACAATACAAGCCTTTTGTCCTAAGTGTGGCAAGGAACACCTCCCGAGAGATTGTCCAAGAAACCCCTCTAGTGCACCTAAGGTTACACCCATTAATGTGATAGTCTTAGTGGTGGATTCAAGTGCTAGTAGTAGTAATGTGGCTCCTATACAAACAGTCACCAGATCACAAGCCTTAAAACATGATAAACTAGCTGAACAATCAGAGTCAAGTGACTCCGGAGAGCCTAGTAAGAGAAAAACAAGGACATGGAAGGATACCAGAGAGAAAGCCAATCGCAAGTGGAATAAAAAGTTATCGGAACTAGAAGAAAGCCTGAAAGAAGCGAAAACAAAAATAGAAGACATTTCATTTCAAAGTCCCTTGCATGCCAAAACTCCATCCACACCTCCTCATCCCACCCCACCACCCATTGTAAATAGACCACAACCAGGGGTTGTTCTTGCAGATCCAACCCCAGAAGGCTTGGACATGATGTTCAAGGCCTATCAGGCTCGTCTTCAAGAAGGGCCAATAGCTGCAAACCTAGACAAGAGTTACCCTAGAACAGATTTAGAGATTTAACATACAAAAATGTGCATGAAAATGGTAGAGCTAGCTCAGGTGATGCTCGAGACCAGTCAATCGTTCAATCAGACAAACTCTATCAAACCTGGTTTACATTTCCAGGGCTTACTAGAAGATTAGAGCAGTTGGTGAACAAGCCGCATGTTTCTTTACCTCCACAGGCTCAACCAGTTATTAAAAGAGGAAGCTCACCACCAATGGGAGCTTATGTTCCTAATTCCATGGATGCTGGAATACCTCTTTCAATTCAAGAGCACTCTCAAGAGTTCTTGTGGGAAATACAAGAAGAGAAGTGGGCCAAGGAGAAGGGTAATCCCCCTCTTATTCCTGAAATTGATGACCATGATCAATTTCCCCAAGACATTCCATCTATTTACGGAGACCAAGTAGAGCAACAAGAAGATGAAAGATTAGATTGTGAATCTTATTCTTTACAAGAGTTGCCACGGTCCACAGGCCCATGGGAATCTGAATCTCTTCAGATCAGAGCTCCCACAATATTGGTAAGACATGAAGACTCAGTGGTTCCAAGGAACACTGATATCGTGAAGAACACTAAGTTTCAGTGCCATCTCACCGTAGAAGAGATGTTCAAAGTTAAACCAGAGTTATGGGAACATGTGGTGGATCAAGTTCCAAAACTTGATTCCAATATGCAAAAAGTAGGCTCTAAACAAAAATTCCCAGAGATACCTCTAGACAAAATAGGAGACATGAGTGAAGGTGAAGAAGGTAATACTTATCTTCCAATCACCTACCAAGGTTAGACAACCAAAGCGATCATAGATTCAGGTGCAGGTGTTGCAATTGCAACCACCTCCTTGTGGAAGCAATGGGGCAAACCCGCATTAAGACCAACTAGAATGAAGCTTCAAATGGCCAATGTCCATGTTGAAAGACCTCTAGGATTGCTAGAAGGGATCACTCTAACCACTTGTGGTGTAGATTTTGAGCACACCTTTGCTATATGTGACTTTGGCAAAAATAATTTCTATGAAATGATCATAGGAAGACCCTTCCTACGACAGCTACAGATAGTACAAGATTGGGGAACCAACTCTTTGTACTTGCAGCACTTAGGGGTCACAACCAAGGTCAATCTAAAGGATTATACATTTAGAGATGTACCACCCCTATAGTGGAATCCTATCCACAAGGCACCCGAAGATTCAATCTTTATGCATTCTGAAAGTTCACCTAATCCATCCTGGATGCATAAAGATACTCACTTGTGGTTGTGCAAGGTCGCAGAGGAAGAGGAAAAGCACCTAAAAGCAAGAGAGGAAGGCACTCGCCCTAGAGATAGACCAGTTAAAGACCTAGCCTATACACCGATGATATTTCCAGATGAGGAATTTGAGCCTCATGGTTGGCCAGAAATCTTAGCCACCATGGACATTGCTGTCAATGAAGAACAATGGACACCTCATTGTGATGACGAGGGTTATGATATTTCTGTGTTCATGTATCAACCCTTGCTAGAAGAATGTGATCCTAGTGATGTCATAGAAGTAGAGGAGAATGAAGATGATCTAGAGTCCATTGTGATGAATAATTACTTCATCTCAGAGGAGCACTCTCTAGAAGATGTAGGAGTATTAAACCAAAAAGAAGAAGAACCCCTCACAAGTATTAAAACTGTGAATTCAAAGAATGAAAGTGAAGGTAGTCAAAAGAAAAAGAAAAGAAAAGCAGTGAAACAAGAACATGAGAAATCATTATTGAAGTACAAGAAAATTTCAAGAAATATGAAGTTGAAGATTGGAAAATTTTGGTACGAATGCCTAAGAGAGAGGCCATCATAGGAGAAGCATATGATAATAAAGAAAAGACCAAAAAAATTGTTGTAACCATTGAAAGGAACGAAGAACGATGTGCGTACATAGGAGAAGACTTAAGCCTAGACGAAGAAGTAGAGCTTGTAGCTTTACTAAGGGAATATAGGGATGTGTTTGCATGGCACTATAGAGTCTTGAAGGGGGTAGATCCAAAAATTTGCTCTCATATGATCCCCATGATTGCTGATGCCAAGCCCACCAAACAGAAACCCTACACATATAATGACACTTATGCAGCTAAAATAAAAGAAGAAATTGATAGGTTGATTGAAGCTTGATTTATCTATGAGATTGAGCACACTGAATGGGTGTCCCCCATTGTAGTGGTGCCCAAAAAGAACGGGAAGTTGCAAGTGTGTATTAACCTTAAAAAAGTTAATGCTACTACGATCAGAGATAGTTATCTGCTTCCAATCACCAAACATTTATTGGAGCGTGTTGCAGGCAAGGAAGTTTATAGCTTCCTTAAAGGGTTTTTAGGTTACAACCAAGTAGCCATCGCCCCAGAAGATCAACATGAAACGGCTTTTGCCACAGAGTGGGGAATCTTTGCATTTCGTGTGATGCCATTTGGGCTCACAAATGCACCTGCAACATTCCAAAGGCTCATGTGTCATGTCTTCAAAGAGTTCTTGCGAAAGAGCTTAGAAGTATATGTGGATGACCTATGTGCTCATTCCCAAGAAAGAAGACTTCACATCCCTGAGCTCAGAAAATTCTTCAACAAGTGTGGAGAATATCGAGTATGTCTGAACCCTGAGAAGTGTGTGTTCATGGTATGACAAGGTAAAATCTTAGGTCACATTGTTTCAAAGAATGGAATATCAGTAGATGAGGACAAAGTTAGAGCCATAGCAGAGCTACCAAGGCCGAGGAATGTTAAAGAGGTACAAGCCTTTATGAGCCGTTGTGGATATTACCACAAGTTTATCCACATGTATGCAATCATAGGTAGACCTCTTTATGCCTTGTTGACAAATTTTGAGTGGAATGACGAGTGCGAAAATTCCTTCAATGAGCTAAAGAGATGTTTGTGCATGGCACGAATACTCAACACTCTTGATTGGAATAAGCCATTCCATGTCCACGTAGATGCCTCCAATCATGCAAAAGGATGTGTGCTAGCACAACCCACAGGTGAAGGGAATTTAGATTTGCCTATACCATATGCTAGTAGACAATTAAATGCGATTGAGCAAAACTATACCACAATGGAAAGAGAAGGCTTAGGCATGGAATACGCTGTAAAGAAGTTTAGACACTACTTATTGGCCAACAAATTCAAGTTTTTCACTGATCATCAAGCTTTATTATATTTGTTCAATAAACCTTACAGTACAAGACGATTAGTAAGATGGTTCCTCTTACTAATGGAATATGACTTTGAAGTGGTTGTTTGGAAAGGTAGGACCCACCTTAGGGCGGATCACCTTCCTCGCATCACTTCACGAGAGTCACTGCAAGGAGTGTCCGATAACATGACACTTATCTATTCAATTTAGAAGTTGTTCCTAAATGGCCAAATAAGTTGGTACCTATCCTAACCTTCGGACCTGCAGATAAGAATGTGAAAACGAACTGAGAGGAACTTGCCCAATCACAAAACTATCAAATATTGGTAGGCAATATGTACAAACAAGATACAGAGGGTGTACTTAGAGGATATGCTAAGGAGACTCAACATCGCTAAGAAGAGAAGAGAAGAAGAGTTGAGAGTTAGAGAAGAAGCATAGGCAGAGGCTCAAGAGCACATTAGATGAAATAAGTTAAGGCGACTAGGCCTAGATGTCAACCCGAAAGCCCCAAAATATCACATGGACATGTGCCAAAAATCGGGCATAGTTCCTTCTCGAATAATCGACCGAAATCCCTTTGTGACCTTACAGGTAGGACACGGAGAGAATGTGAGGACCGTGAGAGCATTAATTGACTCAGGTGCAATAGCTAGTGTAGTTAGACTTTCATATTGCCAGTACTTGCAATTGAACATCAATCCAATAGAAGCCTATCTCATAGGGTTGGGAGGTGTGGAAACCCCTTGTTTGGGCGAGGTGGAATTTCCCATCTACCTTCAAGATGTTCCAATGAAAGTAAAAATGCTAGTATGTCACGATGAGGACCTTACAGAACCACTTGTCTTGGGTCAAGATTGGATTTACGACCATGCAATCAATTTGAACCTAAGAAGTCAACTTCTTCAAGTTTGGGTCTAGGGACAATGCTTTACATTAGAATTAGAGAATGGCATGCACACAAATCGAGATGTCACTCCTTCTCGTCGTTCTCCTAGGACTAATCTTAGCAAAAAAACATGTTGTATGTGTCAAAAGCTCCATGTTCCAGGAGAACTCAATCATGGAAGAACAGGCTCAAAGACAAGCAGATGACTCCTCTTGTGCAAGGACTAATGCTGCCACCACAACTCAACCAACAAGGCAAGCAAAACAGACCATGCCAACCGCTATGTCAAATAAACAAAGGGATTTCAAGAAGAAGGTAGTTCCGAGCATGAAGCAGATCTGGGTACAAAAAGGAGAGCAACCACCAACCTTGCCAACACAATTCCCACTCAGGCAATCCCACCATGCAAAGATAAGAAACAAGCAACGAAAACCAGCTCAACTAGAAAATCTCCGACAAATTTGGGTACCAAAAAAATTAGCTGCAGCTCAATGAAGGCAATTAAACATGTGGGTTTCCAAGGAACTATCACATGTGCAAAATAATAGCTTCTTCCACATGAGTAAAATCTCAACAAAGAAGCTACTGAGAGGCCAGAGTTAGAACACATCACAGAGATCCTAGGAAGATCAACTCATCGCTCTAGCAAAAGTAGGAAGACAAGCAATACATGTTTGAGTTTGGAAGCCAAAAGCATCGGTAGGTCCCTTAGAACCAAAGAACCAACCACGTGGGCTACAACATTTAAGAAATCATTCAAAGATGAAGAAGCCCAAAGTGATCTCTATGCAACCGAACATGGTTCTCAAATGGATCCCTATAAGCATGAATGATCAGTTGTCATCTCGAGGTCCAAGGGACACCTCTAAGTATAACTTGCATCAATGCCCCCAAGTAACATCAGAAGCCTCGACAAGTGACAACCATGTGCTCCTTGCACAACCCTATCTTTTGCACCATTCAGGTCATGCATTTCCAAAGTATGCATTAATATAGGGCCACCTTACACGGCCCTGCATAGACACAATTGAGAGTCCCAGGCATGAGTGCACATTGACATATGTCAACTGTTTTGATTGATACTA
>CM035441.1:109406975-109459475 GCA_020310875.1 Ceratopteris richardii | reverse complement strand
TGGAACATACAAATCATCAGAAGTGCCAATCCACCGATGATGGGAGAGGTTTCTGAAGTAATCCGAGTTGATGACAACTTCTTCCAATCGGGACATAGATTGTATCTGTACTGCAACTCTCTCATCATGGGTTGGACCAAACTTTTCTAACTTTTGCATCCATTCAGGAGCTTTGATCTCAATTGTGTCCACTCCTTCCTCTGTGTGCTTACCCCCAGGTGCAAGCATGGGTACATATGGGTCTTCAAAAGTCTCCTCGTCTTCAATTGGAACTAAGTCCTCAAGCTCCGACTCCACGAGGGGAGAGGGTTGATGCTCATATTGAAGAACTCTATTTTGCAGTTCTTCCAGCTGTGCTCTGAGTTCTGTGACTTCTTCAGATGTGTCACTTGCGGCTGTGACTTCCTTTGGTGACTCTTCCTGAGCTTTCAATTGCTTGAGTAGGTCATCCCGCTCTTTTTCTAAGGCAGCGTGTGCTTGCAAGAGATCGGCGTGTGTTTCCAACACGATTTGCATATTTTTCTATGGGATGGCCTTGAAGTGCTTTGGGTCGATTTCTTGCGGTGATCCCTCCATTGCTTCTTCTAGGTTTTCTTCATTCTATTTCTGCAGTCCTTTATTTTCTTCTAGTGCTACAGACATGTGTTTGCGTAGTAAGGCGAGGTTACGTCGAAGCTTGGGATTGTCGGTTATCTGGGCATGTAACATTTCATCGAGTTGTTGTTTTTCCTCAGTATCTGGCTGGGATGGATTGGCTACTAACGGATAATGTTGTGCCTACAAGGTATTATATTGCTGTTGTAATAGCCTCTTGTCCTTCTCTAAGTTAATGAATCTCTCTTGTAATGTTTCGTGGGTTCGAAACAGATTCGTATGCTGAGCGTCTAGATGCTGGTAATGCTGTTGTAATTGGGACATACATTGGTACAAAGTATTAAATACATTATTGAAAAGAGTGGATGCTGGGAAGGTGTTGAATGCAAGAGGGTAGGGAAAAGGGAAAGGGAGTGTGTATGCTGTGCTTGAGAAGGGTGAAGTGGGTGGTGGGGGAATGGGAGATTGTGGGAATATGGGGGGAGGGAGAGGTGCAGAAGTGGGTGATATGTCCATGAAGTCATATGTGGATGCGGTTGTGGGAGGGATTGTGAACATGGGAATTGTCGGTGTGGTGATGGTTGTGAAGGTGTAAAGTGGTGTGTGCAGTTGTGAATATGAACCACCAGGAAGTGTGATAGGGGGAATGGGGTTTTCAGTGGCTACAGTTAGAATTATAGTGTTAGTGGTAGCATTTACAATAGTGGTGGTGTCAGGTTGTACAGATTGTGAGGGTTGGCTCACAGTCTGTGCTTCGGTAAGGGAAGTGGAATCTATGGCATTGACAGTGGTGGTGACAGTGGTGGTAGGAGGTGAAGGTGGTGGAGTTGGAGGGGAGGGTGGTAAAGGGGGTGACGGGGGTGCACTTGAGGTATGGGCTTCATCAATGTGATGAATGGTATGAGCTGTGCCCGTGGTGGTGGATGTGGTGCCCTGTGGTTCTGATACCAAGATATTTATCTGTTTCCCTGGTCTAGGGGGACGTCTACTGTGTCTTCGCTCAGATCTTCGCGAGTGTGCGAGAGTGGTGTGCACTGTCTTTGGTACCCCCAATGCATCAGCAATCATGTCAAGGGTTGCCCTATATTGGTCATCCACACCTTCGTCTTTTAGGATCTGGGTCATTAGGGCCTTTCCTGTTGCCAGGGATAGTTTATGTTGTTCCTGAACCCGGTTGATGGTATCATACAGTCATTTTAATTGCTTCGTATAGGCAGGGCTCCCTCAAGTTCCGGTATGACCTCTTGTTCATATTCATGCTCTCCTTCGTCTCCTCTTGCTCCTCTTCTGCAGTCTCCTCTTCATCTTCATCTACTTCGATGACGTCTGGTTGACTTGGATGGGGTTGGTCCGTGACAGTTTGTTGCCCACTTAATTGTTCTGCTTCAACTTCCAAACTCGTTGCATTAATTATTCTTGCTATCTCCTCATCAGTTAAATCCTCCAGTGTGAAGCCATGATGGAATTCTAAATCAGTGGGTATTGGTGGGAACACCAGATTCGGTCCCTCCACACTGGGCCTTGGTAACCGGATGGTGAAAGGTTGCACTCACCTTGGAAGTCGTGGAGTTGTGTCCGGTGTCAGGGTGGCACCTCGAGCCTATGCACAGGGTATCTGAACCGATCCCCTCATTTTCTTGGATGGAGGTCCTGCGGTTGATAGTCTTAGTTGAAATTCTTGCACCCTAGTCCAAACGAGTGCTCTTTGAATTGGCACATCATATGCCAAGCACCGATAAACGATTCTTGTAAGAGCACATCACCCATAAAGTACTGACTTCTGCTTCTTGTACCATCGTTGATGTGCAAGGTGTATTTGGTCAATGATCCACTGAGGCATGTTGATTGTTAGATTGAAGGTATCTGCTAAGTACAAACTGAACCAAATTTTCTTGGGTGGCATCGTGAATCTCTCTTGAGCAGGGAATACGAAATGTTGCATGCACATTCAGAGGTGAATGGAAATAGTTGGTGTCATTACCACCATGTCCTTCAGTTTAGTCAAGTTCCTGTTCTTCATGTTGTCTGGGATCATTGTCTCTTTCTCTGTGGGGATGTGCATACCTTTCATATCGAGAGCTTCCCTTACCAAATTGTTTGTCAATTTGAAGCGCTTCAGTTCATTACCTCTTGTAAGAGATGGTAGGAAAAAGGTGCTATACCCCTTTTTCTCTTTACTGGGAGTGAGGGTGCTAATCAAGTATCAACACCTTAGAAAGTCCGGCTTGGGTAATTGAGCTTTGAAGTAATCATATAGTCCAACCTTCTTCCATATTGGTTTCAACCCTTCATTGTTTTGAAGCCTCTCAAACTCTCTTGTAAAGAAGTGATACCGGCCCCAGCGTCTGTTGAACTCTATTTCTGCCTCCCACAAATAAGTGCCTTCTCCAAGAGATCCTACCACGTCACTGAACCAATGTGAGTTTTTGCGTATGGGTGATATGTGACCTTGGGGAGGATTCTGAATAGGTATGACATGTAATGCTCTCAATGCCTGTGGTCTTTCCTTCAACTCCTCCTCAATAGGGAGACTTTCAATGTCTACGATCTGAGGACCGGTGCCTGCCTGGGAGCTTGTTCCTGCAGCCTCGGCCATATTGAAGAAACTCGTCGCCGGTTCTGTGAGAATATAATAATGAATGTTAACATTGCAAATGGACACCAAGTGGTCATGTGTCCCCGTTACAACATTAACATGATGAACTGTGACGTAGTTAGTCGGTTAGTTAGTGCTCGCGTGGATGTGAGTGTGAAGTGTGGTTAGCGAATGCGGGAATACCTATGTGCTAATTGGGGGGTCGGATGCAGTGTGGATGTAGTTAGTAAACGGGAGTGGCTTAGCAATGGGTCAGATGGTTTATTACAAGGTTTGGGCTGCCAAACAGAGTGGATGGCTTCCTCTTTTGATTTTCTAGAGACTCTAGAGGGCTTGTCTGCTTGGAAATGAGACTTTTTAGGGACCCATTTACAAGTGACTCTGCTCGTGCTCATGGGCAAATATGTGTTCGTGTGTGTCGAATAGGAGTGGTTATCAGCAGTTCGAAAGCGTGAACCTTGTTGTACATGGTGTGGTCCGTGTGTGGCTACTTGAGCCCGCAAGCAAGCCTTAGGCACCCAAATTTGTTTTGATTGTGGGTCAGCCTTCATTGACTTCTTGGGTACCCAGATAGACCTTACTTTCGTAGAGGGTTTTTTGAAGGACTATTGATCACTAATATGAAGTTGAGCCAGTGGTTGTGGTTTAACTGCAACAGGGTGCTTGCCTTTCCGCACCCACACTTGTGTCAATGGCAGAGACACTTTGCTTTGTATTTTCTTTTGGCTTGGAGCATCGGTTATTTGCTTCCTCTACAATTGGTACTCCTTTGATTGCCGTCCTTCTACCGCCTTTGGAAAAGAAGGGAGTTCCGTCGTCTCCTTGAATTCTTTGTTGAGAAAAACATCCCTCTGCATCACATAATTTTGGACAACAATAGAATCATCATCTTCATGTGTACTCCTGGAAGGACCAGGAGTGTGTGCCTTTCCTAGTGCCTTGAGTGCGTCATTTTCTAACTCAAGTGTAATACGTTTCTGATTGGCCCAGACCTGAAGAATTCCACTTCTTATGTTTAGGTTGACTGCGTGATCATAGATCCAGTCTTGACCCAAGACAAGAGGCTCAATGAGATCCTCGTCTTGACACACTAGCACTTTAACTGTCATTAAAACATCCTGAATGTAGAGGGGAAGTTCCACCTCACCCATGCAAGGGGTTTCCACACCTCGCAACCCTATTAGATATGCTTCTATAGGATTGAGACTTAATTTCAACTTTTGACAGTAAGAAAGTTTAACAGCACTAGTAGCTGCACCTGAGTCAATCAAGGCCCTTACAGTCCTTGCACTCTTTCCTTTTCCTATCTCTAAGGTTACAAAATGACGTCGATCAATTATTCTATGAGAGCTAATACCTGAAACTTCACACATAGCCATATGATATCCTTGAGCTGCATAGGCATCTGTCCTAGGTTGCTCTCTTCTCGGATTCATTTTTCTTCTTACTTATGTTTCTTTGCCATATTGAGTCGATTGAGCATCTCCTCAGTGAGGGGTTCTTGGTATAATTTGACTCTGCATCCGCTAATGTAACTAGGGAGAACATCACCTTCCAGTGTAGCTAATTGAACTACTCCACTTCTGGAGATCCTATTTATGATCATAGATCCATAGCCTCTCTTTTCTAATTTTCGTGCATGTTGCTTCAAAGTGTAGACTAGGACTAGGTCTCCTGTTTTTAAGCCTTTATCTTTCACATGTGTGTCAAAATATGCTTTTTGTCTTTTCTTGGTTGCATAAATTCTTGCTGTCGCTCTTAATCTTGTTTCACCTAGTCGCTCAAGGTCAAAGATTCTAGAGGAGAGCTCATGGCCTGTCCAGTCATGCTCTTGTGCCACGTTCAATGTAGGTATCAAGAAGTCCAATGGTAGCACTGCATTTTGACCGAATACCATATGAAATGGTGTGTCTTGGAGTACCGTTTTATAGGCAACTCGGTATGCCCAAACAGCATGGTGTAGCTGTTTGTCCCAATCAGAGCGTTTATTATTCACTAATTTGGTCAGCGCATTGCATAGAATCTTATTTGTGCTCTCGGTTTGGCCATTAGCTTGTGGATGATAGGGGGCAGACTTCTTATGTATCACCAAGAACTCTTGGATAATATTTTCAATGACCTCATTCAAGAAGTGAGTCCCTCTATCACTCACTAGCTCTATAGGTAGCTCGTATCTAGTGAACAAATTCTCAAATAAGAACTTAGTAGTCGTCAGAGCATCATTCTTGGTCGTAGCTATTACCTCTACCCACTTGGTTAGGTAATCTGTGGACACAATAATGTATTCAACATGGGAAACCTTAGCTGGGAGATTTTGGACCTATGAAGTCTATTCCCCACTTAGAGAATGCATGTCCACCCATCATAGGTTTCAAAGGCATCTCATCTTTGCGTATAGGATACTGAGTTCGTTGACACACATCACACCTCTTCACATAGGTATGTGCATCCATGTGAAGGGTCGGCCACCAAAGACCTGCAAATAGTATAGCCTTGATCACCTGATCTGGTCCAAAATGTCCTCCTGCTACACCCTGGTGAGCAGTTTCCAAGATCTTCAGATATTCGCTCTCATGGACACATAGCCATAGATATCCATCCTTTCCTTGCTTGTACAGATTATCACCAATAAGTGAGTAGTCTAGGGCTTCTTTTTCTAAACTTCTTTGCCTCGTTAGGGTCATATCTTGAGGGAATGTTTTCGTCCTCAAGAAGGCTACTAATGGTTCACTCCAATCTGGTATTAGAGACACCCGGTACAAGTTAGCGTGCTCCATAGGTGGTCTAGTTCGACAGGCTAGGCATTCCTTACACAACTTATGGACATCAACGTCCATAGTCGGCCAATGCACTCCGAGCCTCTTTAGTGCCTGTAAAGTTCTCTGCCTTGAGTGGTGTTGCTCTAATGCACCTACGTGTGCTAATTGCAACCACGCTAATCCATAATGATTGACTCTAGATCGGAGTCACTTGCATCCTCGAATGCATCAGTGCTAGGTTCACATTCTTCCAGAACCGAATCTCCCATGATTGGCTCTATTGAGAAGACTGAAATGTCAGAGCCATCCCCATCACAGTGGGGTGTCCATTGTTCTTCATTGATGGCTACATCCATTGTTGCTAAAATTTCTGCCCAACCGTGAGGTTCAAATTCTTTGTCACGAAAGACTACCGATGCATAGGTTGGGTCGTGAACTGATCTATGGGGGCCAAAAGAAATAGGTCACCATCTCTACACTGACTGATAAGCTCAACAAAAGGTGGCAAGTCAATTGGAGTGATCACCAATGGAATTACAGGTTCAGATGCATCTGGGCCTTCCCCTTATCCAACAAGCACTCTACCTTTCTGTGGCTCATTATTCACGGAGGCTTATGGACAGGAAGCAAGGCCTTTATATTAAAATTGGGTACAGACAATTGTCATTTCTATGGCAGGATGGAGGACATTCTCCACTTGTTTATACATTGTGTTCATGCCAAAAGCTTTTGATCTATCTTGCATAAGTGTTGTCAAAGTTTCAATATGAAAAGTCTTGGACAAGAGGAGATTTATTAGGTGTATCTAATAGATTTGATGTTCCTTTATGGCAAATCTGGAGACCCATCATCCTCAAGAATATCTGGAAAAGTAGGATTCAAAGAGTCTATAACTCTAGGAAGAAAAACTTCATTTACTCTTGTACCACTAAGCTGAGAACTACTACTCTAAATTGTATCTCAAAAGTCAAGGAATGTCCCCCTGAGAGTTTCAATCTGAATGCCTTAATGAGTTGCAATAAACTAGGTTGCATTATTTGTTATTCGACAATTTGTTTATTCGTGAATAATTATGGAATTTTGCGATAAGCCCTTATTATTTGATTGAATTATTCAGTGCCATATCAGCTTATTCAGACATGCCCGAATAGTTTTTTCATGGGGATTCAACACTTTTCAATTGAAAGTGCTCTCGATCAAAACAGTTTTCGATCGAAAAGCTTTTCATCGAAAAAAATTGATTGAATAATATTTTATAAAAGAATAGAACTATAATCATTTTTTATAAAAGCTACTTTGTTCTTTACAAACTTAAAGTGTCGTAGAGAGAACAAGCTATAAATTTTTGCTATAAATATTAAGTAATTCAAACTATTACGATTGTTTGACTCAACATTGATTCTTACTTCACAATAGTATATGTATGTGAATTTAAAATCTATTGTTATTGTTTGACTCAACATTGATTCTTACTTCTTGTGTAATTGTATGTGCATACCATTAAGAATTTAAAATATATTGTGATACACTAAATTTATTCTTGAAAGATATAGATGGATTATATTTGAATCAACATTGATTGTTATTTCACAATAGTATATGTATGTGTGTGTATGAGTACATAGTATATACAAAGTTTCATCCGATAGTATGTGTATGAATATGAGTGTATAATTGTGAATGAAAAATCTATTATGATTTTTTGACTCAATATTGATTCTTACTTCACAATAGTATGTGTTAATGTATGTGCATATGATTAGGAATTTAGAATCTATTTTGACTGTTTGATACAAGATTGATTCTTACTTCACAATAGTGTGTGTAAGTGTATGTGCATATGAGTAGGAATTTAAAATCTATCGTGATACATTAAATTTATTAATTATTGAAAGATGTAGGTAGATTATGTTTGACTCAACATTGATTGTTACTTCATAATAGTATATGTATGTGTGTGTATGAGTATATATTATATACAAAGTTTCATTCGATAGTATGTGTATGAATATGAGTGTATAATTGTGAATGAAAAATCCATTGTGATTGCCTGACTCAATATTGATTCTTACTTCACAATAGTATGTGTAAATGTATGTGCATATGATTGGGAATTTAGAATCTATTTTGATTTTTTGATACAACATTGATTCTTACTTCACAAAATATGATTAGGAATTTGAAATCTATTATGATACATTAAATTTATTATTGAAAGATGTAGGTAGATTATGTTTGACTCAACATTGACTGTTATTCATAATAGTATATGTATGTGTGTGTATGTATACAGTATATACGAAGTTTCATCCGATAGTATGCATATGCATATGAGTATATAATTGTGAATGAAAAATCTATTGTGATTGTCTAACTCAATATTGATTCTTACTTCACAATAGTATGTGTAAGTGTATGTGCATATGATTAAGAACGTAAAATATATTATGATTGTTTGACTCAACATTGATTCCTATTTCACAATACTATGTGTAAGTATATGTATGTGTAAACCTATATGTGTATGATTGAGATTAAAATATATGGTGATTGTTTGACTCAACAATGATTTTTACTTCACAATAGTATGTGTAATTGTATATGGGTGTATGATTGAGAATTAAAGTCTATCATAATTGTTTGACTCAACATTGCTTCTATATCTTATTTGATATTGATTTTTTTTTTGTAGATATGGTCTTCATAAAGCAATTTACAAGCACTATGGGAAAGGGAAAAGAATGATCATATGTGATTGTTCATCAAGAGGGTAAGAGAATGTCCACAATACAATGCAAATGTTGTGGACTGTTGGAGCAAGAAAATCATCACTTAGTGATTACATGAAGCTTAGGAGTGAATAAATGAAGAAAAGGTTGAAGCATGAAGTATGAAGTGAAGTGGAGGTTTAGGAAGAGAGGATCTTTATACACATGTACAGTAATATTGTAAATACTTCACATATACTTTGGAATAGTGTCGAATCCACAATCATATGTATATATACACTTGTATATAGACATGATATGTATGAGAGATGAAGACTAGATGAGAATTAGATGATTAGATCATAAGTTGAATGTGTAACATCCATCAGATGAATTTCTTATCCGAATAGAAGAAGTTTTCAAGAAGTTGTGTCTCAATGTTTTTCTTCTTTTCTCCTTTTGTGCTTAATCAATTGAGAAATCCTTTTGTGTGTGTCTAAGTCTATAGTTGATGCATCTATGATCAAGTTTTGAGAGACTAATTATAATCAGACTGAGAGAATTGTCTGTAGGAACATTCATATTTGTAACAGGTGATAAGTGACTCCTGAAACAAGTGCAATCTCGATGGTCAAAGATTTGATCAGATCTCACTGTATACTATAAAGTTTCACAAAAATAAGCATTCAAAATTTAAGTTGGATAAGCAACCTATGTCTAAAAGCATTTGACCAAATGGGGTCTTGCTTGTGAGAACTATGTGTTTAAAGTTGCATATGTGAAAGTCACTTGTAGAGAAAGCCTGTTTTAAACATAGGTTTATTTATTGAAGTAAATCTGAAGTTTTGTAAGTTATTTTGAAGAACTTTCACTTGGATTAGCTGTGTAAACGTTAGGAGAATGTTTTATCAAAGTTTCATAGAAATCTTTAATCATTTCATCAGGCAATGAGTGACTTTTGTGAGGCAGGCTTTTCCAAGTGAAGCCATAGCTCACAAAAGTATTAAGTGTTTATAATTTAGCAAAGATTTCCAAAAATTTGTAAGGGTCTTGAGCTATGCTTGACATGGAGGTGTTCTAAACTCAAGTATAGCTTATCTTTTGGAGATTAAACTTCTCCATCAATGATATCAGAGTAGGTTCTATCAAAGTTGAAGGAAAGGAGGACCCCAACTATTGGAGATATACAAAATTCAACATATGGAGATTCAAAAGGACAAAGTGTGAAGGAAAAGCTAAAGGGAGACACACGAGAGCAATCAAAAGGATTAGAAGGAGTAAATTTCAAAGCAACGGTATATTCATTACTCATAAGGTTGAAGATTTAATAGTACAGGTGAAGAAAGAATGGGAGATAGTCTCCAAATTGATAAATTGGATAGAGAGAACTATCCAGCTTGGTCTATGAGGATGGAAGCTCATCTTATGAGCAAAGATCTGATAGGATACATCACATGAGAAGAAGAGAAGCTAGAATTTAAAGATCCTTGTGTTCCAACTAGGGAGGAGCTTGCAGACTTGAAGGTTTGGATGAAGAAGGATGCTCAAACAAGGAGCATTATCTATATGCCAATGAATGATTACTTGCTTCCTCACATCAGAGGACTTGAAAGTGCAAGTGATATATGGAATGATTTGGAGGACCATTTTCAAAATACAACCAAATCAAGAAAGGCATCACTATGGGCTGAATTTACCACATTCAAGAAGAAAGCCTCACAATCAGTATCTGATTATGTGACAAAGATGAAAGACATTGCTGATTCTTTAGGTGCAGTTGATGAAGACATTAAAGAAGATAAATTGCTAAGACAAATTCTCACAAGTATGAGAAGAGATGAGAAGTGGAAACCTTTCATACTATCAATTGAACTTTCATTAGATCATTTCACTCCTGATTTGAATCAATTTCTAGGACATATGCTAGCTTTTGAGCATGATATCGAAGGGGATACTGATAAGAGTGCATATCAAGCAATGTACTCCAAGGATAAGAAGAAGTCTAGCAAAGGAAACCAACAATTAGCTGAAGATGAAGGTACTCAAAGTCAAACAAATTTCCTAAGAGGAAGAGGAAGTGATAGACGTAGAGGAAGAGGCACAAACAACAAGGATAATATCAAAGCTTGTTGGATATGTGGTAAGACTAATCATCTAGCTCATGAATGTTGGCATAATAATCAAAGTGTTAGCGGCTTTAATCAGAATTATAATCAAAGAGGTAGAGGTGGAAGCAATCAGAGAGGAAGCTTCAGAGGTAGAGGTAGTAGAGGCTTCTTTGGAAGGAATGGTGGAAGAAACTTTCAAGGTCAATCTTACAACAATATCTACTACAACATATCAGAAGGAAGATTCAACCCTAATGATGAATGCAACATGTGAAGTCCCAACTGAAGACCAAAGAGTGTTTTATATTGATTTAGGATGTAGCAATCATCTGAGTGGCAACATTGCTTTAATGATTGATTTGGAGACTAAAGTCATTAATCATACAGTTCAAACAGGTGATAATACAAAGCACAAGGTGAAGTCCATTGGATCAGTGAAGGCCAAGGATGGAAGTACTCTTTTGAGTAAGGTTGTCTATGTTTCTACAATTCCAAAGAATTTGATCAGTGTAGGACAAATTATAGAAAAATGATATGAGGTGAGGTTCACTAATGACGGAGTTTATGTTGAAGAACCTAATGAAGGGTATAAGCAAATTGTTACAGGAAAGAAAGAAGGAAGGCTTTTCACATTGAAGGTACAAGGTAATGTTGGACATGCCTTATTCACATATGGAGTAAGTTGAATCTTTGGCACAAAAGGCTTGGACACTTCAATGAAAGAGGTATTAAAGAAATGATTAACAATGGTTCATTACTTGGATTACCTAATGTTGCAGATCAACACATGACATATATATGTGAAGCATGTCAATTAGGTATGGCTCATAAGCAATCATATAACAAACAAGGTTTCATGTAGTCAAGAAGACTTGAATTGGTGCATACAGATGTGTGGGGTCCTTCAAAGGACTTTAGCATAAATGGTTCAAGATATTATTGTTGGAGTTAGACGTCTGCGGAAGCACGCGAACAACTCAAGGAAGAAGAAGAAGCTTGGAGCACAACACACAAGACTGAATGTATTACTAGAGAATGTACAAAGATAAGTAGCCCATTAGGGCAATAGGCGTATATACAAGCTGGGGGAAAAAAACCTCCTAAAGAGGGAAAAAAGTGCCCCGGCGGTCCTAGAGTGTTCACACACATCACTACCTAAATATATCAACAAATCCCCCCTGGAAGTGATGCGGTGAACAAGGAGCTGGCACTCATGTATAAGGAAGTGCTGAGCTATGTGGAAATCACTCCACAAAAGGAAGTAAGCCCAAAGCTTTGCGGAAAGCTTCAAACTTCTCCCTAGGCAGAGCCTTCGTGAAAAGGTCTGCAATGTTCTCCTGCGTGGGCACATATGCCAAGCTGATCTCCCCAGCTGTTGAAGCTCAAAGTCAAGGACAAAGCATGGAAGCACATCAAAAGGTGGACACACAAGGAAAGGGAGCAAGTAGGGAGCTCCAAGAAGTGTATGTCAAATTTTCAAAAGAATCCCCTACAAAAATAGTGATTTCCATCACTAAAAACCATTGTAAATACCATTATCTATTTTTAGTAACTCCATTTTGTTCAAGCCGAGGAGTCCTCGAGCTTGAGGAGTATTAGAAGTACCATCGTACCAATTCTCATAATTTTTAGACTTCGTTTGAGCCCTCAAATAAGCCCTGGAACCTAATTTTTAACTAGGCCGGACACTAGGTCTGGACAGGGCCAAAACTAGTCAAAAAACTATAAAAAGAGCTAGAGAGCTCATTTTTGGGGTTAGCTTGTTAGAGAATAGAACTTTTGTAAGAGAACTCTTTTGCAATCTAAGCTTTCCATTGTTCCTCTCTTTGATCTTACCTTGTGCGCGTGTGTGTGTATGTGTGTGCATGTTTGTGTGCTTTCACTCACGCATTTGTGCCTTCACTTGCTCGTGGTCTTCATACCGGTCCTCACGTCTCCGCGGATTGACAAGTAAAGGAGGTGGTGCTTACGCTTGAGCTACACCAAATTTTGGCGCCGTTGCCGGGGAGAGAGCTTCGAGGACGAGCGTTGTGATGGTAAGATCGTAGATTTGCGACGTTGGAAGGTAAAAAAATCTGTCAATTCAGTTCATTTTCTGTTTTTTCCTCTTCATCTTCATCATCATCATCATCTCCACCTTCTTCCATCTTCTTCTTCATAGAAATTTCTTGTTTTTTAGTGCATTTTCACCATTTTCATACCATTTCTCATGCATTATTGTGTGGGAAGGAGTTAGGAGGTGCAAGGGAGAGTAAGCGCTGTGTTTTTTTTTATGATTTTCTGCTCATACGGAGCTCGCCATAGCCGGCGCTCAGAAATTTGAATTTCCCGCCAAAAAACGCGATTCTGTGAAAATTCAAAATTTTTTGAAAAATCACGATTTTCAGTTTTCCCGCCTAAAAGTTGGTTGAAAAGAATCGCGATTCTGTGTTTTTTCTCAAAAAAACACGATTCTCTGCTCAAAATCGCGATTCTCAAAAAACACGATTCTCTGCTCAAAATCGCGATTCTCACCAATCACGATTTTCAGCAAAAACACGATTTTGTGAAAAACACAACTTTCTGCTCAAAATCGCGATTCTCACAAATCACGATTTTCAGCCAAAAATACGATTTTGAGAAAAACACGATTCTGTGGAAAAACACGATTCTCTGAGTCAAAATCGCGATTTTCAAAAACACGATTCTGTGCTCAAAATCGCGATTTTCATGTCAAAAAACACGATTCTCTGAAACACGATTCTGTGCTCAAAATCGCGATTTTCATGTCAAAAACACGATTCTGAGAAAACACGATTTTCAGCAAAAACACGATTTTGTGAAAAACACGACTTTCTGCTCAAAATCGCGATTCTCACAAATCACGATTTTCAGCGAAAAATACGATTTGGAGAAAAACACGATTCTCTATGACAAAATCGCGATTTTCTTGTCAAAAACACGATTTTGAGAAAACACGATTCTGTGATTGTGCTCAAAATCGCGATTCTCAAAAAACACGATTCTGTGCTCAACATCGCGATTTTCATGCCAAAAACACGATTTTGTGAAAAAGACGATTTTCAGTCAAAAACACGATTTTGTGAATCACGATTCTCTGAGTCAAAATCGCGATTCTCTGAAACACGATTTTGTGATCAAAATCGCGATTTTCAGAAACACAATTTTGTGATCAAAATCGCGATTTTCAGAAACACGATTTTGTGATCAACATCGCGATTTTCAAATCACGATTTTCTGCTCAAAATCGCGATTTTCAAAAACACGATTTTGTGCTCAATATCGCAATTTTTTGACTTCACAGCATCGCGATTTTCAGAAAGTTCACAAAATCGCGATTTTCTCCAAAGGTCCTGTTTGCCTGTTTTGACCCCCAGGAGCCTGAATTGGCATAACTTTTTCATCCAAAGTCCATTTTTTGAGCTCTATAGCTCGTTGGAAAGCTCGTTTCAAAGCCTACACGACCTCAACTGTTTTTTTTTTCAAGAATAACGCGTTGATTTTGAGATAAGATAATTTGAAGTTGACCCTCAAGTGGGACTAGGGAACCAAGGGGACTCCAAAGAATTTTGAACCATACCAAGGGGAAGATTTGGACTCTTGACTAAAGCTTATGAACCTGAGATCTGGTAGACACTTAGGCAAGGATAAACAAAGCATTAGATCTTCTGAGGCTAGTGTCAACCATACATCCAAGTCTTGGGCACAACAACTAAGTGGTCATCTTTTACTAAGTTCAGACACAAGTGATTCAGAAATGTCTTTTAGCATGGGAAAACCTGCAGGTGGCTCAGGAACTGCCCATCTACAAACACCAGAAGGTCCCTATAAGACACAGTTGGAATATATTCGGACAAACCAATTAGGTGCTCGCATCTATGAGGATGGTCTGAGGCGATCAGTGGTCCAACTCAAAAATCCAGATCAATCCTTTGGACTTGAACACCCGGTGGTCAAGTTCGAAGAGGGTTCATACATTGATAAGGAAGGAACCATGTATGTGGTCACCAACCTACCAGATAGGACTGATGAGTTTGGAAATGTCATTCCTGAGAATGAAATAGGAGACCTAGAACAAGGAAATGTAGGACAAGGACCCCAGACTCCTAAAGGAAAGTCAGTTTTGACCCGAGTGATCACGCCGGACTGGATCCCTCAAGACAACAAAAGCATAGAACTATTTTTGAATAGAGAAACAGAGGAAGCCTTTTGGAGATTTAAGCCAGATCAACCTAGCCAATTGGGCATAGTTATCATCTATGAATTCAAAGATCCTGAGATACCAGGCAAAGTTGTCTACCTGGATAACACATCAGAGAAGATATTTTTGGTAACAGAACATGATAGACATGCATACACTTGGAAGAATGAATTGATTTTCCCCCCACCAAGATCCCATGTTTCCCATGGCCTCCAAGGTGTAGGATCTTCCCACGCTCATGAAACCCAGAGAGAGAGAACTAGAGAGAGAACTGAGGTAAGTTTTGCACACACCGTGGGCAGGAATAGATCAGGATTTGAAAATGAAAGACCTGAAAGAGAGAGACATCAAACACATAGGCAACAAAGAGATGAACATGATTTTCCATTGCCTAGACCCCGAGAGCACCCAAGAACCCTTAGACCCACTCAAGTGATCAAGGCAATGAAGAATTATTTTGACGGGTCAGGAGATCCTTATGATCATGTGGCCGAGTTCAAACAAGTGTTAAGAGCTGAACAGGTTGAGGATTTATTCACCCAATATGAGGCATTTGGTTTGACTCTTAAGGGCACTGCCTTGGCTTGGTTTCAACCATTGAGTAGTCGCAACTATCGCGATATAGGTCAACTGCTAGACGAATTCATTGTAGAGTTTTCCAAGAGTGGTATCAGGCATAACACATCATCCTTGATCCACAGTTTCAAGCAGACACCCCAAGAAACAGTGCGACTAGCAGGTAGAAGGTTCAGACAGTACCTAGAAAGATGCCCTGCTCCCGAGTTACCCACACCAGCCAAACAAGTGGCTTTGTTCTTAGATGGCTTACTGAGCACAAAGTTAAGATCATATGTATATTTGAAAGAGCCTAGATCCATAGAAGAGTGCGTGCGGACATGCATTGACATAGAAGATAACTTGGGTGAGGAGTTAGGATTGTCCAAACTCTACAAAGATTCAGATAGTTCTACTAGTCATACTTCAAAGATCTCCACAGAAATAGAAGAGATAGCTGAGCAAGTTGCCAAGAAGCTGGGAGTCCAAAATAAACAAACACAGAGAGTCACTCCAGTGAATCGGTGTTATACTTGTGGGGGCGACCACATGGCTAATGTATGCCCAATGCAAAACCAAAACATTAGAGAAAGGAATGCTCCATATTGCACTATTGAGAGAAAATACACAAACCACACGGCTCAAGATTGTCCCTACAATAGGCAGGCTGTTAGACAGAATTATCAGCAACCTTACCCACAAGGTAGGTATCAGAACCAATACCAACAGCCATATTATAGACCACAACAGCAATATCAGATACCATATAGGCCACAACCTGTCTTGGGAAACCAACCACCAGCTCCAGCCAACGTGATTCCAGTCAAATATGCGGGGGGAGAAGAAAATCCAAATAGAGCATTGGTGCCACTAATCCCATTGATACCAGATAATGACTCTCATGCTCATTGTTCAGACTACTCCCATGAAGGTAGTCCACATGCTTATTACACAGAGTCACCTGAACATAGTGAGATTTACTCGTATCAATATGAGGTACCACCTATGGAGCAAAATTGGGAGCCAGAATACTCCAATGTCATGTACACAAATCCTAACCCTAGGCCCCAGTTGAGACAAATGAGACCACAAGCCCCTAGAGGATCTTGTTTCAGATGTCAAGGTGACCATTTCATTCGTGACTGTCCCCACCCACCATCTCCGAGTCAAGGACAGACTATCACAATACAGGCTTTTTGTCCTGAGTGTGGCAAAGACCATCTCCCCAGAGATTGTCCAAGAAACCCCTCTAGTGCACCCAAGATTACACCCATTAATGTGGTAGGCTTAGTGGCAGATTCAAGTTCAAGTAGTAGCAATGTGGCTCCTATACAAGTTGTCACTAGAGCACAAGCCTTAAAACAGGATAAACCAGCAGAACAATCAGAGTCGAGTGAATCAGGAGAGCCTAGTAAAAGGAAAACAAGAACATGGAAGGATACAAGAGAGAAGGCCAATCGCAAGTGGAATAAAAAGTTATCGGAACTAGAAGAAAGCTTAAAAGAAGCGAAAACAAAAATAGAAGACATTGCATCTCAAAGCCCCTCGCATGCCGAAACTCCATCCACTCCACCTCATCCCACCCCACCACCCATTGTAAATAGACCACAACCAGGGTCTGTTCTTGCAGATCCAACCCCAGAAGGTTTGGACATGATGTTCAAGGCCTACCAGGCTCGACTTCAAGAAGGGCCTACAGCTGCAAACCTAGACAAGAGTTACCCTAGAGCAGATTTAGAGATTGAACGGATGAAAATGTGCATGAAAATGGTAGAACAAGCTCAAGCTATACTTGAGACTAGTCAAAAGGTCAATCAGACGAACTCTGTCAAAGCGGATTTGCATTTCCAGGGCTTACTAGAACGTTTAGAGCAGTTGGTAAACAAACCACAAGTTTCTTTACCTCCACAGGCTCAACCAGTTATTGAAAGAGGAAGCTCACCACCAAGGGGAGCTTATGTTCCTAATTCCACGGATGCTGGAATACCTCCTTCAATTCAACAGTACTCTCAAGAGTTCTTGCGGGAAATACAAGAAGAGAAATGGGCCAAGGAGAAGGATAATTCCCCTCCTATTCCTGAGATTGATGATCTTCATGATCAATTTCCCCAAGACATTCCATCTATTTATGAGGATGAAGCAGAACAACAAGAAGACGAAAGATTAGATTTTGAATCTAATACCTTAGAAGAACTGCCTCAATTTCCAGGCCCATGGGAATCTGAATCTCTCCAGATTAGAGCTCCCACAATACTGGTAAGACATGAAGACTCAGTGGTCCCAAGGAACACTGATGTCGTGAAGAACACTAAGGTTCAATGTCATCTCACTGTAGAAGAGCTGCTCAAAGCAAAACCGGAGTTATGGAATCATGTGAAGGATCAGGTTCCAGAACTTGATTCCAACATGCCAAAAGCAGGCTCCAAGCAAAGGGTACCAGAGATACCTCTAGACAAAATAGGAGACATGTGTGAGGGTGAAGAAGGTAATACTTATCTTCCAATCACCTACCAAGGTTACACAACCAAAGCAATCATAGATTCAGGTGCTGGTGTTGCTATTGCGACCACCTCCTTGTGGAAGCAATGGGGCAAGCCCACATTAAGACCAACTAGAATGAAGCTTCAAATGGCTGATGGTCATTTTGAAAGACCTCTAGGATTGCTAGAAGGGATCACTCTAACCACTTGTGGTGTAGAGTTTGAGCACACATTTGCTATATGTGACTTTGAGCAAAATAATGTCTATGAGATGATCCTAGGAAGACCCTTCCTACGACAATTGCAAATAGTACAGGATTGGGGAACTAACTCCTTGTACTTACAGCACTTAGGGGTCACCACCAAGGTCAATTTGAAGGATTACACCTTCAGAGATGTACCACCCCTACAGTGGAATTCTATCCACAAAGCGAAAGAAGATTCCATCTCTGTGCATTCTGAAAGTTCACCTGATCCATCATGGCTGCATGAAGATACTCATTTGTGGATGTGCAAGGTCGCAAAGGAAGAGGAAAAACGTTTAAAGGCAAGAGAAGAAGGAACTTCGCTAGGAGATAGACCAGTTATAGACCCAGCCTACACACCGATGATCTTTCCAGATGAGGAGTTTGAGCCTCATGGCTGGCCAGAAATCTTAGCCACCATGGACATTGCTGTCAATGAGGAACA
The DNA here is from genome assembly GCA_020310875.1 of Ceratopteris richardii. Taxonomy (NCBI): domain Eukaryota; kingdom Viridiplantae; phylum Streptophyta; class Polypodiopsida; order Polypodiales; family Pteridaceae; genus Ceratopteris; species Ceratopteris richardii. The sequence continues at coordinate 109,440,784 of CM035441.1, read as the reverse complement.
GTGGACACCTCATTGTGATGAGGAGGGTTATGATATCTCAGTGTTCATGTGTCAACCCTTGCTAGAAGAATGTGACCCTAGTGATGTCATAGAAGAAGAAGAGAATGACGATGATCTGGAGTCTATTGTGATGGATAGTTGCTTTAACTCAGAGCAGCACTATCTAGAAGATATAGGAGTGTTCACCCAGAAAGAAGAAGAACCTCTCACAAGTATTAAAACAGTAAACTCAAAGGATGGAAGTGAGAGTAGTCAAAAGAAAAATAAAAGAAAAGCAGTGAAACAAGAAGAGGAGGAATCATTGTTTGAAGTACCAGAAAACTTCAAGAAATATGAAGTTGACGACCGCAAAATTTTGGTACGAATGCCTAAGAGAGAGGCCATCATAGGAGAATCATATGATAATAAAGAAAAGACCAAGAAGATTGTAGTGACCATGGAAGAGAACGAAGAGAGATGCACATATATAGGAGATGACCTAAATGTAAGAGAAGAAATGGAGCTCATAGCTCTATTAAGGGAATATAGGGATGTGTTTGCATGGCACTATAGAGACTTGAAAGGGGTAGATCCAAGAATTTGCTCTCATACTATCCCCATGACTGCTGATGCTAAGCCCACCAAACAGAAGCCCTACACCTATAATGATACCTATGCAGCCAAAATAAAAGAAGAAATTGATAGGTTGATTGAAGCTGGATTCATCTATGAGATTGAGCATACCGAATGGGTGTCCCCCATTGTTGTGGTACCCAAGAAGAACGGGAAGTTGCGAGTGTGTATTAACCTTAAAAAAGTTAATGCCGCTACGATTAGAGATAGTTATCCACTTCCAATCACAGAACACCTATTGGAGCGTGTTGCAGGCAAGGAAGTTTATAGCTTCCTTGATGGATTTTCAGGTTACAATCAAGTAGCCATTGCCCCAGAAGATCAACACAAAACAGCTTTTGCTACAGAGTGGGGAATCTTTGCATTTCGTGTGATGCCATTTGGGCTCACCAATGCACCTGCGACATTCCAAAGGCTCATGTGTCATGTCTTCAAAGAGTTCTTGCGAAAGAGCTTAGAAGTGTATGTGGATGATTTATGTGCTCATTCCCAAGAAAGAAGGTTTCACATCCCTGAGCTCAGACAAATCTTCAACAAGTGCAGAGAATATCGAGTGTGTCTGAACCCAGAAAAGTGTGTGTTTATGGTGCGTCAAGGTAAAATCTTAGGTCATATTGTTTCTAAGAATGGAATCTCAACAGATGAAGATAAGGTACGAGCCATAGCGGAGCTACCAAGGCCAAGGAATATTAAAGAGGTACAAGCCTTTATGGGCCATTGTGGATACTACCGTAGGTTTATCCACATGTACGCGATCATAGCTAGACCCCTTTATGCCTTGTTGTCTAATTTTGAGTGGAACGACGAATGCGAGAATTCTTTCAACGAACTGAAGAAACGTTTGTGCACGGCACCAATACTCACCACTCCTGATTGGAATAAACCCTTCCATGTCCATGTGGATGCATCCAATCATGCCATAGGATGTGTGCTAGCACAACCCACAAGTGAAGGAAACTTAGATTTGCCCATAGCATATGCTAGTAGACAGCTCACTGCAGCTGAACGGAACTATACCACAACTGAGCGAGAGGGCTTAGGCATGGTATATGCTGTGAAGAAGTTTAGACACTATTTATTGGCCAACAAGTTCAAGTTTTTTACTGATCATCAAGCTTTGTTATATTTGGTCAATAAACCTTGCAATACTGGACGCTTAGTAAGATGGTTCCTCTTACTAATGGAATATGATTTTGAAGTTGTTGTTAGGAAAGGTAGAACCCACCTTCGGGCAGATCACCTTTCTCGCATCACTTCAGGAGAGTCACCGCAAGGAGTGTCTGACGAATTACCCGATGCTTATCTGTTCAATTTAGAAGTTGTTCCTAAATGGGCAAATAAGTTGGTACCAGTCCTAACCTTTGGCCCTGCAAATAAGAATGTGAAAACATCACAAGAAGAAATTGTAAAATCCCAAAAATATCACATATTAGCAGGAAGCATGTACAAACAAGATACTGAGGGTGTATTAGCTTGTTGTGTGGAGGATGATGAACATAGTAGTTGGTTGCAACAGGCCCATGAAGGAATGCTAGGAAATCACTATTCTAAACAACGAACATTGCAGAATCTAAAGCGTCTAGGAGTGTATTGGCCTAGCATGGACAAAGAAATACATGAGTGGATTAAGAATTGTCCAAGGTGCAGAGAGAGACCCCCAGTGGAGCATGCAACCCTTTATCAAGTGTCATTAATTCCAGATTGGAGTGCTCCATTGGTAGAGTTTATGAGATCGGGAAGATTACCCAAAGAGGCTAGTCTAGCAAGAAGACGAAGCATGGAGCAAGAGGCTCAAGGCTATGCCTTAGTAGGGGACAACCTATATCGAAGAGGCAAAGATGGTTACTTAAGACTATGCGTTCATGAATCAGACTATTTAAAGGTCTTAGAGACCGCACACAGCGGTGTTGCAGGTGGACATTTTGGTCCTGACCGAGTGATCAAGACCATTCTATTCTCAGGACTTTGGTGGCCCACTCTTCATATGGACGCACATACCTATGTGAAGAAATGTGACACATGCCAACGTGCACAATATCCAGTGAAAAAAGACGAGATGCCCTTGAGGCCAATGATGGGAGGACGTGCATTTTCGAAGTGGGGCATAGACTTCATAGGTCCTATTAACCCCGCAGCTAGAAACTCCCATGCAGAGTACATCATTGTAGCCACAGATTACCTTACAAAGTGGGTAGAAGTCAAAGCCACAACAAAGAATGATGCTCAGACTACGGCTAAGTTCTTATTCGAGAATGTGTTCACGAGATATGGACTACCAATAGAGTTGGTGAGCGATAGAGGCACACACTTCTTGAATGAAGTCATTGAAAATCTTCTCCAAGAATTCTTGGTGATACATAAGAAATCTGCCCCCTATCACCCACAAGCCAACGGACAAGCCGAGAGTACCAATAAGATCCTCTGTAACGTATTGACAAAACTGGTAAATAATAAACGCTCTGATTGGGACAAACAACTTCATCATGCTGTTTGGGCTTATCGAGTTGCCTACAAAATGGTACTCAACGCCACCCCATTTCAGATGGTCTTCGGACAGAACGCTGTGCTACCATTAGATTTCTTAATCCCTGCCTTAAAAGTAGCAAAAGAGTATGAGTGGAATGGGCATGAATTGTCCTCTAGGATCTTTGATCTCGAACGCCTGGGTGAGACGAGGCTACGAGCGGCAGCAGGCATCTACGCTGCAAAGAAGAGGCAAAAGGCTTACTTTGATGCACACATCAAGGATAAGGGATTGAAAGAGGGAGATCTAGTGTTGGTATACACACTAAAACAACATGCCCGTAAGTTGGAAAAAAGAGGATACGGACCCATGATCATTAATAGAATTTCCACTAGTGGTGCAGTTCAGTTGGCCACTCTAGAAGGAGATATCCTGCCAAACTACATTAGTGGCTGTAGAGTCAAGCTATATCAAGAACCTCTTACTGAGGATATGCTAATGAGACTCAACACTGCTAAGAAGCGAAAAGATGAAGAGTTAAGAGTGAGAGAAGAAGCACAGGTAGAGGCCAGAGAGCGTATTAGGCGAAATAAGTTAAGGCGATTAGGCTTAGAAGTCAACTCGAAAGCCCCAAAATATCACATGGATATGTGTCAAAAGTCAGGCATAGCGACTTCTCAGGTCATTGACCGAAGACCCTTTGTGACCATAGAGATAGGACAAGGGAAGGGTGCAAGGACGGTGAAAGCATTGATTGACTCAGGTGCAGCAAGTAGTGCAGTTAGACTTTCCTACTGCCAAGACTTGGGGTTGAACATCAATCCCATAGAAGCTTATCTCATAGGATTGGGAGGTGTGGAAACCCCTTGTTTGGGTGAGGTGGAACTTCCCATCTACCTTCAAGATGTTCCAATGAAAGTCAAAGCGCTAGTATGTCAAGATGAGAACCTTACAGAACCACTTGTCTTAGGTCAAGATTGGATCTATGACCATGCAGTTAACTTAAACCTAAGAAGTCAAATTCTTCAAGTTTGGGTACATGAACAATGCATTACATTAGAATTAGAGAACTGCATGCTCCTAAACCATGGCACCACACACTCTCTTAGTTCTTCCAAGACTAATCATATGAACGAAGATGTTGTATGTGTCAAAAGCTCTATGATACAGAAGGGGTCAATCATGGAAGACCATGTTCGAAGGCGGGTGGATCTTTCTTCTTCTCCAACGAATCAAGCAGCCACAGTAGTGAGTCCACCACACAAGCAAACACAACCGTTCACGACAACTGCTACTTCAAATAGAAAGACACCACTCGATAAAAAATCAGTTCCGAGCATGAAGCAGATATGGGTACGCAAAGGAGAGCAACCACCAACCTTGCCCCCACCAATTCCATCCATGCAAACCAACCAGGCCAGAAGACGAAGGAAGCAGCTCAGACAAGCTCAATCACAAGGTGTCCAACAAGTTTGGGTGCCTAAGAAGTTAGCTGCAGCTCAACAAGGGCAATTACAGATGTGGGTACCTAAGAAGCTCCTACATCCACAACAACCTTTGTTCTCCCACATGCAAAAGGTTTCAACAAAGAAGCCAAAAAGAGAAAAGGGTAAGAACCACGTACAGAGACCAAAGGAAGATCAAATCAGCTCTTCAACATTAGTAGGAAGACATGGAAAAAGGATATGGGTTTGGAAGCCAAAAGTGCAAGTAGCCTCCACCGAACCAAAGCGTCAACCACACTGGATACCACAGTTCAGAAAGCATCCGAAGAGAAAGACGCCTGAAGTGACCTCTACAGTGCCAAATGATGTTCTAAAATGGACTCCAATAAGGAGGATTTCATCAGTTCGAGACTCAATGGATACCTCCACCAAGGTCGGCATCAACCTCCACAAATAACACCGAAAGCCTCGAACGAGCAACAACCATGTGCTCCTTGCACAACCCTGTCTTTTGCACCATTGAGGTCATGCATTTCCAAAGTATGCATTAATATAGGGCCACATTACACGGCCGTGCATAGACACACTTGAGAATCCCACGCACAAGAGCACAGTGACATATGTCAAATATTTCTATTGATACTAACTTTTGTGTTCTTGTTTTGTGATATCCTGTTCCTCAAAAAAAAAAAAAAAAAAAAAAAAAGGGGGGGAGAAAGAAAAGCGGGAGAGAGCTTGTTCCCAGGTTTGGCTTATGAAACGTGAATGAGTCATGCTTAGTTGAAGGTGGAACTGTTGATTACTAGGCATTTAGCAATTTGGATTGAAGTGTGTCTCGGCCAGCAGTGAGATTATTGCTGCCTTATCTGGTAGATGACAAGCATTTGGCATGAACATGGCATCTACAACTATGATTTTCTCTTACCATGGTAGGAATGAAGAGCTTGAAGGTGCACAACTTGAGTGATGCTTAACTACTTCATGTACCAGAGCATCCAAGGAGATATCTGCAAAGGGTAGTTCTAGAGGAGAAACTCCTGCATATGGTGAGCTAAAGAGAATATGTGAAACTCAGCTTGGTGTAGTTACCCGATGTCGCTTGCCAAGGAATATAAAGCAATTCAATTCTCAGTATTTCCTGAACCAGTATGGAACAGTAGCACTGGTGAATGGTCTATGTCAATTAGCATGGTAACCTCTTAGAAACAGGCACGTGTCCAATATTCCTCTGAGTGTCAATATAGGGAAGTGAACGTGCATGAGCCCAAGCTCAGAAATGCACATTGTTACTGACAAAGGTTGCTTTGAAAAGAGGAGAAGGGACCCACCACTTAAAAGATCTCATCAGTGGACAATCAACATGGACATTCATCAACAAGGTTCCATCCCACAGGCCGAGTGTACAACACGAAGAGACAAACATCCATCAACCTTCTCCATGGTAAGTATCTTTACTCTGGAAACACCATAACCATGATAGTTTGGGAAACCTCTTCGTCAGCATACCCTTGAGCACTTAGCTCAAGACCCGCAATTTTTGCACCATACTTATTCCAATGCATTTTCCAAGTAAGCATGCGTAGGGCTACATTACAAGGCCGTGCACAAGGCACATACTTTTTTCAACCCAGGCACGAACACGCTTACCCATCATTCATTATGGGTTATGAGTAGTTGGCATGACTGCTCTCAACATCATCTTTGGAAGAGCTAGCGGACATCTTGGGAACAACATCCATATCTCGGAAGCAAATTGAAGCCAGTAGTTGCTCCAAATCACTCTTGACAACCTCTTTTGAGCAACTTACAGTTTTGAAAGCTCACAACGACACATTCTTGCTGGAATCCAAGGAACCAGCTCATACAACGGATGGACACCACCTCTCAAAGCACTACATGGAACAGCCCTTCCAACAAGGGTCTGTCAGGGACGACAGACTCGAGAGGGGGGGGAGTGTTGAAGCTCAAAGTCAAGGACAAAGCATGGAAGCACATCAAAAGGTGGACACACAAGGAAAGGGAGCAAGTAGGGAGCTCCAAGAAGTGTATGTCAAATTTTCAAAAGAATCCCCTACAAAAATAGTGATTTCCATCACTAAAAACCATTGTAAATACCATTATCTATTTTTAGTAACTCCATTTTGTTCAAGCCGAGGAGTCCTCGAGCTTGAGGAGTATTAGAAGTACCATCGTACCAATTCTCATAATTTTTAGACTTCGTTTGAGCCCTCAAATAAGCCCTGGAACCTAATTTTTAACTAGGCCGGACACTAGGTCTGGACAGGGCCAAAACTAGTCAAAAAACTATAAAAAGAGCTAGAGAGCTCATTTTTGGGGTTAGCTTGTTAGAGAATAGAACTTTTGTAAGAGAACTCTTTTGCAATCTAAGCTTTCCATTGTTCCTCTCTTTGATCTTACCTTGTGCGCGTGTGTGTGTATGTGTGTGCATGTTTGTGTGCTTTCACTCACGCATTTGTGCCTTCACTTGCTCGTGGTCTTCATACCGGTCCTCACGTCTCCGCGGATTGACAAGTAAAGGAGGTGGTGCTTACGCTTGAGCTACACCAGCAGAGAACCTCTCCATGACATAGTGATAATGCACCTCAATGTGCTTAGTGCGAGCATGGAACACAGGGTTCCTCGCAACTGCCAATGCGCTCTGACTGTCAGTGAAGATGGTGGTGGCAGAAGACTGGCCAACACCCAAATCAGCCATAAGGCGTCTGAGCCACACACACTCAACAGTCGCTGTGAAAGCTGCCCTATACTCAGCCTCACAACTGGAAGTGGCCACAGTAGGCTGCTTCTTGCTCAACCAAGATATACATGAGCTACCAAGCATGAAGCAAAAACCACTGGTGGACACACGAGTGTCATAGCAACCAGCCCAATCTGAGTCAGAAAAAGCATGCAAATCTGGCGGTAGTGATCCCCCCTTGGGATAAAACAACCCAAGTAGCCGAGTACCACTCAAGTAGCGAAAGATGCGCTTAACCTCTTTCCAATGCGTGACTCCTGGGCAATGCATAAACTTGCTCATCTGTGAGACCGCAAACTGAATATCTGGCCGAGTAATGCATAAGTAAATCAAGCATCCAACGGCCTGATGATAGAGAACAACATCAAATGCATCTCCAGCATCATGAAGACTCAATCGTAAACCTGTCTCCATAGGAGTGGCAATAGGCTTACAGTCTTCAAGGCCAAAACGCTGCAATAATGTGTCAATATATTTCGTTTGACACAAAGCCATTCCACCATCAACTTGCATAAACTGAATGCCCAAATAGTGATGCAAATGCCCCAAATCAGACATCTCAAATGAGGCATGCAAATCAGCCTTGAAATCAGCAATATGCTTCTCAAGAGGACCAGTGAGCAGCATGTCGTCTACATAGACAACAATGATCAGAAGCACATCATTAGCACGCTTAACATATAAGGTGCTTTCAGTTGGACTGTTCTCAAAACCATGTGCAATCAGATAGGCATGTATTTTCTCATACCAAGCACGCGGTGCTTGCTTTAAACCATATAACGCCTTCTTTAACCTACACACCTGGTTTTCATGCCCTTTCTGCACAAAGCCACGGGGCTGAAAAACATACACTTCTTCATGCAAGTCACCATTCAGAAATGCTGTTTTAATGTCCAACTGATGTACATTCCAACCATGATGGGCTGCAAGTGCACAAATGCTCCGAACAGTAGTCATACGGCATGTAGGTGCAAAGGTCTCATCAAAATCAATGCCTCTTTCCTGCGCATAACCCTTTGCAACAAGCCTAGCCTTATACCTGTCAACTGTACCATCAGGTTTACGCTTCAGCTTATATACCCACTTAGTGCCAATGGCCTTCTTGCTAGGAGGCAAGTCACATAAAGACCATGTACCATTCTTCATTATAGCATCATATTCAGATTGCATAGCAGCCATCCAATTTTCTGAATTTTGTGCTTCATCAAAAGAAACAGGCTCATTCTCATCACAGAGACTAGATGCAGCCATAGCATAGCAATCTGATGCAAAGGAGGTACTATGAGAGCCTGAACGAGTACGATATGACAAAGGTGCATCTAATTTGCTGTCACGCAAAGTCTGCACCAGCCATTTTGGCATAGTTTTTGCCTGTTCAATATCAGCTCTCTCATCAACAAGTGCATCATGTAAATTTGCATCAGAAATTGGAATTATCTGCATCATCATATGAAACCTGCAAAGGCTGAGAAGTTGCCTCATTAGGACCAGCGCTAGCCTGTCCACCTGTAAAAAGAGGCATCAAAGTATCATACATGTCTTTGGAGCTAACAGATGTCTCCTTAGTACATGAAAGCAATGGCTGAATAGCATCTTCCACAAAGACAACATCACGGCTAACCAGAATGCGTTTAGTCTGTGGATGATACAGACGATAGCCTTTACTTTCAGAACTGTACCCAACAAAAATACATTTTACTGCCTTATCATCCAATTTTCTGCGATGTTGTTCAGGCACTAATGCATATGCCAAACAACCAAAAACACGCAGATGAGCAACAGATGGCTTGCGTTCATGCCAAGCCTCATATGGAGTGATGGACTGCAACGCTTTGGTGGGACACCTGTTCAGTACATATGCTGCACACATGACAACCTCAAGCCAGAAACTATGTGGTAAAGCCTGACTTTTGACCATGCACCTCGCCATCTCCATGAGTGACCTGTTCTTTCGTTCAGCAACTCCATTCTGTTGAGGTGTATACGGAACTGTACACTGGTGTTTTATCCCACGTTCAGCCAGAAATGCATTAAAATCTGAAGACATATATTCCCCCCCTCGATCAGAACGGAGGGTGCCCATTTTACATGCTGACAGATTTTCAGCCAAAACCAAAAACTGTTTGAAGCACATGAACACTTCGGACTTTGCTTTGAGTGGATATACCCATGCATGCCTGGAAAAATCATCAATGAAAGTCACGAAGTAAAGGTAATTTCCAAAAGAGGGTGTCTGCATAGGACCACAGACATCACTATGTACAAGCTGCAATTTCTGCATAGCCCAAACTGAACCATCTTTTGGAAAGGAAGAACGCTGCATTTTGCCCAAAATACAGCCTTCACAAACATGTTTTCCAGGTGCCTCAAGTTTGGGCAAAGAGGACACCATTTCAGATTTCTGCAGGCGTAACAAACTAGCAAAATTCAGATGACCAAAGCGTGCATGCCAAAGCTTTGCATCTGACATAGCCTGAGAATCATGAACTGCACATGCCGAATCATTCACAGATCTTTCATAGTCTATGAGCTTATACAGCCCACGACATAAAATGCCAGAAGCAATAATCACATCGCCATTTGAGAGATCATGGACTGTACACCTGTCATCAACGAATTTCACAACCAAGCCAATCTTGGCTAATGCAGAAACTGATAACAGGTTCTTTTTGATCCCTGGCACAAATAAAGCATCTGACAAAGTGAAAGAACTACCATCAGCAGTAGTCAGAATGATCTTACCAACTCCCATAACAGGATAAGAGGAGTTATTGGCGCATGTGACAGTATTCCCTGTAGGGGCAGGCTCGAGTGAAGAGAAGAAACTGCGCTGCGAGGTAATATGTTTGGTTGCCCCACTGTCAAAGTACCAAACATCTGAGTCTACTGCAGACATGCACTGATCATGAGAAGATGGGTCAAAACTGCAGACAGTAGTAAACGCCCATTCTTCTTCCTGCACAAGATTTGCAGACTCTGTTTTTGGTGTAGAGGCCTCTGCAACAACCATTCCAGCCTCTTTCTTCTTTGCCTCTTTAGCAGCCAGTTTTGGACAGTTCTTTATAATATGATCATTTCCTTTACAGTACTTGCAGAACAATTTCTGCTTTTCTGATTTCTTCTCATCTTTATCCTGGTTCTTCGATTGTGCAGCATTTGCAGATTTCTGCTTACTAGTAGAAGAGCTCCATTTTCCTTTGCCCTTCTGACTAGCCAAGAAAGCTTGATCTGCAACACGCATAATGGACCTGTTCTGCCTGGACTGATCTTCCTGCAACAGAACAGAGACTAATTCCTCAAATGACAAGGCATTCGGATTGCCTTTCATCATCAATCGAAGAGTAGAGGCAAAACTCTGATATGAATCAGGAAGGCCATTCAGAACGGTCTGCACAAGTGAGCTATCTGGTATAACCTCATCAGCAGAAATCAATTGTTCCTTCAGGTCTTTGATCTTTGTAAGAAAACTGTCCATCGAATCACCTTCATTCATGTGCTCACTCTCCAACTGTTTTCGGAGGTAAGCAACACGAGCCTCATTCCTAGCCTGGTACAAAGTGGTAAGTGTATCCCAAGCATCCTTTGCTGTTCTGCAAGAGCGAATATGAGGAATAATGGCACGTTTGACAGACAAAGCTATCAATGCATGTGCCTGGGCATCTCTGCCATCCCAACGAATCTGCTCTGCAGTAGGTGCAACAGAAACAGTAGCACGAACATGAATCTGCGGAATATCATCTTCGACACCATCTTCATCAGCTCCAACACCTGTATTTGCAGTACCTGTCGTTACAGGTGTAACAGGACGTCTTTCAACACCCTGCACAATGTTCCACAATCCTTTTGCAACCAGTACATGTCGCATCATATAAGCCCATAATGGGTAGTTGGTACCATCCAACTTATCCTCAACAGCCAACATACGGAATACATCACTGCTTTCAGCCATGGCCGGTGACTAAAATACCTTGATGCAGAAAATTGACTGTATCTCAAAAAGTTGAACAGAACTGCCTAGACGAGTTCTGCTAGACCTGTAGCAGACTTCGAGACGCTTAAACTGGCGAACAGAAACTGGTATATACCTTTGGCACAAAAGGACGAAATAGCCTGCACAAGCAATGCGATAGTGCGTTCGGAGGCCGAAACGAGCTCAGATCGCGATTTCGGCACCACACAGCAAAGCTGTTTGGATCTCGGAAACACCCTGAGTATGCTCACCAAATTTTGTGCGAATCTGAGACTGCAAACCGAGGAGTGTGGACGGCGCCCTAGAAGAAGCAACGACCTGCTCTGATACCAATTTTTGGAGTTAGACGTCTGCGGAAGCACGCGGACAGCACAAGGAAGAAGAAGAAGCTTGGAGCACAACACACAAGACTGAATGTATTACTAGAGAATGTACAAAGATAAGTAGCCCATTAGGGCAATAGGCATATATACAAGCCGGGGAAAAAAACCTCCTAAAGAGGGAAAAAAGTGCCCCGGCGGTCCTAGAGTGTTCACACACATCACTACCTAAATATATCAACAATTATGTCATTTATGTTGATGATGCTACTAGGTGGATCACTATTTATGTGATCAAAGATAAGTCAGAAGTGTTTCACACATTTAAACACTATCATGTATATGCAGAGAGGGTTAGAGGACAAAAATTGAAGAGATTAAGGTCAAATGGAGGGGGAGAGTATTTCCCAAATGAATTTAGTGATTATTTGTGGAATGCAGGTACAAAAAGAGAAGTTACTTGTAGGTACTCGCCTCAACAAAATGGTGTAGTAGAAAGGAGAAATGGAACTCTTGTTGAATTTGCAAGGTCAATGTTGAAAGAGAAGAATCACCCTAAATATTTATGGGCTGAGGCTGTAAATACAACCACATACTTGGTTAATAGGTTACCATGTAAATCTTTGCAGGGTATGACACCATATGAAGCTTGGTGGGGTAAGAGACCTACATTAGATCATTGCAAAGTAAATGGTTTTTTAGCCTACGCTTATGTTCCTTTTCAATTAAGGCATAAATTGGAACCAAAGGCTGAAAAATATGTGTTCATTTGTTATGATGACAAGCAAATGGGATACAAGTTGTGGAGTCCATCTACAAAGCAATTTCTTGTGTCAAGGGATGTTACATTTGATGAGCAAGGTACTTGGTATACATGTACAAATAGTGCTTATGCAGAACTTGAAGAAGTATTGAGTCAAAAGAAGGGTAAGTCAAAGGTTTAAATCTTTGACGAAGAAGAGAATGTTGAAGCTCCAATTGATGGTGAAGAATTTCCAAGGTTTGATCCAAAATATGATGAACCAGAAACTTCAAGGAGTGGAGAACTGATGAGATCATCAAGTAACAAAAGGAAACCCATAAGGTATAGCTATGATACTTCATTCTTGACTACTAAAGACTATGCTTAAATGATAAAAACAGATCAAGATCCTTCTACATATGATGAGGCAAAAGGAAAGGAGAATTGGGAGAAAGCTATGAAAGAAGAGTATGATGCACTAATTGAGAATGAGACTTGGGACTTAGTACCCAAACCAAGTAATCAGAAAGTGATTGGATGCAAATGGTTTTACAAAACAAAGAGGTATGTAGATGGAAGTGTGTCAAGGTGTGAAGCCAGACTTGTAAAAGGATATGCACAGACATATGGTGTGGACTATGATGGAACCTATAGTCCTATTGCAAAGATTACAACCATAAGAACTCTCATAGCTATTGCTGCATGCAAAGGTTGGAAATTATCTCAATTAGATATGAAGAATGCATTTTTAAATGGTTATATTTCAGATAAAGTTTACATGGAACAAGGAGATGGTTTTAAAGATCATTTTTATCCAATCATGTGCAAGATCAAGAGAGCTTTGTATGGCTTGAAGCAGGCCCCAAGGGCATGGAACTATGGGCTTATGAAGTTCTTGAAGGAACTTGGTTTCCAAGCATCAAAGGCAGATAGTAGCTTGTTAATCAGAGCAAGTGAAGATGAATTTATCTATGTTTGTATTTATGTTGATGACAATACTTACAAGTACATATGACAAAGGCATACAAATGCTTAAGAAGCAGATGGAGAAAGAATTCAAGATCAATGACTTGGGAGATTTGTCATATTTCTTGGGAATGGAAATTTCATATATTCAACATGGAATATATGTGACTCAAGAAAGGTATTTGAAGAATTTGCTAATCAAATTTAAAATGGAAGATTATAGGATAGCATCAACTCCAATGGAAGTGAATCACAAACTGAGTAGATATGGAGGAGAAGAATTCAAAGACATTAAGCATTATCAGAGTTTGGTGGGTAGTTTGATTTATGCTACAATAACAAGGCCTGATTTATCATATGCAGTTCGAGTTCTATCTCAATTCATGCATTGTCCTAGAAAGGAACATTGGATTTTAGGTCAAAGGGTGCTAAGATATATCAAGGGCACACTTAAAGAAGTTTTGTATCATGGGTTCACTTCAAATACAAGAGTCAAGATATATAGTGATGCAGATTGGGTAGGTAACTCTGATGATAGAAGATCAAGACATGGGTATTTGTGTTATGTGGGAGATAAATTAATTTCATGGTGTTCTAAGAAGCAACATACAATTGCTTTGTCATCCACAGAAGCAGAGTATAAAGGTATGGTAGAAGCTGCAAAAGAAGTCATATGGCTAAAAACTCTCATGAAGAGTTTTGATATCAATCAGAGTACTCCTATCATTTGTGGAGATAACATGAGTTCTTTGTATTTGGTAGCTAACCCTGTGTTTCATGCCAGGACTAAACACATTGAGATTCAATATCATTTTATGAGAGAGAAGGTTATTGATAAAGAGATAGAAATCATGCATACTCCTACAACAGATCAACTTGCAGATATGTTAACAAAGAGCTTGGATGGACCTAAGTTGCAAATATTTAAAGATATGGCAGGAATAAAGAAGATGCAAGTAATCACAATTGATGATTGAGGGGGAGCCGTTGGAGCAAGACAATCATCAATTAATGATTACATGAAGCTTAGGAGTGAATAAATGAACACACACATATGTATATATATACTTCTATATAGACATGATACGTATGAGAGATGAAGACTAGATGAGAATTAGATGATTAGATAAGTTGAACGTGTAACATCCATCAGATGAATTTCTTATCAGAATAGAAGAAGTTTTCATCTCGATGTTTTTCTTCTTTTCTCCTTCTTTGCTTAATAAGTTGAGAAATCCTTTTGTGTGTGTCTAGGTCTATAGTTGATGCATCTATGATTACATTTTGATAGTCTAATTGTAATCAGGCTGAGAGAATTATGCGTAGGAACATTCATATGTGTAACAAGTGATGAGTGACTTCGGAAATAGGCGCAATCTTGATGGTCAAAGATTTGATTAGATCTCAATCTACAGTGTAAAGTTTTTCACAAATAAGCATTCAAAATTTAAGTTGGAAGGTAGGCAACCTATGTCTAAAAGCATTTGACCAAATGGGTCTAGATTGTGAGAATTACTATGTCTTTAAAGTTTGCATATATGAAAGTCGCTTGCAAAAAAAGCCTGTTTCAGACATAGGTTTACTTATTGAAGTAAATTTGAAGTTTTGTAAGTTCTTTTGAAGAAATTTCACTTGAGTACTTGCAAAGACATTAGGAATGTTGTGTCAAAGTTTCATAGAAAAGTTTAATCATTTCTTTAGTCAATGAGTGAGTTTTGTGAGGCAGACTTTTCTAAGTGTAGCCAAAGCTCACACAAGTATTACGTGTTTATAATTTTCCAAAGATTTCCATAAATTGGTAAGGGTCTTGAGCTATGCTTGACATGGATGTGTTATAAACTCAAGTATAGCTTATCTTTTGGAGATTAAACTTCTCCATCATGGACATAGTTATGTAGGAAATGCAACTCGAATAAAAGAGCATCTTTTTAGTATAGGTGATAATGTGGTAGGATGATCTAATTCAAATAGTGATATATGGGTACATTTTGCAAGTTATGAAAATAAATGTAAATCTCAAGTTATCACATCAAAAAGATTCAAAAGTATGATTAGTTCATAGCACTTTCGAAGTAGCCCAAGTGTAGAGGAAGAATGAGTAGATGCATCGATGATAGTAGAGGATCATCAATATATTTCTACTCAAGTCTCTCAAACTATTTTTGAGAATAACCAAGATACATGTACTCCATTTTTTCCAACTGCATAAAAAAAGAGTGGAATTGGTGAATGTAGTAAAAATGGTGGATCTTATACTCTATCACCATGCTTTGTTCGTAATAAATCACAAAATACTATACCTTTAGCTTTTGAAAAGCAAGATTGTCTCGAGCTTCATCTTAAATGGACTCAAGCATTCTAAGCATGTGGGATTCCTTTCAATATTACTCGTAATCCCATTTTCAAAGATGATTTGATGTCAACTGCACAAAAAGGATTCACCATGCCATATTATAATAAACTGCAAACAAAGTATGTAGATAAAGTGAAAAAAAGAACTGAAGCTATTTTAAAGCGAACAGTACTTGATTATGTACCCATGTATGGATGTACATAGCATTCGATGGATGGACAAGTTATCAAAAGAAACATGGATAATGCCTCTAATTTTTGAAGTGCTGGAATTACAATTCAAAACAAGTATGAAGGCATTACTTGGGTTCCATGTGAAGCTCATACATTAAATTTATTATTGAAAGATATAGGTATATTATCTTTCATTAAACAAAGCTTACTACTTTCAAATCATGTGGTCAAATTTATCAAAGAGCATGAATTTTCATATTTTCTCTTTCGATCAAAATCTCCCAATAAAGCACTTTAGATTTTTTGTGCCACACAATTTGCAAGTACCTATATTGTGCTCACTAGATTATTGGAAGTTAAGCAAGCTCTTGTAGAAATGATTGCTGATTGAAGATGGTAGGCATGGCTAGAGAAGTATCCTTCGTATCGAGTCGCAACATCCAAGTGTACGTTTCTAATACAATCACAAATTTTTTGGCATAATCTTGAAAAAATCATTGGTATCACTAAACCTTTTGTAATACTTTTGTGCATGGTTGATACTGATAAATTTGTGATTGGAAAAGTTTTTTTGATTATGTCAAAAGCTATTAAAAAATTAAAAGACTTCAATGAATTTTCATTACGAGAAAAAACACAGATTGTATCATTAGCAGAGAAGAGATGGATGCAAATGCATATCATTTGCATGGAACAACATTCATTTTGGATCTAGCATTTCAACTCAATGGTCAAGCATCAAACAAAGAATTCATGGCAAACTTCAAAACCACATGTCAGTTATTACGTCCAGGTATAGATGGTCTAGATGCATTCAACAAAGAGTAGCGCATGTAAGTCGAGAAGGATCTTTTGGAGATCTATGGCACATTGAAGCAATCCAAAAGCATCCACCTCTATTTGGTGGAAAGAGTACGGAGGTGAAGTAGTGGAGTTGAAACATATAGCTATGAGAGTGCTTTCAATAGAAGCTTCAAGTGGTAGTTCAGAACGTAATGGGAGTGTCTATGATTTTCTTCATTCAAAATGAAAAAATCTCTTAAATATATCTCCAACCAAGATAGCTTCTACAACAGCACAACAAACTTTTGGAGAATTTCAAACTCATGAAAGTTTAACAAATGATTCATGGAGTGATCATGATTTAGATGTAGATCACAATGATCGTTCAGACATGGAAGAAATAGATGACATGGTACGTGTCATAGATGATGATATTCAAAATAAAGAAAATGATGTACATGAATACTATGATTATATTCAATTGCAAAATCGATGGTTTTACAATAGTCATAAATTTGATTACAAAAAAATCTTGTCTAATTAGTGTTTTCTTGATTCAATAACTCATCGGTAGTAAATTGATCAAAAGATGATGATGCCTCTGAAAGTCTTCGATATTGTCTCTCATATGCATCCACAGAAACTTGTAAAATTTTCACTTGACTTTCTAGATCATCAATCCTCTTTTATTGATCATCTATTGTTCTTCATAATGTAGGAATTGTTAATCCTTCATTTTATAATTCTGCTCCTTGTGACGACAAATCATGTATAAGATTATGTTCTTCAGGTACCAAAATGTAGGGCCGCTTTCAAGGAAGAGGGCCTTCGTTTCCTTGATTACGAAATTCTGCTCGATTTTGAGGACGCCCCAAACGGATACCCGCATTCTTCGGACAATCATCCCAATCTACGTTGGTGAAGAATATCTTGTACAAAAACCTTTTGAATGAAATATAATGCTATTTGATTATTATTTGGTAATGATCTCTCAACTTGCACAAAGCGTCGAAGTAGAGTTTCTGCTAATCCTTTATGTTGTAAGTCAGAAAGCTTTAAGGGTGTTGTTTCTTTTGCACTTCCTGTAACCCGAAAGAGAACATCATGAAAAAAATGATTTGGAAATAGATTTTTTACTTCTTTCATTGACAATGCTTCTCCTTCTAATCCCTCTGGCTCTAAATCTTGATGGAATAAAAATGCTAATCCTGATTGTGCAAATTGAGCATTCTTCTGAGATAAAATCCTTTGAGATTCAATATGATCAAGATCATTATTCATACCTGTCATTCTTACCAGGTTTTACTTTCAAATCTACAAAACAAAAACATTAATTTTATCTCAAAAGAATTCATAACATTTTATCCATATAACTCAAATGAATCTACTTCATTTAATCCACATAATTCAAATGATACCACTTCATTTAATCCACATAATTCAAATGATACCACTTCATTTAATCCATATAATTCAAATGAATCCATAACATTTAATCCATCTAACTCAAATGATACCATTTCATTTAATCCACATAATTCAAATGATACCAGTTCATTTAATCCACATAATTCAATTAAATCCACATCATTTTATCCACATATTACAAATGAATCCACTTCATTTGATCCACTTAACTCAGATGATACCACTTCATTTACTCCACATAATTCAAATGAATCCATAATATTTAATTCACATATGTTAAATGAATCCACATCATTTAATCCACATAACTCAAATGATACAACTTCATTTAATCCAAATAATTCAAATAAATCCACATATTACAAATGATTACACTTCATTTCATCCACTTAACTCAAATGATAGCACAACATTTAATCCACATAATTTAAATGAATCCATAACGTTTACTCCACTTAATTCAAATGAATCTATATCATTTAATTCAGATAGTTCAAATGAATGCATATTGTTTTCAATATGGTCTTAATCCATCTGTCATGGATATCTTTAAACCATATCGAGTTAGACGTGAGAATACTCTAAGAGTTCATGTGCATCTACTCTTTTTGATACATCTTTGTCACAAGCTAATTCTAAATCATATTTGAACTTGTTAATCCCATTGTTATCAATGGGATAACTATTGAAATCTATATATTTCAAGAGTTGTAACAAGAGTATCGAAACTGTAAATGTCTCCTGACTCTTATTAGAAGGTTGAGAACTAGTGGATATGCATTCGGGTGCCATCCACCAGTACTTTTGAATCCACTCATTTCTAGTTAATATTTCTAAATTAGATAGCTTTGGAAAACTTTGTTTTGTTGGTAAATATGTCGTTGTACCAAAATCGCATAATCCAATATAAGCATGTTGATCTTCAAAATTGAACAAGATGTTGCCTAGATGGAGATCGTTGTGGAATATACTACAAGTGTGTAAAAACGATATTGTTTGTAATAAGACATTGATCAGCTTCCAAATATTTTTCTTCACGGTTTTTATGTCTCCCTTTATTTCCTTCACACCTCTGCTTCGTGGTACATTTAGGTACTCCTTCATTCTTTCTAGCCGCATGTCCAATGAACCAACTGTTATACTTTATGGAATATTTGGAATGAAGGTTTAATGCCTTGAGTATTTTAATGTGTTGTGTTTTGATTTAGCAGGTGGAGATCCATGAGGGCGTGAACAAGTGTGAATGGAAGAGGATTTATTCATATACTTTTTGGAGTTATTTTTAGAAGATAGTTATTTTTAGCTATTTTTGTAAATAAAGCAAAAGCACACTATTTTTAGTGTGGCCCTCATGTATCTTCCATCAAGGACATAATATGAATTGCCTATAAATACGCATGCTCTCATAGAGTATCCATGAGAGCATGTGGGGGGAGATTGCACCCAATCTTGTGTCGTCTCTTTTCTCTCTCTTGTCTCTTGTCTATTTGCTGCATGTGTGCTATGTGGGATGCGATTGTCAACAGTGGTATCAGAGCTTGGATGTCTGCAAAGCTGATTTAGATTTCATCATCGTTCTCTTGACTGTTGTGTTGAGACTGTTTTCTGGTCAGATTTCATCATCGTCCTCGCATCATCTCCGTGAAGGAGTTTTCAAGTAACGTTTTCTGTCGTCGGCCGTTGCCTGTGGCGCAAATTTAGGAGCACATTCAGAGAAAACCTCCACCAGCGATCACGAGTCAACATAAAAGCCGCGAATATCGCGTTCAAAGATTCCCTTGCCGCAAGTGCCTGGGCAGAGAAAACCTCCGTTCCTGAGCTACACTCAGAGACAACCTCCGTTCGTGAGCAACACTCATGGAGTCATGTTTTGTTTTCTAGAATAGAACTACAGTCAGGTTGTGACCGTGCTCTAATTTAGCCCAGCCCGCGTCTACATGATTTAACAGCCGACATATGCTACAGACAGAGCTCTTTACACATAATTTCGTTCTGTTCTGCTCAAATGCCGAGCTTCGTCCTGTTCTGCACAGAAACCATCCAATATATATAGCTACCATTTGATTTATGTAACATATGGGATATCTGGAAACTCGCGCCCTACTTTCTAAGAGATACAGAGACTAAATTCCACGTGGTCCTTTTTAAGGTCTTAAGAAGCTCTATGGGATTTCTTTCTCTGCGCACACATTGTTTGGGCTGAAGAAGGACCAAGCTCGACTTTCTCTTGGAATACATAGCCTTAGTTTTGCCAAAATAGCCAATTAAGCATATCTCTTCTACGATATTGACCATATCTTGAGCATCAGATATCCTATTTTGGAGCTTTTTGTTGCTATGGAAAGCTCTCTCAGAGCTCTTTCCATACAGTGGCTGGAACATACCTTTTGAGCTTCACTTCCAACATCAAAGAACTTGAAGTTTAGCCCTTCATCTTCAACAACCCTTTTTCGAGCAACATCTTGGAGCACAACTAATTGGACGAGACTTGAAGAATTAACTCAACAGAGTGTAACCATCATCAGCACCTGAACACACATGCAAGTTCTTCTTTCGAACCTCTAGATAAGTTTCTTGTCAATTTACATGCATCAGTGCCTTCTTTTTGCATCAAATTACATTTTGAACATGCGAGTTTTGCATCGTACCTAGAATAAACACATAGTTTAGACATGGTTTGTCTTGTATGGTACATGTATTCTTTTTGCAGGGATAAGTATTTTCTTGCAGGTTAGCGAGGAGACAATATATATATATATATATATATATTTGTTAGGGTGTGTAGTCCCCTTTGGTCTCTTTGTGCATAGATTGTGCCTATTGCCTCTACATCATGGAAATTGTTTGCCGAAATTTTTCCGGTTTTCAAAATTACGCCGTTATGCTGTCAAAATTTTTACAAAATTCGTATGCACATGCATTCAAGTATAAATTCATGATTAGAAAATTGACTATTATTTTATCACATCGTGATATTCATTTTTATCGTCACTTTTGGATTGCATTTTGACTTAAACCCTGCTAATCATTCACATTCACATTAAATTCCAGTTTTCCAGTTCCATGCATGTGTTTTTACATGGAACATGCTTATGATTGTTCAGTGATGGGACATGTGATTTGGCCATCCATGTCTATTTTATTCTTATCAACTGAGGTCAGTTGCTCGACAACTAGGGGGCATGTTATACTTTATGGAATATTTGGAATGAAGGTTTAATGCCTTGAGGATCTTAATGTGTTGTGTTTTGATTTAGCAGGTGGAGATCCATGAGGGTGTGAACAAGTGTGAATGCAAGAGGATTTAGTCACATACTTTTTGGAGTTATTTTTAGAAGATAGTTATTTTTAGCTATTTTTGTAAATAAAGCAAAAGCACACTATTTTTAGTGTGGCCCTCATGTATCTTCCATCAAGGAAATAATATGAATTGCCTATAAATACGCATGCTCTCATAGATTGTCCATGAGAGCATGTGGGGGGAGATTGCACCCAATCTTGTGTCGTCTCTTTTCACTCTCTTGTCTCTTGTCTATTTGCTGCATGTGTGCTCTGTGGGATGCGATCGTCAACACCAACATTCCAAAAATTTGAAAATAAGGCACAAGATTCTGCTATGGTGCCTAGCTAATTCAAGTGGACTAATAATTCCAATATGCATAATAGATAACATTATGGCTTCATTCATGACTTCATTCTCTCGTGTTTGTATATCAGCACCATGTAAATTGAATAACTTGGCAACAAATACTTCATTGATGAATCTCAGGTGGGAGATTTTGACTTTATGGATCATTCCATGTTGTTCTTTCACCACAAGAGCTTCAAAAAGAAAAGAGGAATATGGAAGAAAAAGATTGTTCGATGTTTGATCTCCCATATTCATATATGTATCTCTTGTATTTGGATCTACAGATCCTCTCACAAGGTTTTTATTCGTATCTGATTTTAATCGCTTTCCTCTCTTCATTGTTTGATTATGTACATTGGTAAATTTAATTTTATCGATGAATCTGGGCATACTGGTGATATCCACTGCCAATGACTCTGCTACTTAGATGACTGTCCAAAGATACGTGTAAGCTCTTTCGACATTTGCTCATCTAATACCTGTGCTCCACCTGACACACTACCAAATTTATCTTCAATATTAATAAATGTTGTTCTAGATGATTGCATAATGAAATCTTCATCTTCTCTCATTTGATACATGTAGGAGCACATAAATTCTTCTAAAAATTTTCCCTCATGCTTGTTTATTTTGCCTGCCATCTGTGCAAAAATAAAAAATAGACTATCAGTAAGTGTATGGATAAATAAATCAATAGTATATGTACACAAATGATAGACATATGGATAGTTGAATAAGTAGATTTATAATTAAATAGAAAGTGACATTATAATCTAGAAGTGAATCTATGTAACTATTAAAAATGTAAGAGTCAAAGAATCAGACATTTATAATAGTTCATATACATTCGTTATACTATATATGAGTTTTCTGACATGACTATATATAACTATTGTGATAGTAAGAGTCAAAGAATCAGACAATCACATAGTTTCTATACACCTTGTGACCTACACTAAGTATTCTCATCGGAATCTAAGTGACTATTGTGATAGTAAGAGTCAAAGAATCAGACAATCACAATATTTTCTATACATCTTGTGACCTACACTAAGTATTCTCATCAGAATCTAAGTGACTATTGTGAGAGTAAGATTCAAAGAATCAGACAATCAAAATAGTCCCTATACACTCCCTATACTATTGAGAGAGTAGGAATCGAGGTGGCCATTCAAAAAATCTCAATAGATCTATTGCTATGTCATATACTACTCCGAGAGTAAAAATCGATGTAGCAAGCTAGACAATCATAGTAGTGGTTTATTTTTAAATTTTTTTCATCAATGTATACAAGTAAGAAATATTTTCGCGAGTCGAACATGTATACAATTGATGACTAAAAGACACAAAAATTATTATATAACTAAAAATCAGGCATATGCAAGAGATGCATATGCGAATCATACAATATGCATGATACAATGAACAAAACAATAAAATAAACAATAAATAAAAATTAAATCAATACCTCAATGATATAGTGAAGGAAGCTCTCTATGAAAGAAATGGTGGGATTAAAGCCTTCTAGAGTAGCACGTGCCGAATGAGATTTTTGATCAAATGTAAATATATATATATATATATATATATATATGTATTTTATACAAATTGACTTTTGATCAAAAGTGCTTTCGATCGAAATGCTTTTTGATTGAAAGCATTTCAATCAAAAAATTATCTGTCTCTATTTTTTTCGGTGTTTATTCGGATAACCACAAATAAAATGAACATATTTGGTATTTTTTTGTTATTAAAAAATGGAGGGAGTCTCTACTCTCTTTGTATTCCATTCCCAGACTTATTATGCTGCATTCTATATAGTGGTTAGTGGGGGAATGCCTTCTTTCCAAACTACTATTGATGTAACCATTCTCTAGTGCTAAACATGGGTTCATGTTCCTGCCCACTACACATTTTGTACACTCCTATACCTTATTTTAATCTAATTACCTTGCTTTTGTAAAAAAAGAAGAGAATAATTCAGTCTTATGACAAAGGCTCAATCATTATGAGCTGAAGTGGTCAAAGTATGAGTTCGCTCGCCATGAGTTTGCTAATTCCGGTGAATCCTTCTCCTTGATTTCTGCTAACTACAATACTTCTTGAGTATTCTGACTGTGGTGTGATATGGTGGTGCACGCAACAACCAATGTCGAATGTGCTTTTTGCAATGAAGAATTGAGCTGTCAAGTTTTGAATACTTCTTCAAAAGGGTGGAATGCAGAAGGAAGTTGGTCTGGTCTCACTCTGGCCATGTATGTGTTAATAGATACGTAATTGGCCAGGGGTATGGTGGGGCCTTGCCAAATGAGTCCTAAATGAAATCGATGCACATTCTATGGCAGAAGTTCGTGCTCTTCGTTACAACCTTTCCTCATGCTATTTGACAAAGATATGGGGTTCCAGCATAGAAATAATTCCATTGAAAATAATAATAATAATAATAATAACAAATAAAAAAATAAATAATAATCATAATCATAATAAATAAAAAAATTATTCTTTGGTTGTCACGTTTTTTAGTAGAATAAAAGTGTGTAGCTATTTATGTTTCACATAGACCGAGTGCGAGAGAGAGAGACCGAATGAAAGAAACAAAGAAAGAGAGAGAGAGAGAGAGAGAGAGAGAGAGAGAGAGAGAGAGAGAGAGAGAGAGAGAGAGAGAGAGAGAGAGAGAGAGAGAGAGAGAGAGAGAGAGAGAGAGAGAGAGAGAGAGAGAGAGAGAGAGAGAGAGAGAGAGAGAGAGAGAGAGAGAGAGAGAGAGAGAGAGAGAGAGAGAGAGAGAGAGAGAGAGAGAGAGAGAGAGAGAGAGAGAGAGAGAGAGAGCATAATTATCTTTCCTTTTGTTTTTGTTATGTGATCTCTCTTTCTGCTTGATGAGAATGTTGTGGTCTATCCATTCCAGATATGCTATATGATGATTTTCTATTTACATAACGAATGCACTCGTTCCCCCCATCCTTGACACTTGAGATGACGATAATGAGTGAGGTGCCTTTGTCGGTATTATCCACACTATTTTTCTGGTTGCCACTTAATTTTGGTCGTTCTTATGATGCAAAATATAACCATGTTTTCACTTAAAATTATAGATCTGGTAATATTTTCACATTAATGGTGTGACGTGTGGCATGTTTCTCATCATAATTCATGGATAATTGCAGGGTATGGTTCCGTTACGGAGGCCCTATCCCATGAAGGTTTGTGTTTTGTAGTATAGTTTTTGCATTGTGTATGGAATGTTTTCTAGGCATATGGAAGGAGTTCATGGGTTGAGAGTGATGACCATGGCTTCTTATGCCTATGCGGTGATGAGAGTTTGCATGCGGTATGAGTGCAAAGTAGTGTTAATTTGGCAGAAGCACTCAGTTGTAAGTAGGTTTTGAGAGAGTGTGAGGTAGTGTTAAGTTGGCAGAAAACACTCCATGTAGATTATGAATGTGAGGTAGCCTTCATTTGATAGAAGCATTCACAGATGTTCTTTTCTCCCCTCTTTCTTTTTATGCATGTTTTGAGTGGTGGATGATGTGGCACCTATTGGAACAAAGCAATCACAAATTGATGATTACAAAGAGCTTGAAGCAAGTCTATGATCAGATTATAGTGGAAGAAGTCATTTGAGAAAATGAAGAGATCTCAGAAGTAAAGCTTGTATACATATGTACATTACAGTTGGAAAATCTTGTAATCTAAGTATAGATAATCCTTAGGATGATAAGGAGTAATGTAATAGACGTGGGATAAGTCTAGAACCATATGTATATAAGTCAATGATGTAAAGAAATACATGAGAGAGTCATTAGAAGACAAGTGTCATAGAGATAGATGTGAAGAGAGTCATCTTCCAAAAATAGCAACGAGTATTTCGTAGATTTCTCTCGATCTTATCATGTGGATCAGAAATCCTTTTGTACACATCTAATCTAGAAGCTAAAAAAGCTATGTTAAAAGTTTCATGGTCTAGTTCCTTTCATGCTGTGAGTATGATCAATAGGAACATTTGTATGTAAAGTCTGCAGGTAGACCTATAAGAGTTGCACATTTTTTCGTGTCAATGTTTTGCTTAGATCTCAGTGCTCAGTGTAAAGTTTTTGATGAGTGAGCATTCAAAATCTAAGTTAGAAGGTGAGGAAGCTATGGCTAAAAGTATTTAGCAAAACGGGATTTGTGCTGTGAGAAATCAACCTTAGAAGTTACCTATGTCAAAGTCACTTGTTCAGGAAGACAATTTGTGACATACTTTTGATCTTAAGGATCAAATTAAAGTTTTAATGATTCTTTTGAAGGAATAATGGTTGATATGATTGTGCAAAGGTAATGTGGAGATATATGCATCATTGGTTTGAAGAAATATGAAGATATGTGCAGGTAATGAAGTCAATCTTTGAAGCAAACTATTGAAGGATGAAGAATTTCACTCAGAGAAGTGATAGTTGAAAGTTTTGGTAAATGAAGATAACATTTGTGTAAAGTTTGGTCCATAACTGATATAGATGTGATCTTAAATCAGTATAGATCAAACCTTTGGAGATTTAGAGGTCTCCAACTGTGGTATCAGAGCTGAAGGTGCAATACAAGTGAAGTAAAGAGCATTGGAAGTCCCGACTGTTGCAGACATTGAAGTCTTTTCAAATTGAAGGAGCACAGGATCAAAGTTTGGAAGAAAACCTGAAGGAGAACCAAGCACGAGTTCTACGGATCAAGAAGGATTAAAGCTTTATACAAAAGGTTGATAAGCTAGATAGGGAGAACTATCCAGCTTGGTCTATGAGGATGGAGGCACACCTCATGAGCAAAGACTTGATGGCATTTATCACAGGAGAAGAAGAAAAGCTTGAGTTTGGAGATCCTAGTATTCCAACTAGGGAAGAGCCTGTAGATTTGAAGAATTGGATGAGAAAGGATGCTCAAGCTAGGAGCATCATTTACATGGATGTAAATGATTATCTTCTACCTCACATCAGAGGATTGGAAAGTGCAACGGATGTGTGGAATGCTTTGGAAGAGCATTTCCAAAATAGAACCAAGTCTAGGAAGTCCTCATTATGGCCAGAGTTTACAACCTTCAAGAAGAAGAGCTCACAATCAATTTCTAATTATGTGGCAAGAATGAAGGATATTGCAGATAGCTTGGGAGTAGTAGATGAAGATATTGAAGAGGATAAGTTGGTAAGGCAAATACTTACAGGTCTGAGAGAAGATGAGAAGTGGAAGCCTTTCATATTGTCCATAGAATTGTCACTAGATAACTTTACTCGTGATCTTAATCAATTGCTAGGACACATGCTAACTTTTGAGCAAGACATTAAGTGAGACAATGATAGGAGTGCAAGTCAAGCTATGTACTCCAAGGACAAGAAAACGAATGGCAAAGGGAAGCAGTCAATGATGAAGGAACTTCAAGTCAAGCTAACTTTACAAAAGGAAAGATGAACTACAGAGGTAAAGGAAGAGGAGGTAAGAACAAAGAAAATACTAAAGCTTGTTGGATTTGTGGAAGAACCAATCATTTGGCAACTGATTGTTGGTATAACAATCAAAATGGTGGAAGTAATAATCAGAGCTTCAATCAAAGAGGTAGAGGAGGCAGAAACCAAAGAGGCAACTTCAGAGGAAGAGGTGGTAGGATATCATATGCTAGAGGAGGTGGAAGAAGTTTTCAACCTCAGTCCTACAACAATAATTACTATAATTATGCATTGGATCAAAAGGATGACATGACTCTTATCTTGAATGCAACTCATGAAGCAGTAGGAGACGATCAAAGGGTGTTTTATATTGACTCAGGATGTAGCAATCATCTGAGTGGCAATATATCATTGATGACTGATATGGAAGCAAAGGTGAATGGACATACAGTTCAAACAGGTGATAACACCAAGCATAAAGTTTGGAGCATTGGATCAGTGAAGACAAAGTGTGGAAGTACACTCTTGAGCAAGGTACTTTATGTTCCTACTATTCCTAAAAACTTGATAAGTGTAGGGCAAATTGTGGAGAAGGGATATGAAGTCAGATTCACAAATGATGGTGTTTATGTGCAAGATCCAAATCAGGGATATAGAAATATCATTGCACGTAAAAAGGAAGGAAGGTTGTTTACTCTCAAAGTCCAAGCTAATGTGGGACATGCTTTATTTACTTATGGAAGTCAAAAGATGTCTGAGTTAGACCTATGGCATAAAAGGTTAGGTCATTTCAATGAGAGAGCCATAAAGGAAATGTCAAAGAATGATGTGGTGCTTGGTTTGCTAAATGTTGAAGGTCAACACATGGTGTACAAGTGTGAAGCTTGTCAATTAGGTAAAGCACACAAAAGCTCATACAATAAATCAGGGTACAAGTATTCAAATAATATGCTTGAATTGGTTCATACAAATGTGTGGGGTCCTTCAAGGGACTATAGCATAAATGGATCCAGATATTATGTGTTGTTTGTTGATGATGCAACCATATGGATTACTTTATATGTAATCAAGGACAAATCAGAAGTGTTCAAGACATTTAAGCATTATTATGCTTATGCAGAAAGGATTATAGGACAAAAGATCAAGAGATTGAGATCAGATGGAGGGGGAGAGTATTTCTCTAAAGAGTTTGATGATTATTTGTGGAATGCAGGTATAAAAAGAGAAGTAACTTGCAGGTATTCCCCTTAACAAAATGGAGTTGCAGAAAGAAGAAATAGAAATCTTGTAGAGTTTGCAAGAGCAATGATGAAAGAAAAGAATTCTCCAAATTACTTATGGGCAGAAGCTATCAACACTGCAACATACCTTGTGAATAGGTTACCTTGTAAAGCTTTGGATGGAAGAACACCTTATGAAGCATGGTGGGGTAAGAGACCTACTCTTGATCATTGTAAGGTATTTGGATGTTTAGCATATGCTTTTGTTCCTTCACAATTGAGACATAAGCTAGAACCCAAAGCAGAGAAGTATGTGTTTATTGGGTATGATGATAGACAGATGGGTTACAGATTGTGGAATCCATCCACAAAGCAATTTCTTGTTACCAAAGATGTTACATTTGATGAGCAAAATACATGGTATACAGGGTCAACAAATGATTATGCAGATGTTAAAGAAATACAAAGGAAAGGGAAGACAAAAGTAAGTGTGTATGAAGAAGATATTGATGATGTTGATTATAAAAGTAAATTGCAAGATAATGTTGAAGATGGGCCAAGATTTGATCCAGAATCAAATGTGGCTGAGACTTCAAGAAGTGCAGAGGTCAGAAGATCCTTGAGAGAAAGAAAAGAGCCTATCAAGTATAGCTATGATACATCTTTCCTAACAACAAAAGATTATGCTTACATTGTGAAGACAGAAGAGGATCCAATAACATATGAAGAAGCTAAAGGTAAACAGAATTGGGAGAAGGCAATGCAACAAGAGTATGATGCTCTACTTGAAAATGAAACATGGGAGTTGGTGCCAAGACCAAAGAATCAGAAGGTCATTGGATGTAAGTGGGTGTATAAAACAGAAAGATTTGCAGATGGTAAAGTGTCTAGATATAAGGCTAGACTTGTGGTCAAAGGTTATGCCCAAACTTATGGGATAGATTATGATGAAACCTTTAGTCATGTTGCTAAGATGCCTACAATTAGATCATTGATTGCTATTGCTGCTTGTAAAGGATGGAAGTTATCACAATTAGATGTGAAGAATGCATTCCTGAATGGATACATTGCAGATGAAGTGTACATGGAGCAACCAGAAGGCTTCATGGATTCAAATGGATCAGACTATGTGTGTAAGCTCAAGAGAGCTTTGTATGGGTTGAAGCAGGCCCCAAGAGCATGTAATTACAGGCTTTTTAAGTTTTTGAATGAGTGTGGATTTCAAGCATCAAAGGCAGATATTAGCTTGCTAGTGAAGTCAAGTGAAAATGGACACATATACATGTGTATTTATGTTGATGATATTATTGTCACAGGTACAGATGCTCAAGGAATCAAGGAGCTTAAGAAACAAATAGAGAAGGAGTTTAAGTAAGTGATTTGGGAAACTTATCTTATTTCTTAGGAATGCAGAGTGTATATACTCAACATGGAGTATATGTTACACAAGAGAGATACTTGAAGAATCTTCTGGTCAAGTTCAACATGGAGGATTGCAAGCCTTCAACCACACCATTGGAGGTAAATCATAAATTGAGCAGGTATGGAGGTGAAGAATTCAATGATATGAAGAAATATTAGAGTTTGGTAGGTAGTCTAATCTATGCTACCTTGACAAGGCCAGATCTATCATATGCAATAGGTGTGTTATCACAATTTATGCATTGTCCAAAGAAGACTCATTGGATTGCAGCTCAAAGGGTACTCAGATATATCAAAGGAACCTTAAGTGAAGGTTTGTATTATGGATTTACTTTTGATACAAGAATCAAAGTATTTAGTGATGCAGATTGGGCAGGTGATTCAGATGATAGAAGGTCTACTCATGGGTATCTCTGTTATATTGGAGATAAATTAGTTTCTTGGTGCTCAAAGAAGCAACATACAATTGCTTTGTCATCTACAGAAGCTGAGTATAAAGGAATGGTAGAGGCTGCAAAAGAAGTGATATGGTTAAAGACTTTGTTGAAGAGTTTTGGAATTGATCAGAGTACTCCAATTATTTTTGGAGACAATGTGAGTTCATTGTATTTGGCAGCTAACCCTGTTTTTCATGCCAGGACTAAGCATATAGAGATTCAGTATCATTTCTTGAGGGAAAAGGTACTTGATAAAGAGATTGAAGTGTTGTATACTCCAACAAAAGAACAAGTTGCAGATATGTTAACAAAAAGCTTGGATGGACCTAAGTTACAGAGATTTAAAGAGATGGCAGGAGTAAAGAAGAATGGAATAATCACAATTAGTGATTGAGGGGGAGCTGTTGTAACAAAGCAATCACAAATTGATGATTACAAAGAGCTTAAAGCAATTCTATGATCAGATTGAAGTGGAAGAAGTCATTTGAGAAAATGAAGAGATCTCAGAAGTAAAGCTTGTATACAAATGTACATTACAGTTGGAAAATCTTGTAATCTAAGTATAGATAATCCTTAGGATGATAAGGAGTAATGTAATAGACACGGGATAAGTCTAGAACCATGTGTATATAAGTCAATGATGTAAAGAAATACATGAGAGTCATTAGAAGACAAGTGCCATAGAGATAGATGTGAAGAGAGTCATCTTCAAAAAATAGCGACGAGTATTTTGTAGATTTCTCTCAGTCTGATCATGTGGATCAGAAATCCTTTTGTACACATCTTATCTAGAAGCTAAAAAAGCTATGTTAAAAGTTTCATGATATAATTCCTTTCATGCTCTGAGTATGATCAATAGGAACATTTGTATGTAAAGTCTACAGGTAGACCTATCAGAGTCGCACATTTTTCGTGCCAATTTTTTGCTTAGATCTTAGTGCTCAGTGTAAAGTTTTTGATGAGTGAGCATTCAAAATCTAAGTTAGAAGGTAAGGAAGCTATGGCTAAAAGCATTTAGCAAAACGAGATTTGTGCTGTGAGAAATAAACCTTAGAAGTTACCTATGTCAAAGTCGCTTGTTCAGGAAGACAGTTTGTGACATACTTTTGATCTTAAGGATCAAATTAAAGTTTTAATGATTCTTTTGAAGGAATAATGGTTGATATGATTACACAAAGGTAATGTGAAGATATGTGCATCATTGGTTTGAAGAAATATGAAGATATGTGCAGGTAATGAAGTCAATCTTTGAAGCAGACTATTGAAGGATGAAGAATTTCACTCAGAGAAGTGATAGTTGAAAGTTTAACCATACTAACCTAAGGAGACAAGCTATGCTTGATCATTATTTGATGATTTGTATGGTAGTACTTATGAGGAGAATAATCTGAAGCAAAGAAGTACAATTTGCATATGATCGGTTTGAAGATAAAGTTATCCATTCATCTTTAAGATTTACACATGTTGTAATGAAGAAAGAAATATGACTATGATGTAGTTATGTCTCTCTTGTATTTCATGCTAATGCATATAGGAGGGCAAACTATGAGTTGTGTGTAGTGTATTTGCATACCTTGGATTTGATTCTATGCACTTTGCTTCGCCTTACACATTGCTTAGAGTTATGGAAATGTTAAGGGCATTGTTTGCACTCCATACCATGGTTTCACGATGCTTGGTTTGCAAGCCTTGTTCATGAGGGTAGAACATGATAATATGTGCACATATATTTGTTGCTTGATAGGTTGCTAGTAGCATTGGCTATGCTTTTGGAGTTGGACCACTCTATGCTAAGGGAGGTGCTACTTCACCCCTATGGAGATTTACATGGAAATTATCTATGGATTGGGCTCTTGTTTTTGGAGATTTTGTTTTGGTGTGTTGAACTTGATGTGAGGGTTTTACTTGATGCATTTGGTTTTGTGAGTGCGATGGAACCGGTGTCCTTGAGCATAAGAGATTCTCATGGGTTGAAGCATTCTTAGAGACCAGGTGTGTCAATTATGGTTGTATGTCATGTTGTATGAAGGTTCTTAGCCTCTAAATGGTTTCCATGTAGTTTTCATTTTGTTGAGGGGTAGTCTCAATCAAGGGATAATGGTAGTTTAGGTCCATCATGCGTGCCAGTGTTAGAGGAAGCATAATTTGTAGTCACTTGATGCATTCACATTAAGGTTTTAATTGAATGGTATAGTCAAGGGATGGAAGCATTCTCCAAGTGGCTGTGACAACCTTTGGGAAAGGAAACTCAAGGAATTGTATAAAGCTATGTATTGATTAATAAAAAGAGAGTCCCTCATTTCATGTTGTCATCGGGGTTTCGTAAAAAGGAGGGTGCACTTATGATGGGATTTCAGCTATTCACGAGCTTTCACCAAGTTTTAGCAAGGAAGATGCTCTTTAGTGAAAGGATCTTCTCTATTTTAGGTGTCAAAACTACTATAGAATATGGTCAATGACATATTTGACATGTAATGAGAGCCAAAACTTCTAAGGGTTCCCTACTTTAAGCGTTTACCAAGGAAAGTTGTTCCTTGAGATTTCAATGCTTAACCTCTTGTTTGCAATCCCGAACGTTTATTTTTAATTTTCCTTTCTTATTTATATGCAATTTATAACATATTAACAAAAATGAACATTGCTAGGGAGAGATCTCACTCTTTGAATGTATACTATTGTGAGTAGAAATGAACAAAAATGAACATTGCTAGGGAGAGATCTCACTCTTTGAATGTATACTATTGTGAGTAGAAATATTACTAAGCTTTCTTAAAGCATCAAGAAGAAAAGGCATGAACGTCTGATACTCCTTATGGAATTTGGGCAATAAAAAAAATTCGAGGATAACATGATAATCAGATCAAGGAGAACTTTCATTGCTGGTCACGTTTAGGACTATTCGATGCCCTCTAATCTTTCTTTTCTGGGACTTGAAATCTACACTCCCTTCTAGACTGAAAAATCAAAATAGGCTTCCATTGGAGTAATATCCATATGTGTTTAAATTTCCAGACGGACGAAGAAGGGAACAGGCACCAACCTTAGTTATTTCCATAAGACTCAACAGGCGATCTGCAGATACATTTCAAGACCACAGAAAATTCATTCATATACACATCTAAGATGGTAGACACAAGCAACGTTCGTAAGCCTTTCGGAAATTTTTCGTATTGCTACCAAGATAGTGGTAAGAGAACAGAATAAGCAGCATGCATATGCCTATGCAAACAAACCTTTACAAGAGAAAACCTTGAAAACATTCGTATTCAGCTTATTCTCAAATGCATGACATCAGTTTTAATGTGATTTCGGTTTGACGTTGTAGCTCAGCTTACAAATTCAAATTGAACTTAGTTGGGGAGATTGAAGAACCAAAACACGGTAAAAGAAATTCAATAGTACTTGCACATCATGGTGCGAGATCATACTATTTTAGCATAAACGATGAAAACATGAGCATGAAATTCGAGATGTAAAGCTCAAGCAATACCTGAAAATACATGAAATTGATGTCCTCCTTTAAACTGAAGGAATTCTTAATCTATAAGTGTTCTTAATGCAGAAAATCTTTTCAGCCACGTTTCAATATTCTAATGCTCACTCTAGATTGAAACTCCAAAAGTTGTCAATACTATTTGAGGAAGATGCATTTGCTATTAAGAGAATACAGTAAGTGT
>CM035441.1:109379475-109399475 GCA_020310875.1 Ceratopteris richardii | reverse complement strand
TTTTTGTCATATTACACTCCCCACCTCATTTCCCTCATTTCATTGTGAGAGAGAGCGAGAGAGAGCTTGCATGCTATCTGTTTTTGGTGTGTTTTTGAGCTTTTGTTGCAGGAATTAGCTGTACCACCTTCTCCAGCAGTGTGCGCAGGTACGACAGACTCTGCACAGGTCCCGGGACGACGACCTCTGTCTGTCGCGACAGACAGAAAAACTTAATATTTTGTGAATGCGTGTTTGGCACGGTAACCTACACCATTAGAGCACTCCAAATCACTAGAAGTTTCTCAAAAAATTGCGTTTTTTCAGTCTATCGCAACAGACACCGTCTATCGCGACAGACACCGTCTATCGCGACAGACAGAGACCCACGATAGACCCTATCTATCGCGACAGACACCTGTCTATCGCGACAGACACTTGTCTATCGCGAAAGACCAAATTCCGCGACAGACCCCGTCTATCGCGACAGACCCCATCTATCGCGACAGACCAAATTCCACGACAGATCCAGTCTATCGCGACAGACACCGTCTATCGCGATAGACATTGTCTATCACGACAGACACCGTCTATCGCGACAGACACCGTCTATCGCGACAGACTGAGACCCACGATAGACCCCGTCTATCGCGACAGACACCGTCTATCGCGACAGACACCGTCTATCGCGACAGACCACTCTATTGCGACAGACACCATCTATCGCGACAGACACCGTCTATCGCGACAGACCACTCTATCGCGACAGACACCGTCTATCGCGACAGACCCATCTATTGCGATAGACCCATCTATCGCAACAGACACTGTCTATCGCGACAGACCACTCTATCGCGACAGACACCGTCTATCGCGACAGACCCATCTATCGCGACAGACCCATCTATCGCGACAGACACCGTCTATCGCGACAGACCCATCTATCGCGACAGACACCGTCTATCACGACAGACAGACATTTTCGGCAAAAATTAAGGGGGTAAATTTTTGGAAATTTAGGCTAATTTTGGGCATATTTGCACTCTCAAATACTCACACACTTGCAAAGGCCTTAGAAAAATGCATTAAAACTAGGTTCTGTTTGTCTGTTTAACCCCTAAACCCTGAACGGTCATAACTTTTTCATACGAAATCCATTTTTGAGCTCTAGGGCTTGTCGGAAAGCTCGTGGCATATACTACATGTCCTCAACTGTTTTTTATCAGAATAATGCGTTGATTTTCAGATAGGATATTTAGAAGTTGACACACTGAGGGGTAGGAACACCAAGGGAGCTCTAGAGGAAATTTTTAGCAATACAAAAGGGGGAACAAGGGTCATTAAAAAAGTGTCTGAAATAAATTGTCTGTCAATTGAAGGATCAACTTGAAGCTAAACTTGGGATTCTTACAGGATCATCGAGAGCTCTTGGAGAAAGCAAAGTAAGTGCCAAGGCGAACAAGCTTGGGAACGTGCTTCCTGGGTAGACCAGCATCGCCAGGAGGAGAGACTTGAGGTTGGAACATCACTTAACCCCCTCAGTCTATTCTTAGCATAGGGTAAGTGTGAGTAGTTGTTCTGATTGACTAGGGGTACGATAGGAACACTCAAGTTTGAAGAGCCCTTAATTTCTCAAGTGCAAGGGTAGGCTAAATTGTAGTCAAGGGATAACTTAAAGGAAAAGAACTTAAACTAAGCGGACACAGAACATCAAGTACGACCCACGAAAGTGCTCCTGATGACGCTTAACTAAAAACAAGAAAACACATCCAAAGGAACTTAAAAGGAACAAGTGACTGGTACCAAAGAATCAGCAATGTACAAAGGGCATATGAACCTTAGGTCAGGTAGACACCTAGGGAGAGACAGACAAAGTCTTAGATCTTCAGAGGCTAGTGTCAATCATACTGCGAGGTCTTGGGCCCAGCAGTTGAGCCATCATTCGTATTACCCTAGTTCTGAGACTAGCAAGTCTGAGATGTCCCACGGTATGGAGAGACCTACAGGAAGTTCTGGGGTGCCATATTTACATAGGGTGGAAGGCCCTTACAAGATGCAACTCGAGTACCTTAGGACCAACCCATTAGGTGCTAGCATCTATGAGGACGGCCTAGGAAGAGCGGTGGTGCAGATTAAAAACCCTGACCAATCCATTGGACTAGAGCGCCCAGCTGTCAAGTTTGAAAATGGAGCATACTTGGACAAGGAAGGGACAATATATGTAGTCACCAGTCATCCCGATAGGACAGATGAATTTGGGAATGTGGTCCCGGAAACGGACTTAGGTGACCTAGAGCAAGGAAACATGGGCAACGAACCTAGAACCCCCCAAGGCAAATCTGTTCTCACGAGGATTATCACACCAGAGTGGATTCCCCAAGATAATAAGAGCATAGATCTCCTCTTGAACCGAGAGACGGATGAAGCCTTTTGGAGATATAGACCTAGTCAACCGAGTGAGGTAGGAACAATCATGATATATGAGTTCAAAGATCCTGATTTTCCAGGAAGAGTGACCTACTTAGATCACTCTTCAGAGAGGATCTTTGGGGTTACAGAAAATGATAGGCATGCTTACACTTGGAAAGGAGAATTTATTTTCCCCCAACCAAGATCGAATGTGTCCTTTGGTTGCCAAGGAGCTGGAACATCTTAAGCTTAGGGGACTCAAAGAGAAAGGAGTCGAGAGAGACCTGAGGTAAGCTTTGCCAACTCTTGGGGAAGAGAAAGAACGAGAATGGACACGAATAGAGGGGAACCTGAGGGACATAGAGCCCCAGGGAACCGAAGAAATGCCGATGATTTCCCTTTGCCAAGACCAAGAGAGCACACGAGGACCTTGAGACCGACCTAGCTAGTTAAGTCCATGAAAAACTACTTCGATGGCACTGGAGACCCCTACGATCATGTAGCCGAGTTTAAGCAAGTCTTGAGAGCTGAACAAGTTGAAGACCTGTTCACGCAGTACAATGCCTTTGGTTTAACCCTTAGGAACACCGCCCTGACATGGTTTCAGCCACTAAACGAGAGGCATTTAGAAGCATAGATCAACTTTTAGAGGCATTCATTATCGAATTCTCTAAAAGTGGCATAAGGCATAATACTTCCTCATTGATATACAGCTTCAAGCAGACCCCGCAAGAGACTGTGAGACTTGCAGGAAGAAGATTTAGGCAATATCTTGAGCGATGTCCTGGTCTTGAGTTA
Source organism: Ceratopteris richardii (assembly GCA_020310875.1). Lineage (NCBI taxonomy): Eukaryota > Viridiplantae > Streptophyta > Polypodiopsida > Polypodiales > Pteridaceae > Ceratopteris > Ceratopteris richardii. Next base: position 109,396,289 of record CM035441.1, on the reverse strand, counting down.
CCCACAACCGCTAAGCAAGTGGCTTTATTCTTGGATGGATTGCTAATTACCAAATTGAGATCATATGTGTACTTGAAGGACCCCCGGACTATAGAAGAATGTGTACGCATGTGCATCGATATTGAGGATAACCTAGGGGAGGAGTTAGAGCTATCCAAAATCTACAAAGATTCAGATAGTGCCTCTAGCCTCTCTTCCTCACAATCCATATCAATTGAGGAACTTGCGGAAAAAGTAGCTCAAAAACTAGGCGTCTCTAGTAAACAAATTCCTAAATTTGCCCCAGTAAAGAGGTGCTATACTTGAGGTGGTGACCATATGGCAAATGCATGTCCCATCACGGCTCAACCCCAAGTGAATCCTAGCAGCCAATATTGCACCATAGAGCGAAGGTACACAAATCACTCAGCACAGGATTGCCCATACAATAAGCAAGCGGTTAGGCAAACCTACCCTCAGCCATACCCTCAACAAGGCAGATACCAGAGTCAATATTCACCACAACAGTATATTAGGCCTCAGCAAAATTACCAACCGCAATATCAGGCCCAACTGAGACCCCAGCCAGTGCTAGCACAGCAACCACCTGCTCCTACTAATGTGATTCCGGTCAAGTATGCTGCTGCAGAAGAAAACCTGAATAGAGCGATAGTCCCAGTAACACCATTAATCTTAGAAAGTGATCCCAGTGACCATAGCTTTGATTCTACACATGTTGATAGTCCCCAGGCTTACTACATGCAGTCTCCTGAACATGGTGAGTCTTACTACAGTGAGGAACCGAGTGAACCTATTTGGGAGCCTGAATATGCTAATGTCATGTACACAAACCCCAACTCTAGACCTCAACCTAGGCAGATACGACCCCCTTTTCCTAGAGGACCTTGCTTCAGATGCCAGGGTGATCACCTCATACATGATTGCCCCATGCCTGCACCTACACAACCCCAATCAGTGACGATCCAAGGCTTTTGCCAGGAGTGCGGAAAGGAACATCTCTTACGAGATTGTCCCAAGAATCCCATCAATATGCCAAAAATCACTCCGATTAATGTTATTGGGTTAGTGGTCAATTCCATAGGAAGTGTCACTTCCACTGCACCAGTGCAGGTAATCACTAGAGCTCAAGCATTGCAGCAAAACCAAGGGGTAAGCCAGGAAAAGAGCCCAGACGCTAGCGATAATGAGAGCCAAAATAAGAAGAGAACAAGAGCTTGGAGAGATAGCCGTGAACGTATGAAAAGGCAATGGGCAAAGAAGATGAGTGAACTTGAGGAAAGTCTACGAGAAACCAAGGCCAAAATCATAGAGATCACATCTCAACCGCACTCTCACACATTCCCACCGCTACCATCCCCATCACCCTCCATCCCTTCACCCTCTAATACACCCCACGTAACCCACCCACCACCCCGAGCAGGATCAGTATTAGCTGATCCCACTCCTGAAGACATAGACATGATGCTTAAAGCATATCAGGCCAGAATCCAAGAAAGGCCAAATGTAACGGATCATGACAAGTGCTACCCTAGAGCTGACCTAGAGATAGAAAGAACCAAGCTTTGCGCGAAAATGGTCGCATTGGCTCAGACTATGTTTGAAGCCAGTCGCCTTTTCAATTACTCAGGCTCAGCCAAGACGCAATTACACTTGGATGGACTTCTAGAGAAGTTAGAGGGCATAATTGCAAGATCTGCCAAGGAAGAAAAAAATCACGAAAGAGATAAAGCAAGCAAAAACATGACCCATCCCCCACCGAAAGCTTATGTGCCCAATTCCACTGAACCAGACAACCCCCCCTCCCTAGAAAGAATAGAGAATCTAATTGCACAATCACAAAAGGAACCCGCCCCTCAACACCATGACAAGGCTAGTGAAAGAGCAGGTCTTCCTACCCAGAAAGCCTATGTGCCTGAAGCTTATGTGCCTAACTCCACTGAACCAGACACCTCTTCTTCTATGAATCAATACACACCAGAATTCTTGCGAGAGATTCAAGAAGAGAAATGGGCTAAAGAGAGTGAAGTTCCTCCTCCCATTGAACTTGTGGATGACACACACGATCAATTCCCACAAGACCTTCCTTCCATTTATGGAGAGCAGGAGAGTGCCCAATCTCAAGAAAGATTAGACTTCGAGTCTAATTCTTTACAAGAACTACCCCATTTCACAGGCCCATGGGAAGCAAAGTCCACCTGTATGAGAGCACCTACAGTCATGGTAAGAAACAAAGATTCCGTCATACCTAGGAACACAGAGGTAGTGAAGAAAACCAAAGTGCAGTGCAATCTCACTTTGGAAGAGCTGCTTAAGGTTAGACCAGAAGTGTCGAAACATGTAGCCAATCAAGTGCCCGAGATAGCAAAACCTCGTTCCCAGGTAGGATCCCAGAGAACAGTGCCAGAAATACCCTTAGACAAGATAGGAGACATGAGTGAGGGCGAAGAGGGAAACACATATCTCCCCATCACTCATTAGGGATACACAACCAAGGCCATCTTGGACTCAGGTGCAGGAGTTGCAATTGTTACCACTTCCTTATGGAAACGATGGGGCAAGCCAGCTCTCAGGCCAACGAGAATGAAATTGCAGATGGCCGATGGTCATATTGAGAGGCCCTTAGGATTGCTAGAAGGAATAACTCTCACCACCTGTGGTGTCGAGTTCGAGCATACCTTTGCTATATGTGATTTTAGCAAGAACCATGCCTATGAAAGTTCTTGGGACGACCCTTTATGCGACAGTTGCAAGTGGTACAGGATTGGGGAACCAATTCTTTGTACCTGCAGCACTTAGGCGTTACGACCAAAGTCAATCTCAAAGATTACTCTCATAGAGATGTCCCTCCCATCCAATGGAATCCCATCCATAGAGCCAAAGATGATACAGAATCGGTGCATTCCATAGGGTCAGGATCCTCATGGATGCATGAAGACACCCACTTATGGATGTGCAAAGTAGAAGTAGAAGAAGAGAAGAGAGAAAAAGCCAGAGAGATAGGTGCAAAAGAAACACATAGATCAATTCAAGACCCAGCCTATGCGCCTGTAGTTTTTCCTGACGAAGAATTTGAACCCCACGGCTGGGCAGAAATCCTAGCAACAATGGACGTAGCCATCAATGAAGAACAATGGACACCTCACTGTGATGAAGATGGCTATGACATTTCAGTCTTCTCCATAGAGCCAATCATGGGAGAGGCAGTTCTAGAAGAATGCGAACCTAGCCCTGATGCATTTGAAGATGCGAGCGACTCCGATCTAGAGTCAATCATTATGGATCCACCTTTTGCATCAGATGAAGAATATTTCTATGAAGTAGAATTTCAACCCCAAAGGCACGGAGAGCTTACAAGTGATATAAGACTAGCCACACATGTGACCCCGAAGGAAGAAGGAAAGAAAAAAAAGAAGAGAGAAGTCACACCAGAAGAGGAAGAATCTTTGTTTGAGGTCCCAGAAAATTTTAAGAAGTATGAGATAGATGACAGGAGAGTCATGATCAGAATGCCTAAACGAGAGGCGCAATCAGGGGAGGCCTATGATAACAAAGAGACCACCAAGAAAATAGTGGTAGCCATGGAAGAGGGAGAAGAGAGATGCACTTACATAGGCCATGACCTGACAGAAGAAGAAGAGCAAGAATTGATAGCCTTGCTAAGAGAATACAGAGATGTATTCGCTTGGAGTTACAAGGATTTGAAGGGTGTTGATCCAGACATCTGCTCACACACTATCCCCATGACCTCGGATGCCAAACCTTCTAAGCAAAAGCCATACACATACAATGATAATTACGCTGCCAAGATCAAAGAGGAGATAGATAGACTGGTTGAAGCTGGATTTATCTATGAAATTGAGCACACTGAATGGGTATCCCCCATTGTTGTGGTGCCCAAGAAAAATGGAAAGCTGCGTGTATGCATTAACTTGAAGAAGGTTAATGCAGCCACAATTCGAGATAACTATCCGCTTCCCATCACAGAACATCTCTTAGAAAGAGTAGCAGGCAAGGAAGTGTACAGCTTCCTTGATGGATTTTCGGGCTACAATCAAGTAGCCATAGCTCCAGAGGATCAGCATAAGACAGCTTTTGCCACAGAATGGGGCATATTCGCCTTTTGGGTAATGCCATTTGGGCTTACCAATGCACCAACAACCTTCCAGAGGCTGATGTGCCATGTATTTAAGGAGTTCTTGAGGAAGAACTTAGAAGTCTATGTTGATGATCTTTGTGCTCATTCCAACATCAGACAAACCCATATTCTTGAACTGAGACAAATCTTTGACAAATATAGAGAATATCAAGTCTACCTAAACCCAGAAAAGTGCGTTTTCATGGTCAGGCAAGGTAAGATTTTAGGACACATAGTGTCAAAGAATGGCATATCCACTGATGAAGAGAAAGTGAGAGCCATTGCCAAGTTACCTAGACCAAAGAATGTCAAGGAAGTACAAGCTTTCATGGGGCATTGTGGTTATTATCGACGGTTTATACACATGTATGCCATCATAGCAAAGCCTCTGTACGGACTTTTGACTAACTTTGAGTGGACTGATGAATGTGAGAACTCCTTCAATGAGCTCAAACGACGATTATGTTCAGCACCAATCTTAACCACACCAGATTGGAATAAGCCTTTCCATGTTCATGTGGATGCATCCAATTATGCTATTGGGTGTGTACTCGCACAGCCTACCGGTGAAGGTAATATGGATCTTCCAATTGCCTATGCTAGTAGATAGTTGAATGCAGCTGAGCAAAATTATACAACCACCGAACGAGAGGGATTAGGCATGGTGTATGCGGTTAAAAAGTTTAGACATTATTTACTTGCAAATAAGTTTAAATTTTTTACTGATCATCAAGCTCTACTATACTTGGTAAACAAGCCATGCAACACAGGTAGATTAGTAAGATGGTTTCTCTTGCTAATGGAATATGATTTTGAGGTTGTGGTAAGGAAAGGGAAGACTCATTTGAGAGCAGATCACCTTTCTAGGCTCACATCGAGAGAAGCCCCACAAGGAGTGTCAGATGACCTTCCTGATGCTTACTTTTTTAATTTGGAAGTGGTGTCGCAGTGGGCTAAGCCATTGGTACCAGTGTTGACATACGGACCTAACCACCCAGTAATAAACACGCAGGATAGAGAGGTAGTAAAAGCCCAAAAGTATCACATCATGGCAGGAAGTATGTACAAGCACACATATCAAGGGATCTTGGCTTGTTGTGTAGAAGAGGACGAGTACACTAAATGGTTGCAATTAGCACATGTAGGTGCATTAGAGCAACACTACTCAAAGCAACCAACCCTACAGACACTAAGGAGACTCGGAGTGCACTGGCCTACTATGGAGGCTGACGTCCAAAAGTTGTGCAAGGAATGCCCAATCTGTTGCACTAAACCACTTGTGGAACATGCCACTCTCTATCACGTGTCCATAGTGCCAGATTGGAGTGAACCACTAGTATCCTTCCTGAGGACGAAAACATTCCCTCCAAACATGACTCTGGCTAGGAAAAGAAGTCTAGAACAAGAAGCCCTAGATTACTCACTCATTGGTGATAATCTATACAAGCGTGGTAAAGATGGTTACCTGGGGGGTAATCAAGGCAATACTATTTGCGGGCTTTTGGTGGCCAACTCTTCACATGGATGCACATACCTATGTGAAACAGTGTGATGTGTGTCAGAGAACTCAGTATCCTATACGCAAGGATGAGATGCCACTGAAACCTATGATGGGTGGACGTGCATTCTCTAAGTGGGGAATAGACTTTGTAGGCCCTATTAATCCCCCAGCCAAGGGTTCACATGCTGAATATATCATTGTGGCCACGGATTATCTCACCAAGTGGGTAGAGGTAAAAGCTACGACAAAGAACGATGCTCAGACTACTGCTAAGTTCTTATTTGAGAATGTATTCACTAGATACGGGCTACCCATAGAGCTAGTTAGCGATAGAGGCACTCACTTCTTGAATGAAGTTATTGAAAATCTGCTCCAAGAATTTTTGGTAGTACATAAGAAGTCTGCCCCCTATCACCCTCAAGCTAATGGCCAGGCTGAGAGCACCAATAAGATCTTATGCAATGTATTGACGAAATTAGTGAACAATAAATGCTCTGATTGGGACAAACAGCTACACCATGCTGTTTGGGCATACCGAGTCGCCTACAAGACGGTACTCCAAGCCACCCCCTTTCAGATGGTGTTTGGCCAAAATGCAGTGCTACCATTGGACTTCTTAATACCCACATTGAAAGTAGCACACGAGCATGAATGGACGGGTCATGAACTCTCCTCTAGACTTTTCGACCTTGAACGATTAGGAGAAACAAGACTGAGGGCGGCTGCAGGGATATATGCAGCTAAGAAACGACAGAAGGCATACTTTGATGCCCACGTCAAAGATAAAGGTTTGAAGGCAGGCGACCTAGTACTAGTCTACACTTTGAAACAACATGCAAGGAAATTAGAGAAGAGAGGCTATGGACCCATGGTTATTAATAGAATCTCAACAAGTGGAGCAATGCAACTAGCCACATTAGAAGGCGACGTTCTCCCAAGCTACATAAGCGGGTGCAGGGTCAAGTTATATCAGGAACCTCTCACAGAGGAAATGCTAAGTCGACTCAATATTGCGAAGAAACGCAAAGAAGAAGAAAAGCGAATTCGAGAAGAAGCCCAAGCAGAAGCCTTAGAGCGCATACGGAGAATGAAATTAAGAAGACAAGGTAGAGAGCAACCTGTACCAGATGCATATCCAGATCAAGGATATCACGTGGCTATGTGTGAAGTTTCAAGTATCAGCTCCCATAGGATAATTGATCGACGTCCTTTTATGACCTTAGATATAGGACAAGGAAAGGGTGCAAGGACTGTAAGAGCCTTGATTGACTCAGGTGCAGCCACTAGTGCTGTTAAATTGTCTTACTGTCAAAAGTTGAAATTAACCGTCAATCCTATTGAAGCGTATCTCATAGGATTGGGAGGTGTGGAAACCCCTTGCATAGGCGAGGTGGAACTTCCCCTCTATATTCAAGACGAAGTGATGATAGTCAAAGTATTAGTGTGTCAAGATGAGGACCTCACTGAGCCTCTTGTCTTGGGTCAGGACTGGATCTATGATCATGCAGTCAACCTAAACCTAAGAAGCGGACTTCTTCAGGTATGGGTAAATCATAGCCGAATTACAGTTGAATTGGAAAATGAGGCACTCAAGGAACTAGGTAAGGCACGAACTCCTGGTCCTTCCAGGGGTGCACAGGAAGTTGACCATGCTATTCTTGTCCAAAAATGTATGATGCAGAAAGAGGATTGTCTCAACAACGGAGTCAAGGATAAGACGGTACTCCCTTCTGTTCCAAAGGCCAGAGGGATGCAGCAACCAAAGGCAGATCAAATATAGAAGAAGCAGAACACTACCTATACTGGAGGCCAAACAAAGGAGCAAAGCAGATTGTTTCAGCTGATGAAACAAGTATGGAGGCGAAAAGGCGAACACCCTCTTCCGACCAGGCCAACCCCACGGCCAAAACCTCTTATTAGTAATCAACAACACGACACTAATAAGAAGTCCTTCATAAATTCTTCTGCGAAAGTGAAGTCTATTTGGGTACCCAAGAAGTCAATGAAGGCCAGCCCACAATCACCAAATCTGGGTGCCTAAGGCTTGCTTGCGGGCTCAAATAGCTACACCAAGGCCAAACCCTGTACAACATGTTTCACTCACGCGAACATCTGAGGCCCAGTCTTACACATCACACACTAACACGTATTCTTCCATGAGCACAAGTGGAATCACTTGTAAATGGGTTCCTAAAAAGCCCCATTTTTCAAGTAAATACCCTATCACACTCCCCAGAGCCTCCACAAAGTCAAAATCAAAACCTATCCATTGCATTTGGCAACCTAAAACTTGTAATAAACCCCCAGACCCCAGTTGTAAATCCATGCCCACCTACTAACTACCTCACTCTCACACCACATCATTCCACTTAGCTCCTAGGTCTAACAAATCCCTAACTACACACACAAGCACCGAGCACTTACTAACCCACTAATCTCTCCCGATCCTCATGTTAATATTGTAATGGGGACAAAAACGGTTCTATCTTGTCCTTTACAATGTTAACACATTTTTCTATATTCTCACAGAATCAGGAGGCAAGAAGTAACATGGCAGATACGGCAGGAACTAGCTCCCAGATAGGCACCAGCCCCCAAGTCGTGGATATTGAAAGTCTTCCCGTTGAGGAGGAATTGAAGGAACGCCCTGTAGCATTGAGAACATTACACGCCATACCGATTCAAAACCCTCCACAAGGGCACACTATACCAGTCAGTAAAAACTCTCATTGGTTCAGTGATGTGGCAGGACCCCTAGGTGAAGGCACTTATATGTGGGAGGCCGAGATAGAATTCAATGGGCGCTGGGGGAGGTATCACTTTTTCACCAGGGAATTTGAGAGACTGCAGAATAATGAAGGACTGAAACCTATATGGAAGAAGGCAGGACTCTACGAGTACTTCAAATTCCAGTTGCCAAAGCCGGATTTTCTAAGATGCTCTTATTTGATTAGCACCCTTACTCCGAGCAAAGACAAAAAGGGATACAACTCCTTTGTCCTCCCATCTCTCACAAGGGGTAATGAGCTCAAGCGTTTCAGATTAACTATCAACTTGGTAAGGGAAGCTCTAGACATGAAAGGTATGCATATTCCTACGGAGAAAGAGACTATGGTCCCCGACAATATGAAGAACAGGAATCTGACAAAGTTAAAAGACATGGTGGCAATGACGCCTACAATCGCTATTCATTTGCGAATGGTCATGCAGCACTTTGCATTTCCCGCCCAGGAGAGGTTCACAATGCCACCTAAAAAGATATGGTTTAGTTTATACTTGGATGATGCCTTTGATTTGACAATCAACCTGCCCCACTGGATTATCGACCAAATCCACTTGGCTCATCAAAGGTGGTATAAAAAACAAAAGTCTGTACTGTACGGATGCTGTGCTCTGACCAGGATTGTGTACAGATGTCTTGCGTATGATGTACCAGTGCAAAGGGCACTCATTTGGACCAGGGTACAAGAGTTTCAGCGCCGATTATCCTCCGCAGTACCACCATCCAAGAAAATGAGAGGCGCCGTTCAGATGCCCTGCGCACAACCCCGCGGTGCAACATTGACTCTAGAGACCACTCCACGACTTCCAAGGCAGGTGCAACCCTTCACTATCAGATTACCAAGGCACAACACTGACGGACCTAATCTGGTGTTCCCACCCGTACCAACCGACCTAGAGTTTCCTCACGGATTCACTTTAGAAGACTTAACTGAGGAGGAGGTAGCCAGAATCATTGAGGCTGTTAACGCAGAAGTCGAGGCAGAACAAGCTAGTGGACAACAAACTGCTACAGACAAACCCCATCCCAGACAACCAGAAATCGTCGATGTGGAGGGTGAAGAAGAAGAAGGACAAGAGGAGGAACATGATGGACAATCCGAGGAAGAAGAGCAAGAATATGATCAGGAAGCCCTGCAGGTACTTGAAGGTGCCCCCGCTTACACGAAGGCATTGAAGAAGCTCTATGATACCATGAACAAAGTGCAAGAGCAACATAGACTGTCCTTAGCAGCAGGCAAGGCCCTCATGAATCAAATCCTTGAGGAGGAAGGCGTAGACGAGCAATACCGCACCATGCTTGACATGATATCTGAGGCTTTGGGAGTACCTGAAACGGTGCATACCGCCCTTGCACAAGCACGAAGAACGGAATGAAGATATGGCAGACGCCCCCCTCGAGTAGGAAAGCAGATGAATGTACTAGTATCAGAACCACAAGGCACATCCACAACCACGGGCACCGCACACACTGTCCACGATACTGAGGAAACCCATGTATCAAGTGCACCTCCGTCACCCCCGTTGCCACCCCTGCCTCCAACTCCACCACATTCACCTCCCACAACCAGTGTAACCACGACCGTCACCGCCTTAGAGTCCACTACTCATACCAAAGCACAGACCGTCACACAACCCACACACCCTATCTCCACTTCCTTTGTCTATACGGCCACTGAAACAGTAGTTCCAACCGCGGCCATAGAAAATCTCAACCCCCCGATCAGACTTTCGGGCAGTTCGTATTCACAATTGCACACACCACTGTACACTTTCACCACTATCACCGCACCCACAATTCCACTATTCACAATCACTCCCACTACTGCATCCACCATTGATCTTATGGACATCTCCCCCACCTCCGCACCTCTCCCTCCCCCCATGCATCCACCATCTCCCATTCCCCCACCTCCCACTTCACCATTTTCCAGCACCACATCCACACTTCCATTTCCCTTCCCCTTTCCCTTCCCTTCTGCATCCAACCCCCTTCCCGCATCCATCCCTATTAATAATGTATTTAATAATATGTATCAGTGTATGTCGCAACTACAACAGCACTACCAGCATCTTGATAACCAACATACGCGACTCTTTCGAAGTCATGAGGAACTTCAACTACGCTTCATGGATCTCGAAAGGGAAAAGCGGCTACTACAACAACAGCATACCACCTTACAGGAACAACACGAACAGTTAGTAGCCAACCCACCCCAGTCAGATGCAGAGGAAAGACAACATATGGATGAATTGCTACACTCCCAGATAACGGAGAATCTCAAACTTAGACGCAACCTAGCCCTCCTACAAAAACACATGTCTACAGCTCTCGAAGAGAATAAACGGCTGCAGAAATAGAATGAAGAGAACTTGGAAGCAGCCATGGAAGGTTCCCCGTAGGAAATCGACCCAGAAAAATTCAAGGCCATTCCCTCAGAAAATATGAAAACTGTGTTAGAAACCCATGCCGACCTCCTGGAGGCCCATGCAGCGTTAGAACGAGAAAGGGATGATCTACTTAAGCAACAGGCGACTCAGCAGGAGTCACCAAGCAAAGCCACAGCCACAGAGGACACATCCGAAGAGGTCACAAAACTCAGGGCAGAACTCGAAGAATTACGCAGCAAAGTCATGCAATACGAACGTCAACCCTCTCCCCTTGTCGAGCCCGAGCCTGAAGATCTAGTGCCAATCGAGATAGAGGAAACTTTCGAAGATCCGTATGTTCCCATGCCTGCACCAGGGGGCAAGCAAACAGACGAGGGCATGGACACCATCGAAATAGAGGCTCCTGAATGGATGCAGAAGTTGGAAAAAGTGGCCGCAACCCATGATGATAGGGTGGCAGTCCAGATAGCATCTGTGTCACGCTTGGAAGAGGTAGTCATAAAATCGGATTATTTTAGGAACCTCTCTCATCATAGGTGGATCGGCACATCCGACGATTTGTATGTTCCTTTCTGTGTCCTAATGGCGGATTACAATGCGGAAATCAAGAGTCACACATCAAAAGAACCAACCTCGGCTACACAGTTCCCACCGGACGACATCCCAACGAGTGCCAAGCAGGGCAATATTCATCAACCGATGTGGAGGATTCGTCTACTGGAAACCTACCCAGAAATGGTCAGAACATGGAATAACATGCCTTTGTACATCAAATACAACCCATGCTACTGCCCTGTGTTTCGAAGAAGGTCATGGCCGGAATACACAAAAACAGTGCTGACAAACAAAGGATGTGAGAAATGGCTCAATTATGTTTATTTAGCACCACCCAAAGGCCAACCTACCATAGGATACATGATCTCGACGATTCGGCATTGGGGGGTCAGGTTTAAAAATGTGCCAGACGTCATGGCCCAAATGTGCTTGAAAATTTTTGAGCTCATGTTGGTCACATTCAGGACTTTTAAAAATGTCAAGGAACCTCATCTGTCAGCCCTTGGATTTAATGAAGGAAATCAGGACGTCGTCTACGACATGAGTGCAACACCATCTATTAATATTGTATATGCATGGCACGCGCGCATCAAGTATCTACCAGCCTGCTTCAAACAGACGTTTGAAGAAATGTTCGTCACGGGATTCTGGGAATATCACTCAGAGATATTCATTCCCAGACCATCACATTTATTGTAGTTGTTTGTAGTGGAACAAGCTCTCCATTCAGAAAAGTTACGTATACCACATCCAGAGGTTCCCGGGCCGGTAGATTGGGATGCTCTACTCACGGACTTGGCCAAAGGGTTGCGCATTGCAGAACACCACTTAGCACAAGATGTCGTCGAGTACTACATCCAACGAACCACCCAACAAGGGTCTGTCAGGGACGACAGACACGAGAGAGGGGGAGGTGTTGGAACTGAAGGACTCACTAGGCAAGGAAGCTTAAGAAGGGAGTCAGAGAGAAGAGAAAGTACAAGCAGACAGAGCAGTCAACGACGATCTGGCAAGTAGGCCATCTAAATTTTTCAGACATCAAGGAGTGGAGCACACAAGAAGAAAGAGCAAGTAGGGAGCTCAAAGATGTGTACGACAAATCAACAGAGAAAATCCCTACACAAATAGTGATTTTAATCACTAAAAACCATTGTAAATATCATTTCGTATTTTTGTAGCTCCATTTTGTGCAAGCCAAGGAGTCCTTGAGCTTGAGGAGCCTTAGAAGTGCCTACATATCAATTTTCATAATTTTTAGATCTCGTTTGAGCCCTCAAAAGAGCCCTGGAACCTAATTTTTAACTAGGCCGAACACTAGGTCTGGATAGGGCCAAAGCTAGTAAAAAACTATAAAAGGAGCTAGAGAGCTCATTTTTGAGGGTAGATTGTAATTGAAATGAACTTGTAAGAGCTTTTGAAAGTAATCTAAGAACTCCATTGCTTCTCACTCTTTGTCTTGCCGTGTGTGCGCGTGTGTGTGTATGTGTGTGCATGCTTGTGTGCTTCTCACTCACGCCCTTGTGCCTCCACTTGCAAGAGCCTAATAAAGCAGTATTTGTATTGCATTCTGGTGCCATTTGAAGGTGATTGCCCACTAATTCCTCTCTCCTTTGTCCATGTGTTATGATTTGCAATTGAGAGGGAGACAAGGCTTGATATCAAGCTCAACAGACCTAAATCTCAAGAGTAAAGGACATTTTATGGCTGAAGGCTGCAACAATTTTTGTCAATAAATCTAAGGTATCTTCTCTCCATGGCCAGAATCAGGTATGACTTGATGAAACATCCACCAGCATGGACATAGATTTTCTTCCAAATTCTTGTTTATGTGGCAATCGTTGCATTCCAAGAACAAGGGCCACTCTTGCTACTGCACTCAACTTATTAAGAAATGCTCAGATGGCTAACCATGCCTTGATGGATAAAGATCTTTGACTTTAAGAGGAGTCTTCATCCATGCATATGGTGAAGTAAAAACTAAGTTGTAACTACTCTCAAAGCCAGAAGACAATTGGTAGGCTGCCCTCATGTGCAGATGCTTCTAAAATGCTGATTAATATGCGTGCCACCACGAAGGTCCTCTTCTCTACATCGAGTACTGTAGGCTAAATCCCTTTGTGGATCATCGTGGCACGTTAATGGGAATTGTTTCCACACCTTGGACTAACACTGGGATGTTATGTTGAAGATTGGTTATGCCTCCAGAGTCATGTCTTGTATATTTTTGTAAAGGTTGTTTGTCCTTATAGCTGCTTGAAGGATTTGGTGGAGTTCTTGTAACAGATATTGGCAAGAATGACATCATTCAAGAGGGTATATATGTGCTGATGCTGCTACATGTCCAAAATTGTGAGAGCATGGATCATGTGCAGATAGAGTTAAAATGGCATCTTCCTACCTTGGAGAAGGTTTCATAGGAACAAAAAGTGCTTGAGGAGGACATGTGAATTTAGAAAAGCATATGAGGTCCTACAACATGATTACAGATCTTTAGAATAAAAATATCTGGATTGGATGAGCAGTTGAAAGGTAATGTTGTGCTTCTGGAATTGACAAGATACACAAATGTGACAGGAAAACTAGCTCCATCAAAAACAGCCAATGTCATGGAAGAGTTGACAAGGGGAACAGATGGGGTTGTAATGGATGGAGAGGCCTTATGTTGCCACATGGGATCTGAAAACATTGCTGCAGTTCTATTTTGAGGCTGGTGTTATATTTTTGTTGGTGATGCATATCAGGTTGTACTGGAAACTCTCGAGGAGGCACATCAGAAAGTGCTCCTCAACTGATCCTGAGGTTTAACAGCTCGTTGAGGCCTCATGTGGGTATTGGGCTAAACTTTAATATCATTCAGCCATGAGTTGAGTGTCTTTCAGCTGGGAGGACATGCCTAGTTCAATATTATTGCTGCTCCTGTATTAGTGGAAGCCAGTTATGAGTGCATCAAGGCACTAAAACTTTTGTTGGAAAGCTTCCACAAGGATGTTGCTTCAGAGCCAAATGATGAGAGGGATCAAGTTAAACCCTGAAGACTTTGGGCCAGCAAGTGCAGGACAGATAGGAAGCTTCCAAACTCCTCTTCAACAGGAGGGTTGTTTTTGATGGCTCAGGTATCAATATGGTCATTTCAGTTGTAACACATCAGCTATAGCTAACTAGTGTTAGATAAACAACATGATTAGAGACTCTGGTTAGTACATCCAGGAATATAGAAACTGCAGGTGACAGATCAAGTACTGGAAACCATAGTACATGTCCACTTCAATAGATCTGATGAGGCTGCTTGGGCAGTGGGAGTCCATCTCCAAAGATTCCTGAGATAGCAAGCTTGAGAAGACGATGGCAACTGAACATACCTTATGATCCCTGATTTTGGATGGCTCAGATGCATCTGGAAGTGAGAAAGGGCCCTGTCATGTTGTCTGCAAAAAATTCTAGCATTCGTCCGATTCAATTTTTTTTCCTAAGTCCACTGCCATATAGATTTCTCACTTGTTGCAGAGTTTGAATCTAAAATACTTAAGTGCTTCCCCTGAGTAAATGATGATGGGGTATCTTTGGTGGAGGCTGGTGATGAGTCAGTGAGCTCTTCAAGCTTCAAAGTAGTGAAATGATCTGAGAAGTCCACAAAATTACAGATATTTGGAGCACCTGCTAAGTTAAAAAATAGTACTTGGGCCATATCTGGTTCGACAATCTGCTGAAGTCACTCTGCCAAGCTGAGCTCCCTGTTACGGATACTCATTGCAGGTGGCTGGTGGTCAGAAGGCACCATTTCTGAGTCCTCCGACTACTTCTCAAACATGGCTCATCAACAACAGGAGGAATATACCAGACACATTTGTTGGCATATGGTCAAGATGCAACAAAAGATGCAGCAACAGCTTTGCTGGCAACATTACTATGGAAACTGGTCTTGAGTGCTCAATCATTTGTGAGAAGAAATGCCTCGAGAAATGTGCTAGAGTGGCATTGCAACTTTTGGCCAGACTGGGCTCTCAGTTGCAATTATTAAATTACTCATGCTGCTGATTTTTGACTTCATTGGTTGTAGCTAAAGATTTAGGGAGGTATCAGCCACATCACACAGTTCTTTTAACAAGATACTAGATCCAAGGAAATTCCGTCCAGTCGTTTTCAAACTTGAAGTTGAAGGATGTTGTGGTTTGGGGACCTTGTTTAGAGATTCTTGTACTAAAGGGTAGTGCTCAGGTTGGAATCACATCTGCAACAATTGATGGTTGTGGTGTCGGAACAACCCATGCTTCCACATAAGGCAGCTACTGACCATGTCCTGAGACTCCCATGTGAAACTTGGGCACTGAATCATTGTAGCTCAGTGCAACTCCTCTGGATAATAGCACTGCATCAAGCAACATTGCACAGGCTGGAGTGCAAGGACACTATGCTGGTGGACCAGCCACTCTTTATTTTGAAATTTTACTGGCTTTCATTTTTAATGTGCTCTTTGTAGTGGCTGCACATCATTTACAGGCCAAGCATATGCATATAGGGAATGGATTGCTCTTGGGCCTCAGGGCCTATTAATTGGTCTTCCAATCACTATGTTGCAGTCTGCTCCTCACCAAGTTACTTGGATCCAGGTTGTTCCCCATCACTCTATTGATGGCTTAATGCACCAGGTTTGCTGACTGCTGGCAGGGAGGCTGCATGATATTTTCATGAGGACTGATGGTTTTCTACCTGCAAATTCTATTAAACTAAGTCATGTGGCTTTCAAATGGTTCAAGCTCCTTGCTTTATTGTTTTCAACAAATATTGGCTGGCACAGGGTTTTTCAGATAATTGTCTCTCAGATTCACAGTTGGTCGGGGATGACAGTCAGGATTTGATTGTAAATTTCTTTGGTGACTGTCCCTTCTGGGGAACTATGTCTCAAGTCCTATCTACACACAACAAGATACTAAAAGTGCTTTCTACATGATGGTGATGGTGCACACTCACCAATCAGGAAGCTTGATGGATGCCAAAGCTGGTGGTGCCCTGTCAATCTCTTTCTTACTCAGGGTGTGCTGTTAGATTTTGGACTTGAGCTACTTCAGTGTTTGACTGCCCTATTTTAGGGATTGTGTCCACTTTCCCAGCCATCCTGTGGGAAGATTGTTTTCAGGTCCTCTAAAGACTTGCTTAGAGGGATTGCTTCATATTTGGCAACAGAGGCTACTGTGTACATGGTTGGGCTGACTGCCCCCCAAGGGGATTGTGTCGCTCAACATTGAAGACCTGAAGACTTGAAGAACTGCAGATTTGAAGAGTTGAAGACTCAAACTTGGACCAGTTCAGCAATGTATGCTTCTCCTATCTTAGCTTTGTCGAGGACGACAAAGTCTAGGAGGAAAGGGTTGCCCACAATTCCTCTTATGTAATGACACCCTCTAGTACTCATAAAAATATCTCTTTTTTGCATTTAGGAGATGTGCTCATGTG
>CM035441.1:109226975-109376975 GCA_020310875.1 Ceratopteris richardii | reverse complement strand
TTTCTCATACCAAGAATGTGGTGGTTGCTTCAAACCATATAATGCCTTTTTGAACATCCATAATTTGTTTTCATGCTCTTTTTGCATGAAACCATGGGGCTGAAATACATACACTTCTTGATGTAATTCACCATTTAGAAATACAATATTAATATCCAACTGATGTACATTCCAAACATGATGATCTATAAGTGCACAAATGCTATGAACAATGGTCATTTGACACGTGGCATCAATGATGGGATTTGGTTTGATGTCTCGCAGGATTCTATAAATAATTTTCAAAGTTTTTCTGTATATTCATTTGTGTTTAAGTTTGTTTTTTGTAAAATGTTTCAAATAAATTTCAAAAAATATATGAAAAACACCATAAAAATTTAGGATTCATGTTGCCTAATGAGAATATTGAAAATGTAATCTAGTTGGAAAGTAGTTCGACTATTCTAGAAGAACTTGAGCAGGCACTTCAAAGAGATGAAAAATCCAAAATTATCATGCTCAGTTCTATCAAAGAATATGGAATGATCATTGAGTTTTTTAGAGAATATGAAGTGAATGTGAATACAAAGTACAAGACTGTTGAGAAAAAGGTAAAACCCATAACCCAACCATTATGAGATGATAGTCATGACAAGTATGTGAGAGTGTCTGATGATCCTATGCTGAGAAGACGAGAGCTTATAGGGCATCACTTTATTGAGGAGACTGCTAAGCAGATAAAGTTTGGAGAAAGATCGTTTCTTAGAGAAAAAGAGAAAGAAAAGGTCATAGAAGTTATCAAGAGACACGAGAAATCATTTGTATTTTTTCCACATGAGATAGGTTGTGTGGATCCGAAACAAGTTCTAGCCATGATTAACTTTATAGTGCCACATATACCGTGGAATATTCAACCTATTGCAATCCCAAAGGCTCACTTATCGAAGTTGATGAGGCTGTTAAAGGAAAAGATATCCATGCGAATATTGGAACCATCTTCGGTTCCATATTCGAATAGATGGTTCATGGTGCCAAAGAAGAATGGGAAACTTTGTTTCATCGAAGATTTGCAACCTGTAAATAAAGTTATGATCAGAAATGTAAGGATAGGACCTATAATAGATGAGTTTACAGAAGCATTTGCTTGGTATTCCATCTACTCCATGGGTGATATGTACTCAAGGTATGACCAGTTTGAGTTGGCTATTGAGATTAGAGACATCATGATGATGAAGACTCCACTGGGCCTTGTATGCATGTGTACTTTGTTGAAAATGTGAAGTATGCAAGCTCTATGTGGACAAAGAGGTCAAAAGACCTTAATGTGGACAAACATCATGACTTAGATCACTTAGGGTGGTCTAAAGGTCATGCAAGGTAGTCCTAAGGTAGTGGAAAATTCGAGAGAGGCATCCAAAAGCTATACAATGAGGTGGAGAGTCATCAAACACATGGAAGTCTTGTAGGTCATCAAAGACAAAGACACATATACTCAAGACGGCTCAAGGAGCTGAAACACAGCTGATCAAGCTAGGAAAAATGCAGAGGAACGTGTTACATGCACAAAGGAAGAGTAAGGAGGAGCTATCGAGCCCACACCCCCTGTAGTCTCTTGTAGATATCGATGGTAGAGAGAGGTATGTAGCTTATATTTGGTGCAAAAGGGTACATGGTGAAGCAAGGAGGCAAGGTCATTGCCAAGGAAAGAAGGCAGATTGTTCACACTAGATGTTGCTCCTACACACAACAAGACATGCTATGTGATGATTGGTAACAAAAGGATTGCAGAGATTGATCTTTGGCACAAGAGGATAGGACATACCAATATTCCCAAGTTAAAAAGCATGTGTAAAGAATGTTTAGTGCAGGGATCACCGAAACTTGAATCCCAAGGTCTACATGAGTTTTGTGATGCTTGGCAGCTAGGTATGCAAGCAAGGAAGCCATTGTTGAAGATAAATGTACAAGCTCATTTTCATATGAGCCATGCTTGGATAAATTTACCAAATATAAAGATAAAGGAAAAGTAGAGGAAAAAAGGAAAAAATAATAAAAGAAAAAGTCTAGTCAAAACTTCATGATGAGTAAGAGATACAATATCTTGCCTTGTAGTTAGTAGCATGTAGTGGAGAAAGTGGTGAGTTAAGAAGAAGGCACAAACTTCTTCACATGCTCATTGGTTATAAAAGTGAAGTGGGAGCACATTCAAAATAATGAGAGAAAGAGGCAAGAGCTCCCAGTTGTCGGATCTAGCCATTTTGTCATTTTGGTTTTCCCTTAGACTCCTTCCAGCCGCACATCAGTTTGTACACAGCTCTGTTGCATAGCTCATATCTCAGTGCATATGTAACCATTTTGTGCGTTTAAACATTCATTGGAAAAAGTATCTCATGCACTTTCTGCATATCAAATATATCTTTGAAAGCTTATGTAGTTTGTGAGATATCAGTGAAAGAGTGAAGTCCAGTTTTTCAGTATACCTGTGTAGATAGGTAGTCTATTTTGGTCGGTTCAGTTTCCCAACCAAAACATATCCAAGTTGTGTGATTTTTGTCTTGTTGGAAAGCGCTTGGCATCTACTTTCAGTATCGCAAATATTTCATTCTGATCATTCATATTCTGTGAGATATCTGTCAGAGAGTAAAGTATAGTTTTATAGTGTACTTATGTGTGCAGGTGGTCTATCTTGGTGAGTTGAGTTTCCTGATCAAAACTCATTCAAATTACTTGATTTTTAGCTTGTTGGAAAGCTATTTATGTCTACTTTCTCTGTACCAAATATCTTTCTCAATCGATATATATTCAGAGAGCTATCAGTCCGAGAGTGAAGCTCAATTCTTCAGCATACCTGTGTGGACAGGTAGTTCATCTTTGTCAGTTGTGTTTCCTAATCAAAACTTGTCCAAATTAAGTTATTTATAGCTTGTTAGAAAGCTCTCTTTGTCTACTTTGATTGACTAAAGGCTCAAGTCCATTTGAGTTTTGTATTGAGGATAGCAAGCTATCTAAGGTGCAGCTATTTGTCCAAGTGCTGGACATACAAGGGCTCACTACACACTTCCGTTGCGCATAGGAGAACTCATTCTCCACAGTTGGTATCAGAGCAAACTTGGTGCTGAAGCTTTATCATCAGAGCTGGAGTTGAAGCAAAGCAAAAGAGGAGCTACGAAACAAGACGGAGCTTCACAAACGCAAGAGCAAAGGACTATAAGTATTTGAGGTAACTCTCAAAGTCTTTGATACTCTTCAATGGCTGACTTGGGTCAACAAGTAGAGAAGTTGGATAAGGATAACTATCCCATGTGGAGGTTTAGAATGACCAACTACCTAATGGGCAAAGACTTATGGGGTATTGTGAGCGGCGATGATGCTCAACCTGAAATCGATCAAGCTATGGCCACCGAAGTCCAAAGGATGCAAGCAAAAGAATGGGAAGAGAGGAATAGGAGAGTCATGTTCCTCATTTCGCAAGTCATTACTAATGCCATGGTAGGTCATATTCAACATTTAGAGAAAGCTAAGGATGCTTGGGAAGCTCTTGAAAGGATGTATTCAACAAATACCAAAGCTAGGAAACTTCAACTCAAGAATGAGTTGAACACAATCAAGAAAAGTTTGAGTCAATCCATAGCTGAATATACTTTGAAGATTAAGGAGCTAAGCGATGCTTTAGCTTCTATTGGCACAACGGTTGAAGACGAAGATCTTGTGTGTTATACTCTCAATGGCTTGAGAGAAGATGAAAGATGGAAGCCTTCTATAACTTCCATTAACTTGAAAGATGCATATCCAAGTTTTGAACAACTAATCCCTCATCTTGTCACAGAAGAGCTTAGCTTCGGTGGTCCCAAAGGAAAGGACAGCCACAACCAAATGTTATATGCAGGTCGAGGTAAAGGAAGAAACTCAAGAGGAGGCTCAAGAGGAAAAGGAAGAGGTCACAACCACTCCAACTACAATCAAAACAATTCGGAAGACAACAAGGATGCATCAAATGCCAACACACAAGGAAGAGGTCGAGGTAGAAGTAGAGGAAGAGGCCGAAGCTCCTACAATTCTCATAAAGGTATAACATGCTATCATTGTGGTAAAGTAGGACACTATGCTAGTGATAGTTGGCTAAAGAATGGAAGACCAAATGGAGGCAATCAAAGGAACCAAAGCAACTATGCAAGCACCTCAAGTGAAGGAAGCAAGGACACACTACTTGCAATGAGACATGAGTATAGAAGCTCTTGTGAAGATGACAAAAAATGGTACATTGACTCAGGTTGCAGTAACCATATGTCATGCCAAGGAAGTTTGTTCACTAATCTACAGGTACCAAGTGGAAAAGGATGTGTTGAAAAAGGTGATGATACTCAACACATGATTGAACATATTGGAGATATAAGGCTTGGAGATACAAGTAGAGCAAAGGTACTATCTAATGTTCTTCATGTTCCTACAATTTCAAAGAACTTGATTTCAGTAGGACAAGTGGTAGATAAGGGTTATCATGTCATATTCAATGAGAATGGGTGCTTCATAAAGAATCCAAAGGAAGGCTTCAAGGTCATTGCTCGAGGTAGAAGAGAAGAAAGGATGTTCACTTTGGATGTCCAACATCCACATGGAAAGGTCATGTACATTCAATGTGGGAACAAGAAGATTTCAGAGCTGGACTTATGGCACAAAAGAATAGGACACATCAACATTCCAAAGCTGAAGGACATGAGCAAACATGAAGTGGTAAGAGGTCTTCCAAAATTTAATAGCATTGGACTACATGAGTTATGTGAAGCTTGTCAACTACGAAAGCAAACGAGGAAGCCATTCAAGAGGAGCAATTATGTGGCTCCAAATGTCTTGGACTTGATACATACGGATGTATGGGGACCAACCCAAGAGGCATCAATGGCTGGTAATAGATTTTTTGTCACCTTCATTGATGATCACTCAAGAAAGGTATGGTTGTTTTGTATGAAGCAAAAATCAGAGGTGTTTTCTATATTCAAAAGATTCAAAGTTGAAGTTGAAAAGGAAACAGGAAGGTCTATCAAAACCTTAAGGTCCGATGGTGGAGGAGAATACTTCTCCAAAGAATTTTCAGATTTTCTACAAGAGAATGGAATCAAAAGGCAGTTCACTTGTAGGTACACACCACAACAAAATGGAGTAGCTGAGAGGAAAAATAGGCAAATTGCTGAAATTGCAAGATGCATGCTCAACGAGATGAAGGTACCATTGTACTATTGGGCTAAAGCTACCACAACCGCCATTTACTTGATGAATAGGTGCACAACATCAGGAATACATCACTTGACTCCAGAAGAGGTATATTCCGGTAAGAAACCTGATCTTACACACCTCAAAGTGTTTGGATGTGTTTGCTTTGTTCACATTCCACAAGAAGTTAGAACAAAGATGGAACCAAGATCAGAAAAATGCATTTTCATCGGCTACTCGACGGAGCAAAAAGGATACAAGTGTTACAACCCTAGAACAAAGGAATTAAGAGTCTCGCGAGATGTGGTCTTTGATGAACTAAGACCATGGTATGAAGATAAAGGAAAGGAAAAGATTCTTGAAGAAGATTGTGATGATTATGCAGGAACAAATCAAAGGGAAGTTCAAAAATCAAGCACAAAGGCTTCAGGTCCAGAGGCATCTACATCAAATGAAGAATGTTCAACATGGAGGGGGAGCCATTCTTTGTCTCCAAATTCAGCTCATAGTAGAGCCAAAGATGCAAGTGCTACTCCAAACAGTGAGGTAAATGCAAGTGAAGAAGAATATGAAGAGGTAATCACTCCGATGGTAAAGCTAAATAGGTTAAAGAAGCAACTCTCTAAAGGCAATGAAAGAAGATCTTCAAGGACAAGGTATCCAACTCAAAGGTTGAGTTATGATAGTTTTATGGCGACACATTTTGCATACATGATGCAGGTTATCAAAGACAAAGAGCCTGAGACATATGAAGAAGCTTGCAAACAAAAGGAATGGAAGCAAGCTATGAAAGAGGAGATCAAAGCTCTCAAAGATAATCACACATGGGAGCTAGTGCCAAAGAAAGAAGGTATGAAGATTGTTCCAAACAAATGGGTGTTTAAAGTAAAGAGGAATGGTGATGGTTCACTAGCTAGATATAAAGCTAGATTAGTTGCTAAAGGATTTAAACAAACACAAGGCATAGACTATGATGAAGTTTTCAGCCCCGTTGCAAAGATGGGAACTATCAGAACCCTAATAGCAGTTGGTGCTTCAAGGAGATGGCCATTATATCAACTCGACATCAAAAATGCCTTTCTCAATGGAGAACTACAAGAAGAGGTATACATGAGTCAACCAGTTGGATTTGAAGATGAAAACCATCCAGATTTTGTTTGCAGGTTGAAGAAGGCACTTTATGGCTTGAAGCAAGCACCAAGAGAATGGAATCAGAGATTGGTAGAGTATCTAACTAAGTGTGGATACAACCCAAGTAGTGCAGATCCTTCGTTGTACATGAAGAAGGAAGAAAATAGAGAGGTATATATTTTCATATATGTCGATGACCTCATCATAACAGGAAACGATATTACACGGATTAAAGATATCAAAAGGAAGCTTGGTAAGGAGTTTAAAATTTCAGATCTTGGAGAGCTGAAATATTTTTTTGGAATTGGAGTTGTTTATGGAAAGAGTGGCATCTACTTGATGCAAAGGAATGAGTGAATGCAAACCACTCACTCAACCCATGGACACAAATACAAAGATTTGTTCAAATGATGGAGAACCATTGGAAGATGTAACGACATACAGAAGCATTGTAGGATCATTGATCTATGCAAACATTACAAGACCTGATTTGTCTTATGTTGTTGGTGTACTTTCTCAGTTTATGCAAGCCTCGACAAGTGAACACTTAAATTCAGCCAAGAGAGTGTTGAGATGCATAAAGCATACAGTTAATCATGCTTTGTTTTACAAGTTTGATGAAGAACTGCAGGTCAAAGGCTTTAGTGATGCTGATTGGCCATGTTCAAAGGAAGATAGAAGATCAACCTCAGGTTATGTGTTCATGATAGGAAGCAAACCTATCACATGGACCTCAAAGAAACAACCTACTGTTGCACTTTCATCTATGGAGGCTGAATATAGAGGATTAGCTTTTGCCACATGTGAAGCAATGTGGATTAAAAAGCTTTTGGCTGATCTTGGAGTGCAAGTTGGAACCATCCCTATATACGGTGATAACAAATCAAGTATTTACTTGGCAAGCAATCCTATGTTTCATGCAAGGAGCAAGCACATAGAGGTCCACTACGACTATGTAAGGGAGAAGGTGCTGAGCAAAGATGTGGAGATAAAGTTCATTAGAACCAAAGAGCAGGTTGCAGATATTTTTACAAAGTTCTTGGATGCTTCTAAACTCAAAGGCTTCAAGGATGTGATAAATTTGCAGGACATGGATGAAGATAACTCCCAAATGAGCTTGAGGGGTAGTGTTGAAGATAAATGTACAAGCTCATTTTCATATGAGCCATGCTTGGATAAATTTACCAAATATAAAGATAAAGGAAAAGTAGAGGAAAAAAGGAAAAAATAATAAAAGAAAAAGTCTAGTCAAAACTTCATGATGAGTAAGAGATACAATATCTTGCCTTGTAGTTAGTAGCATGTAGTGGAGAAAGTGGTGAGTTAAGAAGAAGGCACAAACTTCTTCACATGCTCATTGGTTATAAAAGTGAAGTGGGAGCACATTCAAAATAAAGAGAGAAAGAGGCAAGAGTTCCCAGTAGTCGGATCTAGCCATTTTGTCATTTTGGTTTTCCCTTAGACTCCTTCCAGCCGCACGTCCGTTTGTACACAGCTCTGTTGCAGAGCTCATATCTCAGTGCATATGTAACCATTTTGTGCGTTTGAACATTCATTGGAAAGCTTATCTCGTGTAATTTCTGATATCAAATATCTCTTTGAAAGCTTATGTAGTTTGTGAGATATCAGTGAAAGAGTGAAGTCCAGTTTTTCAGTATACCTATGTAGATAGGTAGTCTATTTTGGTCGGTTCAGTTTCCCGACCAAAACATATCCAAATTGTGTGATTTTTGTCTTGTTGGAAAGCGCTTGGCATCTTCTTTCACTATCACAAATATCTCATTCAGATCATTCATATTCTGTGAGATATCTGTCAGAGAGTAAAGTCCAGTTTTATAGTGTACTTATGTGTGCAGGTGGTCTATCTTGGTGAGTTGCGTTTCCTGATCAAATCTCATCCAAATTACTTAATTTTTAGCTTGTTGGAAAGCTATTTGTGTCTACTTTCTCTGTACCAAACATCTTTCTCAAAGGATATATATTCAGAGAGCTATCAGTCCAAGAGTGAAGCTCAGTTCTTCAGCATACCTGTGTGGACAGGTAGTTCATCTTTGTCAGTTGTGTTTCTTAATCAAAAGTTGTCCAAATTAAGTTATTTATAGCTTGTTAGAAAGCTCTCTTTGTCTAATTTGATTGACTAAAGGCTCAAGTCCATTTGAGTTTTGTATTGAGAGCAGCAAGCTATCTAAGGTGCAGCTATTTGTCCAAGTGCTCGACATACAAGGGCTCACTACACACTTCCGTTGCGCATAGGAGAACTCATTCTCCACAGCCATTTCCAAAGAGTGAGTATAGATCCTCTAAGATCTTGGAGCTTATACACTTAGATGTATGGGGCCCTAGTAGAGAGGCTTCATGGAGAGGAGCTAGGTACTTTGTCACGTTCATAGATGACCACTAAAGAAAGGTATGGCTATATGTTATCAAGGAAAAATTATAAGTGTTTTCAAGCTTTCAAAGTTTTAGGTCCCTTGTTGAGAAAGTATGTGATGCACACATCAACACACTGAGGTCAAATGGAGGGGGAGAGTATTTCTCCAAGGAATTCACAAAGTAATTCTAGGATAATGGCATAAAGAGGCACTTTACATGTAGGTACACCCCTCAACAAGATGGTGTTGTAGAGAGGAAGAATAGGCATTTGATAGAGATAGCTAGATGTCTCATCAATGAAGGTATGTTACCATTCTCTTATTGGAATGAGGTTGTGAATATAGACTGTTACTTGATAAATAGGGTTTCGATAGGTGGTGTGCACAACTAGCCTCCACACAAAGTCTTATGGGAAGAAACCAACCATGGAGCACCTCAAGGTATTTGAATGTGTATGATTTGTTCATGTTCCTAGTGAAATGAGAACAGAGTTAGAGCCCAAGAGTGAGAAATGTGTGTACATTGGCTACTCAAATGAGCAAAAAGGCTATAGGTGCTACAACCCTCTCTCAAAGCAGCTATATGTGTACAACCTACTAACAAACTTTGAGTGGACAGAAGAATGTGAGAGTTCCTTTAGTGAGCTTAAATGAAGATTGTGTTCTGCACCTATTCTAATTGTGCCTGATTGGAATAAACCTTTTCATGTACACGTAGATGCTTCTAATCATGCCATAGGATGTGTGTTGGCACAACCCATAGATGAGGGAAGTATAGATTTACCAATTGCATATGCTAGTAGGCAATTGAAGGTTGTGAAGAGAAACTACACCACTACTGAGAGAGAGGGCTAGGAATGGTCTATGCGGTGAAGATTTTGCCATTATTTATTGGTGAATAATTTTAAATTTTTTATCGACCACAAGGCTCTCTTGTATTTATTAAGCAAACCATGCAACACAAGCATGTTAATATGTTGGTTTTTATTATTGATGGAGTATGATTTTGAAGTTGTAGTCAAGAAGGGTAAGACACACTTGAGAGTAGACCACCTCTCTAGGATAACTTTCGGAGAAGCAGCTACTAGGGTAGCAGATGAGCTACCAGACGCTTACCTCTTCAATGTAGAGATTTTCCCTGAATGGGCCAAGTCGTTAGTTCCAATGCTGACATATGTACCCAAGAACCCTCAAGTGAGAACCCAAGAAAAAGAGGTAGTGAGAGCATGAGATACCAACTCCTCGTAGGAAGTATCGGCCTAGAACAAGAGGCCCTATACTACAAGCTCATTGGCGATAATTTGTATAAGCAAGGACGAGACGGATATGCATGCACGATAGTGAATATCTTAACCTTTTGGAAGCTACACACCAGGGTGCAGCAAGAGGCCATTTTGGACCTGATCGCATTATCAAGGCCATACTATTTTTAGGATTATGGTCGCCCACTCTGCATATGGATGCCCACAACTACATAAAATCATCTGATGTATGTCAAAGGACTGGTAGGTCAATTAGATTTTTGTTGTAGGGTACACTACAACATATCGAGGGAATACCGACGGTCAGTATACCGGCGGTCAGCTGTCAGCGTCGGTATGACCCTCGGACAATTTGGGAAAGCCACTTTGCCTCGGAAAGACTGCATCGGTATAAGCATCGGTAATTCACTAGAATTACCGATGCTTATACCGACGCTTATACCGATGCCCTCTTTTTAACTGGGCCCAAAACCAAAATTCATCATTCTCAGCGTTTTGAATCTAGATCTTCTCCTGTCGGGTTTGCGCGCGCCAACAACAGATCTCTGTTTCTCACCCTTTTTCTCTCTCTCTCTCTCTCTCCCTCCCTCTCTCTCACTCTCTCTCCCTCTCTCTCCCTCCCTCTCTCTCCCTCCCTCTCTCTCTCTAAGCACACCTCTATCTTTATAGATATGAAGTTTTGGTAAGTAGATTGCACATATTGTAGCACTCTTTTTTCTTTCTTTATACTTTTGCTTTACTAATATGTTCTCTGTTTGGTTTTGCAAGAGATTTTGGGATCAAATCTTTGGAAATCCGACGAAGGAGAACTTCAAGTGGATTTTGATGACCTTGATTCAAACAATTCTCTCTCTCTCTCTCTCCCTCTCCTTCCCTCTCTCTCTCTCTAAGCACACCTCTATTTTTATAGATCTGATGCTTTGGTAAGTAGATTGCACATATTGTAGCACTCTTTTTTCTTTCTTCATGTTTTTGCTTTTCTAATATCTTCTCTCTTTAGTTTTGCAAGAGATTTTTGGGATCAAATCTTTGGAAATTGGATGAAGGAGAACTTCAAGTGGATTTTGACAACCTTGATTCAAACAATTACATTGGATGAAGGAGAACTTCAAGTGGATTTTGACAACCTTGATTCAAACAATTACATCGATGTAAGTGAGAGATATATCACTCTTTTTTCTTTCTTTATGTTTTTGCTTTTCTAATATCTTCTCTCTTTGATTTTGTTTTCGATTGAGAGAGAGAGAGAGGGAGAGATATATACATATACATACACACTCACATATGTATAAACACACACATGCATATGCATACACACATGCATATGAATACAAACATGCATATGCATATACACATGCATATGCATATACACATGCATATGCATATACACATGCATATGCATATACACATGCATATGCATATACACATGCATATGCATATACACATGCATATGCATATACACATGCATATGCATATACACATGCATATGCATACACATACACATGCATATGCATACACATACACATGCATATGCATACAAATATGCATATGCATACACACATGCATATGCATACACACATGCACATGCATACACACATGCATATGCATACACATACACACATACACAATGCATATGCATACACACATGCATATGCATATGCATATACACATACACAATGCATATGCATACACACATACATAATACATATGCATACACATACATGCATATGCATACACATACATGCATGCATATATATGTATACACATACATGCATGCATATATATGTATACACATACATGCATGCATATATATGTATACACATACATGCATATGCATACATGAATGCATATGCATACATGAATGCATATGCATACAAGCATGCATATGCGTACATGAATGCATATGCATACAAGCATGCATATGCTACATGAATGCATATGCATACATGCATGCATATGCATACATGCATGCATATGCATACATGCATGCATATGCATACATGCATGCATATGCATACAAGCATGCATATGCATACATGCATGCATATGCATACATGCATGCATATGCATACAAGCATGCATATGCATACGTGCATGCATATGCATACAAGCATGCATATGCATACAAGCATGCATATGCATACATGAATGAATATGCATACATGAATGCATATGCATACATGAATGCATATGCATACAAGCATGCATATGCATACATGAATGCATATGCATACATGAATGCATATGCATACAAGCATGCATATGCATACATGAATGCATATGCATACAAGCATGCATATGCATACATGAATGCATATACATACAAGCATATGCATATACATGAATGCATATGCATATACATGATTGCATATACATACAAGAATATCCATATACATGAATGCATATGCATACAAGCATGCATATGCATACAAGCATGCATATGCATACAAGCATGCATATGCATACAAACATGCATATGCATACATGTATGCATATGCATGCTTGTATGCATATGCATTCATGTATGCATATGCATACATACAAGCATATGCATACAAGCATGCATATGCATACAAGCATACATATGCATACAAGCATGCATATGCATACAAGCATGCATATGCATACAAGCATGCATATGCATACAAGCATGCATATGCATACAAGCATGCATATGCATACAAGCATGCATATGCATACATGCATGCGTACGCATACATGAATACATATGCATACAAAAACATGCATATGCATACAAGCATGCATATGCATACATGCATGCATATGCATACATGCATGCATATGCATACATGCATGCATATGCATACAAGCATGCATATGCATACATGAATGCATATGCATACATGAATGCATATGCATACATGAATGCATATGTATACATGCATGCATATGCATACAAGCATGCATAAATGAATGCATACATGAATGCATATGCATACAAGCATGCATACATGAATGCATATGCATACATGAATGCATATGCATACATGAATGCATATGCATACAAGCATGCATATGCATACATACATGCATGCATACATGAATGCATATGCATACATGCATGCATATGCACACATGAATGCATATGCATAAAAACATGCATATGCATGCCTAGTATATGAATGCATATGCATATACATGAATGCATATGCATACAAGCATGCATACATGAATGCATATGCATACAAGCATGCATACATGAATGCATATGCATACAATCATGCATATGCATACATGTATGCATATGCATACATACAAGCATGCATACATGAATGCATATGCATACATGAATGCATATGCATACATGAATGCATATGCATACATGAATGCATATGCATACATGAATGCATATGCATACATGCATGCATATGCATACATGAATGCATATGCATACAAACATGCATATGCATACATGCATGCATAGTATATGAATGCATATGCATATACAAGCATGCATATGCATACAAGCATGCATATGCATACAAGCATGCATATGCATACATGAATGCATATGCATACATGCATGCATATGCATACATGCATGCATATGCATACATGAATGCATATGCATACAAACATGCATATGCATACAAACATGCATATGCATACAAACATGCATATGCATACATGCATGCATAGTATATGAATGCATATGCATATACATGAATGCATATGCATACAAGCATGCATATGCATACATGAATGCATATGCATACATGAATGCATATGCATACAAGCATGCATATGCATACATACAAGCATGCATATGCATACATACAAGCATGCATATGCATATACATGCATGCATTTGTATACAAGCATGCATATACATATACATGAATGCATATGTATACAAGCATGCATACATACATACATGCATGCATACATGCATGCATACATGCATACATACATGAATGCATATGCATACATACATGAATGCATATGCATACATACATGAATGCATATGCATACATGAATGCATATGCATACATGAATGCATATGCATACATGCATGCATATGCATATAAGCATGCATATGCATACAAGAATGCATATGCATACAAGAATGCATATGCATACAAGAATGCATATGCATACAAGAATGCATATGCATACAAGAATGCATATGTATACATGAATGCATATGTATACATGAACGCATATGCATACAAGCATGCATATGCATACAAGCATGCATATGCATACAAGAATGCATATGCATACAAGAATGCATATGTATACATGAATGCATATGCATACATGAATGCATATGCATACAAGCATGCATATGCATACAAGAATGCATATGTATACATGAATGCATATGTATACATGAATGCATATGTATACAAGCATGAATGCATATGTATACAAGCATGAATGCATATGTATACAAGCATGCATATATATACAAGCATGCATATATATACATTGGATGAGATGAGATCTTCACATTGCATCAAATGGGATCTCCACGTACACCTTGGGGTGCGCATGATCATGACGACTCCAAGATATATCATATCCGTAATGGAGCTCTAGTTATGGATGCTGCCGGAAAGTCAATGCGTCAGCGCATTCGACAACTCTGCTTCATCGAATTCGGTCATTCAGTAATGTTAAAATGGACCGAACATGATAGGGACTCTAAAAATCATATCACACAATGCATATATGAAGAGTACCGGCCAGCACTTGGGAATCCTATTGTGAGTTCCGAATGGATTCAACATACGACACGCGAAGTGATGTCTCATTGATGATCGGAAGCTCGTGATGCTTTTAGAGCAGGCTTACCGAAGCCTGTATGGCTAGATGTCAAAGAATGGGAATCGATTCAGGATGAGCAGCAACATAGTCCTGATCGATATCGTCAACAGAGAGATGTGGTGGCCACACGTTTAGATACGATTGGAATGTCCCATTTAGGTAGCGGCGGATACGATAGTATGCGCTACCAATTTGTAAGTATCATGTTAATTATTGAAGTTGTTTGTGTTTAACACATTATGTATGTTCATCTAACATTTTGCATATTTATTATAGGAGTTGGCAGTGGGTCGTCCTCCGATGCGAATTGAAGAATCATATGGATATAGACATGGGCTGACTGCACTGTTATAAGACTTAGAGGGACGCGGTGCAATCGTCTCATGGGAGAATATTCTTGATTAGGTAAAGTTATATCTTGGTTTCGTGTTTTTAATTGTTGTTTATAAATTTCACGTTAATTGGTCTTATTTTATACATATGTTTTGTTGTAGGATTGTAGGTGTAAATATTTTGATGAATGCCATAATTTTGTATCACACTCACATACGGCAATGATGTAACATAATTTTGTATTCGATTCCTATATGGAAGTGTTTTGTCACATTGCCACAATTTTGTATTACACTCCTATGTGGCAATGATGTACCATAATTACGTATTCGATTCCTATATGGAAGTGCTTTGTCACACGTTTTATTCGATTCCTATATAGAAGTGCTTTGCCATACTTTTGTACATTTTTCATTTATGGAATATACAACTTTCTGTACATGATTCATTGTTCATTTTTGCTCATCTAAGTTTATGTTTTGGTTGTCGTAGAGTACATAACAAATGTACTCAGTTGGGCAGAGTGTATTGTCTTTTGCTAAACAACATCATGCTGTAGCAAAAGACAACACACTCTGCCCAAAAGAATTTGTGCAGATAGGGTCATTGGTATACGCGTCGGTAGCTCCAGTATGGACGTCGATATAGGTGCCGGTACACCCAGTGCGGGCATCGGTATGGACGTCGGTATAAGCGTCGGTAATACCGGCATTTATACCGATGCCTATATCGACGCTTATACCGACGTCCATATCGGCGCTTTCTTTTCAACGCGTATACCGACTCTAACACCGACGTCGCAAAGAAATCACGCCCGTTCATTTGCCTCGGTAGCAGCCTCAGTATACCCTCGATATGTTGTAGTGGTAGCAAAAAAAGTGTATGAAGGTACCTAGGTATTGGGTTTATTTCACTTCTAGTGTGCAAATATGAGGGATTAAATTCCATCAATTGGTATTAGAGCAAGAAACATCCACTGAAGACTCTAGGAGAAGTTCCACAAGAAGTAGAAAGATGTAGCTTAAGAATGAACTCCATTCCTTGAACAAGGGTGTGGTCAATCTATTGTTGACTACACCTTGAGGATGGAGTTGAGGGAGCACTTGACATCCATTGGCTGCAAAGTAGATGAGTAAGACCTTGTGCAGATTACTCTCAACGGGCTGAGAGGGGAAGACAAGTGGAAACCCCTTATTACTACCATCTTGTATAGAGATCCTCTACCAACTCTTGAGGAGTTGATCCCACACCTAGTGGCAGAAGAGGTTGCCATAGGACACACATCCAAGAAGGATGGTCACTCACAGGTCCTATATGCTAGCAAAGGCAAAGGAACGAGTGGCAAGAGGGGGAAAGGAGGAAAAAGCAAGTGGAAGCAATCCAAGGAAGAAGATTCAAATTCAGAAGGAGATAGCAAGACATCATCTTCAAGGAAGGGCAAGAATAGCAAAGGGAAGAACAACCCTCATCAATATAAAACTTGTTTTATATGTGGTAAGCAGAGTCATATTTCTTCAAATTGTTGGTTCAAGGATGAAAAAGGCAAGAAGAAGAACGACCAAGGGAATAATGCTAACAAATCCAAGAAGGATGATGAGAAGGAGAACCTCCTAGCCATGAGACATGGTGACACTAGTGATCCCAAGGACACAAAGTGGTACATAGAATTTGGATGCTCTAATCACATGTCATGTATGGAGGAGTCTTTTTTTCATATGCTGGTCCCAAGCTCAAAAGGTTGTATGGAGATAGGAGATAACACTAAGCATCCCATTACACATGTGGGAGATGTGAAGCTAGGTGAAGGTAAATCTCTCAAGACTCTTAAAGATGTGCTCCATGTTCCATCTATTTCCAATAACCTTATCTCTGTAGGATAGATGGTAGAGAGAGGTATGTAGCTTATATTTGGTGCAAAATGGTACATGGTGAAGCAAGGAGGCAAGGTCATTGCCAAGGAAAGAAGGCAGATTGTTCACACTAGATGTTGGTCCTACACACAACAAGGTATGCTATGTGATGATTGGTAACAAAAGGATTGCAGAGATTGATCTTTGGCACAAGAGGATAGGACATATCAATATTCCCAAGTTTAAAAGGATGTGTAAAGCATGTTTAGTGCAGGGATCACCGAAACTTGAATCCCAAGGTCTAAATGAGTTTTGTGATGCTTGTCAGCTAGGTATGCAAGCAAGGAAGCCATTTCAAAAGAGTCAGTATAGATCCTCTAAGATCACTAAAGAAAGGTATGGCTATATGTTATCAAGGAAAAATTATAAGTGTTTTCAAGCTTTCAAAATTTAAGGTCCCTTGTTGAGAAAGAATGCGATGCACACATCAACACACTGAGGTCAAATGGAGGGGGAGAGTATTTCTCCAAGGAATTCACAAAGTACTTCCAGGATAATGGCATAAAGAGACACTTTACATGTAGGTACACCCCTCAACAAGATGGTGTTGTAGAGAGGAAGAATAGGCATTTGGTTGAGATAGCTAGATGTCTCATCAATGAAGGTATGTTACCATTCTCTTATTGGAATGAGGTTGTGAATATATACTGTTACTTGATAAATAGGGTTTCGATAGGTGGTGTGTACAACTAGCCTCCACACAAAGTCTATTATGGGAAGAAACCAACCATGGAGCACCTCAAGGTATTTGAATGTGTATGATTTGTTCATGTTCCTAGTGAAATGAGAACAAAGTTAGAGCCCAAGAGTGAGAAATGTGTGTACATTGGCTACTCAAATGAGCAAAAAGGCTATAGGTGCTACAACCCTCTCTCAAAGTAGCTATATGGGTACAACCTGCTAACAAACTTTGAGTGGACAGAAGAATGTGAGAGTTCCTTTAGTGAGCTTAAATGAAGATTGTGTTCTGCACCTATTCTAGTTGTGCGTGATTGGAATAAACCTTTTCATGTACACGTAGATGCTTCTAATCATGCCATAGGATGTGTGTTGGCACAACCCACAGATGAAGGAAGTATAGATTTACCAATTGCATATGCTAGTAGGCGATTGAACGTTGCGGAGAGTAATTTTAAATTTATTACCGACCACAAGGCTCTCTTGTATTTAGTAAACAAACCATGCAACACAAGGATGTTAATATGTTGGTTTTTATTATTGATGGAGAATGATTTTGAAGTTGTAGTCAAGAAGGGTAAGACACACTTGAGAGCAGACCACCTCTCTAGGATAACTTTTGGAGAAGCAGCTACTAGGGTAGCAGATGAGCTACCAAACGCTTACCTCTTCAATGTAGAGATTGTCCCTGAATGGGCCAAGTCGTTAGTTCCAATACTGACATATGGACCTAAGAGCCCTCAAGTGAGAACCCAAGAAAAAGAGGTAGTGAGAGCATAGAGATACCAACTCCTCGTAGGAAGTATCTATAGGCAAGACCATCAAAATATCCTCACTTATTGTGTAGACAAACATGAGTATAAAAATTGGTTGCAATTAGCACATGTAGGTGCACTAGAGCAACACGATTCTAAACAAGGGACGTTATTGAACTTGAAAAGGTTAGGTGTGTATTGGCCGTCAATGGAAAAAGATGTCCAACGGCTGTGTGATGAATGTCCAAAGTGTTGTAACAGACCCCCGATAGAACATGCCACTTTATACCGAGTGGCCCTAATACCAGACTTGAGCGAACCTCTAGTAACTTACCTAAGGACAAAGAATTTTCCATAGGACATGATTGTAGCATGTAGGCAAAGCCTAGAACAAGAGGCCCTATACTACAAGCTCATTGGTGATAATTTGTATAAGCGAGGACGAGACGGTTATCTGAGGATATGCATGCACGATAGTGAATATCTTAATCTTTTGGAAGCTGCACACCAGGGTGCAACAAGAGGCCACTTTGGACCTAATCGCATTATCAAGGCCATAGTATTTTTAGGATTATGGTGGCCCACTCTGCATATGGATGCCCACACCTACATAAAACAATGTGACGTATGTCAAAGGACTCAGTATCCCATATGGAGGGATGAGATGCCCCTACGAGCCATGATGGGAGGGCATGCATTCTCAAAGTGGGGCATATATTTTGTGGGACCTATCAACCCCCCTGTAAGGAATTCCCATGCAGAGTACATCATAGTTGCCACTGACTATCTTACTAAATGGGTAGAAGCTAAGGCCACCAGGAAAAACGATGCACGCACCACCACTAAGTTCTTATTCAAGAATTTCGTCACAAGAAATGGACTTCCTATAGAGCTTGTAAGTGATAGGAGTACTCATTTCTTAAATGAGGTTATTGAATATCTATTACAAGACTTTATGGTAGTACACAAGAAATCGGCACCGTATCATCCACAAGCTAATGGACATGTTGAAAGTACTAATAAGATTTTGTGCAACATCCTAACCAAGATTGTGAACAACAAATGTTTGGATTGGGATCAACTATTACACCACGCTTGTGGGCTTATCGCGTAGTCTATAAAACAATACTTAATGCCCCACCATTCGAGATGGTGTTTGGTCAGAATGATGTGTTTCCTTTAGAATTTTTGATACCCACACTCAAAATCACTCAGGAGTATGAGTGGACAGGTCATGCACTTTCCTCAAGAATACTTAACTTAGAACAATTGGGAGAGACGAGAGTGTGAGCAGCCGCAGGAATTCATGTCGCTAAGAAGAGACAGAAAGCTTACTTTGATGCTCATATTAAGGATAAAGGATTATGAGTAGGAGATTTGGTGTTAGTCTACACCTTGAAACAACATGCCTGCAAGTTAGAGAAACGAGGATAGGAACCCATGATCATCAATAGGATATCGACTAGCGGTGCAGTTCAACTCGCAACTCTTGAGGGTAAAGTAATGCATAATTATAGCAGTGGATGCTGAGTTAAGCTATATCAAGAACCCTTAACTGCAGACATGCTTAAACGACTAACTCTTGCCAAGAAGCGAAAAGAAAAAAAGAACGAATCAGAGCTGAAGCCCAAGCAAAAACATTGGAGCACATTATGAGTAGGAGATTTGGTGTTAGTGTACACCTTGAAACAACATGCCCGCAAGTTAGAGAAACGAGGATACGAACCCATGATCATCAATAGGATATCGACTAGCGGTGCGGTTCAACTCGCAACTCTTGAAGGTAAAGCGCATTAAGCGAATGTGACTACGAAGGAGAGGACTAGGTAGAGAACCCCAATTAGCTGATGCCCCATGATATCCGGTAGCTATGTGTCGAATTGGAGGAAGGGATATCCCGAGTATTGTTGATAGGAGACCATTTGTTAATATCACTCTAGGGTAGGACCCCATGCACACACAATGTAAGGCTTTAATCCACTCTAGTGCATCAATGAATACAATTCGAATCTCTCTTTGTAGAGAGTATGAAGTTAAGCCTCTTGAAGCCTATCTCATAGGATTATGTGGATTAGAAACCCCTTGCATAGGTGAGGTTGAGTTACCAATTTCCATTGAGGACCTGACCTTGACAGTAAAATTGTTGAATTTAAATATTCGCAGAAGTATGCTTCAATTGGAACTTGCAGGAAAGTAATCATGAGCTACCCCTCCAAGGTCTGTGCAGAGAGGTGTTGGACATGATAGAAGCCCCTCCCACTGCATGTGGCCTCCCTCCAACCTTGTGTGAGTCAACAAACCCTACCGAACAAAAGTAGAAAATACCACCCATCCAAGAGAGGAGACTAGGTAGGCAGACAGGAACCAAATAAGTATGGCCGTGTAAGGCTCAACCTTCAGACGAATGCGAACAGTCACCACTCCCGGGCACGTTAGCAGTGGATCT
Organism: Ceratopteris richardii; assembly: GCA_020310875.1. NCBI lineage: Eukaryota > Viridiplantae > Streptophyta > Polypodiopsida > Polypodiales > Pteridaceae > Ceratopteris > Ceratopteris richardii. The sequence continues at coordinate 109,356,110 of CM035441.1, read as the reverse complement.
CCCTTCTCTTCCAAAACAGTGTGTGGATACGACATCTCACCCTCGGCAAGCAGCATGGCCACATCATCCACGTACTCAGTGGTGTGGCACATCAGTGTGGCCCTTTAAACGGTCCACTAAGGCATTCCCACAATCGAGGTGGATATGCAAAGCGACAGTGTCCAGTAAGTCAAACATAGATATTCGACATCCCTCTCAATTTCAATCGAGGCAACAAATTTGATAGATTTGGGTGCCCGCTCACTCCAAGTCTCAAGTCTCACTCCAAGTCCTTGGTGTCCGCTCACTCCAAGCGTCACCAGCTCTGGGTGCCTTAAAAGTGTGTAACTTATGCTTCAACTTTAGTCATCTCAAGGAAAACCTTTTCTGAGAGTACTAGGACACCTTACACGCCTTCTGTTGTAGATTCCACTTCATCTCTTCTAACCCCCCAAGTGGTACAGAAATGGATCCCCAAGCCTTCATTAATCATGACAACTCTCAACCAAACTCACCTTGAGTGCTGACTTAGTGAAGCTAAACCGTTATTAACCACTCCACTTAGACCCAGCTCGAAAAACTCATATCACCACCATCCTTGTAACATACACTAACTTTGTAGGCAGTACTCATTCGAAGTCAATTGTAAAGCCATGCACTTCACACGCTCCCACTCACAGTCAAAGCACACACTTCTCACATTTCACCTCTCACATCGTTAAAATCATGCACACTACACAAGAAGAATGTTGGTGGTGGAAAGGAATGGAGGTCTCATCTTCTTGGGATCTTAATTATTTTCCATGACTAATGTGTTTTCCTCTTCACTCCAGCTTAGGTTCACTACACAAGCTTTCATCATGCAAGCAAAAGGTTCCACCAGTGCAACGTTCAAATGGCCTATTGTCCACTTATCTGCTCTTCCATTTGAGAGCCTGTCAACAACAATACCACCGGAGTTCCAAGGTTTCATAGGACCTATGCCCATTGAAGACCCTCCTCAAGGATAGACAAAAGATTAAGCAGCAAGGCACATTGGTTCCAAGGCCTCGTCGGACCCCTAGGAGATGTCGAGTTCATCTACAAAGCCAACTTGACTTACAATGCAAATGTGTGGAGGCGATATCAATTCTTCACAAGAGTTTAAGAACCTCCAAAATAGTGAAGACCTCAAAACCATATGGCAGAAAGCAAGATTGGAAAATTACTTCAGTGCACAACTCCCTAAACCCGACTTCCCCCTTCAAGAAGTTCAGCTTCTCTTTGGACTTAATCAGGACCGCACTTCAGATTCATGGCAACCATACATCCACACAAAAAGAGCGTCTTATCCCAGAACCTATGAAGCAAAGTGATGTAGATAAATGGGCAGGCATCTCATCCATCACCCCTCAAGTGACCACTCTGTTGAGAATATGCCTCCAACATTTTGCCTTTTCTGCACAAGAGCGATTTACGATTCCACACAAACATCTATGGTTTGGATTGTACCTTGCCACTACTAGGCCTCAAACCATTGATTTTTTTTTAATATAAAGGAAGTTTGGCCTAAGCCTACTCTTAGACTTGAATTAATTAAAAGAAAAGTACAAGAGAAGGGGACTAGTGCCCACGGGATCCCTCGAATCCAACAGAGCAGGGGAAGCTTTTATAGAGTTTAGATGGCATTACAATATCAAACCATTGATATTGCTACTTATATCCAAGAACAACTTTTATTGGCAGGACATCACTGGGAGAAGAAAAAGGTTGTTCACGGATGCTATGCCCTTACACACATCATATACATGTGTTTGGCTTATGATATTGCTATAGAGAGGACCCTCCTAACAATGCAATTATAGCAATACAAAGGCTCCAAGAAACCACGCGACCCCCCAATACCCGCAAAGTCAAGCCCATGCATGACACAATCCCTTGCTTACAAGTTTCGGAGTCTCCATCACCTCAGTCCACACCGGAAACTCCCCCCAACGACCTCCACTTCAACCACAACCATGTGTTCCACCACTCCGAGTCTGCCACACTCCATGAGGTTTCACAGGCAACGAATACTGTTCCTACCATCATAATGACTACTGCCACCACGATTGTTGAAGCTACCGTGGCAACTTCTACGTTTGTCTCTAACTCTTTTACCTTCTCGGGTACTAGTTTGGGCACGCAGGATATCAACACTACGTTTGATTTCAAGATCTCGGATGTGTTGTCCACCGAATTTCGATTTTCCGATACCCACGTTGTTTCTCAAGAATTTGAATATATATATATATATATATATATATATATATATATATATATATATATATATATATATATATATATATATATATATATATATATATATATATATATATATATATATATATATATATATATATATGCTTGCATTTTCTTCAACAATCCAATTATATCAGCATCATAAAAGAAGAAAGCGGGATGAGAGAAAGCAATAGATGTACTTGTTATGGGAAAATTTTACATCCATATTTATGAGAGGTATGCATAAAAATGTGTGTTCTTTTATGTGTGCATGAAGTTGTTTTGTTATTTTGTAGTTATAAAATTCAATACATTACATCAAGCTTTCTATGTGTAATAGTTCAAGAGAAGATTTTTATGGATAGATTATTTGGTTAAAAGTTTTTTAATCTAATAGCTCATTTGAGATTCATATATACTCAATCATAGCATGTATGTATTATATTTTATTTGTTGATATCATACATAATGAAAATTATTGTGCTTATCATTATAGTCAAAAGATGCATACCATACTATTTATATGCATACGTAAGTGAATTGATTAATGTGTATTCATTCATTGATAGGGGAGTTTGATTATTACTAAGCTTATAATCATATATTTATTTTCTTTTCAAAACATAATAGTTCAGCCAAGCAATGGATAGCTTCTTAGATGTAGGTGATAGTCAAAGAACATAGACTAAAACTAGAAAAAAGTTGTATTCATATTTCATTTGAATTTGATTTTTTTATATGTCAAAGATGGTTAACATCCATATCAAGAAAAATTCATAAATTTTAGAGGTCATTGGATGAATAAAAAAAGGTATGCAATAGAGACCCTAGACTTGACTTGAGTGTTTGAATATCTTACATTGATCTTTTTGATCAAGCATTACTTTCAATCCATTCATCCATTTTCTAAAATTTTGTAGTAGTGATAGCTTATACTAAAGTTTATATCGATTAATTTTCATTGGGAAAAGATAAATAGATTGGTAATTACACTCATTTTATTATGATCTTATTAGAGGGTATCAACTTATTATTCTGATTGGAGGTTTGGGAACTTTTGATAATAGGTTCTAACATAGAAATACAATTACTTCGAAATTTGGGTATGTGGTTGTGAACACAATTATTTGGATAACCATTTCTCTTTCTCGAAGGATTTATACTAGATGCATTTTTTTGAAATCAAATTAAATCTTGTTTTATATCAATGTTCAAAATTACATATCAATGAGATTTTCATGCGTGCTTAGGATGCAAGTGTAGCAACAAAAAAATTGAAATTACTTATTACCCTATCTTAGAATTAATTAGTTTTTGGTATGAGAAAATTGGGGAATTATAAGATCTAAGTGATTAAAAAATAATCTCATTTACATTTGATTTTCTTAACTAACTATTCCAATAAATTTTATTGGTTTCCAAAGTCTTTCTACACATAAGCATATGCTTCAATTTTTCTTTATAATTTACAGGTCTAGGTTGCAAATGAAGTGATTCAAAAGGGGATCAAAAGTTGCATATATATTCTCTCAATTGATTATATTTGCTCGAATTTTTCTATGCTAATCATTCTGATTTTTGTGCATGTTTATATGCTTGTGATGTTCTTGTATACAACTCATTTTATCTTATGTTTGACAATGCCTTGAGGATATATACACTAAATTTGATACGATGCTAGTTTATTTTCTTGGAAGAAGATGCAAATGCATCTTTGATGTAGCTCCAAAGAGATCACGATGGCAAATAGTTTTAAATTTATATAATTGCACCAATGTAATTTTAAAGTAGGATTTAGAGAATAATTATCCTCCATTATAATACATTAAAAAGGATTTGAGGATTGGGAGATGATGAAATGGTGGTGTTGAGAGATTTTTTATTTCTTTGTTTATTGTTCTTCATTATTATTATTAGTTTATGTTCGAAGAAGTTTTGGTTTGATGTAGTACATACAACTAATCACATTCTGAATAGGCCTTCCGCAAAAGCTTTACAGGTTATCGCACCTTATGAGGCTTATTATGGGAAGAAGCCCAATGTGAGTTACTTCAAAGTTTTTGGTTCCCTAGCTTATGTTCATATTGACAAGAAAGATCATGGCAAGATTGATGTAAAAGCCATTAAAGCCACCTTTATTGCTTATGCAATTGAAAGTAAAGGATACAGATTCTATGTTCTAGATATAGGTGATATCCTACTCTCATGCATTGCATATATTGCAAAAAGTTGGATTTATAATAAGAAGGAAGAGACTCCTGATTTCATAAAAGTAGATGACTATGCATTTTTTAGAAGGAATTCAGATTCTTACATTCAATCATACAAGGGGGGTGATGAACCTTCTCAAACCCTAAGAGATGTAGGTGAAGAGAGAGTATGATTACGTATATCAATACCTAGTCCCTCATCAATACCTCTTGAAGTTCTGATTTATGAAGTTGGAGAAAGTTTTAGAGTTCTAGAAGTAAGAGATGCTAAAGAACCAAAAAGGATTCCACCACTTTTCAAGGATACACCAATGTGGTTATATCAAACCTTGAAGGACAGTGGTATAAAGGAATACACTAGAAGAACCGGAACTCAAACAAGAAGACAAAAAACAAAATAGGTAAATTATGGAGAATAGATTCTTAATATTTTAGCTCTTACTTCACATAAGAATGAACCATCTAGTGTTCAAGATGCACTACAAAGTGATATGATTATCACACATACCAGAGATTCAGATCTTTAGTTGTTTAATGGAAAACTTAAGCATACATTTGATGTAAATGACTTAGGTATTTTACATTATTATCTTGGGATTGAGTTCAAGTATAAAGATGAGTGTATGTACATGACATAGTAGAAATACATTGAGAAGTTATTGGAAATGTTTGAGATGATAGATTCCAAGCCTATGTGGACACCTATGGATGTCAATGTGTCATTATAGTCGGAAGTAGATTTAGAATCATTTGATACAACACTATATAATCAAGCAGTTGGTTGCTTGATATATCTATGTAATACATTTCCAGACATTGAGTTTGCAGTTTCTCAAGTATCCAAGTTCATGAATAGTAAGCTCAAGATTCAGTGAAAATTAGTTAAGAGATATATTCTCAAAGTCAAACAAAGTTTTGCATGTTATTAAACCTTGTACCATTATGACATTGAAGGGGGGATTGCTGGAAACAACGTTCAAATTGGTTCCTAAACATGACAAACTCCAGCATATGATTCATAGTCTAAAGTCCCTCTTCAAGTAAGATCTCTTGGCACCTTGGCTAAGATGAAATCCTCGCACCCAAGTGACCAAGGATCGAGTCCCATTAGATGCAGTGTGACAATAGAGTTTTTTTGGTAAAACAAGGATGGAGAAAGCAAGATGATGATGAATGGTTTTTGTTAAAATTAAGGTATCTTTTTGCAATGTATCTTATCGCTAATTTGCAAGGATCATAGATTTAGTTTTTTTTCATGTAGCTTTTAGATGTGCTTTTCATACGATACAAAACTATATAAGAAGGACCAACCTCAGTTCATAAATCATCACACACGGAGCAGACTTCTCAAGACTCAAGGAGCTCAACGCAAGTTGAAGGATTAGCTTGACGATCTTGGGGAAGATCTTGGAGGTGATCAAGGAGGAGGTCCTCTACATGAGGAAGAGTTGCTACACTTTTGGAGGAGTTGTGCTCTACTTCTAGAGACATCTAGAGGAGTTTGTGTTAGCAACATACTGCGAGTAACAAGACTACATCTATGCCCACTTGTTCATTCACTAGTTTTTGATTTAGATAGTTAGAATTTGGGTTTGCTGTAAAATAGTCCTAAACTATTCATATTCTCCATATTCTCTCTCTCTCTCTCACACACACACACTCTTCATACCTCTTATGCATGCAATCTCTTGTATCTAGTTTCTATTTCTTCCTAGATTTAGACATTGTCAATTTGTATCATATTCACATATTGTGATTGACATTGGAATATAGATAGTGTAGGTGGGCATCCTAGCTTACCGTACACTTTGAAAAACTTGTTTATCTCTCTCTATCTCTCACTCATCTTCTTTTTGAGTATTAAGGTGTGTATGCTAAGGTTCATGTGTTGGAACTTCCTGTAAACTTGTGAAATATTGTTATTGTGGCCCACCCCACTTCCAACAATAATTACTCATCGTTTATAGCCCTAGTGCTCTTGGTTTCCAAAACAATAGATCATTTCAAATGTGGTAGATTATCAATCATTGAATAAAGTTATAAGAAAGCATTGATATCTGATTCCTCACATTGATGATATCTTAGATACCTTAGGTGGAGGCACTATTTTTAGTAGGATAAACGTAAAAGTGGTTATCATCAGATTAAGGTAAAACACGGAGATGAACGTAAAACTACTTTTCAAAAAAGATTTGATCATTATGAATACACAGTAATGTCTTTTGGTTTCAACAATGCACCAACAAGTTTTAGGATGCTAACGAATGATATATTTCATCCTTTCATTGGTCAATTTGCTCTTAAGTTTATAATGATTTGTTGTTCTATAGTGAAACTTTACAAGAGCATGATTTCAATTATGGATGGTCTTAAATATGTTATGTGAGGAGAAGTTGCTCATTAACCTAGATAGACCACAACTATGTTTATGTAAGGTAGATTCATATTTTTGTGCTAGAGTATTCGAGCGGATTCATGCATAGTATCTACAATTTTAGAGTGATTTGTACTTCAAAATGGATGGATGATAGTTATGCTCATTCTTAGGACTTTTGACCTTCTATTAAAAAAATATTGTAAATTATTTGCATATTTCGTTCCCACTTACAAATTTCTTACATAATAAGAAAACGTTTTCTTGGATTAGTGAACAATAACGAAGATAAAATCTTGAGAAACCTATGAAATAATACACAATAATTGGTGATCAATTGTATAAACAAAGAAAGGATGATCCCTTGAAAGCTTGTATCCATGAAAGTGAGTACATACTCATAAATATATGGCTCATCCAAGGGTAGTAGGAGGTCACTTTTTGGCAAGCTAGATAGCTAAAATAATTTTATTTCCTAGCTTGTAGTTGCCTACAACATTTTTCTTTTCCTCAACAATGGTTTCTACTTTGAATAATTACTGCTCACTCTTTTAGTCATTCCATAAAATTCTTGCTCTTGTCTTTTCTAGAATCTCATGCTGCTTTGAAAACTCAAAATCCATACTAGTTCTCTTCTCGAGTCTTTAGATTCCTCTTGGGATTTTTTTCCTCCAATTTTGGTTTCTCTAATTTCTTCAGAAAAACTATCATGAAGATATTGTTGGTGCAAACTCTAAAGTGAAGACTAAAAAATGGTGCATTTCATTGATTAAGGATTTTCTTGGATCTCACTGATGCATGTACAATTTTTAATGGTTAAGAACAAAAATCTAAGTTGAGAGATAAGGAAGCTATGGATAAAAGAATTTTGTAAAATGGGTTGTATTCTAGGAGAAATCTGTGTTAGAAGTCATCTATGTCAAAGTCTCCATTTTTGGACATCAATTTTAGGCATACTTTTGATCTTAATGATTATGCACACTTTTAACAAATGCAATCAAGTGTCTATTGTACTGCAAGGTGTCATAAGGATAATGAAAATTTCCTTACATAATTTGGAGCATTTATATTTTGTATCATTTGCATGCAATGAAGTTGAATTTTGAGGCAGACTACTTGGAGAAAGACATAAATTTAGAATTGAAGAAGGAGATACATTTCACTCTTAAATTTGGAATGATTTGAAGTGCTTTTGTAAAGTCTTATATAGTCTTGATATAGACATGTTCTTAAATCAATGTAGGCATGAAATTGGAGGTTAGAAAGATCTCAATCATTGGTATTAGAGCTGGGACATGCAGATCAAGTGAACGCACTAAACAAAAGGTCCTGACTACTGTAGATTTCCAAATGGAAGTAAAAGGAAGCATTGAGAAGCTAAAGTTTTGCAAAAGGAATTTACAAGGAAACAAAGGAGGTGAAAGGTACATTCCATAACTATAGTATAAGTATTTCTTAAGGCAGGTAACAAAAGGATGGGAGAGAGCATTCAGATAGACAAGCTTGATAGAGAGAACTATTCAGCATGGTCTATGAGGATGGAAGCTCACCTTATGGGCAGAGATTTGATAGCCTACATCATAGGAGAAGACAAAAATCCATAATTCAAAGATCCTAGTCTTCCAAATAGGGAATATCTTGTAGGCTTGAAGAATTGGATGAAGAAAGATGCTCAAGCAAGGAGCATAATCCATATGTCTATTAATGTTTATCTCTTGCCACAATTTAGAGGGCTAGAGAGTGCAACCGATATATTGAATGTTTTGGAAGAAAATATCCAAAACACAACCAAGGCAAGGAAGGCTTCACTATGGGATGAGTTTACAACCTTCAGAAAGAAAGCTCCACAATCAATTTTTGATTACATAACAAAGATGAAGGATATTGTAGATTGCTTAGGAGCAACTGATGAAGAAATTGAAGACTACAAATTGGTAAGGCACATCCGTATAGGATTAAGAGGTGAAAAAAGGTGGAAACCTTTCATATTATCAACTAAATTATCATATAATGGTTTCACCCTATATCTAAATCAATTTCTAGGATACATGCTAACATTTGAGCAGGACATTGAAGGTGAAAATGAGAAAAGTGTAGATCAAGATATGTATTCAAAGGATAAGAAGAAGAATGCTAAAGGAAAAGAACAATTAAATGAAGAAGACGGCACCTTGAATCAAGATATTTTTACTAAAGGTAAAGGAAATGGCTTACCCAATATTCAAAGTAAATAGATGACATACAAGTGTGAGGCTTTTCAGCAAGTAGGTAAATCTCACAATCAATCATAGAACAAGCAGGGATTCATGCATACAAACATGCTTGAATTAATACATACAGATGTGTGGGTTCCTTCAAAGGAATATATCGTTAATTGATCCAGATATTATTTTTTGTTTGTAGATGATGCAACAAGATGGATCGCCCTTTAATTGATCAAGAACAAATATGAAGGTTTTTAATACATTTAAGCACTATCATGATTATGTAGAATGGATTATAGATCAAAAGTTGAGAAGAGTTAGATCAAATGGAGAAGGAGAGTATTTATCCAAAGAATTTAACAATCACTTGTGGAATGTAGGTATAAAAAGAGAAGTAACATGGAAGTACTCTCCACAAAAAAATGGAGTTTCAAAGAGAAGGAATAGAGCTCTTGTGGAGTTTTCTAGATCCATGATGAAAGAAAAGAATTTTCCTAATTACTTATGGGTGGAAGCTATTAACACTGCAACCTATATTGTGAATGTGTTACCTTACAAAGATTTGGATGGCATGACCCCTTATGAAGCATGGTGGGATGATAAATCTACTCTTGATCATTGCAAAATATTTGGATGTTTGGCATATGCTTATGTTCCCTCTCAATTGAGACATAAACTAGAAATGAAGGCTGAAAAGTATGTCTTTATAGGGTATGATGTTAGACAAATGGGTTAGAAGTTATGGAGTCCATAAAAAAAAAAAAATCTTAATCCCAAAGATTTGACATTTGATGACCAAGGTACATGGTATACAGGTTCAAATAATACTCATGGGGATCGAAGAAATCATGAAGACAAGAAAAGGAAAATCAAAGATTCAATTATATCAAGATGTAAATGATGATGATGATACGTATAGAAATGGAATGTAGATTGGAGATGAAGATAGGCCAAGAATTGATCTAGACAATAATGAGGGAGAGACTTCAAGAAATGCAGAGATAAGAAGGTCATCAAGAGAAAGAAAGCAACCTATAAGGTATAACTATGACATTTCTTATATTACAACCAAAGATTATGCATGCATATTGCAAACAGATGAAGATCCATCAACGTATGCAAAAGCTAAAGGTAAAGAGAATTAGGAAAATGCAATAAAGGAAGAGAATGATGTTGTACTTGAGACTGATACATGGGACTTGTTACCCAAGCCAAGGAATTAAAAGCTAATTGGATGTAGATGAGTGTATAAAACAAAAAGATTTGCAGGTGGAAATGTGTCTAGATATAAAGCTAGGCTACTGGTCAAAGGATATGCTCAAACACAAGGTGTGGACTATGATGAAACTTATAGTCTAGTGGCTAAAATGTCTACCATTAGAACATTGATAGATATTACAGCTTGGAAAGGATGGAAGCTATCATAATTGGATTAAAGAAATGTTTTTTTACATGGATACATTGCATATGAAGTATACATGGATCAAGTAGAGGGATTCGAGGACCCAAATGGGCCAGATTGTCTGTCTAAGCTCAAAATAGCTTTGTATGGTTTGAAGTAGGCCCCAAGGCTTGGAACTATAGACTTGTTAAATTCTTGAATGAACTTGGATATCAAGTTTCAAAGGCATATAGTAGCTTGCGAGTGAAAGCAAGTGAAGATGGATACATATATATTTGTATCTTGTTGATGACATTACACTTATAGGAACAAATACTTAAGGAATTAGAAAGCTCAAGAAGAAAATGGAAAAAGAGTTCAAGATAAGTGATTTGGGAAACCTATCTTACTTTCTAGGCATGGAGATAATTTACACTCATAATGGAGTGTATTTTACACAAGAACTGTACTTGAAGAATCTTATGTTGAAGTTCAACATGGAAAATTGTAGACCTTCAACAACCCATTGGAGGTAAATCATAAGTTAAGTAGATATGGAGGTGACGAATTCAAGACATCAAGATGTATCAAAGTTTGGTAGGTAGTTTGATATATGCTACCTTGAAAATACTAGATCTTTGATATGCAGTTGGTGTTCTATCACAATTTACTTATTGTCCTAAGAAAGCTCATTGGATTGCAACTCAAATAGTGCTAAGATATATAAGTGGAACCTCTAATGAAGATTTGTACTATGGTTTCACTTCTAACACTAGACTTAAAGTGTCTAGTGATGCACATTGGGCAGGAATTATAGATGATACAAGATCTACTCATGGCTACTTATGCTACATTGGAGATAAGCTAATAGCATGGTGTTCAAAGAAGTGACACACAATTTCTTTATCATCAACATAATTGGAGTGTAAAGGCATGGTAGAGGAAACAAAAGAATTCATATGCATGAAGACTCTGATGAAGAGTCTTGGAATTGAGTAGGGTTTTCCAATTATACATACTGATAACATGAGTCTATTTTACTTTGAAGTTAACCCTGTTTTTCAGTCTAGGACTAAACACATTGAAATTCAATATCATTTTATGAGGGAAAAGGTACTTGATAAGGAGATTGAAGTCAATCACACTCCAATAAAAGAACAAGTCACAAATATGCTAACCAAGAGTTTAGATGGACCTAAATTACATAGATTCAAAGAGGTGAAAGGAAGAAACAAGAAGAACATAATCACAATTAGTGACTGAGGGGGAGTTCTTAATGCAAAAAAATCACAAAATGATGCTTATGTAGACCAGTCAAGTCAAGCAAATATCTGGATAGAGAGAAAGAGAAGTTTTGTTGCAAACAAATGTCAAGAACAATGAAGATGGTCATGAATAAAGAGGCTGAGACATGATTGTGCATGTATTCACTTCAGAGGATCTTAATTAGTGTTTCATAGTTAGAAATAAGTTAGGCAATCAATAAGAAAAGTGAAAAATAATGTATTATTCATGATATAGTTACAAATTTGTGCCTATATAAGTCAAATCAAGACATTTGAAAAAAACGAGAGTTCATTGACATAGTGTAGATAGATGTGTTGAGCAAAATGAGTAGATTTAGAGCGCACTCTAATTCTCATTTCTCTGAGGATGATCATGTGGATCAAGAATCCTTGTTCCTAGATCTAATTCAATAGTAAACAAAGTTGAGGTGAAAGTTTTTTGTCCTAATTCCTCTCATAGTGTGCATATGGTTTACAGTAACATTCATATCTCAACTCTCTGAAGTAAAGATTCAAAAATGGCATATCTCGTTGATTAAATATTTGCTTAGATCTCACTGACGTGTGTAAATTTTTTGAATGATTAAGAACTTAAATCTAGGCTCAGAGATAAGGAAGCTATGCCTAAAAGCATTTTGTAGAATGGGTTGTATTATAGGAGAAATTTTTGTTAGAAGTCACCTATGTCAAAGTCTCCATTTTTGGACATCGAGTGTTGGCACACTTTTGATCTTGTGATTACAAAGTGTTTTAACAAATGTAATCAATTGTTTATTGGACCTGAAGGCTATGCAAGCATCATACAAAGGTCCTTATATAATTTGGAGCATTAAAAGTTCATGTCATTTTCATGTCATGAAGTTGATTCTTGAGGCAGACTACTTGGAGAAAGACACAAGTTCAAAATTGAAGAAGGACATAGATTTCACTCTTAAAGTTGAAAAGATTTGAAGCTTTTGTGTAAACTCTTATCTATGCTTGATATAGAAGTGTTATTACATCAAGGTAGAGATGAACTTGGAGGTTAGAAAGATCTCGATCAGTGGTATCAAAGCTAGAAGGAGTAGATCAAGTCAAGGGACTAAAGGAAAGGTCCTATCTACTGTAGATTTCCAAATTGAAGTAAAAGGAAGCATTGAAATGCTAAATTTTTGAAAAAAAACTTTAGAGTGACATGAAGGAAGTTCAAAAGGATGAGAAAAAGTAAAGAATTGCTAAAGGTGCATTCCATACTTGAAGCATAAGTATTTCTAAAGATAGGTAACAAAAGGATGGGAGAGAGCATTCCAATGGAGAAGCTTGATAGATAGAACTATCTAGCGTAGTCTATGAGTATGGAAGCTCACCTTATGGGCAAAGATTTGATGATATACACCACATGAGAAGAAGAAAAACCAGAATTCAAAGATCCTAGTCTTCCAACTAGGGAAGAGCTTGCAAACTTGAAGAATTGGATGAAGAAAGATGCTCAAGTGAGGAGCATAATATATATGGCTATTAATGATTATCTCTTGCCACACATTAGAGGGCTAGAGAGTGCAATTGATATATGGAATGCTTTTGAAGAACATTTTCAAAACACAATTGAGGCAAGTAAGTCTTCATTATGGGCTGAGTTTACAACCTTCAAAAAGAAAGCTTCACAATCAATTTTTGATTATGTAACAAAGATCAAGGATATTGCATATTGCTTAAGAGCAGTTGATGAAGACATTGAAGAATACAAATTGGTAAGATAGATCCTTACATGATTAAGAGGTGATGAAAGTAGAAACCTTTCATATTATCAACTAACTGTATTCAAAGGACAAGAAGAAGAATGCTAAAGGCAAACAACAATTAAATGAAGAATAAGGCACATCGAATCAAGCTACTTTTACTAAGGGTAAAGGAAATAGCACATGTAAAGGAAGAGATGTCAAAAACAAAGAAATTCGTAGAGCTTGTTGGATTTGTGACAAAACAATTCACCTGGAAAATGAATGTTGGCAAAAGACTAAAAAAAATTGGAAACTACAACGAAAACTTTAATCAAAGAGGTAGAGGATGCTGAAGCAAACGAGGTAACTTCAAAGAAAGAGGGGGTAGGAATACATATGGTAGAGGGGGTGAAAGAAGCTTCCAAAACCAATCCTACAACAACACCTATTACAATTATGCATCATACCAAAAAGAGGAATCAATTATTATCATGAATGCTACACGTGAAGTAACGAGTGAAGACCAAAGAGTATTGTACATTGATTCTAGGTGTAGCAATCACCTTAGTGGTAATAATTCCTTCATGACTAACATGGAAGAAAAGGTGCATGGACACATAGTTCAAACTAGAGATAACAAAAAACAAAAAGTGGAGATCATTGGATTAGTGAAAAAGAATGGAAGGTCACTATTAAGTAAGATACTTTATGTTCCCACAATTCCAAAGAATGCAAGAGAAATTGTTGAGAAGGAATATGAAGTGAGATTCACTAATGATGGAGTTTATGGAAGATCCAAATCAAGGATATAAGAGTATTATTGTAGGTCAAAAAGAAGGAATAATATTCACTCTGAAGTAAGAGGTAATTTAGGACATGCCTTGTTCACTTATGGAAGCCAAAAGATGAATGAATTGGACCTATGGCACAAAAGGTTTCACAAGGAAGGAGATAAGGAAGAGATCTCACACACACACTCTCACACTCAAAGAGGAGCACACACACACACACATTGAGGCAAGGAAGAATAATCTTCTTCTTCTTCTTCTTCTTCTTCTTCTTCTTCTTCTTCTTCTTCTTCTTCTTCTTCTTCTTCTTCTTCTTCTTCTTCTTCTTTGTAGCTCAAGCATAAGCACCACCTCCTTTACTTGTCGATACGCGGAGAGGTGAGGACTGGTATGAAGACCCTGAGCAAGTGAAGGCACAAGTGCGTGAGTTAAAGCACACAAACATATACACACATATATGCACACACACACACACACACACACTAGGTAAGATCAAAGAGTGGAACAATGGAAGGACTTTGATTACAGAAGAAATCTAATACAAGAGCTCCAATCTCTAACAAGCTAACCCCTAAAATGAGCTCTCTAGCTCTTTTTATAGTTTTTTGACTAGTTTTGGCCCTGTCTAGACCTAGTGTCCAATCTAGTTAAAAATTAGGTTCCAAGGCTTATTTGAGGGCTCAAACAGAGTCTAAAAATTATGAAAATTGGTAGGACGATACTTCTAATAGTCCTCAAGCTTGAGGACTCCTCGGCTTGAAGAAAATGGAGCTAGAAAAATATGAAATGGTATTTACAATGGCTTTTAGTGATGAAAATCATTATTTTTATAGGGATTTCTTCTAACAATTTGACCTGCATTTCTTGGAGCTCCCTATATGCTCCTTCTCCTTGTGTGTCCACTTTTCTGATGTGCTTGCATGCTTGTGCTTGACCTTGAGTTCCAACACTCCCCCCCCCGCTCTCGAGTCTATCGTCCTTGAAAGACCCCTGTTGTAGTGTTTTTTCCATGTAGCGCTTTGAGAGGTAGTGTCCATCCTATATGAACAAGAGACATCTATCTTCCAAACATAGCAGGGTTGGTTGTCCGGTTCTTCATCTGTCCCTGTGAGTCTTTGCAAGTTGTAGTCCCTTGGTATGTACTTCATCCTTGGATTCTTGGATGAAGATATGTTTGTGAGCTTTCAAAAGTTGTGAGGTGCTCAGAAGAGGTTGTCCATGTTGATTTGGAGCAGCTATCAGTGGTGGATTGCTGCAATGCTATTGTTCTTGTCACCTTAATGTCCTCTAGATCTTTCAAAGATGATATTCATAAAAGTCATGCCAAGTACTTGTAACCCATAACGAGTGATGGGTTAGTGTGTCAGTGCATGGGTTGAAGAAAGTATGTGCCTTGTGCACTGCCCTGTAATGTGGCCCTATGCATGCGTACTCGAAAGATGCATTGGAAGAAGTGAGGTGCAAAAAGTGGAGATCTTCAGCTAAGTGCTCAAAGGCATGCTGATAAAGAGGTTTTCTAATCTATCATGGTTATGGTGTTGCCAAAGTAAGGATTCTTACCATGGTGAATTATTGATCGATGTTTTTCTCTTCGTGTTGTACACCCTTCATTGTGATGGGCCATCGGCTAGCCTTTCATTGTCGATGAATGTCCTTGTTGATTGTCCACTGATGAACTTCTATGAGTGTCTTGTCCTGTCCCCTCTCATGACAAGGGGGAACAATGGTTGTGGATGCCATGTTCATGCCAGGTTCTTGACATCTACTTGATGAGGCCGATGGTGGCAATAAAATCATTTGCTAGCTGAGACACACTTCTATCAAAACTGATAAATGCCGAGTAATCAACGGTTCCACCATCAACTAAAAGCATGACTCATTCATGTTCCATGACCCAAACCTAGGAACAAGCTCTCTCTCTCTCTCTCTCTCTCTTCTTGGAACAATGGCAAAAAACAAGAAGAAAGATGTTAGAAACAGTGAAAATAGTTGACATATGTCAATGTGCTCTTGTGCCTAGGACTCTCAAATATGTCTATGCACGGTCATGTAATGTGGCCCTATATTAATGCATACTTTGGAAATGCATGACCTTAATGGTGCAAAAGACAAGGTTGTGGAAGGAGCACATGGTTGTCGCTTGTCGAGGCTTTCGATGTTACTTGCAGATGTTGATGCCGTCTTTATGGGGAGTATCCATTGGTTCTAGGAATGACAATGATCATTCTTTCATATAGGGATCCATTTGAGAACAGTGTTTGGCCATGCACTAATCACATTTGGATTCTTCAACTTTGAATGGTTTCTCAACTTTTGTATCCCTTGTGGTTGGCTCTTTGATTCTATGGGGATGATTGGTGCTTTTGGCTTCAAAATCCATACCCTTGATGATTGCCTTCTTACTACTGCCAAAGAGGTGATTTGATCTTCTTTTGATCTCTGAGCTTGGTTCTGATTCTGACTTCTCCCTAGCTTCTTTGTTAAGACTTTGCTTGTGAGGGAAAGCCTAGGGCTTTGTGCATGTAAGAGTTCCTTGGGCATCCACATGTGTGATTGCCCTTGTTGATCTGCCACTACTTCCTTAAGCACCCAAATTTGTTGAATACCTTGTGGTTGAGCTTGTCCTAGTTGCTTGGTTCTTCTTTTAGCATGGTTGGCTTGCCTGGATGGGAACTGTGGGGGCAAAGCTGGTGGTTGTCCTCCTTTTCGTACCCAAATCTGCTTCATGCCCGAAACTACTTTCTTCTTGTATGGTGTCCTTCTATTTGATATAGCAATTGTCTTGAACTGTTGTGCTTGCCTTTGTGGTGGGACTATTATGGCTGCATTAGTCGTTCAAAAAGAAGAGAGATCCACGCGCCTTCGAGCCTGTTCTTCCATGATTGACTCCTTCTACATCATAGAGCTTTTGACACATACAACATTTTCTTTTCCAAGATTAGCTTTAGAAGAACTAAGAGAATGTGTGACACCTGGATTTGTGAGCATGCAGTTCTCTAATTCTAATGTAACACAGTGTTTATGTACCCAAACTTGAAGAAGTTGACTTTTTTAGGTTTAAGTTGATTGCATGGTCATAGATCCAATCTTGAACCAAGACAAATGGTTCCGTATGATCCTCATCTTGACACACTAGCATTTTGAATTTCATTTGGGACATCTTGAAGGTAGATGGGAAACTCCAACTCACCCAAACAAGGGGTTTCCACACCTCCCAACCCTATGAGATGGACTTCTATGGGATTGATGTTCAATTGCAAGTCTTGGCAGTATGAAAAAATCTTACTGCACTAGTTGCTGCACCTGAGTCAATCAATGCTCTCAGAGGCCTTACATTCTCTCTGTGTCCTACCTCTAAGGTCACAAAGGGATGTCGGTCAATTATTCGAGAAGCAATTGCACCTGATGTTTGGCACATGGCCATGTGATATCATGGGGCTTCAGGATTGACATCTAGGCCTAGTCACCTTAACTTATTTCTCCTAATGGGCTCTCTAGCCTTTGCCTGTGCTTCTTCTTTAACCCTTATCTCTTCTTCTTTTCGCTTCTTAGCGATGTTGAGTCTCCTTAGCATATCCTCTATAAGAGGTTCTTGATATAGATTGACTCGAAAACCACTAATATAGTTTGGCAAGATGTCACCCTCTAGAGTGGCCAATTGAACCACACCACTAGTGGAAATTCTATTAATGATAATGGGTCCATATAATCTTTTTTCCAATTCACGAGCATGCTTTTTGAGTGTGTAAACCAACACTAGGTCTCCCTCTTTCAATTCTTTATCCTTGATGTGTGCATCAAAATAAGCCTTTTGTCTTTTCTTTGCAACATAGATGCCTGTTGCTGCTCGTAACCTTGTCTCACCTAAGCGTTCTAGATCAAAGATCCTAGAGGACAACTCGTGTCTATTCCACTCATACTCTTGTGCTACTTTTAAGGCTAGGATTAGGAAATCTAATGGTAGCACAACATTCTATCCAAAGACCATCTGAAATGGGGTGGCATTGAGTACCGTTTTGTAGGCAGCTCGACAAGCCCAAACAGTATGATGAAGCTGTTTATCCCAATCAGAGCATTTATTATTTACAAGTTTGGTCAATACATTACATAGGATCTTATTTGTGCTCTCGGCTTTTCCATTAGCTTGTGGATGATAGGGGGCAGACCTCTTATGTATCACCAAAAATTCTTGGAGAAGATTTTCAATGACTTCATTCAAGAAGTGTGTGCCTCTATCGCTCACTAACTCTATTGGTAGTCCATATCTCGTGAACACATTCCCCAATAAGAACTTAGCCATCGTTTGAGCATCATTCTTTGTGGTGGCTTTTACTTCTATCCACTTTGTAAGATAATCTATGGCTACAATAATGTATTTTGCATGGGAGTTTCTAGATGGGGGGTTAATTGGACCTACAAAGTCTATACCCCACTTCCAAAATGCGCGTCCTCCCATTATTGGCCTCAAGGGCATCTCATCTTTTCTGATTGGATATTGTGCACGCTGGCATGTGTCACATCTCTTCACATAGGTATGTGCATCCATATGAAGATTTGGCCACCAAAGTCCTGAGAATAGAATGGTCTTAATCACTCAGGCAGGCCCAAAGTGTCCACCTGCCACACTGTTGTGTGCAAGATTTTCAAATAATCTGATTCGTGAACACACAATCTTAAGTAACCATCTTTGCCTCTTCAATATAGGTTGTCTCCTACTAAGGCATAGTCTTGACCCTCTTGCTCGATGCTTCATTTTCTTGCTAGACTAGCCCCGCTGGGTAGTGTTCCTGACCTCATAAATTCTACCAATGGTGTGCTCCAATCTGGAATTAATGACACATGATAAAGGGTAGCATGCTCCACTAGGGTCCATATGGACATGAAATGGTTTATTCCAATCAAGACTCATCAATATTGGTGTTGTGCACAAACATCTCTTCAGCTCCTTGAAGGAATTTTCGCATTCCTCATTCCACTCAAAATTTGTTAACAAGGCATAAAGAGACTTAGCTATAATTGCATACATGTGAATAAACCTACTGTGATATCCACACTGGCTCATAAAATCTTGTACCTCTTTAACATTCCTTGGCCTCAGCAGCTCTGCTATGGCTCTTACTTTATCCTCATCTGTAGATATTCCGTTCTTAGAAACAATATGACCTAAGATTTTACCTTGTCGTACCATGAACACACACTTTTCTGGGTTCAGACACACTCGATATTCTCTACTCTTGTTGAAGATTTGTCTGAGCTCAGGGATGTGAAGTCTTCTTTCTCGGGAGTGAGCACATAAATCATCCACATATACTTCTAAGCTCTTTCGCAAGAACTCTTTGAAAACATGAGACATTAGCCTTTGGAATGTTGCAAGTGCATTGGTGAGTCCAAATGGCATCACACAAAATGCAAAGATTCCCCCATTCCGTGGCAAAGGCTATCTTGTGTTGATCTTCTGGTGGTAACCTGAAAATCCATCAAGAAAACTATAAACTTCCTTGCTTGCAACATGCTCTAATAAATGTTCGATGATTGGAAGTGGATAGCTATCTCTAATTGTAGCGACATTCACTTTTTTAAGGTTAATACACACCCACAACTTTCCATTCTTCTTAGGCACCACCACAATGGGGGACACCCATTTAGTATGCTCAATCTCATAGATAAATCCAGCTTCAATCAGCCTCTCAATTTCTTCTTTTATTTTAGCTACATAAGTGTCATTATATGTGTAGGGCTTCTGTTTGGTGGGCTTGGCATCAACTATCATGGGGATCATATGAGAGCATATCTTCGGATCTACTCCCTTCAAGTCTCTATAGTGCCATGCAAACACATCCCTGTATTCCCTTACTAGAGCTAGAAGCTCTGTTTCTTCTTCTGCACTTAGGTCTTCTCCTATGTACGTACATTCCTCTTCATTCTCTTCAACGGTTACAACAATTTTTTTGGTCTTTTCTTTATTATCATATGCTTCTCCTATGATGGCCTCTCTCTCAGGCATTCATACCAAAATTTTTCGATATTCAACTTAATATTTCTTGAAATTATCTGGTACTTCAAACAATGATTCCTCCTCTTCTTGCTTCAATGATTTTCTTTTCTTTTTCTTTTGACTACCTTGACTTCCTTCCTTTGAATTTATAGTTTTAATGCTTGTGATAGGTTCTTCTTCTTTTTGCGTAAATAATCCTACATTTTCTAGATAATGCTTCTCCGAGTGAAAGCAACTATCCATCACAATGGACTCTAGATCATCACTATCCTCTTCTTCTCTTACGACATCACAAGAGTCACACTCTTCTAGCAATGGCTGGTACATGAACTTAGAGATATCATAGCCCTCCTCATCACAATGAGGTGTCCACTGTTCTTCATTTAGAGCAATGTCCATGGTGACTAAGATTTTTGCCCAGCCATGAGGCTCCAATTCCTCATCTCGAAAGATCATCGGTGTGTAGGCTAAGTCTCTAACCAGTCTATCTCCTTGAGAAGTTCCATCTTCTCTCACCTTTAAGGGTCTTTCCTCTTCCTCTGCGACTTTTCACATCCACAAGTGAGTATCTTCATGCATCCACGATGGATTAGAAGAAATTCCAGAATGCACAGAGATTGAATCTTCTAGTGCCTTGTGGATAGGATTCCACTATAGGGGTGGTACACCTCTGAAGGTATAATATTTTAGATTGACCTTGGTTGTGACCCCAAAGTGCTGCAAGTACAAGGAGTTGGCTCCCCAATCCTATACTATTTGCAATTTTCATAGGAAGGGCCTTCCTAGGATCATCTCATAGACATTATTTTTGCCAAAGTCACAAATAGAAAAGGTGTGTTCACAATCTACCCCACAAGTGGTTAGAGTTATCCCTTCTAGCAATCCTAGAGGTCTTTCGACATGGCTGTCAGTCATCTGAAGCTTCATTCTAGTTGGTCTTAATGCGGGTTTACCCCATTGGTTCCACAAGGATGTGGTTGCAATAGCAACACCGGCACCTGAATATACGATTGCTTTGGTTGTGTAACCTTTGTAGGTGATCGGGAGATAAGTATTACCTTCTTCGCCTTCGCTCATGTCCCCTATTTTGTCTAGAGGTATCTCTGGTATTTTTTGCTTACAGACTGCTTTCGACACATTGGAACCAAGTTTTGGAATTTGATTCACCACATGTTTCCATAACTCAGGTTTTACCTTGAGCAGCTCTTCTAAGGTGAGATGACACTGTACCTTAGTGTTCTTCACAACTTCACTGTTTCTTGGAACCAATGAGTCTTCATTTCTTATTAGTATTGTGGAAGCTCTGATATGAAGAGATTTAGATTCCCATGGGCCTGTGAATTGTGGAAACTGTTGTAAAGAATTAGATTCAAAATCTAATGTTTCATCTTCTTGTTGCTCAGCTTGGTCTCCATAAATAGATGGAATGTCTTGGATCAATTGATCATGAAGGTCATCAATTTCATGAATAGGAGGGGGATCACCCATCTCCTTGGCCCATTTCTCTTCTTGTATTTCCCGCAAGAACTCTTGAGAGTATTGTTGCACTGAAAGAGGTGTTTCACCATCCAAGGAATCAGGAACATAAGCTTTTGTTGGTGGTGAGCTTTCTCTTTCAACCCCTAGTTGAGCCTATGGAGGTAAAGAAACTTGAGGTTTGTTTACCAACTGTTCTAATCTTTCTAGTAAGCCCTGGAAATGCAAGCTTGGTTTGATAGAATTTTTCTGATTGAACAATTGATTGGCCTCAAGCATATCCTGAGCTAGTTCTACCATTTTTATGCACATCTTTGTCCGTTTAATCTTTAAATCTGCTCTAGGGTAGCTCTTTTCTAGGTTTGCAGGTGTTGGCCTTTTGAAGTCGAGCTTGGTGGGCCTTAAACGTCATGTCCAAGTCTTTGGGGTTGGATCTGCTAGAACATAACCTGGGTGTGGTCTATTTACAATGGGTGGTCGGGTGGGATGAGGTGGTGTGGATGGAGTTTCAACATGTGAGGGATTCTACGAAGCAATATCTTCTATTTTGCTTTTTGTGTCTCTAGGGCTTTCTTCTAGTTCAAAAAGCTTTCTATTCCACTTGCGATTGGATTTCTCTCTCGTATCCTTCCATGTCCTTGTTTTCCTCTTACTAGGATCTCCTGATTCACTTGACTCTAATTGTTCAACTTGCTTATCTTGTTTTAAACTTTGTGCTCTAGTGACTGCTTGTATAGGAGCCACATTACTACTGCTTGAACTTGAATCCACCACTAAGCCTACCACATTAATTGGTGTAACCTTATGCGGACTAGAGGGATTCCTCGGAGATGTTCTTTGCCACACTCAGGACAAAAGACTTGTATTGTGATGGCATGTCCTTGTCTTGGAGCTGGTGGATGGGGGCATTCACGAAGGAAATGGTCACCCTGACATCTAAAACATGGTCGTCTAGGGGCTAGTGGTCTCATTTGTCTCAATTGGGGCCTAAGGTTAGGATTTGTGTACATGACATTCGAGTATTCTGGCTCCCAATTTTGTTCCATAGGTGGTGCCTCGTATTGATACTGATGAATTTCACTATGCTCAGGTGACCCTATGTAATAAGCTTGCATACTATCTTCATAGGAGTAGTCAAAACTATGAGCATGATGTTCATTTTTTGAGACCAAAGGGGTGATTGGTACCAATGCTCTATTGGGGTTCTCCTCTACCACCGCATACTTAATTGGAGTCACATTGGCAGGAGGTGGGGGTTGGTTTCCTAAGACTAGTTTGGCCTTTATGATGCTTGATATTGCTATGGGTATTGAGGTTGATATTGCTGTTGTGGCCTATAATATGGCTATTGGTATTGGTTCTGATACCTACCTTGTTGGTAAGGTTGCTGATAAGTTTGTCTAACAACCTGCCTATTGTAGGGACAATCTTGAGCTGCGTGGTTCATGTATTTTCTCTCAATTGTGCAGTATGGAGCATTCAGGTTTCCTTGGGGTTGAGCCATCATCGGGTAAACATTAGCCATGTGGTCTCCTCCACAATTATAACATCGCTTCAATGAGGTGACCCTTGGTGTTTGTCTATTTTGAACTCCCAGCTTCTTGACAACTTGCTCAGCTATTTCATCTATCTCAGTGGAGGTTCTGGATGTATGACTAGTAGAACAGTGAGAATCCTTATAGAGTTTAGACAATTCTAATTCCTCACCCAGGTTGTCTTCTATGTCTATGCACATGCACACACACTCTTCTGATCTTTCCCTCTAGTTTTCATGAGCTTCGGATTATCCTACTCCTTGGAGGCCATGGGAGATATTAGATCTTGGTGGAGGGAAAACAGATTCTCCTTGCCACATGTAGGCATGCCTATCATGCTCTATTACCAAAAACATTTTCTCAGATGTGTTATCTAGGTAGACAACTTTGTCTGGTGTCTCAGGGTCTTTGAATTCATAGATGATGATTACTAGGTTAGGTCAATTTGGCTTGAATCTCCAAAAGGCTTTTTGTGTTTCTCTATTCAAATATAGTTCTATGTTTTTGTTGTCTTGAGGAATCCACTCTGGAGTGATTATTCTCATCAAGATAGATTTTGCTCTAGGGGTCTTGGGTTCTTGTCCTAGGTCCCCTTGCTCAAGGTCTCCTATTTTGTTCTCTAGTATGATATTTCCACATTGATCTGTCCTATTGGGTTAGCTCATGACCACATACATGGTTCCCTCCTTATCAATGTATGAACTCTCTTCAAACTTGACCACTGGGTGTTCAAGTCCAAAGGGTTGATCGAGATTTCTGAGTTGGACTACTAATTGCCTTAGGCCATCCTCATAGATGCGAGAATCTAACTGGTTGGTCTAAATATACTCTAATTGTGTCTTATATGGACCTTCCAGTGTTTGTAAATAGGTAGTTCCTGAGGTATGTGTGGGTCTCTCCATGCTAGAAGACATTTCTGATTCACTTGTTTCTGAACTAGGTGTGTGGGGATAACCACTTAGTTGTTGTACCCAAGGCCTAGCTGTATGGTTGACACTAGCCTCATATGATCTAATGCTTTGCCTATCCTTGCCTAAGTGCCTACTAGACCTCACGTTCATAAGCTTTGTCTTCTAGTTCAAAATTTCCCCTTCGTATTGCTCAAAATCCTTTGGAGTCCCCTTGGTTTCCTAGTCCCACCTAAGGGTCAAAATCCCTTGGTTTCCTAGTCCCGTTGTACTCCAAAGGAGATTTCCAATGAGCCCAAAATCACAAAAAATGGATTTCGTATGAGAAAGTTATGCCAGTTCAAGGTTCTGGGGGTTAAAATAGGGAAACAAGATCTCTCTTGGAGTACCTCAAAATAGACGATACATGATACTGGGTCTAACAATGCAATACCTCTATGCCAAGCACACAAGAGTTCAAAATTAATGACCAATAATACCCCAAAAATTTGGAAAATTTGAAACAACCCTAATTTTGGCGTTCTGCCTGACAGTCACGATGGTCAGACACAATTGCGATGGTGTGTCACCGTCGCAATGGTCAGCCCACAATGGCTAGAGACCATGATGATTAGGCCATGATGGTCAGTCAAAGTCGTAATGATCAGGGAAGGTTGGGATGGTCAAGCCACCATGGTCAAGGCACGATGGTGTGTCACCGTTGCGATGATGTGACACGATTGCGATGGCATGAGCCAATCGCCATGATGGTCAGTGACAATTGCAATGGTCAGTGATAGTCGTGATGGTCAGACATAGTCGCGATGGTGAGACACAGTCGCGATGGTCAGACACAGTCGCGATGGTGAGTCACGATCGCGATGGCATGAGCTAATCGCCATGATGGTCAGCGACTATTGTAATGGTCAGACACAGTCGCGATGATGAGTCACCATCGCGATGGTCAGCCAAATGTATGATTTCAAAAAAATGAGTTTAGATCTGTGAGAGTGCTTACTTTAGCTCCTCTTTCATGCAAGAATTTCAACCGAATACTCACCTTTGTCTGATAGTCGTGATGGTAGCTTCTATGGTAATTTTTGACAAAAAAACTGAAGTTTTTACTTGTGTTTCTTGCAGATTCGTGATGCCCAGAGGCTTCCCTGCAATGTTACTGCACCAAAAAACGCAAACAAGCACCTGTAAAATCTCTCTCTCAGAAGTGAAATGAGGGGAATGGAGTGGGGAAGGTGAGATGACCAAAAAACTGAAAATTCAATGAAGATGGAGATGGAGGATGGTGAGGATGATGATGGTGATGAGGGAGATAAACTAAGAAAGAGAAAAATTAGGGAAAAGTAAAGAAATTACCTACAAGTCCAATGCCACAACTCTACGTCTTACCATCACACGCTCGTCCTCGAATCTCTCTCCCTGGTAATGATGCCAAAATTTGGTGTAGCTCAAGCATAAGCACCACCTCCTTTACTTGTCAGTCCGTAGAGACGTGAGGACTAGTATGAAGATCACGAGCAAGTGAAGGCACAAGTGCATGAGTGAAAGCACACAAGCATACACACACATACACACACACGTGCACTAGGTAAGATCAAAGAGTGGAACAATGGAAGGACTTCAATTACAGAAAAAATCTAATACAAGATCTCCAATCTCTAACAAGCTAACCCCTAAAATGACCTCTCTAGCTCTTTTTATAGTTTTTTGGCTAGTTTTGGCCCTGTCCAGACCTATTGTCCGGCCTAGTTAGAAATTAGGTTCTAGGGCTTATATGAGGGCTCAAACGGAGTCTAAAAATTATGAGAATTGGTAGGATGATACTTCTAATAGTCCTCAAACTTGAGGATTCCTAGGCTTGAACAAAATGGAGTTAGAAAAATATGAAATGGTATTCACAATGGCTTTTAGTGATGAGAATCACTATTTTTATAAGGATTTCTTCTAACAATTTGACATGCACTTCTTGGAGCTCCCTATATGCTCCTTCTTCTTGTGTTTCCACTTTTTTGATGTGCTTCCGTGCTTATGCTTGACCTGAGTTCCAAGATTCTTCTATTACATAAAAGGAATGTACAAGAACGACATAAAAAACAACAATACAAGTGCAATATATAAAGAATAGTACATAAGGGAAAATCCTAATGTTTGTTATTGAGTGAGATAGAAAGAAAACAAATGTGCCATCACTCTCGGTAGATAAATCTAGTAAAGCTCAATGAAGTGTCCCTGACATATATTTGCGTGACCACTGTACATGTGAGAGAAAGGAAAAAGTGATATGTGTCATTCTGGATCATCACATGTTGAGCTTGATATCTCAACACTCCCCCTCAAGCTTAACGTCATGTCCTGTAATCCAAGAATCTTCCAAAACTTCTTTAGTTTCTCTATTCCAAATGCTTTATTGAGAATATAAAAAAACTGCTCATCTCTTCTCACATAAACAAGATCATTATCACCTACTAATACCTTCTCTCTGATGAAGTGATAATGTACCTCGATATGTTTTTTTCTCGCATGGAAAACATGATTTCATGGTAAGTGTATGATGCTAAGGTTATCACAATAGATGGTGATAGGCTTTTGCACTTTCACACCTAAATATGCAAGTAGCATCTATAGCCATGATGCCTCACATGCTACCATTGCAACACCTCTATACTCAGCCTCTATACTCAACAAAGCAACAATGGGTTGCTTCTTAATGCTCCATGTAATAGTAGCCTAACCAGAGAATAGAAAGCCACTAGTAGATCTTCTATCTGTAGAGTGCACCTCAGATCATCTAAATGTGGCTTCTTGGGAACCTCCATAAATTGACTTTCAAGTCCAACTGTGTAGCTTAGATGAGGCCTTGTAATTGTGAGATATATCAAACTTCCCTGAAATTTCCTATACATAGTAGCATTTTCCAATGCTTCACTTGATGTAGTATCCAACTTCAAATTCTAATCTAATGGCATATAAATTGTGTTACAATTAGCCATACCATACTTTTGGATCATATTCAAGGCATATTGCCTTTGCGACATCCATATACCTGTTTTTATATGTATAAAATCAATGCCCAAGAAATAGCACAACACACCAAGATCTTTCATGTCAAATTCTTGCATAAGGAGTTGATTTACCTCTTTAATGCTTGCTTCATTGTTTCCTCCTATGATCAAGTCATCAACAAAAATAGCCACAATTGTAATGCCATCATCACCCTTCCTTGCATATAGTGAATGATCTACATCACACATAGAAAACCCAATGGTGGTTAAGTAGTCAGCAATCCTTGCATGCCAAGCAAGAGGAGTTTGGTTAAGCCCATACAAAGCCTTTTGCAACTTGCAAACATGTTTTGGGTGGTTTGAATCATCATATCCTAGTGGCTGGTCCATGTATACTTCTTCCTGTAACTCACCATGTAGAAAAGCACTCTTCATATCCATCTGATGCAAAGTCCATCCTTTTGCTGTAGTTAATGCAACAAGTGTTCTTATAGTAATATTTTAGCTACAGGGCTGAATGTTTCCTCATAATCAATGCCATATGTCTGTGCAATTCCTTTTGCTACCAATTGTGCTTTATACCTTCTTATGCTACCATCACCATTGTGCTTTGTCTTATAAACTTACTTGAACCCTATGGATTTCTTTCCTTGCAGCAATGGAACTAGCTTCCATGTATCATTTCCATAAAGGGCAGACATCTCCTCATTCATATCTTTCTTTCAATCTGCATTTCCCATTGCATCTTCAAAACAAGAAGGTTTAGCATCTTGTATTACCTTGGTCATGCAGGCATAATGATGAGCCATATAATTATCATACATCAATAGTTGCATAGAATTCCGCATCCTCGTAGATCTTCTTGGATCACTTCTCCTTATATCATCTGCATGTGATTTTCTTACTCCTCGAGTCTTCACAGAGAGAAATCCAAGTTCCTCATCAAGAATCTTTTACGAACCGCTTGAATCTCCATCAATCTCTTCAAAACCTATACATGTTTTACCACCAGCACAAAGCTTTTCTTTACCTTTCTTGGATGTATTTGATGAATTTGATGGACTAAAATTTCCACACAATCTCCCACTCCATGGATTTGAGTTGGAACTATTGCTTGGTGGCGCATCTAGTCCACTCAAAACTTGAGACTCTACACTTGATTTTTCAGCATTTTCTTTGTCATTTGATTCAAGATTAAGTCCATCTTTGGCATCTGCATAGAATCTTGACATTTCATCAAACATCACATCTCTGCTTACCTTCACCTATCGTGTGAGTGAGTTATAACATTTATATCCCTTTTGGTCAAGGGAGTACCTAATGAAGATGCATTTTTCTGCTTTTGGATCAAGCTTTCTCCTCAACTCATCTGGAACATGTGAATATGCAATACAAACAAATACTTTCATATGTGATAAGTTTGGCTTTCTACCTATAAACTTCTCTTCAGGTGTAACTTGATGTGCAACAACAATCAGAGTTTTGTTCATGATGTATAAAACAATATGCATAGCTTCCGCATGATTAGTCATGTGATTTGAAGCACATGAATCAATGTACCAGAAATTATGATTTGATTTCAAAACATCAGCAGACATCATATTCATCATACGATGTTGAACCATGAACAACTTCTCAAAATCATCTGCACTTGTGGATGCATAGTTGTTTTGCGGCCTTCTATTATTTTGAGTCTTTAATGTGCAATGATGTTCAGAATGTCCAAGTTTACCATAATTCTAGAATCCTTTAGTGTCATTACTTGAATCTATTCTTTGGAAATTTTTGTGGCCTCTTTGGCTCCCCCTACCTCAAAATTGTCCTCTACCTCCTACATGATTCTGATATTGACCTTGGTCTTGGTTATCATTTTGTCTTCCACTTTCAAAACCTCTACCTTTGCCTCTTCCTTTGCAAGAGTAGAAAACTTGCTCATAACTAGGTTTTCCTTGGGACTTTGAGTCCTCACCAACATTCTTTTCTTGTATAATCAACATGGACATCAAATCAGCAAAATTCAGAATATTTTCCTTGGTCTGTATAGAAGTTCTGAGCTGCTTATATGCAACTCCTAAACCACGAAGACACACTTCCACCTTATCATCATCTACATGCATGCCAATAGATGCAAGTGACTCACATATGCTTTTGATTTTTAGGGTGTAGTCACTTACCAACATTCCCTTTTTCTCCAATGTATGCAACTCCTCCTTGAGTTGCAATTTCCATGCCTTTGTATTGGTCTCATACAAAGTGACCAAACTGTTTCAAGCCTCTTTCATATTCTTGGCATCCTATATGTGTCTGATCATGCTATCCTATATGCTAAAAGATAGCCAATATATTAACTTTCATGCTCCTTGATTCCATTCCTCATATGCTCTTAACTAGTTTGCAGTCCGATTCCTCTCTAGTAACTATGGAGCATTTTCATTCTCTCCTTTGATGTATTTCTAGTAGCCTTTTCCCATCAAGAAATTTGTCATTCTGAATCTCCAAGCATGAAAGTCGTTTTTGTCTAGCTTATCACTCATAAGCTGACTCATTCCGTCCGTGTTTGCCATTTTTGCAACAATTCACAACACTACAAAACACTACAAGCATCACTTTATTTTGAACATGCACTATGATGTGACAGTTTGATCTCAGAAAAACACAATTTTCATATCAACAATACATGCAATTGCTTGAAATTCTGCATCTAGAATATATGAGTGTTGTCGAACAAGATGCAAGTTACAATTTTTCAAACTGGCCTAGTTTTTTATGGGCCCCACCTTGTGAGACCAACATGGAGGTCGAGATGGCTCCAAAACTCTGATTTGACAAATTTCATAGCAATTGGAGGTCATTTGTGAATCACACTTTCTCCATACCTTCTCACATACTCTTCACCGTGGGCCTTCTCCATGAGCTCTCTACAGACACACTAGCTCTGATACCATGTCATGAGGAAGGAGATAAGGAACATAGCTCACACACACACTCTCACACTCAAAGAGGAGCACACACATAGATTGAGGCAAGGAAGAATAATCTTTTTCTTCTTCTTCTATTACATAAAAGGAATGTACAAGAATGACCTAAAAAGCAACAATACAACAAGTGCAATATATAAAGAATAGTACCTAAGCGAAAATCCTAATGCTTGTGAATGAGTGAGCTGGCAAGAAAAAAAATGTACCATCACTCTCGATAGATAAATCTAGTAAAGCTCAATGAAGTATCGCTGGCATATATCAGCGTGACCACTATACATGTTAGAGAAAGGAAAAAGTGATACGTGTCATCCTGGATTATCAGATGTTGAGCTTGATATCTTAACAAAAGGTTAGGTCATTTTAATGAAAGAGGTAAAAATGATATGGCAAATAATGGATCTGTGCTAAGCTTACCCAATATTTGAAGTCAACACATGACAATATCTGTAGGATGATGAAACTTATAGTCCAGTGGCTAAAATGTCTATCTACAATGAGAACATTGATAGCTATTGCAGGTTGCAAATGAAGGAAGTTATCACAATCAAATGTAAAAAATATTTTATTAAATGGAACATTGAAGATGAAGTATGCATGGAGCAACAAGAGGGATTCAAAGACCCAAATCAGATAGATTTTGTGTCTAAGCTCAAAAGAGCTTTGTGTGGTCTAAAGTAGGCCCTAAGGGCTTGTGACTATAGATTTGTTAAGTTCTTGAATAAACTTGGATATCAAACTTAAAAGGTAGATAGTAGCTTGTTAGTGAAAGCAAGTGAAGATGGATACATATATATTTGTATCTATGTTGATGAGATTACGCTTATAGGAACATATAATCAAGGAATCAAAAAGCTCAAGAAGCAAATGGAAAAATATTTCAAGATAAGTGATTTGGGAAACCTATCTTACTTTCTAGAAATGGAAATCATTTACACTCAACGTGAAGTGCTTGTTACACAAGAAAGGTACTTGAAGAATCTTATGTTGAAGTTCAACATGGAAAATTGCAGACCTTCAACAACCCCATTGGAAGTAAATCATAAGCTAAGCAGGTATGGAGGTGTAGAACTCAAAGACATGAAGATGTATCTGTGGAGAATGAGTTCTCCTATGCGCAACGGAAGTGTGTAGTGAACCCTTGTATGTCCAGCACTTGGACAAACATCTGCACCTTAGATAGCTTGCTGCTCTAAATACAAAACTCAAATGGACTTGAGACTTTAGTCAATCAAAGTAGACAAAGAGAGCTTTCTAACAAGATAGAAATGACTTAATTTGGACAAGTTTTGATTAGGAAACACAACTGACAAAGATGAACTACCTGTCCACACAAATATGCTGAAGAACTGAGCTTCACTCTCGGACTGATAGCTCTCTGAATATATATCCTTTGAGAAAGATATTTGGTACAGAGAAAGTAGACACAAATAGATTTCTACAAGCTAAAAATCAAGTAATTTGGATGAGTTTTGATCAGGAAACTCAACTCATCAAGATAGACCACCTGCACACATAAGTACACTGTAAAACTAGACTTTACTCTCTGATAGATATCTCACAGAGTATGAATGATCTGAATGAGATATTTGAGACCGTAAAAGTAGATGCTAAGGGCTTTCCAAAAAAGACAAAAATTATGCAATTTGGATATGTTTTGGTCAGGAAACGGAACCGACCAAAATAGACTACCTATCTACATAGGTATACTGAAAAACTGGACTTCACTCTTTCACTGATATCTCACAAACTACATAAGCTTTCAAAGAGATATTTGATATGCAAAAAGTAAACAAGATAAGATTTCCAATGAATGTTTAAACACACAAAATGATTACTTATGCACTGAGATATGAGCTCTACAACAGAGCTATGTACAAACTGATGTGCGGCTAGAAGGAGTCTAAGGGAAAACCAAAATGACAAAATGGCTAGATCCCACTACTAGGAGCTCTTGCCTCTTTCTCTCCTTGTTTTGAATGTGCTCCCACTTCACTTTTATAACCAATGAGCATGTGAAGAAGTTTGTGCCTCCTTCTTAACTCACCACTTTCTCCACTACATGCTACTAACTACAAGGCAAGATATTGTATCTCTTACTCATCATGAATGTTGACTAGACTTTTTCTTTTATTATTTTTTCCTTTTTCCTCCACTTTTTTCTTTATCTTCATAGTTGGTAAATTTATCCAAGCATGGCTCATATGAAAATGAGCTTGTACATTTATCTTCAACACTCCCCCTTAAGCTCATTTGGGAGTTATCTTCATCCATGTCCTTCAAATTTATTGCATCCTTGAAACCTTTGAGTTTAGAAGCATCCAAGAACTTTGTAAACATATCTGCAACCTGCTCTTTGGTTCTGATGAACTTTACCTCCACATCTTTGCTCAGCACCTTCTCCCTTACATAGTGGTAGTGGACCTCTATGTGCTTGCTCCTTGCATGAAACATAGGATTGCTTGCCAAGTAAATACTTGATATGTTATCACTGTACATAGGGATGGTTCCAACTTGCACTCCAAGATCAGCCAAAAGATTTTTAATCCACATTGCTTCACATGTGGCAAAAGCTAATCCTCTATATTCAGCCTCCATAGATGAAAGTGCAACGTAGGTTGTTTCTTTGAGCTCCACGTGATAGGTTTGCTTCCTATCATGAACACATAACCTGAGGTTGATCTTCTATCTTCCTTTGAGCCTGCCCAATCAGCATCACTAAAGCCTTTGACCTGCAATTCTTGATCAAACTTGTAAAACAAAGCATGATTAACTGTATACTTTATGTATCTCAACACTCTCTTGGCTGAATTTAAGTGTTCACTTGTCGGGGCTTGCATAAACTGAGAAAGTACACCAACAACATAAGACAAATCAGGTCTTGTAATGTTTGCATAGATCAATGATCCGACAATGCCATATGTCTCAGGCTCTTTGTCTTTGATAACCTGCATCATGTATGCAAAATGTGTCGCCATAAAACTATCATAACTCAACCTTTGAGTTGGATACCTTGTCCTTGAAGATCTTCTTTCATTGCCTTTAGAGAGTTGATTCTTTAACCTATTTAGCTTTACCATCGGAGTGATTACCTCTTCATATTCTTCTTCACTTGCATCTACCTCACTGTTTGGAGTAGCACTTGCATCTTTGGCTCTACTATGAGCTGAATTTGGAGACAAAGAATGGCTCCCCCTCCATGTTGAACATTCTTCATTTGATGTAGATGCCTCTGGACCTGAAGCCTTTGTGCTTGATTGTTGAACTTCTCTTTGATTTGTTCCTGCATAATCATCACAATCTTCTTCAAGAATCTTTTCCTTTCCTTTATCTTCATACCATGGTCTTAGTTCATCAAAGACCACATCTCGCGAGACTCTTAATTCCTTTGTTCTAGGGTTGTAACACTTGTATCCTTTTTGCTCCGTCGAGTAGCCGATGAAAATGCATTTTTCTGATCTTGGTTCCATCTTTGTTCTAACTTCTTGTGGAATGTGAAAAAAGCAAACACATCCAAAAACGTTGAGGTGTGTAAGATCAGGTTTCTTACCGGAATATACCTCTTCTGGAGTCAAGTGATGTATTCCCGATGTTGTGCACCTATTCATCAAGTAAATGGCGGTTGTGGTAGCTTCAACCCAATAGTACAATGGTACCTTCATCTCGTTGAGCATGCATCTTGCAATTTCAGCAATTTGCCTATTTTTCCTCTCAGCTACTCCATTTTGTTGTGGTGTATACCTACAAGTGAATTGCCTTTTGATCCCATTCTCTTGTAGAAAATCTGAAAATTCTTTGGAGAAGTATTCTCCTCCACCATCGGACCTTAAGGTTTTGATAGACCTTCCTGTTTCCTGTTCAACTTCAACTTTGAATCTTTTGAATATAGAAAACACCTCTGATTTTTGCTTCATACAAAACAACCATACGTTTCTTGAGTGATCATTAATGAAGGTGATAAAAAATCTATTACCAGCCATTGATGCCTCTTGGGTTGGTCCCCATACATCCGTATGTATCAAGCCCAAGACATTTGGAGCCACATAATTGCTCCTCTTGAATGGCTGCCTCATTTGCTTTCATAGTTGACAAGCTTCACATAACTCATGTAGTCCAATGCTATTAAATTTTGGAAGACCTCTTACCACTTCATGTTTGCTCATGTCCTTCAGCTTTGGAATGTTGATGTGTCCTATTCTTTTGTGCCATAAGTCAAGATCTGAATCTTCTTGTTCCCACATTGAATGTACATGACCTTTCCATGTGGATGTTGGACATCCAAAGTGAACATCCTTCCTTCTCTTCTACCTCGAGCAATGACCTTGACGCCTTCTTTTGGATTCTTTATGAAGCACCCATTCTCATTGAGTATGACATGATAACCCTTCTCTACCATTTTTCCTACTGAAATCAAGTTCTTTGAAATTGTAGGAACATGAAGAACATTAGATAGTACCTTTGCTCTGCTTGTATCTCCAAGCCTTATATCTCCAATGTGTTCAATCATGTGTTGAGTATCATCACCTGTTTCAACACATCCTTTTCCACTTGGTACCTGTAGATTAGTGAACAAACTTCCTTGGCATGACATATGGTTACTACAACCTGAATCAATGTACCATTTTTTGTCATCTTCACAAGAGCTTCTATACTCATGTCTCATTGCAAGTAGTGTGTCCTTGCTTCCTTCACTTGAGGTGCTTGCATAGTTGCTTTGGTTCCTTTGATTGCCTCCATTTGGTCTTCCATTCTTCAGCCAACAATCACTAGCATAGTGTCCTACTTTACCACAATGATAGCATGTTATACCTTTATGAGAATTGTAGGAGCTTCGGCCTCTTCCTCTACTTCTACCTCGACCTCTTCCTTGTGTGTTGGCATTTGATGCATCCTTGTTGTCTTCCGAATTGTTTTGATTGTAGTTGGAGTGGTTGTGACCTCTTCCTTTTCCTCTTGAGCCTCCTCTTGAGTTTCTTCCTTTACCTCGACCTGCATATAACATTTGGTTGTGGCTGTCCTTTCCTTTGGGACCACCGAAGCTAAGCTCTTCTGTGACAAGATGAGGGATTAGTTGTTCAAAACCTGGATATACATCTTTCAAGTTAATGGAAGTTATAAAAGGCTTCCATCTTTCATCTTCTCTCAAGCCATTGAGAGTATAACACACAAGATCTTCGTCTTCAACCATTGTGCCAATAGAAGCTAAAGCATCGCTTAGCTCCTTAATCTTCAAAGTATATTCAACTATGGATTGACTCGAACTTTTCTTGATTGTGTTCAACTCATTCTTGAGTTGAAGTTTCCTAGCTTTGGTATTTGTTGAATACATCCTTTCAAGAGCTTCCCAAGCATCCTTAGCTTTCTCTAGATGTTGAATATGACCTACCATGGCATTAGTAATGACTTGCGAAATGAGGAACATGACTCTCCTATTCCTCTCTTCCCATTCTTTTGCTTGCCTCCTTTGGACTTCGGTGGCCATAGCTTGATTGATTTGAGGTTGAGCATCATCGCCGCTCACAATACCCCATAAGCCTTTGCCCATTAGGTAGTTGGTCATTCGAAACTTCCACACGGGATAGTTATCCTTGTCCAACTTCTCTACTTGTTGACCCAAGTCAGCCATTGAAGAGTATCAAAGACTTTGAGAGTTACCTCGAATAGTTATAGTCCTTTGCTCTTGCGTTTGTGAAGCTCCTTCTTGTTTTGTAGCTCCTCTTTTGCTTTGCTTCACCTCCAGCTCTGTTGATGAAGCTTCAACACCAAGTTTTCTTTGATACCAACTGTGGAGAACGAGTTCTCCTATGTGCAACGGAAGTGTGTAGTGAACCCTTGTATGTCCAACACTTGGACAAACATTTGCACCTTAGATAGCTTGCTGCTCTCAATAAAAAACTCAAAAGGACTTGAGACTTTAGTCAATCAAAGTAGACAAAGAGAGCTTTCTAACAAGATATAAATGACTTAATTTGGACAAGTTTTGATTAGGAAACACAACTGACAAAGATGAACTACCTGTCCACACAAGTATGCTGAAGAACTGAGCTTCACTCTCGGACTGATAGCTCTCTGAATATATCCTTTGAGAAAGATATTTGGTATAGAGAAAGTAGACACAAATAGCTTTCCAATAAGCTAAAAATCAAGTAATTTGGATGAGTTTTAATCAGGAAACTCAACTCATCAAGATAGACCACCTGCACACATAAGTACACTGTAAAACTAGACTTTACGCTCTGATAGATATCTCAAAGAGTATGAATGATCTGAATGAGATATTTGAGACAGTGAAAGTAGATGCCAAGAGCTTTCCAACAAGACAAAAAGCACACAATTTGGATATGTTTTGGTTGGAAAACGGAACCGACCAAAATAGACTACCTATCAACACAGGTGTACTAAAAAACTGGACTTCACTCTTTCACTGATATCTCACAAACTACATAAGCTTTCAAAGAGATATTTAATATGCAGAAATTACACAAGATAAGCTTTCCAATGAATGTTTAAACACACAAAATGGTTACATATGCACTGAGATATGAGCTCTGCAACATAGCTGTGTACAAACTGACGTGCGGCTAGAAGGAGTCTAAGGGAAAACCAAAATGACAAAATGGCTAGATCCGACTACTGGGAGCTCTTGCCTCTTTCTCTCCTTGTTTTGAATATGCTCCCACTTCACTTTTATAACCAATGAGCATGTGAAGAAGTTTGTGCCTCCTTCTTAACTCACCACTTTCTCCACTACATGCTACTAACTACAAGGCAAGATATTGTATCTCTTACTCATCATGAATGTTGACTAGACTTTTTCTTTTATTATTTTTTCCTTTTTTCCTCCACTTTTTTATTTATCTTTATAGTTGGTAAATTTATCCAAGCATGGTTCATATGAAAATGAGCTTGTACATTTATCTTCAACAGTATCAAAGTTTGGTAGGTAGTAGTTTGATATATGCTACCTTGACAAGGCCAGATCTTTCATATGGAGTTGCTATTCTGTCACAATTTATGCATTATCCTAAGAAAGCTCATTAGATTGCAGCTCAAAGAGTGCTAATATATATTAGAGAAACTTTTAATGAAGGTTTGTACTACGGTTTCACTTCTCAGAATAGACTTAAAGTGTTTAGTGATGCAGATTGGGTAGGTAGTATAGATGATAGAAGATCTACTCATGGCTACTTATGTTACATTGGAGATAAGCTATAGCGTGGTGTTCAAAGAAGCAACAAAGAGTTGATTTATCATTCATAGAAGCTGACTATAAAGGCATGGTAGAGGCAACAAAAGAAGTCATATGGATGATGAATTTGATGAAGATTCTTGGATTTGAGCAGGAAATCATCTTACTAACCTACTAGTATTGCAAGGTTTGTTCACCAATTATAGTAAGGCTTGATGTCTCGTAAAGAATTTGAACTTATTTGCAAGAAAATATTGAAAGTTTTTCACCACATAGACCATGCCTAATCCTTCATGTTCAATTGCCATGTAATTCCTTTCTACTTCGTTCAGCTATCTACTAGCATATGTTATGGGTAGATCTATATTTGCTTCTCCTATTGGTTGCACTAACACACATCCAATAGCAAAATCGGAGGCATCAACATGGGCATGGAATTGCTTGTCCTAGTCATGCATTGTCAAAATTGAGATTTAGCACAAATGTCGTTTTTGCTCTACAAATGACTTTTCACACTTATCATTCCATTCAAAGTTGGTAAGAATGTTGTACAACTAGCTATGATTGCATAGATGATGTGGATGAATCATGGATAATATCCACAATTACCCATAAATGTTTGTACTTTGTTTATCATTCTAGGCATCCATAGCTCTGCTATAACTCTCATCTTGTCCTCGTTAGTTTCTATGCCATCCTTTGATACTATGTGTCCTTAAATTTTTCCTTGTCTCACTATGAATATAGCCTTCTTTGGGTTCCACAAATCATCCACATAGACTTCTAGGTTCTTGCACAAGAACTCTTTGAAAACATGACACATGAGCCTTTGAATTGTAGCATGCACATTTCTTAGCCCAAAATGCATCACACAAAATGCAAAGATTCCCTAATCAATGGAAAATTTCTTCTTGTGTTTGAAATTTTGGGGCAATGGCTACTTGGTTGTAAATCAAGGAAGCTATAAACTTCCTTGTCCTCTACATGCTCCAATAGATTTTCTATGATAGGATAACTATCTTGTATGGTGGCGACATCATTAATTTTTTTCAAGTTAAACATACAAATTTCCATTTTCCTCGGACACTACCACAATTTGGATACCCATCACTATGCTCAATCTCATAGATCAAATCAAGCTTCTATCAACCTATCAATTTCCTCTTTTTAGTTGCATATGTGTCATTGTATGTGTAGGCTTCTTTTTTTGGGCTTGGATTTTAAAGTCATGGGGATCCTATGTGAACAAATGTCTGAATCCACTCCTTTCAAATCCTTGTATGTCTAAGCAAATAGACCTTGATATTCTATCAATAGATCTGTCAACTCTTGTTCTTCTTCACTGCTTAGGTCATTTCCTATGTAAGTACTTCCTTCTTCATTATCCTCAATTGTTACCACTACTTTCCTAGTTTCTTCCTTGTTATCATAAGCTTCTACCATGAGAGCTTATGATTTTGGCATTCTCACCATGATCTTGTTATCTTCAATCTCATATTCCTTGAAGTTTTATGGAACCTTGAACAAGAATTCCTCTTCATCTTGTGTAGATGAGTTCTTTTTACGCTTCTTTTTCTTGTTTTCCATCTCAACTTGCATGATTAATAGTACTTCAATCTTACACACATTTTTCTTGTGTGTCTTAATATCTATCAGGTACAAATATTCTTCTTTTGATTCACAAAACAGATACATTAAGATGTATTCTAGATCCTCATTGTCCTCTTCTTCACATGTTTCTATATTATGTTCACATTCTTAAACTATTGGTTTGCACATGAATATTCATATCTCATAGCCTTCCTCATCACAATGGGGAGTCCATTGGTCTTCATGCCTAGCTATGTTCATCGTCTTTAAGATTTTTGCCCAACCAGGGGATTCAAACTCTTCATTCAAAAATATCATAGGTGCATAGGATGGGCTTCAAGTGATCTATTATTCTTGAATGATCCTATGTTTTTGGCTTCTAATCTTATATCTTCTTCTTTTGCAATGTGACACATCCATAAATGGTTATTCTCATGCATCCATGAAGGCTTTGAGCCTATAGAGTGCACTCACTCCATGTACTATTGATTTTTATAGATTGGATTCCACTACAATGGTGTGACATCTCTATGAGAGCAATCCTTGAAGTTAACTTTGATCGTTAGGCCTAAATGTTGTAAGTACCAAGAATTGGTTCCCACTCTCATAAAGGTTCTACCCAAGATCATATCATAGGCATGATTCTTCCCAAACTTGCATATAGCAAAGGTATGTTCAAACTATACACCAAAAGTGGTGAGAGGGATCCCTTCTAAAAATCCTAGCAGCTCTTCTATGTGCCCATCTAGCATATGCAATTTCAGTCATGTGTGTGTTAACGCTGGTCTGCCCCAATGTTCCCATAAGAAAGTGGTGGCAATGGCAATGGCTGCTCCTGAATCTAGGATCTCCTTGGTTGTGCATCCCTGATAGGTGATAGGGAGATAGGTGTTCCCTTGTTCTCCTTCACTCATCTCTCTTATCTTATCTGTGGGGATCTTTGGGACTTTCCTATTGGATTAAGCTTGTGAGTGGATACTAGCAACTTCTGGTAGTTGATTCGCTACATGTTTCCACAACTCTAGTTTTACTCTTAAGAGCTCTTCTAAAGTGAGATGACACTACATGTTAGTGTTCTTTATGACCTTTGTGTTTCTAGGTATGATTGATTCTTCATTCCTTATCATTTTCATGGGAGCTCACATTTAAATATACTTATCTTCCCAAAGGCCTGTAAAAATCAATGTAATCTTTGAGGCATTCATGGGATTCTTGGGGAACTCACCTATGATGTGCTCCTTACCACACTTCGAATAATATCCTTGAATTTTAAGATAGTGTGGTTAACCTTCTAGTGGGGGATGTCGGCATTCGCATATGAAGTGATCTCCGTGGCATCTAT
Organism: Ceratopteris richardii; assembly: GCA_020310875.1. Lineage (NCBI taxonomy): Eukaryota > Viridiplantae > Streptophyta > Polypodiopsida > Polypodiales > Pteridaceae > Ceratopteris > Ceratopteris richardii. The sequence continues at coordinate 109,315,917 of CM035441.1, read as the reverse complement.
AGCAAGGTTCTTTAGGGGCTTGTGGTCTCATCTATCTCATTTGGGGTCTATGGTTTGGATTTGTGTACATGAAATTTTTAGAATCCAGTTCCCAACTATATTGGTGTGATGGGGTCTTGTATTGATAACACTTGGTGTATTCGAGGGGATTTCATGTAGGAGGTGGGGACATTCTCATCATGAAATGAATCAAAACTATTTGCATTTGGTTCATTCTATATTATCAAAGGAGAACGAGTAATAATGCTCTTTCTCAATTCTCTTTAATCATCGCATAGTTGACTAATATTATGTCGGGAGGCGGTGGTCATTCCTGATCTAGGATTGATCGTGGCCTTGGTTGTGCTTGATACTATGGTTGATAGTTTTGTTGCGGCCTATAGAAAGGCTAGTGTTGATACTAATTTTGGTACCTATATGGCTATTGAGATGACCATTGATAGTTTTGTCTAACTTCTTGCTTGTTTTAGGGATAGACTTGTAACATGTGGTTCATATAATTCCTCTCTATTGTGCAACAATATGAGCCTAGAACTAAGGCATTCTAGGTTTGCATGGGGAAAGCACTTTCCATTTGATCAATGTCATAAGCATAGCAATGTTTGATACGATTGACCTTGTAATTTTTTATGTTCTACAAGTTTCCTCCTATTTTTTGTGGAACTAACTCAACTAGTTCCTCCACTGTACATGCAAGATTCGAGGTAACACTAGCTAAGCATTTTGATCCTTTATAGATCTTGGACAATTCTAGACCCTCTCCTAAGTTTTCCTCTATGTCTATGCACATTCTCACACACTGTTCTAGGGTGTTTGGCTCCTTCATGTACATGCATGATCATAGCTTTCCAATCAAGAGGCCATCTTAAAAAAAGGACACCTGCTTCGCCTATGTAGGTAGCTCTAGGATAAGACATCTTTCTATGTACTACTTGAATCTAAATCTTGCTAATATTAGCATCTCTTAGGGGGTTTACCTGAAACTATGGATCATGGATGAGGTGTTGTGCTTGATTCCACTCTTAGAGAACTCAGTGATGAAGGCTTCAATCAACTACGAGATGTTTTCGTAGTTACCTCGATACAAAGGATAAAACCATGCTAGAGTACTCGGATGATCTAAGCCATAGGGGTGCTTTGGGTTTCTCAATTATACCATGGATCTTCTCAAACCATCCTCATAGATGTGACAACTTGATTGGTTGGTTTGGATGTATTCCAATTGTGGCGCTTTAACATCTCTAGATAAAATGCCCTAGTACTTAATTTTAGGCTTTATCGATCCACTTTACTGAGGTGTCTACCTGATCTAACTTTCATATACTTAACCCACATTCATTTTCGTAATCTCCTGCAAAACTTGTGATTTAATGGGTGTCCTCTTATCAACCACTTATTGAATTATTTACTTTGTTAGTTCTGATCTCAATATGTCACCATCAGGAATACTTGAGTTAATCAATTTGATTGTAGAATTGTCTGATTAAGTTCTTTTACCCTTATGTTTTGCCATGATTTCAATTATTTAGAGGTCTTGAACTTGATCCCTTAAAATATCTTGGACTTTAAAGAATCTTATCATAACCATAAGTCCTACTTATAGCATTAAGTGTCTTAACGTAGGCTTCATAGAGGGGGTTTATAGTTTTCCAACCTCAAGTCACGATTGTAGCTCTCTTTTGCCCAAGAGGATCTCCCAAACCTTTTCTTTTCTACTTAGAACCCTTATGAGAGTCTCAAACATGTGCAATCTAGCTTGATAGCTCTTGAAAATCACCAAAAGAACATTAAAAAAGACCAAATTTTTACCAAAAATTAAACCCTAAATTTTGCTGAGTAGGAGGTCTGTCACGATAGATGCAGTCTACTATGATAGGATGCTCTATTGCAATAGAGGGTGTCTATCATGATAGAGAGGGTCTATTGTGGGGTTCTATCATGATAGATGGAGCGTGTTATGGGGGGCAACCAGTCACGATAGATCAAGAGTCTCTCACGGTAGACTTCATATGTCTTGATAGACCGGTCTGTCATGATAGAGGGTGGTATGCCAGAATAGATGGGTTTCTAGCCTACATTTGGTCTATCATGGAGTTCATATATCACGATAGAGGGGGGTGTTGTGGCAGAGGGGCCTTGCCATGATAGATTAGTCTATCATGACAGATGGGTGATTTGTTATGATAGATTCAATCTATCATGATAGATTGGATCTATTGTGATAGATGAGGTAGGTCATGATAGATGAGTTCTTTCATCTATCATGTGTTTGGCTTGTCATGCTAGATTAAAAAACATGGATTTTTTCTAATGTGTCTACTATGCGAAGATTACGCTAGGGAGTTCTATGTCCCATTGTAGATGCGATTCCAAAACCTCAACTTTTTTGGTTTGTCATCGCAAAACGGTAGGTGTGGATCCCAAAAAAATGCTCTATGTCATACATCTGCAAGCCTAGAGTTGAAGATGGAGATGAACTTGACCTACATGAAGACACCAAAAACCAACAAAAAAAATGCATATGTACACTCGCTCTCTTGTGAATGTAAATGATGGAACTGAGGGGGAAGGGGTAGATCCGGTCAATAATGAAAATTTTAAGTGAAGATGATGATGAATGGCTATGGTGGAAGAAGGTAGCGGAGGTGAAGATGATGATGAATATGGTGAAAAAAACACCAAAATCAACAAAAATTACCTTCCAATTTCAATTTTTCTACACTCTTACCACCACAAGCTCATCCTCAAGCATGCTTCTTGACAACAATGCCAAATTTGGTGTCACTCTAGACAAGGATGAGTACTATTTCAAGAAGTTTCACCTCCTTAATTGTCAATCTATGGAGATGTGAGGATGATATGATGATCATGAGGGAATGATGTGTGCGAAAGTAAAGGTGAGAAGCGTACAAGATGCACACACACACACACAATAACTCGCAATTACCACACAAGCTCTCTTTCCCAAAATGAATAGCCTAAAAAATAAGCTCTCTAAGTTTATTTATAATTTTGCTACTAGCTTTGGTCGATTTCAGACATTGTCCACACAATGAAAATTTAGGTTTGAAGACTAGTTTAAGGCATCTAACAAGCTCCAAAAATTATGAAAATTTTTCTATTTTTTAGTTCTACCTAAGCTCCTCAATCTTGAGGACCCCTCGATTTACACAAATGGGAGCATTTGAATACAAAATTAGGTATTTATATCACAAAGGTAGTGATCAAAATCATTGTTTGAATGTTTGAAAACAACTTGATATGTGATAAGTGTGGATCAATACCACTTAGCTTCACGCATGCCTTGCTTCACATGCTTCCTCGCAATCAATGTCTACTCCCTCTAGACTAATCTTGGCCTTGTGCACCACCAACACATGGATAGTAGAAAGAAGAGAAATGAAACATTACTAACTGATATTAATTCTTCCTTCAATGGGTTAAACAAGGGAAAAAATCATTGGATCTTAATATTCTAGTGTCTTCCTTCCTTACATTTTTTGAATTAATGAATCTCTCTCCTTCTTCATCCATCTATAAGGTTTTTACAAAGCATACTAGGGTGAGGGTCCTCACGCAACCACTCAAGGTCTCTAGTATATATTTGGTGAAAGGGGTCCATGCCTCTTGAGTTCCCTTTTCCCGTCACATTCAAAATGCATATTTGTTTTATGTCCTTTAACTAGAAGGGGTTCACTAATTTGGCTAAGGTTAACTCCTTGAGGCACGCACTTAAATATAATAATTTCTCTCATCATATAATCTACTTTAGAGAGTCAAAGCAAAGGGATAATTTCTCTCGTAGAATCTAGATAGTTTTACCCTAGGATACAAATTGTATATAACCAACCACTCCCTTGGTTCTAGTGGTACGTACATTGGCCTTCATCCCTAGTATCAGAACTTCCTAGGTCAAACTATGGTTTATCAATATAATGCAATAGAATTGATTCACCCCTTTAGCTTCTTGATTGTATCTATTTACATGGTTAATAGTTCCAATGTCATAATGAAAGCTTGGCATAGTCTCTCTAATATCCAGGTGTGTTATCATTGGCGATTTCAATATGGTCACATCCCTTAGAGATAGGTTAAATGGCAAAGGTTGCGTTATTGGAGTGGCAAAAAAATGTGAGTGGGATCAATTGGTTTCCACCCGCTCTCTCAAAGATATAAGTACTCATAATGGATTCACATGGACTAATAACCAAGCCAATGATAATTTTAAGGTTGTTTGCTTAGATAGAGCCCTAGTTTTGAAGCATATTCTTGTTGATTGGTCCCTTCCGATTGAAAGATCTCAATTTATTCATGTCTCTAACCATGTTCCTCTTATAGGCTCCATTGCACACCTTAAGAATACTCACAGGGATGGATGACCACATTGAATCCCATCTTCATGAGCTTGAATCTATTCAAAATCAAACTAGGAATTTTATTAACAACATTCATAGTGAAAAGACCCTTGTCGAGCACAAATGGTTAAAAATCTACATAGTTTTTGTCATGGTGTTGGAATATATATGATTAATATGTGTATCTTTCGTCATCGTCAAAACTAGTTGAACTTTTATTGATAGTCAAGTTTGTTGATGGCAAGTGCAGAAATCATAGCCTCTAAAATGGTGAAGAAATCATTACATCTAGTATGCTATGTTGTGGGTTTTATAAGCTCACAAATTGTGGTAAATGTGTGGAGGATTATTCATACATACTTTAGGATTTGTAGGTCATCTTAGATATACTACTTTGGCATGCATATTTTGTTCACGAAAAAACTATCAATTTGCTATACCTAGAAAATTTGATATGGAGTCCTATACAACTCGCTCTGTAGTAGAGCCGATACTATTGTGTTAGACCAGGAAGGAAACATGTTTGCTATGGGACCAAGCCAACCAAGAGAGACTCATCATGGCTCATTGTAAATGGAGATGATATCATTGATATTTATGTAAGACGAAATCACATAGAATATTAAAATGATCCATTAGATATAGGGAAGAAGTAAACTAATTGCAAAGTATTATATCATTTGGAAATGCATTACAGAGTTGAACAAAATCACCCAACATTGCTTACAAGTCCACAAGAAAACCTTTCAAGCAAAAGAGCTTATAATTCCACATAAATTCTCCTTGACACAAAATGTAGTAAAGAAATACATATGTAACCTTGAGGTGGATGGGATGTCACAACTACAACTTGTTTCCTTGGCCCTAGAGATCCTTCAACAACCTAAATCTCATAGTCAAGGATAGGAAGGAAGGATGATGCCACTCGAAGGTCTTGATAAGTAGAAGTGGAAGCCAATTGATTACCCCATATGATTGGTTGGCAATCCAATGCCTCTGACACTACCCTTTTGTAGGATCACCACCTCACCACTCCCTGATGTCATGCAACTCCCTAGTCATGCAATGGTATCCAATGTGTAGAGTACTCAGAGCCTTAACCGTCATGGCTTCCATGCATGAGATTCCAAGTCCGATAGTTTCTTTCTTCTTCGCAACTTTGATGACCAAATATTTAGTTTTTGTTCTTCTTTTTGAGCATTCTTCACTTCTCAGAATGCAGAGTTGATAGCTTTCATCCCTCCTAGTCGTCACTTATTAATCACCACCGACGCATTTTGTCTCCCACTTCCACATTGTAGGTAGCCTCTCTATTAATTTCTAGAATCATCAAATATTGCTTGGTTCTTCACCTTCTCCACTATGCTACTCATAGTCTCTGCTCCAAACATACCTGAATCTACTGCACTTGCATCTTCTCTCATAGGGTGTGGTTCTGCACTTCCACTACATCTACTACCTCCTATGTGTTGCTATTTCTCAAATATTCTTGGATAACACTATGCATTCATGCACTTCTATCTTGCATGTATCTCCACCTATCTACTGCACACTGAATCCCTAATGATGGCATAACACTCTATGAATTAGGGATATCTGGTGCTTTTGTTCCCTAGGTGTGTGTGTTTTTGTGTGTATTTCGTCCTCTATGTGTCTCCTTTCCCCTCTCTATATATGCCAAAATGTGTCCCGTTTGGCCAGAGGAGGCTTCTTATATATTGTGGATCCTTCCCCCTATCCTAGCTTTTCTAATTCTTCATTGTTTCTCTGCCTTTCTGTACCATGAGAGCTGGGACAGTTCAAATTGTCCATTTACATGGGGGAATTGTACAAAAATCTTGGATTCACGCCCTAAGAAGGGCATTATAGATAGGGACTTGAGGTTGGTGGTGTAAATGTCCATTGGAGTTAATGTGATAGACAAAAAGGGCATGCAAATACTTGTCATTAAACTGCATATTCATGGGTGTCTAGCCATACTTGGTTCAAGCTCGTTTGTATGCATGAATGCCTACTTTTTATATGATTGTTTGTGTGCTTTACCTAACTAACAAGCTTCACACTTGTATGTCATGTGTTGGCCTTGAATATTGGGTAGACCTAGCACTGAACCATTCTTTGCCATGTCTTTTATACCTCTCTCATTGAAATGACCCAATCTTTTATGCCATAGTTCCAACTCATTCATCTTTTGACTTCCATATGTGAACAAGGCATGTCCTACATTACCTTATACCTTTAGAGTAAAAGTCTTCCCTGCCCTTCTCAACAATTTGTCCTACACTTATTAAATTCTCTGGAATTGTAGGGACATAGAGTACCTTACTCAAAATTGTACTTCCATTCTTTGTCTTATGTTCTGCACTTTATGTTTGGTATTGTCCCATATTTGAAATGTGTGTCCATTCACCTTTTCTTCCATATCACTCATCAAGGCAATGTTGCCACTTAGGTAATTGTTGTACGCTGGGTCAATGTAGAATACTAGTTGGTCTTCATTTTTTTCTTCATGTGTAGCATTCATGATTAGAGTTGAATCCTCCTTTTAGTCTGATGCATATTTGCAGTAGGTGTTTTTGTTGGATTGATTTTGGAAGTTTCTTTCACCTCCTCTACCATATGTATTTCTACCACCTCTACCTCTGAAATTATCTCTTTGGTTTCTTCCTCCTCTACCTCTTTGATTGTAGTTTTGATTTATTATTATGCCAACATTGATTTTCCAAGTAATTTCTTTTACCACAAATCCAACAAGCTCTGCCATTGTCTTTATTCTTTCCACCTCTTCCTCTACTTCTGATATTTCCTTTTCCTTTAGTAAAGTTAGCTATATTCGAGGTGACTTTTTCTTCATTTGATTTTTGCTTGCCCTTAGCATTCTTTTTCTTGTCCTTTGAATGCATAACTTGAACGACACTTTTCTCATTCTCACCTTTAATATCCTTTTCAAATGTTAACATGTGTCCTAACAATTGATTTAGATATGGAGTGAAGTGATCTAATGATAATTTAGTGGACAATATGAAAGATTTCCACCTCTCTTGTCCTCTTAGTCCTGTAAGGATCTGTCTTACCAATTTATATTCTTCAGTGTCTTCATCAACTACACCTAAGCAATCTGCAATATCTTTCATCTTTGTTACATAATAAAAAATTGATTGTAAATCTTTCTTTTTGAAAGTTGTAAATCTTGCCCATAGTGAGGCCTTCCTGGACTTAGTTGTATTTTGGAAATGTTCCCCCAAGGCATTCCATATATCAGTTGCATTCTCTAGCCCTCTAATGTGTTTCAAAAGATAGTCATTGATTGCCATGTAGATAATGCTCCTTGCTTGAGCATCTTTCAACATCCAATTCTTTAAATATACAAGATCCTCCCTAGTTGGAAGACTAGAATCTTTAAACTCTGATTTTTCTTCTTCTCTTGTGATGTATCCCATAAGATGAGCTTCCATTCTCCCATCCTTCTTCTTCTCTATCTGGATGCTTTCTCCCATCCTTCTATTGCCTATCTTAGGAAATAAGTCTTCAATAGTTAGAGATTGTACATTTCAAGTTAATTCTTTACTTCTTCTAATCCGTTTGAATGTCCTTTGTATGTTCCTAAAGTTCTTCTGCAAAACCTTAGCCTTCAAGTCTTTTATTTAGCTCCAAATTGAAAATCTATAGCAATCGGGACTTTCTTCTTCAGTCTTTTGACTTGATCTTCTTCTCTAGCTCTGATAGCACCAATGGAGACCTTCAAATCCTCAATGTCAAATCAGCCTTGACTTAGAACACCTCTATGTCAAGTATAGACAAATTTTTACATAAATTACTTCAAATGTTTCAAGTTCAAGACTGAAGTATACTTCCTTCTACAATTTTCAACTTTTGTTCTTCTTCAATAGTCTACCTCAAGATTCAACTTCATTACCTATAAATGTCATAGATTTTAATACTCCAATCAGATAAGAATCTTTATATGATCCTTGTGCAACCTTGAGGTACAATAAACCTTTAGGTTGATTAAAACTTTGATTAATCACTAAGATCAAAAGTATGTCTGAAATTGATGTCCAAAAATGGCAACTTTGACATAGGTGACTTCAAGCTCTGAGTGCTCTCAAACTACAACCCGCTTTGGAAAATGCTTTCGGACATATCTTCTTTATTTCTCAACTTAGATTTTTAATGCTTAAATACAAAAGATTTTACATGCATCATTGAGATCTGATCAAAACATTAATAGATGAGATGCTCCATTTTTGAGTCTGCACTTTAGACGGTTGACATATGAATGTTCCTATGAGTCATACACACTCTATGGAATGAATTAGGACATGAAAATTTAACCATAGCTTGGTTTAGTATTGAATTAGATCTATGTACAAGGATTTCTAATCCACTTGATCATCCTGAGAGGAATGTGAATTAGATTGAACTCTAATCATACAAATTTCACTCGACATTTCTACTTTATCTATGATAATGAACTCTTTCAATTTCTACAGTCATAATTGACTTATATAGCCATGAATTTGTAAGTGAATCATGACCAATACATTGTTATTCACTTTCTTCATTATTAATCTAACTATAATACACTAATTAGGATCCTCGTGAAGTGAATATATGCTCAGTCACATCTCATGCTTTCTATCCATTGCTTTCTTCATTCTTTTTTTATCTTTATCTGCACCAAACTTCGCTTTATCTTTGTCCATACTCTTGCTTGACTTCATTATCCTTCATAAGCACCAATTTGTGATTGATTTGCACGAAAAGTTAATATATACATAATCTATGTACCACACTTCAATGTGTTTTGGTACTATAGTGCTCATTTTCTAATGTGGTTGATGATTTAACATAGTTACCTGTTCCTTTGTAGTTGTTCCCACTTTGTTTTTGTCAAAAATACTTAGCATAACATCCTTGCTCCCCAGAATTGTATTATCCACTTAAATTTGAGTAGCTTCTACCTCCTCTACCTCTACCTCTTCCTCTTCCTCTTGAGGATTGACCTTCATCTTGACTTTGTTGTCTCCCTTGATTACTTTGGTTGCCTTGTTGTTAGCTACTTCTATCTCTTCCTCTTGATCCTATGTACCTTTGCCTCTTCCTCCTTTCTATGCATAGAATAGTTGATCTTGGCTATCCTTTGACTCGTTGCCTCCAAGGTTAAGTTCTTCAATCACCATGATCTGGATCTTCCTAGCCTTTGTACAGGTAGAGTAAAATATCTCTAGACACTCCCATACTTTCTTAGATTGTCTAGGTCTTGGATGTGACCTATCATAAAGTTGCTTAGGTATTGAGATAAAATGAAGATCACTCTTCTATCTTTTTCATCCCACTCTCTAGTGGCTCTCCTCTAATTCACATTGCGTGCGTGTGGATCTATGTATGAATTAACATCAATACCACTTACATACCCCCATAGTCCTTTTCCCATAACAAAGTCTCATAATATAAACTTCCATGGTTGGTAGTTGCTCTTTTCAAGGTTCTCAAATAGAGTGTTGTAGTGTCCCATAGATTTGTGAATATCTAATGTCTCATAATCCCTACTTGCATGTAACATAAGTGAGAAATAATGAAAAGATTAACTCCTCACAAGAACCTCTAATTGTCTTGGTCTTTTGATTATGTTAGAAGCTCTCGCTTGCTTCAAATCTTCCTCCAAGTTTTCCTCGCTTTTGCTTCAAGCCTTGGCTCTCCTCCAACTTCAAGGCCTCTTCTTGATGTCCTCAATGCTCCAATATGAGCTTTGGTACAACTTATGGAGAATATCAACACCAAATTTTAGCAAAAGTACATTGGACCCTTCCTAGGATCTCACAAATTGCTACCATAGTCAAGTAAAAACTCAATTGCTCCTTTTTTTTAAGGATTGAATCTCTAAGATTTTGTAAAGACAAACTAGACGTTCACGTCTTTCCAATAGCCTTAGATCACTCCAAATTGATAATGAGAGTTTTGCCAACCTTCCCACACAATACAAGCTATTCAATGTTTATGAAAGGCACATGCACGTGTACTCAGTTCACTCACAAGACTCAGAGTATGCAAAGAATAGACCATTGAGCTATCTAGATCTATAGACACAAGAATATGTCATAAGCAATTATAATATTATAATGAAAGAATCCTTACAATGTTAGCAACAAGATGACCTATCTTGGATGTGAGTCAGAATAACATATAAAAGAGATATAGGTAGTGACAGTTGTTGGCCAATGTAGAGAATAAGCTAGCAAGGGGGTAGATTAGACCTGAAAGAAATGTCTACAACTAAGATATCAATATCATGCGGAGGATGCCCACGACCTCTTCATGTTTCTTCTTATGTAATCATAGAATTTTGATGTAGATTTGGATTAAAAAAGAACATCCAAAAGGGATCTCGACATTTTTCCATTAACCTAGTTAAGCTAAATCAGTTATTTAGAACTCATGAAGAACGTGTTTACTTCACCAAAAGTAGCCTTCGTTCGCACACTTAAACTTGATAGAATTCTAACATATGTGTGTGTGCATATGCATATACAAATGCATCTGTTTATCTATTTTATTTTTGATGATTTTTTAAATAAAATACAAAATTAACAAATTTAAATAAGAAAGCTGAATAAATAAAACAAAAAAACTTACTTGCAAGTCTTGAGTAGATATGAAGCTATGTGTGTATAAGATAGCAAGATCTAGAAGTTCACTATGCCAAATTTCGCCAGATTGTTTCAAACAAGATATAAATGGTTAATTAACGTGAAAGAGTAAGAGAGAGAGAGTGAGTGAGAGAATAAGAGAGAGTAATAAAATGGAAAGAAATGAAACAAAAGAAAAAATTATAAAGAGAGAAACACATAACTCTATTGTTCTACAAAACTAGGCACACTTGAATTTGAGGTCTCGGAAATGGCACATGCGATGTAGGTTTACTCTTAGATAACTTTTTTTTCCAATTGAGATTTTTTTGCATCGATATAGAAGTCATTACCAAAGGGAAATTGTACTTTTCTTTTCACAATATAAAAACAAAAAGGCCAAAAATTTTGAAACTCTCTGTATATCAATAGAAAAACAAAAAAAAGAAAATCTTTAGGTCGACTCGACCTATAATGGCCTCTATATCGATGAAAAATATGTGCTTGTATTTTTTACGTCACAAAAATCTATGCCGACAGAAATACCTACACCTCTCATTTCTAGTTTAATTTGCGTACGGTAGTATACCTTGCTTTTCTTGCATAACAATCTGTTGCAAACCAAGCATTGTGGGATCCATAAATAGTACAATAAGGCAATATGCATCTAAATGTATACCCTTATAGTTGGCACCAACTATTTTTGCATAGTTTTGGTCTTATCAATGTTTGCTTTCTTATCAATAACTACATCATGCATATCTCCATGAAAAAATGAAATGATTTGTGTCCTTATTCAAAACCTCATACACTAAAAAGTTTCCTCACAAGGAGCTACATTTGAGTTCCACAAGTGAGAAGAGAGTCAACAGAGTATCATCTGCATCCTTTGAGGTGATTAATATAGAGGTTAGGTTGCATCCTTCATAAAGTACATCTTGTCTTATCAATATACATTAAGTATGTGGATAGATTAGATGTAGAGGTTAGATTGCATCCTTCATTAAAACTACATCTTTTCTTATCAATATACATTTAGTATGTGAATGGTAAGAAAAATATATTAACTAGCTTATTATCCAAAGTTATATGTTATTTATCACGAACTAATGCATATGAGCAATAGGAAACTTATGACGATGCCAAGTCAGCCACCCTATATTGAAAAAACAACCAAAAACATGCATATGAGAAATGTGTGGCATATGTCCATGCCAAGCCTCGTCATGAGTGACATATTGCAACCATTTGCTGAGAGACTTGTTAAGTACGTATGTAACACACATCTTTGCATTTCCATGAGGGGTTTGTTATCTTAGCAACACCATTCTATTGTGGTGCATATTACACTATCATTTTATTCCATTTTTTGTCCTTACCCTTCCATAATCTCTTGAACCTTTTTGTTCGCAACCTTGGTGTCTTGAACTCTTGTTCTCACCCTTAGGATCTTAACCCTCATTCTCATCCATGCTCGATACCTTGAACCCTGAATCAACTAGGTATCTTGAACTCCCTAGGTTCTGTTGAATTGACGTACTAACCCTTACACATTCTCTTGAACCTTTTTATCACAACCTTGGTGTCTTGAGCCCATGTTATCAACCTTGGAATCTTGAACCTCATTCTCACCCATGCTCTATATGTTGAACCTCATTCTTAGGATCTTGAACCTCATTTCACCCATGGCTCAATCTTGAATCTTCACATAAATGAAATCTTACCTCTACTTCTAGGAATTTTCAGCCATCGCCCATGGACTTTAAGGAGTATTCCCAGGGAGCATAACAACTAATCTACATGGATCAACAAGTTTCTACATTTCCTCACTACCGCACTCTGATTCCCTTCCACATGCACATAGAAGTGTGATCATATTATCCATAATCAAACCCTTGCCACAGACTATCTGTTTGTGCAATAATGAACAATAGAGCCTCATTGTTTTCCTCTCATTTTTAGTGAGATGTCGATGTCTAGCATCGACATCCTTCCAAAAACTATATTTGTTGTTCTAAGAAAAAAGTAAGGAATATATATTACCATTAAAAAAATCTAGAAGAAGGGTATGACGTAAGATCGAACTTCCTCTAACAAAGTATATTTTTTTTGCTTATACAATTTTTTTAAAGACCAAAGACTCGGGGCAATGAAAACGCAATGTTTAAGAATATTTGATTAAAGTATCTTGGAACAATGCAAAAGAGACCCAAATTTATAATCTCAACCAATTCAACTCACACCAAACAAAATCAGTTTCAATCTACTAGCTAGATAACAAAGGATCTCATACAAATACAAATAACTTTTATTCATTGATACACATGGACACAATTCATTGTTTTTGCTGAAATTGTCTAATGCCATGAAAGTAGTAGCATCATTTTTTAGTCTTTTCTAGCTCATTTCCTTTTCGTTTGATCCAAGTTAAATGAGTATTCTCATAAAATAAGCCTTTTTTTACCCATTTCATAGTTCTCTCTTAAAAGTGTTAGATAAGGTACTCTAAAATTAGAAAATTTTTTCCACCCTTAAGTAGTCAAAATTTTCATAATGTGTTCAAAATTTGCACATTTTTGGGGGGTTTTAGAAAACCTTGTACACTGGTATAAAGTTTTTCTTAACATCATGCAAAAAAACTCTATTTTAGCACATAGAGTTTCTCTTTTTATGACATAGTTCTAGTTTGCTATGAACCACTGTTAATTTCATTGTGAGAGCTTTCCAAGGATACCTTACACATCCCAATCTAAGATATAGATTGAGAGATACATTTCAATCTTTGTTGGGCACATTTCTCAAAGTGTCGTGCACCTTTTTTATACCTTTTAAAATACTAGTGCCCAACGACATGCCTAGAGGCCATTGGATGCACATAACCTTTGTGAAATCCATCTACCTTGCTTGAACCTACTTCCTAGGCTATGATACAAATGTTGAATCCGTGAGGGAATTGAACTTGTGATCTGTCGAGTAGGAGTTTATGGGGCTAACCACTTACTCCAAAATTCCTTATACTTCCTCTTAGGGTGTGACTGAACCATCTCCTATATGTCAATTTATGACACCTTACCTCAATCAAAACAAAGGTTGTCCATGTCTCATAAGCTTCAAATATTTATAGTTGATACAAAAATCATTATGAGAAAGCTAAAATTTATTCTCAACTCTCACTCTAACATCTTTGTAAAAGGAACAATGTTACTCTTACCCAAAATGCAACCCTCACATACAAATACAAAAGGTTCTCTAGTTTAGGCAAAGATGACATGTACATTTGGTAGGATGTCTAGGGTTTCAATTTATGTCCAGATTCTTTGGTCCCAAAAGCTTCAGTCTGTTGTCCAATGTCTCTAGTGCTTCTAGCTATTGAGTGTCCAAACAAATCAAAGCACATGGTAACATCTACTATAGTGAGCTGGACCTCTTGATTCCAGACGCAAAGCATCAGTATGTCCTTACCAGTCTCCACCCAAGTGTGGTTCTACATATAGAAAGATGAAATGAGAAACATAGAGGATTAACTAGATGCATAGAAGGACACACACCTAGGGAGCAGAAGCACCTCATATCACTAATTCATAGAGTGCTACAATTGTTAGGGATTGAGTGTGTGTTAGACATGCGAAGATACATGTAGAATAGAAGTGGGTGCATGCATATTGTTATCCAAGAAGAGAAATAACAGCACATATGAGGTATTAGATGTAGTGGAGGTAGAAGACCGTAGCTGATGGGAGCAAGCATAGATGTAATAGACTTGGGTATGCTCAGAGCAAAGACTACAAGGAGTGTGAGGAGAAGGATGGGATAGGTTCTAGAGATGAGTTGGTGTTGCACAAAACCTCCTCTACACCTTCCAAGTTAACTCACGGATGCTTAATAGACTCCTTTAGCTTCACAATAGTGCGTTTGGAAACACTAAGTGCTTTGGAGCATCATTCCCAAACTTTTTCATCAAAATAGATAACTTGCATATGCAAGGATGTGAAGAAAGCTTCTATTTTGGGAATAGAAGTGCTCAATAATTCGCTCAGATCTCACAATCTTGTATGAATTGACTAGAGAGCTTTTGCACATATCTAGTTGGAGTGTGTAGCTAACTTAATCAAGTTATTTCATCAATTTATCCATTCCTTACACTATTAAATGATTCTAACAAGTGAGGGGCGGTCATCCCGACATATCAGGATCTAGAAGGTGTGCAAACATAGTCACCTTCTATGATTCATATCTCAAGATCATATGAATCAAATGTGATAAAAATTGATATGCAAGTATTAGAGACTTCAATGTAACTAATACAAGATAATGTGTTGCAAATGAGTGAGTACATGTAGAGAAATCAATGCTACAAGATTAATGTAATGATGACGATGCGACAAAGAATAGTTGACAAAGATATACTTGAAGAAATGTATCAAAATGTATATGCTAATGAACATATGATACAACAGAAGTGTAGTGAACTACACATAGGTAGTGCGAGATCAATGTATGCTCACTGAAGTAGCTCAATGTCTCCTAGAATGGCTCATATATCCCATGACTAAAAGTATGTGTATTTATACACATGTTCCAAGTTTGAATTTGAACTTTCCCTCACCTAAAAGTGGATTCTTCCTACCACATGAGTCATGGGTTCAGCTCGCTAAATTCATGAGATTCCTCATTCTCTTTGCTTTTACATTTATCCAAGGTAGCTATGCCCAAAATGACTAGCATAGGTTCACATGAACTTCTTTCTTCTGAAGACATAAAATGATGTGTAGTGTTGAGTGATTAGCCAAGCACTTAGGCCTGCTAATTGCACCAATAGCTCCGCCTCAAGTCAATGATGCTTGAGTCTTCAGGCATTCATGATTTCCTCAAATCCAATCATTGATTTGAACCTGTTTAATTTGCTTCCATCCAATGCCTTTATCATCATATCTTCACATTGTTGATTTGTTGATACATATGAGAGTTGTATCTCCTTACTCCTGATCTTTTCCCTGACATAATGGTAGTGAGCTTCTGTACGTTTAGTCCATGCAGGATAGATGGGGTTAACAACAAAATTTAATGAGCTAATATTGTCTCCGAATATATGTGGAGTTGAAGTATTCAACCCTAAATCTGAGTATAGGGTTTTTTATCCACATAGTTTGTGTAGCATTTGCAACTCCTATGTATTTTGTTTTTGTTGATGAAAGCGCAAATGTAGGTTGCTTCTTCAAAGACCATGAGATCAATTTGCTACCTGCAAAAGTAAGATAGCCTGAGGTGCTTCTCCTATCATCTTTTGAACCTGCTCAATCGACATCAGAAAAAAGCTTGATATCTAAATCATATGTATATGGATAGGACAACCCTTCATTGAGTGTACCCTTCAACTACTTCAAAATTCTTTTGACTACTTCCACGTGAGGCTTCCTTGGGGTGTGCATGCATTGAATTATCACACTAAGCCCATAGCATATATCCACTCTAGTTAGAGTAGCATAATTAAGCTTCCTACTAAGCTTTGATAGCTAGTAACATCTTCAATCAAATCATCTTCATGAGCACTTAGAATTAGATTTTCCTCCATGAGTGTACCTACAAACTTTTTATTTCCAATCTTGAACTTGGTGAGCATATCTCCAATGTACTTTTTCTGAGTTAAGAACATACCTTTTTCTGTGTATACCAATTCCAATCCTAGGAAGTAAGTGAGAAGGCCAAGATCAATGATCTTGAACTCTTCTTTCATCTGAGCTTTGATCCTCTTAATTCCATTTGCATCATTACCTATAATGATTATATCATCCACATATACACGAAGGTATATGACCTCTGAGTGGTTCCTCTTAATGAAGAGGGAAGGATTTGCCTTGCTTACTATAGAACCTTTATCGTGCAATATTACCATATGAAGTCTTGAATTGCCTATCTTCTCCACTAGATGCCTTGTGTCATCTCCTGTTTGGACTTCAAGTCTATTTCTTGGATCCTCCAAGTCTGAGAGTAGAGCTACATTTCCTGCTACATGATTTGAACAACCTGATTCTATATAGAATACATGTTCATCTACGTTAGATTGGTTCATAATCATGTTCATTAGTAGTAATGAATGCTCTTGAATTTGATCATCTGAATTGTTTTTGTAGTCTCTCCTTCCTTTGTATCCTCCTTGATAATTATTGTTGTTGTAAGAGTTGTTGTTGTAACCATTGTTGTTGTTGAATCTACCTCTTGAGCTTCCATAACTTCTTCTGTTGTAATCTCTACCTCTTTGATTTCTAGGATTCTTGAAAAAATTCTTAGTAATGTGATTAAATAAGCCACATATGGCACATGGAGAAGAGTTTTGAGTTCTCCCCTTGCCTTGTCTTCCTCCTCTGCCTCTTCCTCTTGAGCCTTTACCTCTACCCGCAAAGTTTGCTAAAGAGGTGCTGGCTTCATCATCAGATTTTTGGCCTTTGCCTTTGCTATCTTTATTCTTGTTCTTATCTCTACAAAGAGCAGAGGATTGATTACCTTTTGAGTTGTCTCCATTCTTTATTAGCTTTTCCTCATGTGTGAACAATTGTCCCATGAGGGTCTTGAAATCAAGATCTCTCTCTCTCTCTCTCTCTTCCTTTCTCTCTATTTCAATACCTATAAAAATAGCATTAGAAAAAATCACCACAAAACAAACTCACATATATATGCATTAAAAAATGCACATAAATGTGCATGCACTCACTCTCATGCACGCAATCATGCAAACTCACATGCAAACTTGAGTTATAGATAGGTAGCCACACACTCAAATGCACACATCACTTACTTAACATAGAGTTAGACACACACGTATTATTTTCACTTTTCAGTTTCTTCTAATTTAATTTTTATTTTCACTTTTAATTTAATAATACATGCTTTTAAATAATTAAAAAGGTTAGCTAATTCTTAGAATACATTGAATAATTATATGTGTATGTTCATAGAAAGAAAAAAACTCACACACATGAATATATATTCACACACATAGCACATTCACATAGCCTTATTCTCATATAAATCACTGCTAGAGTATCACATGAACACACATTTCACAAAGACATTATCATACTCTCACATGAATACACACACATGTTAACACATTTTTGGGTTACATTTAAGGTTTAAACCACTCTCTTTAGGCACATAGGGTAAAATACTTATGTATTTACATAAGCTTGTACCTCCAAACACATACACATAGGCACCTATAGGGTAAATCACACACATATGCATATACATATTCACATTAGCACCTAAGGACACACGTACTAAAACATGTACATATGCATACATACCATAGAGTAGTATTTATATATTCAAAAACCACATACCCAACACTTAAGGTGACACACACATGCACATACATTCTCACAAACATATCACCACATTACACATGCACAAGCACATTCATGCACATGCATAACTCACATACAAATACAGATACATAGGCACATTTGAAAACATTCATTAATGCTAACATTCTTATTCACATATGAGCCCAATCACATACATGTATGCGAATGCACAGAATCACACCCATAGGCATATATACATACACATTTAATCACATTGTCATAGAAACATCTACACACACTCAAGTATCATTCACATGATGACACATATAAACACATTTAGTTTATATATATATATATATATATATATATATATATATATATATATATATATATATATATATATATATATATATATATATATATATATATATATATATATATATATATATATATATGGTGACACCTACACATATGAATGCATACACACTTAGACATAAAAAACTACAGATACCCAGATACATAAATGCATCCACATACATAAACACATATTTATATGCACATATAAAAGTTCACATTTTTTTCATATATACATTAAAATGAAGAGCTCAAATAAAAGTGCAAATGGACATTAAGTGGAAGGTGCAAAGAAAGATTGAATCAGAGGTTTTCAATCACTGCACACCTCTATCTTCTTCAACCCACAAGTCCGAAAGAGAGAGATCAATCAAATCAGTGAACTATGTGGAACATTTTTTTAAGAGATTTAGAGATCACCACTATGTAGGAAAATTTTAACTTTTTTGAATGTCAATCAGAGTGATGCAATCCTTTTGGCAATGCATATTGTTGAGTAGTTGGATTGAGGAGCTCACAAAAACAAGGATAAGAAGAGCTACTAAAATTTTCTTCAAAGGGAAATTAGTGTTGACAACAGTCATTGACCTGATTGTTGCAAATGCATCGACTTGATAATCAAATGAAACTTCTTCTCTACATCATGAGCCGAATGAATAGCTTTGTAAAGTGTTGTAGGCCAGAGTGTCTAAAGCCTTTCTTATATCCATATCTCCAAACTATCTTCATAATTCATCTGCAAGGTTTCTTCAAGAGCATCTTGTAGCATATGAGCTAGTAGTAGAGTTTTCTAGAACTCTTTCGTGTAACTTGTAATTGTATCATCCTCCTTCCATGTAAACATGATCCACAAATTTCAAACATGTAGATGGAAGTGTAAGTAAAGAAAAGAATCCTTAAACTTCTCTTGAAAGGCCTTCTATCTCAGTGGATGATGGACACTATGACTCAAAACATTCTACCAGAGTTCAACCTTCCCTACTAAATAACTAGTAGAAAACTTAATTTTATCATGTTTGGGATAGGATTTTTCTAAATAAAAAACATCAAACTAGGATAACCATGAAAAAATAAGGTGTCCATCCTTTTGGCCATCAAACCATGAAAATTCAAAAATCTTGATACCAATCTCTGAATGTGTGCCATCAACTTGAGCCGGAAAAATGGACTTCACCACCCTTGCAAGGGTTTTCTCTTTGGAATGCATCTTTTGAATTATTTTATCACATTGATGGATCTTGTTTTGGGTTCTTGGGTGTTTCTTCCATAGAAGCTTGAACTCTTGTTTGAGCAATATCTCGAGAAGAGGTGATTCATCAAAGTCCTCCATGTCATGTGTAGGGTCCATGGGCATATAGAAGAAGAAAATCATTTACTAAAGATGTTTAATCAATTTCAAGGATTCTTGAAATCGAATGGAAAAGTGAAGGGGTGTTCTTTGAAAATGAAAGTAACAGATATGAAATCTACGTTGAAAAAAACGATTAGAGTGACAACACATGGATAGTGTAGTGGTCAAATATGTAACTTGTGAATATTAGGTTATGGATCCCGATCCCCTCCTTGGTAGTTGAGACACTCCTTATTTCCAGCCCTTAATTAAAGAGTGTTCCCACCTAGCCCATGGTCACCAAGGGAGCCATGGGTGTCACAGAATTCAAGCATGTCAAAGTTATGCCAAACTTCTATGCCTTAGTTGACACCTTAGAGTAAGGAAAAGAAGTAAATTTGGATGTATAAGTTTAGGTTCAAGAATTGGAACTAAAATAGAAACTAGAAACAAGAAACAAAAATCAAAACCAAAGCTCAAACTTGAACTAGAAAATAAACATGAAAACAAAAGTGGGATCGATAACAAAGATAGAGACTGAGAAAAGATTCTGAATCCAAATCAGAATGCAAAAAAACAATGATCAAATGCAAAAATGAATACTCTCAAAATGCCTCTACAGTGATACATGTAAGCTCTAATACCTGTAAGCTCTAATAGATGCACTATTGCATGATCTTATGCACACATGTACATAGTGAGTATGAGAACTAAAAATACAAAGAAAAATAGAGATGACAATAGATTAGATAGTATGTAATATTGGGTGCATTAATATCCCCCCATGCACTTTGTTCGACAAGCCTATAGAGTGCGTGTATTTATAGGTTTTTTTTTACACTAAATTACAATGAGATTATCACTTCAAAAAGAAGCCATGAAAGCTAAAAAAAAAGCTTTCTTTTATAGAGAGCCCTATCTCTTCTTTACATAGATTGAATATATAGTGATCCCAATCTTAACTATGTTTTTCACTACTTTCTATAAAGAACCCTATTTACAAAAAATATATAAAGTATAATTCCTCTTATTTGTGTCTAGACACATCTTAAATGTCCACGCCCATCCATGCCCTCACAAAACTTCAGCTGCTATATCAGAACAAAAAACACATTGATAAATCAATTAATCTAAACTCTAAAATTCAACAATCCATAAATGATAACATTTGCAATAACCTTGTAACTTTTGTCTATTCCGTTGCCATTGCCCCCCAATTTTTTGGTGTATTTCCTTTTGTATTTGTTACGAATATCATACTCAACCCTCTAGTAAGATGGCATCTCACTAAATGTAGTCGCATCACATAACAAGATGTAGATGGGACCCACAAATGTATAGTTAGAGACTTTTCGAAATTCTTTTGTAAGACCATCAAGGCTCGAAGTTTTATCTTAGGATGGGAGTTCATAAAATTCATTGAGTTTGATGCTTGGGTTTATCAAGAGATTTAGATATATATTCAAGGAACACATTTTTCCTAGCCTCAAACGTGTAGGCCGTGCATTTTCCTTGTCTCCTCATCAATGGGGAGGAGGCTCGAAGAAGATTTCAAACATCTTTGATAATGAATTCATTGTTTTAAATCTCTGTTGAGCACTTGATCGTCATTTTGGGGATCATCGTAGGAAGGAACTTTTGGATTTTATGATCCTACACATTCCTTTCTAAGTAATTTTCACCATCGTGATCAAACACTTCTTTAAGAACAAAAAATAAAGTCTTTCTTTGTTGATATCATCTTGAAACCGAAGTTTGGTATTTCTTTTAAAATGAACTAGTTGGAAATTTACCGTCCCTTTTTTTATTTGTGCTCTAAAGTGATCAAGTCTATGGGTGCTCTTCATAATATTGATGCATAGACTTGATCACTTTGGCCAAATAAAGATTGGAGGAGGAAAACACTTGGAAAGCCTCCCACCATGTGCACTTATTTTCCGATTGTACCAAAGGAAAAGGTTAGATGATAGGATCAACGTGACATCATGGAGACATAGTGGCCTTAAGCGGAGAATGGAAGGTGATCACAACGCAGAAGTGGCCAAAAGAGATAGAGGAAGTCCCAAGAGATCCCACGATATAATGAAGCTCTTAGAATATCTCAAGATGAGCTTTTTGAAGCTCATTATTAGTTTAGAAATTATATGACAGGAAGGAGTGAAGGGATATCAACTCTACGTACAGCTTCAAAGAATGCTAAAGAAATTTTTCAAGGTTGTCAATAGAAGAGTCCAAATCCTACGAGTTACAAATAAAAATTATCAAAAAAACATGGAATCTATCAAAGGCAAACATCTCTATCCTCTCTTGATTTGGGTTGGGGACAGATATAAAGAAAAAACAAAAGGATTGAGATCTAATGAGGTGGAATCCCAAAAGATCAACGGCCAATTGCAACCCAAAAAACATCCTCCCTCTCTAGAAGTGTGATCTATAAAGATCAAAACCTGATACGTCGAAGATATCTTCTGAAGCCTTTCCATGTATTCCTCTTTATTTATATTCACTTCTTGGAGACAAGTAGAGTGTCGATTAGAGAGAGAGAGAGAGAGAGCGCTCATGAAGACCAGACGCTGAAATAAGCTGCTTTTCAGCATCGATGATAACCCAAGAGGATCCGAGAAGGCGACGACTTTCAGCTTCGGAGGAATGGAAGTGGTTATGTGCGTGCTTGAGGGCAGCCACTAATCTTCATCCGGCGTAATCAATGAGTGCGATTAGTGTAGCTCACAAGCGGCGATGAGGATGGTTAACGTGGTTCCAAGCCCAAGTACTGAAAACCAGCCATGATCCCGACCTTCCGGTAGTTCAAAAGTGTAGTGCTATCGATGCAGTTGACTAAAATGTTGTGTTGAAATATTATAGCAACAGTCGGCGAATCCTCTTTGGGTAGTACAATGCTTGCGCACTCGCCGGGAGCAATCGTGGTTGATGATCGTCTCTCTTGCCGGCTGTATGATCTTATCTCCAGAGTGCACGACGCGCAATTCAGGACCGTTATCAAAGAAGCCATGTATGTGTCTGTTTGTGTGCGTGCGTCACACAGAGAGAGAAGAAGAAGATTAAGAGGGTAACCACAATGAGCACGAATCAGAGAAAATACTAAGAGTTTGAGTGCTAACCTTACAGAAAATGAAATGCAAAGAAAGAATGCAATCGTGAAGGTCCTTCGATGACTTCATATTAAGGTGCCGTAGCCTAAATACTGAGAAAAGAATGTGACAAGAAGCATCTCAGAAGCTTCTCTGCTGCAGCTTGTGGAAGAAGAAGAAGCGCAGAACTTGCATGTTTGAACTACGGGTATACAAGAGGAAGATGCGTCGAAGAGCTTTCTTCTTCTTTCGTGCGCTACATGCTCCATTTGTGATGCTCGGCTCAACTTTCTTCGTTGGGGATGAGGTCACCACACCAAATTTAGAATTCGTCCCCTACCACTGAAACTATTATACTCGAAGTAACACAACGATTTGGTGTGTTCCTTCAAACCTTACTTAACATTTCAGGCGAAAGTGATGACGTGGCTTGAACGATGCGAAGCTATGGCGATTACATACACACAGTTACACAGGGACACACACAGACTCGATGATCGAGAGACAGTGACAGAAAGATTTTTCTGAATTGCGCGTCGGCGGCGCTCGCTTACACCGGTGGAGTCTTTTTTTATTTGTTTTTTGTTATATATATACATATATATATATATATATATATATACATTTGGCATGCCAGAGCATCAATTCTCCCCCTCATAGCATCAATTCTCCCCCTCAAGCTGAGAATGAGCTTGAATACAAACTGAAAGAAATACATATGTCCATATACGGTGAAATAACATGAAATGAAATCTAAATACAAACTAAAGCTTCTCTGAAGTAGATGAACTTTTCTTTCGGAAGAGCTTTGGTGAAGATATCGGCCACTTGTTTTCGAGTGCTGATGTGGATCAGCTCCACTTCTCCTTCGATGACCTCACGAACAAAGTGATAATGAACTTCGATGTGCTTCGACCTCACATGATAAATTGGATTCTTTGATAGCATAACGCTGCTCACATTGTCACAATAGATGACCACTTTCCGTCGATGTAGACTTCCATGTCTTTGAGTAGGTACTTAATCCATGTTGCTTCACAAACGGCTTGTGTAATGCCTCTATATTCAGCTTTGGTACTTGACAAAGCGACAGTTGGTTGCTTCTTGCTATTCCAAGAAATGATTGCACTTCCAAGCGAGAATGAAAATCCACTTGTTGACCTTCGATCCATGACATTTCCTGCCCAATCGGCATCTGTGTATGCATATATACATGGCTGAACTTTTCTTTCATAAAACAAGCCAAAATTACACGTTCCTTTCACATATCGCAATATGTGTCGCACTGCATCCAAGTGCACTCTACATGGTTTATGCATAAACTGACTCACCAAACCAACTGCAAAAGTCAAATCCGGTCTTGTCTTTGTTACATAAATCAAACTTCCAACTATTTTTCTATACATATTGGCATCATGCAAGTACTTTCCATCATCCATAAGCTTAACATTAGCATCAAGTGGCGTATCAACAGGTTTGCATGCACTCATACCAAATTTCTCAAGCATTTCCAGCATATAATTGCGTTGTATCATCCAAATTTCCTCTTTCATTGAAATTACTTCAATCCACAAAAATTATTTTAGCTCTCCCAGATCCGACATCAAAAATTCAGATTTTAGTTGCCTTTTCAAATCATCAATCCTCTTCTCATCATTGCCAGTAATGATCAAATCATCGACATAGATCACTAATAGAATCGTTTCACTTCCTTGATTCCATACAAACAGTGAATAATCAGCCTTTGATTGCATAAATTTCAAATCCAACAACTTCTTAGTGAATTGTTCACACCATGCTCTTGGTGCTTGTTTCAATCCATAAAGCGCGTTCTTTAACTTGCATACATAGTCAGGATATTTTGGATGCACATAACCTTCTGGTTGATGCATATAGACTTTCTCATGCAATTTGCCATTTAAAAATGCATTCTTAACATCCATTTGATACAATTTCCAATTGTTCATAGCATCCCATGCAATTACGCTTCTCATTGTTGTCATTTTTACCACTGGACTAAACGTTTCATCATAATCCAATCCATATACTTGTGCATATCATTTTGCAACTAGACGTGCTTTAAATCTTTCCAATGAACCATCACTTTTGCATTTCACTTTATATACCCATTTACATCCAATAGCTTTCTTATTCAGTGGCAATTTCACTAATTCCCATGTATCATTCTTCTTCAATGCATTCATCTCATCATCCATTGCTTTGCACCAATCTTCACTTTGTGATGCATCATGAAAATTCTTTGGTTCCTCATGCTTAATTCTTTCTGTCATGTATGCATAATGAAGCTTCATAGACTTAATGTAGAGATTCAATCTATCCACAGGATGTTTTACTCTTGTAGATCGTCTCAAAGGTGTTTCTTCATGCATCTCTTTCCTTGCATGTGGTGGAACATATTTCTCCTTCATATTTTTCAACGTGCCAAGCGTAACTATCTCATCATCAACATCTGAATCAGACATGTGTGTATCTTTTCCTTTCTCCTTTCTTCTTGCATAGTCTTTTGCATTTTCACTCCATGACGTTTAAGGTGTAGGAAACTCATATGAACCATAGTCTTGACTCTCTTCATGGTCGAAATTCCTACGACTTGTTCTTGGCTCACCATGAACATTTTGCATAGAATCATCCATATCGTTCTCTATCACAGCCATGTCTTTGGGTGTGTACCATGATGATTTTTCATCGAATATAACATCTCTACTCACTATACATTGTTTTGTAATATGATTATAATATCGATATCCTTTCTTTTCTTCTGAGTACCCAACAAATATGCACTTTTCAGATTTTTCCTCAAACTTGTGTCTCAACTGACTAGGCACATGTGCATAACAAATACTTCCAAAAACTCGTAAATAGCTAACATTAGGCTTATGCTTCCATAGCCTCTCATAAGGTGTGAGATCATGAACCATGCCTGTGAGAGCTCTATTTATAACATGCACAGCCGTATGACAAGCTTCTACCCAAAACATATCTGGCATGTTCTTTTCATTCAACATGGCTCTAGCAACTTCCTCAATCACACGATTTTTGCGTTCTGCAACACCATTTTGCTGTGGTGTGTATCTAGAAGATAATTGTCTTCTGATTCCATGATCACTTAGGTATTGATCAAATTCTCTTGAGATATATTCTCCCCCTGAATCTGATCGTAGGCATTTTATATACATTCCCAACTGCTTTTCAACCATATTTTTGAATCTCACAAAGCACTCAAAGACTTCACTCTTATGCTTCAGGAAGTAAATCCATGTATATCGGCTATAATCATCAACGAATATCAGAAAATATAGTGAGCCACCAACTGATTTTGTTCTAGCTGGTCCAACCACATCACTATGCATAAGTTCTAGAGGTCTCCTCTTGTGCATTTCTCTTCTTGGAAACTTCATACGTTGATGTTTTCCAAATGCACATGCTTCATAAATTCTTTCAAAGTTTAAATGACCAAATCCTGGTAATCCACGCACTAACATTTGCTTTTCCATGGACTTCAATTTTCTCAAAGTGATATGACCGATTCATTTATGCCATAATTCAGCTATATCTGAATATTCACTATTCTTGGCATACATTTTTTCATAAAGGGATGTACCCATGTCAAACGTGAATAATCTACCCATCTTCTTTCCCTGTCCAAGTAATTTTTCTCTTCTTCCATACTTAAAATCATGTATAAAACAGCCATGTTTATTGAAAATAACTTCCATGTCTTGATCTGCTAGCTGACCAACTAAAACTAGGTTCTTTGTAATACTAGGCACATGTAAGACATCACTTAATGTGTTTCGAACACCATTTCTTTGTACTAGCAGTACATTTCCAACATCGTTAATCACATGTAATGTATCGTCACCAGTTGCCACATACTCCTTAGTCTTCAAAGCTTCTTTTGACTCAAACCAATTTCCTATACTCGTCATGTGATTTGTGCAACCAGAGTCTATATACCAGTTCTTATCGTTTCCAGGTTTTGACATACTATTTAAGACATGCTCCATCACAAAGATATTATCTCTGCCATAGTCTCTATATGAACTTTCTACAGTGAAATTCCCATGTGCCGCATAATGGATTCTACCTCTTTCTCTTTGGCTATTCTGCTTATAATAACAATCTTTCTCAAAAGGACCATACTTTCCGCAATGGTAACAATTCCCAGGTGCCTGTGATCTTCCTCTACCTCTAGAGTATGATCTTCCTCTACCTCTTGGCATATCCACTATATTTGTATTTCTAGAAAATGATCGTCCATGACTAGAACCTCTTCCTCTATTCTAAAAGAATGCATGATCTCTTGAATCGCCACTTCCCGATGCATTCAAACCAAGTTTTACTTCTTCTGTCGTGCAAAGAGATACAAGCTCGTCAAAATCTGGCATAGTGCCTCTCACTGAGATGGAAGTATCTAAGCTCTTGTACTGCGGTCCTAGACCATTTAGCATGACTGAAACCATATCATCATCATCGACCGTGCAATTTATGGAAGCTAAATCATCAGTGATCTTCCTAATTTCAGCCACAATCCGTTATGGACCTATTTCCATGCCATACACTATGCAACTTTTGCTTTAAGTGAATTTTTCTAGCTTCCGTCGAAGTACCATATATCTTATGGATTATATCCCAAGCTTCCTTTGGTGTACTAGCCTTCATAATATGTGGAATCAGGCTCTCTGATATACATATCAAAATCCAATGGAGAACCTTTCTAGATTTTTCTATCCACGTTTTATATTCTTTTTGCTCTTCTGCATTCAGATTCTCTGGCAACTCAGGACACTCATCCTCTCCATTCGCTAGTCCCCATAGATCTTTTCCCATCAAGAAATTTTCCATCCTATATGATCATATGTGATAATTATCTTATTCAGCTTATCATCAATTATTTGCGCAATATTATCACCCATCTTTGCAATTTAAGCACTTCTCTATACTATGGCAATTTTATGGCGAGGCCGAGAAAAATTTCAACAGCATTTCGGCTATATTTCTAGATATATGTAACAAAATTCAATCTTCACAAGTAATCTCAATGATTTCCCTCTTTTCTAAGCACTCCCTGCATCTCTATGCACATTCAAACTTCAAACCTTCTTTTGTTTGAATTCAACTCCTTCAAATACTCTAGAGTCTTCTCATGGGCATTCTTTGTTTCACCACCTTCAGATTGTTTTCAATGTTCAATTCTTCAAAACTTCAAATGCACACTCTATGTGCTTGAGATCCTTCATTCACTTTGGCTCTATGGTTTGTTTCCTCGCTTAATCCAAGCTTTGCCAACCTTTGCTTTGGCTTGCTCAAATAGGAGCATTGAGTTCAATTGCTATACCTCAACTAAAGAATCAAACACTTTAGCTACCATAACATGAGCATGCACTGAAGTTAAGTTGATTTTGTAACTTAACTTCAATGGGTTTTATCCACAACAAGATACATCAACAAACTTAATACATAGCAGCCTCGTATTTCATCAATCTTCATAGCATCTAAAAATATATAGATTCATATCATCTATGGCTGAATGGGCAACATCTAATGCTTCAATATCATCATGCTAACATGTTGGAACAAACCAATCACAAATTAGTGATTATAAAGATCTTGAAGAAGGCTTATGGTCAGAATGAAGTGAAAGAAGACACTTGAGAAAGTGAAGGAGATTTCAGAATGATAGCTTGTACACATATGTACATATAAGTGGAAATCCTTGTAATTTGAGTAGAGCTAGATCCTTAGGATGATAAGGAGTAATGTCATAGACGCGGAATAAGTCTAAAATCATGTATATATAAGTTAATGATGATAAGAAATGAATGTGAGAATCATTTGTAGATGACAAATGTCTTAGAGATGTGTAGATAGTTTTTTTCCAGAAAATAGCGACGGGTTTTTCTCTGAGTGCTCTCTGTCTGATCATGTGGATCAAGATTCCTTTTGTACACATCTAATTGAGAAGCTAATGAAGCTGTGTTCAGAGTTTCATGATCTAATTCCTCTCCTACTGTGAGAATGATCAATAGGAACATTTGTATGTAGAAGTGAAAACTGAAGTCTGAGAGTAGCGCACTTTTTCGTCTCAGTGTTTTGCTTAGATCTCAGTGTATACTGTAAAGTTTTTGATGAGTGAGCACTTAAAATCTAAGTTAGGAGATAAGGAAGCTATGGCTAGAAGCATTTAGCAAAACGGGACTTGTACTGTGAGAAATCAACTTAAGAAGTTGACTATGTCGAAGGCGCTACCTCTGGAAGACAGTTATGACATATCTTTGATCATAAGGATCAAATTAAACTTTTGGTGATTAGTTTTGAGAACTAATGATTAGTATGATTGCGCAAAGGTATTGCAAATACTTGTGCATCATTTACTTGAAGAAATTTGAAGTTATGTGCAGGTAATGAAGTTGATTTCTGAAGCAGACTTTCTGAAGTAAACACTTCTTCACTCAGAGAAGTGTTGATGAAAGTTTTGGTAAAGAAGAACAATATTTGTGTAAAGTTTGGTTTATAACTGACATAGAAGTGTTCTTAAGTCAGTATAGATCAAACCTTTGGAGATTAAGAGGTCTCCAACAGTGGTATCAGAGCTGAAGGTGCAATACAAGAGAAGAAAAGACAATTGAAGTTCCGATCGGTGCAGATATTGAAGTTCTTCCTAATCAAAGGAGGATAAGGACAAATTATTGAAGATAACCTGCAGAAGGTTAAAGCACGAGTTCGAAGAAAATCAGGAAGGATCAAAGCTTCATATCAAAGGTACACTTTATCCTTATAAACCATAGTAATTGCAGATACAGAAGATCAAGGATGGGAGAAAGCTTGCAGATTGATAAGCTAGATAGGGAGAACTATCCAGCTTGGTCCATGAGGATGGAGGCACACCTCATGAGTAAAGATTTGATGGCATTCATTATAGGAGATGAAGAAAAGCCTGAATTTGCAGATCCTAGTATTCCAACTAGGGAAGAACTTGCAGTTTTGAAGACTTGGATGAGAAAGGATGCTCAAGCAAGGAGTATCATTTACATGGCTGTAAATGATTATCTTCTACCTCACATTAGAGGATTGGAAAGTGCAGCAGATGTTTGGAATGCTTTGGAAGAGCATTTCCAAAATACAACTAAGTCAAGGAAGTCCTCACTATGGGCTGAGTTCACAACCTTCAAGAAGAAGAGCTCACAATCAATTTCTGATTATGTGGCAAGGATGAAGGATATTGCAGATAGCTTGGGAGCAGTGGATGAAGACATTGAAGAGGATAAGTTGGTAAGACAAATACTTACAGGTCTGAGAGGAGATGAGAAGTGGAAGCCTTTCATATTGTCCATAGAGTTGTCACTTGATCACTTTACTCCTGATCTTAATCAATTGCTAGGACACATGCTAACTTTTGAGCAGGACATTAAAGGAGACAATGATAGAAGTGCAAGTCAAGCTATGTACTCCAAGGACAAGAAAAAGAATGGCAAGGGAAAGCAATCGACTGATGATGAAGGGAATTCAAGTCAAGCTAACTTCACAAAAGGAAAGATGAATTTCAGAGGTAAAGGAAGAGGAGGTAAGAACAAAGATAATGCTAAAGCTTGTTGGATTTGTGGCAGAACAAATCATTTGGCAAATGATTGTTGGTATAACAATCAAAATGGTGGAAGCAATAATCAGAATTTTAATCAAAGAGGTAGAGGAGGCAGAAACCAAAGAGGCAACTTCAGAGGAAGAGGTGGTAGGACATCATATGCTAGAGGAGGTGGAATAAACTTCCAATCTCAGTCCTACAACAACAATTATTATAATTATGCATCAGATCAGAAGGATGATATGACTCTTATCTTGAATGCAACTCATGAATCAGTGGGAGAAGATCAAAGAGTGTTTTATATTGACTCAGGATGTAGTAACCATCTGAGTGGGAATCTATCCTTGATGACTGATATGGAAGCAAAGGTGAATGGACATACAGTTCAAACAGGTGATAATACCAAACATAAAGTGGAGAGCATTGGATCAGTGAAGACAAAGAGTGGAAGTACACTTTTGAGCAAGGTACTTTATGTTCCTACTATTCCTAAAAATTTGATAAGTGTAGGGCAAATTGTGGAGAAAGGATATGAGGTAAGATTCACAAATGAAGGTGTTTATGTGCAAGATCCAAATCAGGGATATAGAAACATAATTGCAGGAAAAAAGGAAGGAAGATTGTTCACTCTCAAAGTCCAAGGTAATGTGGGACATGCATTATTTACTTATGGAAGTCAAAAGGTGTCTGAATTAGACCTATGGCATAAAAGGCTAGGTCATTTCAATGAGAGAGCTATAAAGGAAATGTCAAAGAATCAGGTGGTGCTTGGATTGCCAAATATTGAAGGGCAACATATGGTGTACAAGTGTGAAGCTTGTCAATTAGGTAAAGCACATAAAGGTTCTTACAACAAATCAGGGTACAAGCATTCAAATATGCTTGAATTGGTTCATACAGATGTATGGGGTCCCTCAAGGGACTATAGCATAAATGGATCCAGATATTATGTGTTGTTTGTTGATGATGCAACCAGATGGATTACTTTATATGTAATCAAGGATAAATCAGAAGTCTTTAAGACATTCAAACATTATCATGCTTATGCAGAAAGGATCACAGGGCAAAAGCTTAAGAGGTTAAGGTCAGATGGAGGGGGAGAGTATTTTTCTAAAGAATTTGATGATTATTTGTGGAATGCAGGTATAAAAAGAGAAGTAACTTGCACGTATTCTCCTCAACAGAATGGAGTAGCAGAAAGGAGAAATAGGACTCTTGTAGAATTTGCAAGAGTAATGATGAAGGAAAAGAATTGTCCAAATTACTTATGGGCAGAAGCCATTAATACTGCAACATACCTTGTGAATAGGTTACCTTGTAAAGCTTTGGATGGAGGAACCCCTTATGAAGCATGGTGGGGTAAGAAACCTACTCTTGATCATTGTAAAGTATTTGGATGTGTAGCATATGCTTATGTTCCTTCACAATTAAGACATAAGCTAGAACCAAAAGCAGAGAAGTATGTGTTTGTTGGATATGATGATAGACAGATGGGTTACAGGTTGTGGAGTCCATCCACAAAGCAATTTCTTGTTACCAAAGATGTGACATTTGATGAGCAAAATACATGGTATACAGGATCAACAAATGATTATGCAGGTGTTGAAGAGATACAAAGGAAAGGAAAGGCAAAAGTAAAAGTGTATGAAGAAAGTATTGATGATGTTGACTCTAAAAGTAGATTGCAGGATCATGTAGAAGATGGGCCAAGATTTGATCCAGAATCAAATGAGGCTGAAACTTCGAGAAGTGCAGAAATCAGAAGATCTTCAAGGGAAAGGAAAGAACCTATAAGGTATAGTTATGATACATCTTTTCTAACAACAAAAGATTATGCTTATATTGTGAAGACAGAAGAAGATCCAATCACTTATGAAGAAGCCAAAAAGGTAAACAGAATTGGGAGAAGGCAATGCAGGAAGAGTATGATGCTCTACTTGAAAATGAAACTTGGGAATTAGTACCAAGACCAAAGAATCAGAAAGTCATTGGATGTAAGTGGGTATATAAAACAAAAAGGTTTGCAGATGGTAAGGTGTCTAGATACAAGGCTAGACTTGTGGTCAAAGGTTATGCCCAAACTTATGGGGTAGATTATGATGAAACCTTTAGTCCTGTTGCTAAGATGTCTACAATTAGAACATTGATTGCTATTGCTGCTTGTAAAGGATGGAAGTTGTCACAATTAGATGTGAAAAATGCATTTCTAAATGGATATATTGCAGATGAAGTATACATGGAGCAACCAGAAGGTTTTATGAATTCAATTGGATCAGATTATGTGTGTAAGCTCAAGAGAGCTTTGTATGGGTTGAAGCAGGCCCCAAGAGCTTGGAATTATAGACTTGTCAAGTTCTTGAATGAATGTGGATTTCAAGCATCAAAGGCAGATAGTAGCTTGCTAGTGAAGGCAAGTGAAAATGGATACATTTACATGTGCATTTATGTTGATGATATTATTGTCACAGGAACAGATGCTCAAGGAATCAATGAACTTAAAAGGCAAATAGAGAAGGAGTTTAAGATAAGTGATTTGGGAAACTTATCTTATTTCCTAGGAATGCAGATCGTGTATACTCAACATGGAGTATATGTTTCACAAGAAAGGTATTTGAAGAATCTTCTAGTCAAGTTTAACATGGAAGATTGCAAGACTTCAACTACACCATTGGAGGTAAATCATAAATTAAGCAGGTATGGAGGTGAAGAATTCAATGATATGAAGAAATATCAGAGTTTGGTAGGTAGTTTAATCTATGCTACCTTGACAAGGCCAGATTTATCATATGCAGTAGGTGTGTTGTCACAATTTATGCATTGTCCAAAGAAGACTCATTGGATTGCAGCTCAAAGGGTACTCAGATATATCAAAGGAACTCTAAGTGAAGGTTTGTACTATGGATTCACTTCTGATACAAGAATCAAAGTGTTTAGTGATGCAGATTGGGCAGGTGACTCAGATGATAGAAGGTCTACTCATGGGTATCTCTGTTATATTGGAGATAAATTAGTTTCTTGGTGTTCAAAGAAGCAACATACAGTTGCTTTATCATCCAAAGAAGCTGAGTATAAAGGAATGGTAGAAGCTGCAAAAGAAGTGATATGGTTGAAGACCTTGATGAAGAGTTTTGAAACTGATCATAGTACTCCAATTATTTTTGGAGATAATATGAGTTCTTTGTATTTGGCAGCTAACCCTGTTTTTCATGCCAGGACTAAGCACATAGAGATTCAGTATCATTTCTTGAGGGAAAAGGTACTTGATAAAGAGATTGAAGTGATGTATACTCCAACAAAAGAACAAGTGGCAGATATGATGACAAAGAGCTTGGATGGACCTAAGCTACAAAGATTCAAAGAGATGGCAGGAGTGAAGAAGAATGGAATAATCACAATTAGTGATTGAGGGGGAGCTATTGGAACAAACCAATCACAAATTAGTGATTATAAAGATCTTGAAGAAGGCTTATGGTCAGAATGAAGTGAAAGAAGACACTTGAGAAAGTGAAGGAGATTTCAGAATGATAGCTTGTACACATATGTACATATAAGTGGAAATCCTTGTAATTTGAGTAGAGCTAAATCCTTAGGATGATAAGGAGTAATGTCATAGACGCGGAATAAGTCTAAAATCATGTATATATAAGTTAATGATGATAAGAAATGAATATGAGAATCATTTGTAGATGACAAATGTCTTAGAGATGTGTAGAGAGTTTTTTTCCAGAAAATAGCGACGGGTTTTTCTCTGAGTGCTCTCTGTCTGATCATGTGGATCAAGATTCCTTTTGTACACATCTAATTGAGAAGCTAATGAAGCTGTGTTCAGAGTTTCATGATCTAATTCCTCTCCTACTGTGAGAATGATCAATAGGAACATTTGTATGTAGAAGTGAAAACTGAAGTCTGAGAGTAGCGCACTTTTCCGTCTCAGTGTTTTGCTTAGATCTCAGTGTATACTGTAAAGTTTTTGATGAGTGAGCACTTAAAATATAAGTTAGGAGATAAGGAGGCTATGGCTAGAAGCATTTAGCAAAACGGGACTTGTAGTGTGAGAAATCAACTTAAGAAGTTGACTATGTCGAAGGCGCTACCTCTGGAAGACAGTTATGACATATCTTTGATCTTAAGGATCAAATTAAACTTTTGGTGATTAGTTTTGAGAACTAATGATTAGTATGATTGCGCAAAGGTATTGCAAATACTTGTGCATCATTTACTTGAAGAAATTTGAAGCTATGTGCAGGTAATGAAGTTGATTTCTGAAGCAGACTTTCTGAAGTAAACACTTCTTCACTCAGAGAAGTGTTGATGAAAGTTTTGGTAAAGAAGAACAATATTTGTGTAAAGTTTGGTTTATAACTGACATAGAAGTGTTCTTAAGTCAGTATAGATCAAACCTTTGGAGATTAAGAGGTCTCCAACATAACAACTCTCCATAAGCACCTATATAAATCATGAATCATCCACACATATATTAAGCTGTCTTTGTGTTGAGGGCATATTTTTTGAAACGCCTCCTTAATAATACCTTATGTATTATAATATTTGTATTTTTCAGACCTTCATGAAATCCATAAATATATGTGTTTGAAGGAAATTAAAAGCCAAGAATAATGTGGGACCCATCCTACTAAAGTAGCTAGCCTTACCTATGATGAATGGTAGAATCAAATCCTGTGATAAATATGGAGTGGGACAAGTAGTTTTTGTAAATTCAAATATTTAAGCATGACCCAATATACCTTTTGAAAGAGTCCAAAATACTTTTCAAAGACTCAAGCCCCACCATAAACTTTTCAATCCTACACAAAAGATTCATGACAAATGGGACTTATGTGATTGACTTTTGGGACCAAAATCAAGGATGTAATAATCCAAACATCCAAACTCTGATGTCAAGACCATTCTCATGAGATGGAAGTGCTATTTATGGTACTTTTATGATTTTTTATGAAAATATCAAAGATGTGGGCATATTGGATGATGTGCATACCTTAGAATGACAAAAAATTATCTAGGATTTTGTTAGAGTTTTATTTTCTACCACACAAGCATCACATCTAGAAGATTCTCCCAAAGAATATCATCTCCAAGTATCTTCACAAAAGGCCTATAAAAGGACCACCAAGTGCCCTCAAAGCAAGTAAGTTATATGTAGGCACATGTTATTAGCATTTTGGAGATCATAGTGCTACCTTTGGAAGTGGAGACCTTGGCTAAAAGAGAGGCCCGAAAATCTCTTCTTTTATGTATCCCATATCTTTTGTATCCACATCTTGTAATACAAGCTTTATTTCTCTTTGAATCCACCTCTCTTTCTCTCTTTCATTCCCTCTATTTCCCAATAATTGATTCTCTACATTGTGCTTCTTATTTCTGAACCCTCATAATTGCCATTCACCTTACATCCATTGGGAAGTGAGGTTACCTTGCTCCTTGTGTTTATGTATTTGAATGTGTGTTGTTAAACGCTAAGAGGATAGTGTGAATCATCCGTATCCTAAGAGCATTTGGTGTAATAGTGAATGTACATGTGTATGTGTGGCCTGTGTGAAATGCTAAGAGGACAGTGTGGATCATCCATCTCCTAAGAGCATTTTCATTTTGTGTGGGTGCTAGAAGAGTAGTGCAGATCACCCAAACCCTTAGAGTGCACTTTCTATTGTATATTTGGTGTAGCCCAAGCATGAGCACCACCTCCTTTAAATGTCAATCCATGGAGATGTGAGGAGGATATGAAGATAATGAGCAATTGTGGCAAGTAAATGTGAGTGAGAAGCACATACATGCATGCACACATGCACACAAGGCAAGATAACAAAGATAGCAACAATGGAAGCTTTGATTCTCAATAACTTGATTACACTCTTCAAGAAGCTCTTTCTCTAACTTGCCAAGCTAAAAAAATGCTAACCTCAAAAAATTAGCTTTCTAGCTCTTTTTATGGTTTTTTTCACTAGCTTTGGCCCTGTCTAGGCCTAGTGTCCAACCTAGTTGAAAATTAGGTTCGAGGGCTTATTTGAGGGCTCAAACGGAGTCTAAAAATCAAAAAAAATCTGAATGTAGGTACTTCTAATACTCCTCAAGCTTGAGGACTCCTCGGCTTGAAAAAAATGGAGTTTCCAAAATGTGAAATCATATTTACAATGGTTTTTAGTGATCAAAATCATTGTTATTATAAGGGTTTCTTTTGAAAATTTGACATATACTTCTTGGATCTCCCTACATGCTCCCTCTTCTTGTGCATCCACTTCTTTGATGTGTTCGTGTGCCTTGTGCTTGACCTTGAGTTCCAAGACTCCCCCCCTCTCGATTCTATCATCTCTAGCAAACCCTTGTTGGAGTGGGTGTTCCATGTAGTACTTTGAGAGGTAGTGTCCATCATGTATCAATAAGAGTGGTTTCACCTCCAAATGTAGTAGGATGGTTTGTCCTGTCTCTTTTTTGTCACTCCTAGCCTTTGCAAATTTTAATCCCTTTGTATGTACTACTTTCTTGGATTCGATCATGATGGTGTATTTGTGAGCTTTCAAAAATTTATAGTTGCTCAAAAGAGGTTGTCGATGTTGTAGCCTTGTAATGTGGCCCTATGCATGCTTACTTGGGGAATGTATTTTAAGGAATATGGTGCAAAAAAATGGGTCTTGAGCTAAGCACTCAAGGGCATTTTGATGAAGAGGTTTCCTAATCTATCATTGTTATAGTGTTGCCAAAGTATGGGATTCTTACCATGGTGAAAGGTTGGTCGATGTTCATCTCTTCGTGTTCTGCTCGCAACATGGTGATTTGCCATTGGGTTGTCTTTTGTTGTTGATGGATGTCCTTGTTGATTGGTCATTGTTGAGATTCTTTGAGCGCACAATCATGTCCCTTCTCTTTTTTTCTTTTTTCTTTGGTCCTCTTCTTTTTTTTTTAATTTATTTTTTTTGTGGAACAATGTCATAAAACAAGAAGAAAGAGGTTAGTATCAATAAATAGTTTAGATATGTCAAATGTGTCTCTTTGCATGGGATTCTCAATTTTGTCTATGCACAGCCTTGTAATGTGGCCCTATATTACTGCATATTGTGGAAATGCATGACGTGAATCATGCAAAAGATGGGGTTGCAAAGAGCACATGGTTTTTGCACGTTGAGGCTTCCGATGTTACTTGCAGATGTTTGATGCAATCTTTGTTTGGAGGCATCCATTGGATCTCAAAATGATGCAATGAATTGATGGTTGAATGAGAACCAATCATTCCTCCTTATAGGGATCCATTTTAGAACATTATTTGGTGATGTACATATCACTTTTGGCCCTTTCATATTTAGATGGTTTCTTAAATTTTGTATTCCTTGTGCTTGTCTCTTTGGTTTTATGGGGGCTACTAGTGATTTTGGCTTCTAAACCCATACCCTTGTTGCTTGTCTTCTTACTATTGCCAAAGAGTGGAGTTGACTTCTTTTGATCTTTATGCTTGGTTTTGACCCTTGCCTCTCCTTGGCTTCTTTATA
Organism: Ceratopteris richardii; assembly: GCA_020310875.1. Taxonomy (NCBI): domain Eukaryota; kingdom Viridiplantae; phylum Streptophyta; class Polypodiopsida; order Polypodiales; family Pteridaceae; genus Ceratopteris; species Ceratopteris richardii. The sequence goes on along the minus strand of CM035441.1, from coordinate 109,277,751 downwards.
GAGATTTTTCACGTGAAAAAGAGCATACAATTTTGTGTATGTAAGAGTTCCTTTGGTACCCACATGTGTAATCGCCCTTCTTAAGCTACAGCTAATTCCTTGGGCTTCCAAATTTGTCACATACCTTGTGGTTGATCTTGTCCTAGTTGCTTCGCTCTTCTTTTGGCATGATTGGCTTGCCTGGATGGGAATTGTTGGGGCAAAGCTGGTGGTTGCTTGCCTTTCTCCACCCATATTTGTTTAGTCTTGAAACTTGGTTCAGGTTTTGTCGTTGTGTGTGAGGAGTGAGGTTGTGTAGTAGCTTTTGTCACCGAGGTGGCCTCCTTCTTGCAATTTGGTTGTAGTTGTCATCCTTTTCTCTACAAAATTGATTGCTCCAATTGTGATGTTGATGCTTTTGAAAGGGAAGAGGGTTCTAGCACTTTCACGAACTCCCCATAAATAGGTGAGAAATGGTGCATAATGGACTCTATAGTGCTTGCAAAGTGCAGGCTATTAGAACGAAAAGGGCCCTTGCTTTCCAATTCAATTATTAGGCATTGCTTGTTAACTCAAACCTGAAGTGATCACTATTGCATGTTTAAGTCAATTGCATGATCATACAACCAATCCTTTCTTAATTTTGTATGTTCTGTGATGTCCTTGTCATGGAAAACTAGCAACTTTATTGTCAAAGGGTCATCCTTTAAGAGGATAGGAATCTCCATCTCACCAATACAAGGGGTTTGCACACCTCCTAAGCCCACTAAATAAGCTTCCAATGGCTTAACTTTCATTCCTAAGCCTTTACAGCATGAGTACCTAATTGCACTAGTGGCAGCTCTAGAATTGATCAAAGCTTTGATCCTCTTATTTGTAGCATTGTGCCGTAGCTGAATTGTGATGAATGGTCATCTATTTATGACGCAAGGATGTGTAATCGTTTTGGTGAATATCACCATGTGATATCTTGGGGCATTGGGATTGACATCTAGACCTTGTCACCTTAACTTATTTCACCTAATGCGCTCTCTAGCCTCTACCTGTGCTTCTTCTCTAACCCTTGACTCTTCTTTTTTTTGCTTCTTAGTAGTGTTGAGGCTCATTAGCATATCCTTTGTAAGAGGTTCTTGATATAGCTTGACTCGACATCCACTAATATATCTTGGCAAGGTGTCACCTTTAGAGTGGCCAATTGAACTGCACTGCTAGTGGAAATTCTATTAATGACCATGGGTCCATATCCTTGTTTTTCCAATTTATAGGCATGTCTCTCTATTGTATAAACCAAAATTAGATCTCCCTCTTTCAATCCTTTATCCTTGATGTGTGTGTCAAAGTTTGCCTTTTGTCTTTTCTTTACAGCATAGATGCCTGCTACCGCTCATAGCCTAGTCTCACCCAAGCATTCTAGATGAAATATCCTCGAGAAAAACTTGTGTCCGATCCAATCATGCTCTTGTTCTAATTTTAAATTCCACATCAAGAAGTCTAATGGTAACACAACATTCTATCTAAAGACCATCTGAAATGGGGTGGTGTTGAGTACCGTTTTGTAGGCAACTCGATAAGCCCAATCTGCATGATGAATTTGGTTATCCCAATTAGAGCATTTTTTATTTACTAATTTTGTAAATACATTACATAGGATCTTATTTGTGTTCTCGGCTTGTCCATTAGCTTGTGGATGATAGGGGGTAGACTTCTTATGTATCACCAAGAATTCTTGGAGAAGGTTTTCAATAACTTCGTTCAAGAAGTGTGTACCTCTATCACTTACTCACTCTATTGGTAACTTGTATATGGTGAACACGTTCTCAAATAAGAACTTAGCCATCATTTGAGCATCATTCTTCATCATGGCATTTACTTCTACCCACTTTGTAAGGTTATCTATGGCTACAATAATGTACTCTGCATGAGAGTTTCTAGTTGGGGGGTTAATAGGACCTACAAAGTCTATACCCCACTTCAAGAATGTGCATCATCCCACCATTGGCATCAAAGGCATCCCATATTTTCTAATCGGATATTGTGCACTTTGGCATGTGTCACATCTCTTCACATACATATGTGCATCCATATGAATAGTGGGCCACCAAAGTCCTGAGAATAGAATGTTCTTAATTACTCGGCGAGGCCCAAAGTGTCCACCTATGACACCACTATGTGTAGTTTCTAATATTGTCAAATAATCTGATTTGTGAACACATAATCTTAAGTAACCATCTTTGCCTCTTTGGTATAGGTTGTCTCCTACTAAGGCATAGTCATGAGCCTCTTTCTCCATGCTTTGTTTTCTTGCTAGACTAGCCTCACTAGGTAGTGTTCTTGATCTCATAAATTCTACCAATGGGGCACTCCATTCTGGAACTAAGTAAATGTGATAAAGGGTATCATACTCTAGTGGGATCTTTTCTAGAACACTAGAAAATTCTTAATCCTCTCATGTATTTCTTTGTCCATACTAGGCCAATACACTTTTAAATGTTTTACAATCTTTAGTGTTCATTGTTTAGAATAGAAATTTCCTAGCAATCCTTCATGAGATTGTTGCAACCAATTGCTATGTTCATCTTCCTCAACACAACAAGCTAATAAACCCTCTGCATCTTGTTTGTACATATTTCCTACCAATATTTGATGTTTCTATGATTTTATAATTTCATCTTTGTTTGTTTTCACATTCGTATTTGTGGGTTCGAAGGTTGTTAGATGTCTGCGAAAGCACGCGAACAACATAAGAAGAAGAAGCTTGGAGCACAACACACAATACTCAGTGTATTACCACTAGAATGTACAAAGATAAGTAGCCCATTAGGGCAATAGGCGTATATACAAGCTAGGGGAAAAAATCTCCTAAAGAGGGAAAAAAGTGCCCTGATAGTCTTAGAGTGTTCACGCACATAACTACCTAAATATATCAACAAATCCCCCCTGGGAGTGATGCGGTGAACAAGGAGCTGGCACTCATGTGTAAGGAAGTGCCAAGCTATGTGGAATCAATCCACAAAAGGAGTAAGCCCAAAGCTTTGCGGAAAGCTTCAAACTTCTTCCTAGGCAGAGCCTTCGTAAAAAGGTCTACAAGGTTCTCCTGTGTGTGCACATATGCCAAGATGATCTCCCTAGTAGAGAACCTCTCCTTGACACAATGATAATGCACCTCAATGTGCTTAATGCAAGCATGGAACACAGGGTTCCTTACAATTGCCAATGAACTCTGAGTGTAAGTGAAGATGGTGGTGGCAAAAGACTGATCAACACCCAAATCAGTCATAAAGGCATTTGAGCCACACACACTCAAAAATCTCTATGAAAGATGCCCTATACTTAGCCTCACAACTGGGAGTGTCCACAATAGGCTGCTTCTTGCTCAACCGAGATATACATGAGCTACCAAGCATGAAGCAAAAACCATTGGTGGACACATGAGTCTCATAGCAACCAGCCCAATCATTGTCAAAAGAAGCATGCAGATATAGCGATAGTGACCCCCCCTTGGGATAAAACAATCCAAGGATCCGGGTACCACTCAAGTTGTGAAAGATGCACTTAACTGCCTGCCAATGCTTGACACATGGGCAATGCATAAACGTGCTCATTTGTGAGATAGCAAACTGAATATCTCGCCGAGTAATGCATAAGTAAGTCAAGCATCCAACAGCCTCGTGATAGAGAACAACATCAAATGCATCTCCAGCATCATGAATACTCAATCGTAAACCTGTCTCCATAGGAGTGGCAATATGCTTATAGTCTTCAAGGCCAAAATGCTGCAATAATCTGTCAATATATTTCGTTTGACACAAAGCCATTCCACCATCAACTTGCATAAATTGAATGCCCAAATAGTGATACAAATGCCCCAAATCAGACGTCTCAAATTAGGCTTGCAAATCAGCCTTAAAATCAGCAATATGCATGTCATGAGAATTAGTGAGCAGCATGTCATCAACATACACCACAATGATAAGAAGCACATCATTAGCATGCTTAACATATAAGGTGCTTTCAGTTGGACTCTTCTCAAAACCATGTGCAATCAGATAGGCATGTATCTTTTCATACCAAGCACGTGATGCTTGCTTTAAACCATATAATGCCTTCTTTAAACTGCACACCTTGTTTTCATGCCCTTTCTGCACAAAGCCACGGGGCTAAAAAACATACACTTCTTCATGAAAGTCACCATTTATAAATTTTCTTTTAATTTCCAACTGATGTACATTCCAATCATGATGAGCTACAAGTGCACAGATGCTATGAGAAGTAGTCATTTGGCAAGTAGGAGCAAAGGTTTCATCAAAATCAATGCCTCTTTCCTGTGCATAATCCTTTGCAACAAGCCTAGCCCTATACCTATCAATTTTTCCATCAGTTTATGCTTCAGCTCGTATACCCACTTAGTGCCAATGGCCTTCTTGCTAGGAGGCAAGTCACATAAAGACCAGGTACCATGTTTCATGATAGCATCATATTCAGATTGCATTGCAGCCATCCAATGTTTAAGATTTTGTGCTTCATCAAATGAAACAAGTTCAGTCTCATCATAGTGGACTAGAGGCAGCCATAACATAGCCATCTGATGCAAAAGAGGCTCTATGAGAGCCTGAACAAGTACGATATGATAGAGGTGCATCTAATTTGCTATGACACAAAGTCTATGCCAGCCATTTTGGCATAGTTTTTGCTTACTCAATATCAACTCTCTCATGAACAAGTGCATCATGTAAATCTGCATTAGAAATGGAATGATCTGGATCATCACATGAAACTTGCAAAGGCTGAGAAGTTTCCTCATTAGGACCAACACTAGACTCTCCACCTAAAAAAAGAGGTAGCAAAGTATCATACATGTCTTTGGAGCTAACAAATGTCTCCTTAGTACATGAAAGTAAGGGCTGAATAGCATCTTCCACAAAAACAACATCATGCCTAATCAGAATGCATTTAGTCTGTGGATGATATAGACAATAGTCTTTCCTTTCAGAACTGTACCAAAAAAAATACATTTTACTACTTTATCATCCAATTTTCTGTGATGTTGTTCAGGCACTAATGCATATGCTACACACATGACAACCTCAAGCTAGAAACTATGTGGTAAAGCCTGACTCTTGACCATACACCTCGCCTTCTCCATGAGTGAGATATTCTTCCATTCAGCAACTCCATTCTAATGAGGTGCATATGGCATTATACACTGATGTTTTATCCGACGTTCAAACAGAAATTCATTAAAGTCAGAAGACATATATTCCCTCCCCTAGATCAAAACGGAGGGTGCCCATTTTACATGCTGATAAATTTTTAGCCAAAACCAGAAATTGTTTGAAGCACATAAACACTTCCGACTTTCCCTTCAATCGATATACCCATGCATGCCTGGAAATATCATCGATGAAAGTTATGAAGTAAAGATAGTTCCCTAAAGAAGGTGTCTGCATAGGACCACAGACATCATTATGTACAAGCTACAATTTCTAAGTAGCCCAAACTGAACCATCTTTTGGAAATGAGGAACGCTGCATTTTTCCCAAAATATAGCCTAAACAAACATGTTTTCCATGTGCCTCAAGTTTGGGCAAAGAGAATACCATTTCAGATTTCTATAGCTGTAGAAAAGTAGCAAAATTCAGATGACCAAAGGGTGCATGCCAAAGCTTTGCATCTATCATAGCCTGAGAATCATGTACTGCACATGACGAATCATTTACAGATCTTTCATAGTCTATAAGCTTATATAGCTCACGACCTAAAATGCCAAAAGCAATAATGACATCGACATTTGACAGATCATGAACTCTATATTTGTCATGAACAAATTTCACAACCAAGCCAATCTTGGATAATGTAGAAACTGATAACAGATTTTTCTTGATCCTTGGCACAAACAAAGCATCTAACAATGTGAAAGAACTACCATCACCAGTAGCCAAAATGATTTGACCAACTCCCATAACAGGATAAGAGGAGTTGTGGGGCATGTAACAGTATTCCTTGTAGGGGAAGGCTCGACTGAAGAGAAGAAACTACGCTGCGAGGTAATATGTTTTGTCAACCCACTATCAAAGTACCAAACATCTGAGTCTACTGCAGACATGCACTACTCATGAGAAGATGGGTCAAAACTACAAACAATAGTAAACACCCATTCTTCATCCTGCACAAGATTAGCAGACTCAGTTTTTGGTGTAGAGGCCTCTGCAACAACCATTCCAGCCTCTTTCTTCTTTGCCTCTTTAGCAGCTAGTTTTGGACAGCTCTTAATGACATGATCATTTGCTTTACATTATTTGCAAAACAATTTCTACTTTTTTTATTTCTTCTCATCTTTGTCTTCCTTCTTCAAATGTGTAGCATTTGCAGATTTTTGCTTACTAGTAGAAGAGCTCCATTTTCCTTTGCCCTTCTGACTAGCCACGAAAGCTTGATCTTCAACACACATAATAGACCTATTCTGCCTAGACTGGTCTTCTTGCAGCAAAACAGAAACTAACTCTTCAAATATTAAGGCATTTGAATTGCCTTTCATCATCAAACAAAGAGTAGAAGCAAAACTCTAATATGAGTCAGGAAGACCATTTAGAACAGTCTGGACAAGTGAACTGCTAGGAAGGATTTCATCTGTAGAAGTCAACTGCTCCTTCAAATCCTTGATCTTTGTCAAAAAAATTTCCATAGAATCACCTTCATTCATGTGCTCACTCTCCAACTGTTTTCGGAGGTAAGCAACACGAGCCTCATTCCTAGTCTGGTACAATGTGGTAAGTGTATCCCAAGCATCCTTAGTTGTTCTTTAAGAGTGAATGTGAGGAATAATGGCATGTTTGATAGACAAAGCTATCAATGCATGTGCCTAAGCATCTTTGCCATCCCAATGAATTTTCTCTACACTAGGTGCAATAGAAATAGTAGCACGAACAGGAATCTGTAGAATATCACCATCTTCGACACCATCTACATCAGCTTTAGTACATGTATTTGTAGTACCTACACTTGGAAGTGTAATCAGATGTCTTTCGACACCTTGCACAATATTCCATAGTCCTTTTGCAACCAATACATGCTGCATCATATAATCCCACAATGGGTAATTTGTACCATCCAACTTATCCTCAACAACCAACATACCAAATACATCACTATTTTCAACCATGGCCATTGACTAAAATACCATGATGCAAAAAAATGACTTTATCTGAAAATGTTGAACAAAAGTACCCTGACAAGTTCTACTAAACTTGTAGCAAACTTCAAGATGCTTATATTGGTGAACCAAAACTAGTATATTTGTTTGGCACAAAAAGACAAAATAGCCTACAGAAGTGCTGTGATGGTGTGTTTGGAGGTTGAAATGATCTCAGATCGTGATTTTCGCACCATAAAGCGAAGCAGTTTTGATCTTTGAAACACCTTGAGTATGCTCACAAAATTTCTTGCGATTCTGAAATTGCAACAGGAGAGGTGTTGATGACACCCTAGATGAAGCGACGACCTACTATGATACCAATTGTTGGAGTTAGACGCCTACGAAAGCATGCAAACAACACAAGGAAGAAGAAGAAGGTTGGAGCACAACACACAATACTGATTGTATTACCACTATAATGTACAAAGATAAGTAGCCCATTAGGGCAATAGCCATATATACAAGCTAGAGGAAAAAACCTCCTAAAGAGGGAAAAAAGTGCCCCAATGGTCCTAGAGTGTTCACACACATCACTACCTAAATATATCAACAAAGGTTAGGATAGATACCAACTTATTTTCCCATTTAGGAACAACTTTCAAATTGAATAGATAAGCATCGGGTAGTTCATCAAAAACTCCTTGCAGTGACTCTCCTCAAGTGATGCAAGAAAGGTGATCCGCCTTGAAGTGGGTTCTACCTTTTCTAACAACCACTTCAAAGTCATATTCCATTAGTAAGAGGAACCATCTTACTAAGCATCCTGTATTGCAAGGTTTATTGACCAAATACAATAAAGCTAGATGATTAGTGAAAAACTTGAACTTGTTGGCCAATAGATAGTGTCTAAATTTCTTCACGGCATAAACCATGCCTAAGCCTTCTCTTTTAGTTGTTGTATAGTTTCGTTCAGTTGTGTTTACCTACCTGCTAGCATATGCTATAGGAAAATCTAGATTCCCTTCACTTGTGGGTTGTTCTAGCACACATCCTATTGCATAATTGGATGCATCTACATGGACATGGCATGGTTTATTCCTATAAGGAGTGGTCAGTATTGGTGCTGTGTACAAACATCTCTTCACCTCATTGAAGGAATTTTTACATTCATGCTTCCACACACATATTTCTCGGTTGAGACAAACTTGATATTCTCTACACTTGTTGAAGAGTTGTCTGAGCTTTGGGATGTGGTGTCTTTGTTCTTGGAAATGAGCACATAAATCATCCACAAATACAAGTTCTTTCACAAGAACTCTTTGAATACATGATACATGAGCCTTTAAAATGTTTTAGGTGCATTGGTGACCCCAAATGGCATCACAAAAAATGCAAAGATTCTCCACTCTATGGTGAAGGCTCTTTTGTGTTGTTCTTCTGGGGCAATGGCCTAGGACGAGAACCCAAGAATCCTCGAGGCAAATCCATCTTGACCAGAGTGATTACCCTAGAGTGGGTTCCCCAAGACAACAAAATCACAGAACTATTCTTGAATAGAGAAATGGAGGAAGCTTTTTGGAGACTCAAGCCAGATCAACTTAGCAAAATAGGCAGAGTCACTATCTATGAGTTCAAAGATCTTGAGATACTAGGAAAAGTTGTCTATTTGGATAACACGTCGGAGAGAATGTTCTTGGTAATAGAGCATGGTAGGCATGCATACACTTGGAAGGGAAAATTGATTTTCCCTCCACCAAGATCTAATGATTCCCCTGGCCTACAAGGAACAGAATCATCTCAAAATCATGAAACCTAGAGGGAAAGAGCTAGAGAGAGACGTGAAGTGAGCTTTCCAAACCCCTTAGAAAGAGAGAAGTCAAGATTAAATGCAGAAAGAACAAATCACTAGAGGCACACAAATCTAAGACATCAAAGAGGCATGGATGAGTTTCGCTTGCCTAGGCCTAGAGAACACCCTAGAATCTTGAGGTGTAGCTGGTTAAATCCATGAAGAATTACTTTGATGGCACTAAAGATCCTTACCACCATGTAGCAAAGTTTAGATAAGTGTTAAGAGCCAAACAAGTGAAGGACCTGTTCACTCAATGCAATGCCTTCGGTCTAACTCTTAAGAACACTACCATAACATGGTTTCAACCACTACACCAAGGTCAATCTAGGAATATAGAACAATTGTTAGAAGCAATCATTACTAAATTCTTCAAAAGTGGCATCAGACACAATACTTCATCGCTAATACATAGCTTCAAGCAGATGCCCCAAGAAATAGTTCGACTTACAAGAAGATAGTTTAGATAGTACTTAGAAAGATGCCCTATTCTAGAGTTACCCATTCCAACCAAACAAGTGGCTCTATTCCTAGATGGTTTGTTAAGTACCAACTTGAGATCGTATGTGTACTTGAAGGAACCTAGAACCATAGAGTAGCGTGTGTGCATGTGCATAGACATAGAGGAAAACCCAAGTGCTGAACTAGATAATTCAAAAATCTATAAAGATTCAAATAGCTCTACTAGCCTCACCTCCAAACCATCTACATCTATTGAGGAATTGGTAGAAAAGGTAGCTTAGAAGTTGGGTGTCTCTAGCAAGCATAACCCTAGGGTGGTCTGAGTGAAATGATCTTAGAACTATGGAGGAGACAACATGGCTAATGTTTGCCCGATCATGAATTAACCCCAAGGAAACCCAATAGTCCATATTGCACCATTGAGAGAAAATACACCAACCATATGTTGGAAGCAGCCAGAGGCACAGATGACATGGAAGCATGTAAAGACGGAGCAGGGAGCCAGTCGGATTATTTTTCAAACAAATATGTTTTTATTACCTCTTCAAACATCCAACAGTGATCTTCATCACTCTTGTAACATATGTAATATAGACAAAACCTCATTTTGTAATTCATAGCTCCATTTTGTGCAAGCCGAGGAGTCCTCGAGCTTGAGGAGCTTAGGTAGAATGCGCGTACCAATTTTCGTTATTTTTAGACATCGTTTACCCTTCCAAATAGCCTCTAGGACCTATTTTTTAACTATGCCGGTCACTAGATGTGAAACCGGTCAAAACTAGTCTAGAAACTATAAAAAGAGCTAGAGAGCTCATTTTTGAGGTTGGTTCATTTTGGCTAGTGTGAGCATAGAGCTAGTTTGAGCTTGTAAGAACATTCTTGAGTAATAGAGTTGATTTCTCACCTTCCATTGTGTCTTGCTTGTCTCTTCGTAGTGTGTGTGTATGTGTGTGTGCATTTCTATGCTTCTCACCTTCACTTTCACTTCATCTCACATTCACGATCTTCATATCACTCCTATCTCTTCCGCGGATTGACATTAAGGAGGTGGAGCTTCTTAACGTGGTTCTCACCATTGTGCTAGAGCAACACCAAATTTGGCGCCGTTGCCGGGGACCGAGTCTAGGACGAATGTGTGATGGTAAGAGTATAGCAAGAAGTGGCGTTGGAAGGTAAAAATTTCAGTTTTTGTTATTGTTTTTACTTAGTTTTTAGTGTTTTTTACCTCCCCCACACTCCATCTTCATCATCGCATCATCATCTTCATCTCCAAAAAAATCAGAAAATTCACCATATCCACCCATTCTCCTCATTTCCCCTCATTTGTGCATGCGAGAGAGTGAGAGAGAGTATTTGTGCTTGTGTGTGCTTGCATTTTCTTGAGTTTTCTTGCAGGTACAGAGCTTCAGAGCATCAGGAGAGCTTCCAAAAGGTAAAACATGTACTTTCTGTCAGAAATTTCCGAGTAGGGCGGACCATCGCGATGGTCTGCAACTTTCGGACTTTGAGGTAGGCGACCACACCACGAGGTAGGCGAGCCCTGCGCATACACGGAACCATTTTTGCATTTCAAAAATTCGTTGTTTGGTGGACCATCGCGATTGGCTCGGACCATCGCGATTGTGTCGCACCATCGGGATTGGCTCACGCCATCGCGACGGCTCGGCCGGACCATCGCGACGGTTCAATTTTTCGGACCATCGTGACGGTTCACTTGAGCCATCGCGACGGTCCACTCGGACCATCGCGATTGTTCAGTTGACCCCGGACCATCGCGATTGGCTCACGCCATCGCCACGACAGTGCCACGTGTCACGATAGACCATCGCGACGGTTCAATTTTTGGACCATCGTGACACTTCGAAAATTCGGACCATCGCGATTGGCTCAAGCCATCGCATCGCGGACCATCGCGACGGTTCACCTCGGACCATCGCGATTGTTCCCCGTTGACCGTTGACCCGGACCATCGCGATTGTCCGCTTGATCGAGCCATCGCGACGGTTCATTTTCCGGACCATCGCGACGGTCCATTTCCACGCCATCGCGATTGTTCACTTCGGGCCATCGCGACGGTCCATTTCCACGCCATCGCGATTGTTCACTTCGGGCCATCGCGACGGTTCGATTTCACGCCATCGCGATTGTTCACTTCGGGCCATCGCGACGGTTCGATTTTTTGCGCCATCGCGACGGTTCGATTTTTTGGGCCATCGCGACGATTCGTTCGGACCATCGCGACGGTCCCAGACCATCGCGATTGTGCACCCCCATCGCAAAATTTGGACTTCAATTTTTAACCAATTTTGAGGGAATTTTTGAGAAATTTTTGGACCATTAGACTCATAGGAGACCCCTTAGCTCATATTTAGAGAAAAACCTGTTTGTCAGTTTTTAACCCCCAGGGCCTGAACGCTCATAACTTTTTCATCCGAAGTCCGTTTTTTGAGCTTAATAGCTCATTAGAAAGCTCGTGACGAGTACTACGTGACCTCAACTGTTTTTTTCATAAAGAATACATCTAATTTTGGATAAGCTATTTTGAGGTTCACTCAGTTAGGGACTAGGAAGCCAGGGGGTACACATTGGAAATTTGGGCAAAAAGGGAAGGACTTAAATGGTGTATATACTCAAGTATTTGATCATCTGGTGAATCGGTCTAATATTGGAATTTTCCAGGTCTAGCAAAGGCAATCAAAGGCGAGCAAGCAAGGCAGTGAAGACATCAGAGCTTGGGAAGCGCGGCTTCTTGGGCAACAGGGCATCAGAGCAACAGAAAAGCCGACTCGAGGTTGGAAGATTACTCAACCCCCTCAGTCAATTCTTAGTTTAGGCTAAACGTTAGCATTGTGGATTTAAAACGATAGGAACGCCTCAAGTTCAAGATACGTAATTTTTTCAAGTCCAAGACTAAAGGTGTGTGTGACGCGAAAACCCTAAAGGAAAGAACCTAAGTCTGACGGAACGAGAACTCAAAGTTACAACGGAAAGTCGAATTCCTGACGCATACATTAAGCCAAGAACTTAAAGACCTTTAAAAAAGAAACAAAAAGAATAACAAAGAATCAGAGACGATCTAAGTGTGTAATTAAGTGAGCAAGGGAAAAAATTAATGAACCTTAGATCAGGAAAACATATAGGCAAGTCAGACCGACGAAGCCTTAGATCATCAGAGGCGAGTGTAAGAACTACTGCTCGATCGTGGGCTCAACAATTGAATACTAGTTACCCTTACGAGAGCTCAGATACTAGCGGATCAGAAATGGCATTTAGCACAGATAGACCAGAAGTAGGGTCAAATGTAGCATACTTAGAAAAACCAGAAGGACCCTACAGAACGCAATTAGTGTTTCTCCGAACCAACCGATTAGGTGCTCGCATCTATGAGGATGGTTTGCGAAGGCAAGTGGTGCAACTGCACAACCCTGATCAACCCATAGGATTGGAGAGACCAGTGGTGAAATTTGAGAGAGACGCTTACATAGACAAGGAAGGAACGATGTACATCTTAAGTACGCAGCCAAATGATACTAATGAGTTTGGCACAATTCAATTAGAGACGGAAGCGAAAGTTCAAGGAAAAGAACCGTTAGAAGAACCTAGAACACCTAGAGGGAAATCCGTATTAACGAGAGTACTCATCCCAGAGTGGATCCCTCAAGATAACCGAAGCATAGAGTTGTTTGTAAATAAAGAGACAGATGAAGCCTTTTGGAGGTACAAAAAAGAACACCCTAGTGAGGTAGGTATCATCACAATCTATGAGTTCAAGGACCCGGATACACCTGGAAAGGTTGTATACCTGGATGAAACTTCAGAAAGAGTATTTGTGGTGCCTGACCACGCTAGAAACACATACACATGGAGAGGTGAATTGGTATTCCCTCCATCTAGAACTAACATGAATACAAGTCAACAAGGAGCAGGAACATCATCAGCCTTTGGAAACCAAAGAGAAAAGAATAAAGAAAGACCCGAAGTAAGCTTCACTCACCCCATAGGGAGAGATAGAACAACCACGGATAGACAAAGAGATCATGGAATACCAGGTGGTAGAGATGATTTTCCTCTACCTAGACCACGTGAACACGCAAGAGTATTGAGACCCACTCAATTGGTAAAATCAATGAAAAATTATTTTGATGGGACAGGAGATCCCTACGATCATGTCGCAGAATTCAAGCAGGTACTAAGAGCAGAACAAGTCGAAGACATGTTCACGCAGTACAACGCATTTGGACTAACGTTAAAGAATACAGCTTTAACTTGGTTCCAACCTTTGCAACAAAGGCAATTTAGAGACATCCATCACTTTTTAGAGTCATTCATCACCGAATTCTCTAAAAGTGGGATTAGACATGACACATCTTCGTTGATTCATAGCTTTAAACAAACCCCTCAAGAAACAGTTAGACTGGCAGGACGTAGGTTTAGACAATATGTTGAACGATGTCCAATGCAAGAGTTACCCTCACAAGCTAAGCAAGTGTCGTTGTTTTTAGATGGCTTGTTGAGCTCTAAACTACGCTCCTACGTGTACCTAAAAGAACCCAGAACGCTAGAGGAGTGTGTAAGAATATGTATAGACATCGAGGACAACCTAGGAGATGAATTGGAACTCTCAAAGGTTTATAAGGACTCAGATTGTTCTTCTCTAGCATCCACAAAATTGTCTAGCTCGATAGAGGATCTAGCAGAAAAAGTGGCCCAGAAACTAGGAGTTTCTAGTAAACCGAGGGTGCTTACAAACAAGCGTTGTTACACCTGTGGCGGTGACCATATGGCAAATGTGTGTCCCAATGCACCACAACCACAAGCCAACCCTAGTGGCCAATATTGTACAATTGAGAGAAGATACACGAATCATACGGCTCAGGACTGCCCATACAACAAACAAACCGTGAGACAGAACTATCCGCAAGCATACCAGCAGCCAGGTAGGTATCAAGGCCAATACAATGCTCAGCCTTATTACTATAGGCCTCCTCAGAACTACCCATACCAGGCTCAACAGAGACCTCAACCTGTCTTAGCTCAGCAGCCACCCCCACCAGCGAATGTCATCTCAGTCAAATATGCTGTTGCAGAAGAGAACCTAAGTAGGGCTTTAGTGCCTTCGTCACCCTTGATCACAGAAAGTGACCCGAACTCAAACAGTTTTGACTCTACGCATGTTGATAGTCCACCCGCTTATTACACGGAGTCACCAGAACATGTGGAGACATATCATTATGATAGTCCACCAATGGAACCTAGTTGGGAGCCAGACTATGCTAATGTGATGTACACAAACCCTAATCCACGGCCCCAATTGAGACAACAGAGACCACAGGGCCCTAGAGGACCATGCTTTAGGTGCCAAGGAGATCACTTCATAAAGGATTGTCCACATCCCCCAATAGCAAGGCAATCACAGTACTATAACATACAAGGCTTTTGTGCCGATTGTGGCAAAGAGCACATAATCAAAGATTGTCCTAAGAACCCAGTTAATGCTTCGAATGTGACACCAATCAACGTGATAGGTATTGTAAATAACGCAGATGGATCCAACCCTACATACGTGCCTATCCAAGCTATAACGAGAGCCCAGGCGCTCTTACAGAACCACAAGCTTAATCAAGAGAAAGTAGCCGGAACCAGTGAAGTTGCAGAATCTAGCAGTAAAAAGACAAAATCTTGGAAAGATTCTAGAGAAAGAATTAAGAGAAAATGGAGTAAAAAGATAACTGAGTTGGAAGGAAGTTTAAAGGAATCTAGAGCCAAAATCCAAGAATTGACTTCACAGGAATTAAACCAAGAAAACCCAGCTCAAAAATCAGGATCAGTTTTAGCGGAACCCATACCAGAAGATCTAGACATGATGTTTCGTGCATATCAGGCTAGATTAAAAGAGGGACCTCAGGTAGCTGAAATGAGCAAAAACTACCCTCGAGCTGATCTGGAAATTGAGAGAACTAAACTTTGCATGAAGATGGTAGAACTAGCACAAGCTTTGTTCGAAGCCTCTAGATATCTTAATTGGAATAACATGGCAAAACCTGAATTACATTTTCAAGGACTGATGGAGAGGCTAGAATATTTGATCGAGAGCAAAGAGAAAAAGGATCAGCCTAGGAACCCTATTGTCCCAGAGACACAGGAAAGGAATGCACCATCCCTGTCTCAAGTACCCAATACAGAAAGTCAAGACAATTCGTCTTCTATACATAGGTACTCTCATGAATTTTTACGGGAAATACAAGAAGAGAAATGGAGAAAAGAACAAGGAACTCATCCTCCTATTCAAGAAATAGATGATTTGCAGGAGCAATTCCCCCAAGACATTCCCTCTATATACGATGAGGTAGAGGAGGAACAACTGAGTGAACACACAAGATTTGGATCTAATTCTTTACAAGAATTACCTCAGTTCACAGGACCTTGGGAAGCAAAGTCTATTAGTATGAGAGCACCCACGATAATAGTGAGGAATGAAGAATCGGTAATCCCTAGAAACACGGAAGTGATCAAGAATACTAAAGTACAGTGTAACCTCACTATGGAAGAATTGTTAAAGGTAAAACCAGAATTGTGGAAGCACGTAGCAAATCAATTCCCCGAGCTTGCTACCACTCCCTCACAAATAGGATCACAAAACAAGGTATCAGAGATACCCGTAGAAAAGATCGGAGATGTAAGTGAAGGAGAGGAAGGTAACACTTATCTTCCGATAACCCATCAGGGCTACACCACGAAAGCCATTTTAGATTCAGGAGCCGGAGTAGCCATAGCTACCACCGCTTTATGGAAACGTTGGGGTAAGCCAGCATTAAGACCCACCAGGATGAAGCTACAAATGGCTGATGGACACATAGAAAAACCATTAGGCTTACTAGAAGGCATATCTCTCACCACTTGTGGTGTAGAATTCGAGCATACCTTTGCCATTTGTGACTTTGCAAAAAACCATGCTTATGAGATGATATTGGGACGACCATTCATGCGTCAGTTGCAAATTGTACAAGATTGGGGAACTAATTCTTTGTACTTGCAACATTTAGGAGTGACTACCAAAGTCAATCTTAAAGACTATTCACATAGAGATGTACCCCCAATACAATGGAATACCATCCATAAGACACCAGTAGAGACGGAATCCGTGCACTCATTAAAATCAGATCCTTCTTGGTTGCATGAGGATACCCATTTATGGATGTGTAAAGTAGCCAAACAAGAGGAAGAACGACTAGAAGCAAGGACCTTAGGTGCAGAACAAAATCCACGAACCCTTCAAGATCCAGCTTACGCACCTGTAGTATTCCTTGACGAAGAGTTTGAACCCCATGGTTGGGCAGAAATCCTAGCAACCATGGATGTAGCCATCAATGAAGAACAATGGACACCCCACTGTGACGAGGATGGCTATGACATTTCAGTTTTCACGATAGAACCAATCATGTGCGATGCAATTTTAGAAGAGTGTGAACCGAACACTGATGCATTCGAGGATGCAAGCGATTTTGATTTAGAATCAATTATCATGGATTCACCCTTTGCATCAGAGGAAGAATATTTTTTCGAAGTAGAGACTCACACTCAGAGACATGAGGAAATTACGAATGAGGTGAGGTTAGCCACAGAAGTGACTACTAAGAGTGAAGGCAAGAAAAGAAAGAAGAAAGAAATCACGACAGAAAAAGAAGAATCTTTATTTGAAGTACCCGAGAACTTCAAGAAATATGAAATCGAAGATAGAAGAATCATGGTACGAATGCCCAATAGAAAGGCGAATGACGGACAAGTATATGATAACCGAGAGAAAACCAAGAAAATCGTAGTAGCCATAGAAGGGGAAGAAGAAAAATGCACATACATAGGGCATGATTTGACGACCGAAGAAGAAGAAGAGTTAGTTGCTCTATTGCGTGAATATAGAGATGTGTTCGCTTGGAGTTACAAAGATTTGAAAGGAGTAGACCCAGATATATGTTCTCATAGAATCCCTATGACTCCAGATGCAAAACCTACGAAACAGAAACCATACACGTACAATGATAACTACGCTGCGAAGATTAAAGAGGAGATAGATCGCTTGATAGAAGCAGGATTCATTTACGAAATTGAGTATACCGAATGGGTATCCCCCATTGTGGTTGTGCCCAAAAAGAATGGAAAATTGCGTGTGTGTATTAACCTTAAAAAAGTTAATGCCGCAACGATTAGAGATAGTTATCCTCTTCCTATCACGGAACACTTATTGGAAAGAGTTGCGGGCAAGGAAGTTTACAGCTTTCTTGATGGATTTTCAGGCTATAATCAAGTAGCCATTGCTCCAGAAGATCAACACAAGACGGCTTTTGCCACTGAATGGGGCATATTTGCATTTCGTGTAATGCCATTCGGCTTAACAAATGCACCCGCCACTTTCCAGCGACTCATGTGTCATGTTTTTAAGGAATTCTTACGCAAGAGCTTGGAAGTTTATGTCGATGACATATGTGCTCATTCTAATGTAAGACAGACACATATCCCAGAGTTAAGGCAAATATTTGACAAATGTCGCGAATATCAGGTTTGCTTGAACCCAGAAAAATGTGTTTTCATGGTTAGACAAGGCAAAATTCTAGGACACATTGTGTCAAAAAATGGGATCTCTACGGATGAAGAAAAGGTGAAGGTAATTGCAGAATTACCTAGACCAACTAATGTGAAAGAGGTACAGGCATTTATGGGCCATTGCGGATATTATAGGAGATTCATACACATGTATGCAATCATAGCCAAACCATTGTACTCTCTTTTAACCAATTTTGACTGGACAGAAGAATGTGAGAATTCATTCAATGAACTTAAACGACGTTTGTGCTCAGCACCTATATTGACTACCCCAGATTGGAATAAGCCATTCCATGTACATGTGGATGCATCCAATTATGCCATAGGATGTGTGTTAGCACAACCCACGAATGAAGGTAACATAGATCTCCCCATAGCTTACGCGAGCAGACAATTGAACGCAGCAGAAAGAAATTACACCACGACGGAACGAGAAGGATTAGGGATGATCTACGCAGTAAAGAAATTCAGGCACTACTTATTGGCCAACAAATTTAAGTTCTTTACCGATCATGAAGCTCTATTGTACCTAGTCAACAAACCATGTAACACGGGACGACTGATACGTTGGTTTCTATTACTCATGGAGTATGATTTTGAAGTAGTAGTCAGGAAAGGAAAGACACATCTTAGAGCTGACCACCTTTCAAGACTAACCTCAGGAGAAGCTCCTCAAGGAGTAGCGGATGAATTACCAGATGCATATTTGTTTAACCTTGAGATAGCACCAGAATGGGCTAAGCCTATGGTCCCTATTCTCACATATGGACCCAAGAACCCTAGGATAAAGATCAAAGAGGGAGAGATTACCAAGTCTCAAAGGTACCAAATAATGGCAGGAAGCATATATAAACAGGATAATCAAAAGATTCTTGCTTGTTGTGTAGATGAATCAGAACACGCGAATTGGTTGCAATTAGCACACATAGGTGCATTAAAGCAACATCATTCGAAACATCGAACATTACAGACTCTGCAGAGACTAGG
Organism: Ceratopteris richardii; assembly: GCA_020310875.1. Classification (NCBI taxonomy): domain Eukaryota; kingdom Viridiplantae; phylum Streptophyta; class Polypodiopsida; order Polypodiales; family Pteridaceae; genus Ceratopteris; species Ceratopteris richardii. The sequence goes on along the minus strand of CM035441.1, from coordinate 109,258,744 downwards.
AGTATATTGGCCTTCAATGGAAGCAGATGTCTACAGGTTGTGTAAAGAATGCCACGTTTGTTGTGAAAGACCACCAGTAGAGCATGCTACATTATATCATGTGTCTCTCACACCAGACTGGAGTGAACCTTTAGTGACATACTTGAGGACGAACACATTCCCTCAAGGCATGACTTTAGCTCGACAACGTAGTCTGGAGCAGGAAGCTCAAGACTATTCTCTTATTGGCGATAACCCATACAAAAGAGGAAGAGATGGATATCTAAGACAATGTGTTCATGAGAGCGATTATCTGAGCATACTAGAGACTGCACACCAAGGTGTTGCAGGAGGTCATTTTGGACCCGATAGGATAATCAAAGCCATCCTCTTTGCAGGATTATGGTGGCCCACTCTTCACATGGATGCTCATACCTATGTAAAGAGATGTGATGTGTGCCAAAGAACTCAGTTTCCTACTCGCAGAGATGAAATGCCATTGAAACCCATGATGGGCGGACGTGCATTTTCAAAGTGGGGTATAGACTTCGTAGGACCCATTAACCCCCCTGCAAAAGGTACACATGCGGAATATATTATTGTTGCCACGGATTATCTTACGAAATGGGTAGAGGCCAAAGCTACGAAAAAGAATGATGCACACACAACTGCAAAATTCTTATTTGAAAATGTCTTTACAAGATATGGATTGCCTATAGAGATAGTGAGCGATCGAGGCACTCACTTTCTAAACCAAGTCATTGAATATTTGTTACAGGATTTTATGGTGATTCACAAGAAATCCGCACCATATCATCCTCAGGCCAATGGTCAGGCTGAAAGCACTAACAAGATACTTTGTAACGTACTGATGAAACTAGTGAACAACAAACGTTCAGATTGGGACAAACAGTTACACCACGCTGTTTGGGCATATCGAGTGGCCTACAAGACCGTACTCAATGCAACTCCCTTTCAGATGGTTTTTGGTCAGAATGCTGTGCTTCCTTTGGACTTCTTGATACCGACCCTTAAGGTTGCACAAGAACATCAGTGGACCGGCCATGAATTATCAGCGAGAATAATGGACTTGGAACGATTAGGAGAAACCAGGCTAAAGGCAGCAGCAGGAATATATGCAGCGAAGAAGCGACAGAAAGCATATTTTGATGCACATGTGAAAGATAAAGGCCTAAAAGAAGGAGATTTAGTTCTAGTATATACGCTGAAACAGCACGCACGGAAGTTAGAAAAGCGAGGTTATGGACCTATGATCATTAACAGACTTTCGACAAGTGGAGCAGTACAGTTAGCCACCTTAGAAGGAGATATAATGCCTAATTACATTAGTGGCTGTAGAGTCAGGTTATATCAAGAACCTCTTACTGAGGATATGCTTAGACGACTCACGTTGGCAAAGAAGCGTAAGGAGGAAGAAAATAGAATACGAGCGGAAGCTCAGGCAGAAGCAATAGAACGCATTAAGCGCATGAAGCTAAGAAGACAAGGACTAGGGAGAGAACACTATAACTATCTAGAAACTACACCCAGATATCCCATGGCCATGTGTCAAGTAAAGTCAACCACTCATCCTAGTATAGTGGACAGGAGACCATTCATTACAGTTAGGCTAGAGCACGGCAACCCTTGCCAAGAGCTCAGGGCTTTAATTGACTCAGGTGCTGCGACTAGTGCGATTAGATGGTCCCACTATAAGGATTCAGGAATAGAAATGCGGCCAATTGAGGCATACCTCATAGGGCTAGGAGGCATGGAAACCCCTTGCATGGGTGAGGTGGACCTTCCTATCCTCATTAAGGATGTGACCATGACAGCGAAGCTACTAGTGTGCCATGATGACGACCTGATAGAACCCCTAATCCTTGGCCAAGATTGGCTATACGATCACTCGGTGGACCTAAATCTTAGACAAGGCTCCTTACAGATTGGAACCTTAGAACAGAGGCGAGTGATACCGCTTGACTTCCCTAACGGCATTCCGCCTGACGGTTGTGACCCTAGACCCTATGAAACGCATGCGACGGAAGACCGGAAGATCTTTAATCAGCTCAGTCACGTTACGTCTACACCAACCCACTCTGGCTTGGCTATAGACAGTTGTCAATCAGAAGGACAACAGGAGATCTTCCCTGGGACTTCCTGCAAACTAGAAGGGGCAGTTACCCAACCGCTAGGGCAGATGGACACAATCAGCGGTCAGGTGGGTTGCATCAGCGGCCAAATGAGCACGACACCCTGCGGTGCTCATCCTTCCAAACTTGTTGCGGACTGGCCTAGATTAAAGTTAAATAAGGCATCACTTCCTAATGGGCAGGTCACGCAAGTCTTGGATCTCCCTTCTTTTCCAAAGCAGAGTGTCCATCCGACCTCTCAACCTCAACCACGACAGAGTCAACCACAACAGAGGAACCCAGACCGACTGCAGTATCGGCGGAAACAACAAGGAAGGCAGTTCAGGCCACCCAAAGGAAGCGGCACCAGACAAATATGGGTGCCAAAAGGACAAAAGGTATCGAAGAACTCCAGCCAAGCAGAAATCGATAAAAAAAAGGCAGTACAGAAACAGAATCGATATCCTCCATCCCCTCGACCTTCTTCTACAGGTCCGAGCATTCGACAAATTTGGATCGCCAAGAAATACCTTACCCATAGACCCACACCCACGCAGATTTGGGTACCCAAATCATGTATCATAGCTCAACCCTTAAGCCATGTAATATATACTCCTCACAAATCTTTTCATCCCTCAATACCTCCACACCCGATACTACCTTTTGCCCCTCAGCCGAAACCCACCACCCACTCCAAGATCCTTAGGAAATGGATACCGAAACGTGTCCAACCGTCTCCCCCTAACCCCATGTCTGATAAAACTACCCCCCCGACTAACATACAACCTTGTACTAAATCACTAACCTTTAAACCTTGTATAAATTCACCCACCATCATCACACATCACTCGTAATCTCATCTCATCAAGAAATGTATGCATGATCTGAAACGTATAGGTGTCTAGAGACCTGCACTAGTGCTGCAAGAAACATTGCATCCATCACATCACAGCACTTGGCTACACGGGTTACGCATCAGTTATGGAAAGGGATTGCGGTCTCACTTTAATGGGATCATAATTAATTTCCATGCTAATGTGTTAATCCTTTGTAGCAGATCTTTCTCATTAGCGCATCAGTCACCATGCAAACCGACGAAGGAACATCAGGAGCAGGCCCCAGTGTAGCGGCTGTGCCCCTCAACGTGCTACGAGCAGAGTCCCACCCGACTGCTCCACCGCCGGAATTTCAGGGATTTCCAGGGCCCATGCCTATCGACAACCCACCCATGGGCTACACCGAAAAGATACACAGGAACTCTCATTGGTTTCAGGGCCTTGCAGGACCCCTTGCGGACGCGGACTTTATATTTGAATCCTCTTTGACATTTGATGACCGCACGTGGGGAAAATACCAGTTTTTCTCCAGAGAGTTCGAAGCCCTACAGAGCACCCAGGATTTAACTCATGTTTGGGCCAGAGCAGGCTTCACAGAGTATTTCAGTGATCCTCTGCCCAAACCGGATTTTTACAGGTGCTATTACTTAATCACTACCCTACTGGCCTCAGAGAATAAGGACATCCCAGGGACCTTCATATTGCCTACTCTAGTGGATGATCCACCTTACAAAAGGTTTTACCTATCTAAGGATTTAATCAGAGTGGCCATCAAAATTCATGGCACCCACACACCTACAGATCGAGAGAGATTAATTCCAGAACCGATGAAACGTGGGGATGTCACTAAGTGGGAGGAAATCTCAGCAATTACACCTGAGCTGTCAAAGCCGCTACGGATATGCATGCAACATTTTGCATTTCCCGCTCAGGACAGATTTACCATGCCCCATAAACGAATATGGTTCGGATTGTATTTGGCATGCACGGGACCTCAAACTGTTGATCTGGCAAGCTGGATCATAGATCAAATGTATCTGGCACAGCACAGATGGGAGCGCAAGAAAGTACTTAATGGATGTTGTGCACTCACTAGAATTATGTATATGTGCTTAGCATATGACTTGCCCATCGAGCGTGCATTAACAGGAGAAGAACTGAAGGCATTCAAAGGCACAACGAAGAAAGCCAGGAAGCCCAGTCGAACACGGGCAGGTAAGCGCATGAGAGGCACCATCCCTTGCCTTCAAGTGCCAGAGTCGCCATCACCACAACCCTCTCCAGAACGACCACAGACCGAAGCGGCTCCCACAGTACAACCTATTCGCATAAGGTTGTCCAGACCAGTGGTTACGAAGGCCACCACTAGTATCGCTGCACCTCAGGCAGCTGCCACCACAGAACCCACCACCACAACAGCAGAAGCTCCCACCACTATTGGTGCGGAAGCCTTTTCTTTCCCAATACCACACATGGAGGCAGAACCATTAAACACAATATTCGATTTTGAGATGCCGGAGGCATTCTCGAATGAGTTCCAGTTTTCAGATACACAGATGTTCTCCCAAGAATATGAACGCCCCAGTGACCCTACCACACCGCGAGATCTGCCACAGGGACAAGCTGTGTCGAGCTCTGATGACGAAAGAACAGCCACCGACGATGACGAAGGCGACGATGAAGCCAGCCAGGGCTCACATGACGGACAGACAGATGGTCAAGGCCAACAGACTGACACACACGGCGACACCAGCACATATGAAGAAGAGACTTTCGAAGCAGCAGCGTACACGTTGGCTATAAAGAAATTATATCGTACCATGGAGAAAGTCTGGGCCCGGAAGAAGTTAACTGAAGAGGAGAGCCAGGCATTAATTGAACAGGAACTCATCTCCGGAGGATTCGAAGACGCATACATCAGAGGGTTCAGGGAGCTAGTCAAATTAGTAGGCTCCCATGAAGCACTCAGGTTTTTACAAAGAAAGCAACTACCACAGTTTGATCCCCGCCGAGTGCGACTACTTTCAAAACCCGGAGAGTATATTCGCGTACCAACAGGAGCTCAGTCTTCCGCACAAGTCAGGGAGGCACGCATCGTCCCCGAAAGTTCATCGACCGCAGAACCCATCCTTGTAGATTCCCCACCATGTACCACTGTTGTACATACCACTACTATCTTCGAAATAACATCCACGCCCTCTACGCCTCTCTCACCTCATCTTTCACCAACCCATCCTGTATCCCCCGCACACCCACCCATTCATGCCACCATACCCTTACCCAACCCTCCGCATCCATATGCTAACCCCTTCACCCCTTCATCCTTCCCAGCGTTTCCCCCAACTCTAAGAACCCCATTCCCCTTTCTAACCCCACTAACCTTCTCACCAGTTTCACCTCCTCAACCCACCATAACCCCTATTTCCCCTTTTCACCAAGCTGCTCCAGCCATTCCCCCTGTAAATTACTCTACATTTGTAAATCCCGTCTTCACACCTACACAACCACCCACATACACACCGCTTTTCACAGTCACCGCACTTAACACGTCCAATGACATGGACATATCACCACCCACCGCACTAGCACCCACTCCACTCACAGCACCATCATATTTAGGTACGTCACAATTTTCCACGATCACCACTGCATCCACCTTCCCAACCCCATTTCCCATCCCCGCTGCATCTACTTCCACTGCATCCTCACTTAGCATTCCATTACTACTATCGCCAACCATAGACACTGCACTTCAACAAATGTTCACATGCATGTCACAAGTACGAGATGAGTTCGCATCTCTGGGCAACAATTATCAACAGCTGCAGAGGACGACCAACGAATTACAGTCGCAGCTTAATTCATTATCAATCGAGAATGCCTCTTTAAATACACGATACCAAGAACTAAGAGAGGCATATCATAAGCTAGAGCTAGAAAGTGAAGAGAAAACAAAAGAAGCCACTGCTGATCTGGACAACCTCCTTCGAGCCCAAACCGTCCGCAATGCAACGCTCACTAGAAATATGGGCTTACTAAGAAGACACTTAGCCGCAGCAAAAGAGGAGAACCAGAGACTCCAAGAGCAGAATAGAGAGAATTTGGAAGCGGCTTTGGACCACCCAGACCAACCCTTAAGTCCTAGCAAATTCAAAGCAATCCCATCTGAATCGATGCGGATGTTGCTAGATGATCACGTTCGACTGCTAGAGGACTATGATCGAATGAACGAAGAGCATCAGAAGCTAAAAGAAGATCACAAGTTACTACAGCTCAGAGAACCGGCACCACAACAACTACCAGTGGCAGCAGAAGTACCAGAACCTGTGGACCCCTCTCCTGAACTCATTGAGGAACTCAACGCACTACGGGCCCAGGTAACCACTCTCCAATCACGCATAGATGTATACGAAGCACCACCACGGCCTGATTCCCCACCGGAGATCCCAGCTGACGACGAGAACATAACCATTCCGGTGGAGGAAACGTTTGAAGAAGCATACGAGCCCATACCCATCCCAGGCGGACAGGTCACGGCCGAAGGCCAGATGACCTATGAATTACCTACTCCCGCATGGATGAAGACAGTTGAAGAACTCGGAACGACACACTCGGCCAGAGTAGAGGCACAACTACATGCCATGGCCATGATTGAAGAGAGGATTTTACAGTCACCATTCTTTGCTCAATTGGCCCCGCGACGGTACATATCTGGGCACGAGCTTCAATATAAACCGTACTTCATGTTAATGGCCGAATATCAGTCAGCCATAGAGAAAGAAACAGGTATGAAACCAACGCATGCCACTCAATTCGAACCGGAAGACTTGCCACCAAGGGCGCAGAGAGGTGAAATCCTTCAACCAGACTGGCGCAAAGATCTATTACAAAACTATCCAGAGATGATGAGCACATGGGTGAAAGCGCCGCTGCACTTAAAATTTAACCCATGCTGGGGACCAGTACCACGACGCCGCTCTTGGACTGCATTCGCTATTAAGGTACAAAACAATAAGCAGTGCCAAGACTGGGTGAACTATCCCTACTTCAAGCCACCAATCGAGTTACCCACAGTAGGCTACATGATGGCGACGATCCGCCACTGGCTCCCTAGGTTAAAGCATATGGATGATATTGCCGCGCACATGACTGTCAAAATCTTTGACATGATGCAGATGATCTTTAAAGTCTTCCGACGCATCAAGGCTCCCCATGTAAACACCCCGGGCTTCGAGCATGGCAACTTTGATTTAGTCTATGATATGAGCACAACGCCATCGCTACGGGTGTGTTATGCCTGGCACTGCAGGATCAAATACCTACCGGCATGCTACAAGCAGACATTCGAAGAAATGTTCACCACCGGCTTTTGGGAATACCATTCCGAGGTATTCATCAGCAGGCCCACACACTTATTGCAATTATTCGCCTGTGAACGAATGGTGTACTCCACACATTATCAGCTCCCACCACCAGACGAGCCGCAACCTATCAACTGGGAGAAACTCGAGGCTGATCTAGCCCGAGGCATTCGTATATCAGAGCACACCCTCGCTCACGACCTCCTACAAAACTACATCCGGCAGACCGCACAACAAGGTTCTGTCGCGGACGACAGAAGCGAGAGGGAGGGGGGTGTTGGAAGCAGCCAGAGGCACAGACGACATGGAAGCATGTAAAGACGGAGCAGGGAGCCAGTCGGATTATTTTTCAAACAAATATGTTTTTATTACCTCTTCAAACATCCAACAGTGATCTTCATCACTCTTGTAACATATGTAATATAGACAAAACCTCATTTTGTAATTCATAGCTCCATTTTGTGCAAGCCGAGGAGTCCTCGAGTTTGAGGAGCTTAGGTAGAATGCGCGTACCAATTTTCGTTATTTTTAGACATCGTTTACCCTTCCAAATAGCCTCTAGGACCTATTTTTTAACTATGCCGGTCACTAGATGTGAAACCGGTCAAAACTAGTCTAGAAACTATAAAAAGAGCTAGAGAGCTCATTTTTGAGGTTGGTTCATTTTGGCTAGTGTGAGCATAGAGCTAGTTTGAGCTTGTAAGAACATTCTTGAGTAATAGAGTTGATTTCTCACCTTCCATTGTGTCTTGCTTGTCTCTTCGTAGTGTGTGTGTATGTGTGTGTGCATTTCTATGCTTCTCACCTTCACTTTCACTTCATCTCACATTCACGATCTTCATATCACTCCTATCTCTTCCGCGGATTGACATTAAGGAGGTGGAGCTTCTTAACGTGGTTCTCACCATTGTGCTAGAGCAACACCATACGACTCAAGATTGTTCGTACAATAGGCATGGTATTAGACAAACTTATCAGCAACCTTATTAACAGGGTAGGTATCATAACCAATACCAACATCCATATTATAGTCCACAATAGCAATATCAACCTCAATACCAACAACATTACTAGGAACCATATAGGCCACAATTCATCCTAGGAAACCAACTGCCACCTCTTGTCAATGTGATTCCAGTTAAGTATGTAGTGGTAGAGGAGAGCCCTAATAGAGCATTGGTGCCAATGACCCCTTTGGTCTCAAAAATTGACCCTCATGCTCAGAGTTCTGACTACACCCATGAAGATAGTCCACAAGCTTATTACACAAAGTCATTCGAGCATAGTGAGACTTATCCGTATCAATATGAGGCAACACCTATGGAACCAAATTGGGAGCCAAAATACTCCAATTTCATGTATATGAATCCTAATCGCAGGACCCAATTGAGACAAATGAGACCACAAGCTCCTAGAGGACCATGTTTTAGATGTCAGGGTGACCATTTCATTGGTGGATGTCCCCACCCATTGGCTCTAAGACAAGGATAGAACATCATAATACAAGGCTTTTGTCTTGAGTGTTGGAGATTCACTCACTAATTATGCATAATGACATAAAGACAAAGAAAAGCAGAAACAAAGTGTTCAGAAAAACAAAGCCTTAGTGAAGGGACAAATTCACGACTGCAATATACAGCGTAGAAACTTCTAGAATTAGAGTTTGTTGAAACCGGATCAAATTGTATATAAGAGAGCTAAGATAGATAGATGGTGAGTGCGCATATGAGAGAGAAATAGAATAGCATAGAGTAGAAGACGCTAGAGATCGCGTATGTAGAGATGAATAACAAAACCTGAAATGTCGGGTATTCATCTGAGAGAGATGGTAAGGAATAACTACTCAGAGTAGGAGAGTTTTCCATAGCTATGAGCAAAGTGAGGCCAAGCTATTTTTGTATACATCTTCTCTAATAGAAAACACATGTTCATGTGGAAGAATTTGAGCGCATTCTTCATATGTGAAGAAATGTGCGAGATTTCATGTTACTGTGAAAGTTAGTTAACGGTTACAGTTTTCTCAGTATATGTTTCTCCGGTACTTCTATGAGTTAGATCTTGAAGTACAGTGTAAAGTTTTGTATGAGATATAGATTATCTTGTAACTATAAGTCTCTATTATAAATTGATCAAAGATTTCGATGAAATGGATATGTACACACAGTACAAAGTCTGACCGGAAAGAGACATCCAGAATTGGTGAAGTTTTTCTTTAAACTTCAGATAAAGTTCATTCAGTGAAGGAAGTTCAGGTATCACTTCCTTACTTCATGTATACACATTTGAAGTAACTACAAACAAAATTGCAGTTGATTACGGTAGCATTCCGGTACGATTACGGTGATATTCCGGTAACAGTCCGGTGAAGTTCCGGTGGAATTTTGATTGTTTAACTGTAAACAAACACAGTAGTGTAAAGACTGAAGTAAATCAGTTCAGAATTGAAGCTTGAAGAAAACGAGAAGCTTTCTGTGAAGTGAATTTTCAGTATTCACTAAATACAGTCATAAGTTCTCAGTTTCAGAAAGTTTGCTAAGCTACTGATGATTATAGAGGTGTTCTAACATCACTCTAGCTTAGTTTTTGTGGTGTAAGCAAATTCCGCAATAAGCGCTGCACCAACAGTGGTATCAGAGCCTAAGGTTTACAAGTGGTATAAGAGCGGTAAGATCCACAAGTGGTACCAGAACAGAAAAGGTTCTGAAGAGCAGAAAAGGTTTCTCAGAAGAAGAAACGGAGAGAGAATTTGAAGAATTCTCATAAAGAAAGGTGAAAGTTGAGGTGATCAACAACAAACGGCATCAAGAAACGTTCCGAAGAAATTCTCAAGGGTAAAGGTTTTTAAAAGGTTTTAAAATTCTCATAAAGAAAGGTGAAAGTTGAGGTGATCAACAACAAACGGCATCAAGAAACGTTCCGAAGAAATTCTCAAGGGTAAAGGTTTGTAAAAGGTAAAACCTTTTAACATTACACTCATCGGAAGTAACAGAAACAAGAAGATCATGGCAGATCATATCTCAATTGATAAATTGGACAGAGATAATTATCCGGCATGGGTAATGCGCATGGAAGCTTTACTTATGAGTAAAGACTTAATGAAATATGTGACAGGAGAAGAAAAGAAGCCGACTTTCGAAGATGATAGTCAACCGAAGAAAGAAGAATTAGAAGTTTTGAAGTTGTGGCAGAAGAAAGATGCAACGGCAAGAGCTTATGTTTACAATACCATTACAGATCATCTATTGCTGCACATTAGAGGTATGGAGAAAGCAGAAGATATATGGAGAGCATTGGAAGATCACTTCCAAAATACTACAAAAGCTAGAAAGGCTAGCTTATGGTCGGAGTTCACAACATTCAAGAAAAAGCAAAGTCAAAGCATTAGTGATTATGTCACTAAGATGAAGGACTTGGCAGACAGTCTTGGATCGATTGGTGAAAATATCGAAGACCACAGGTTAATAGCGCAAGTGCTTACAGGTTTGAGAGGAGATGAAAGGTGGAAACCTTTTGTACTCTCAACTAAACTGTCTTTAAATCATTTTGTACCAGATTTAAATCAGTTGCTTGGACTAATGCTAACGTTTGAGCAAGATTTGAAGACAGATGGAGAAAAAGGACATAGTTCGGCTATGTACGCAAAGAATAAGAAGAGAGGTGATAAAGGAAAAGAAAAAGATGAAGAAGAAGTGACTACTCAAGCAAATTATGCAAGAGGACGAGGTAATGTCAGAAATAAAAGTAGAAGTAATACAAAAGGAAGAGGTAACAAGAAAGCTTGCTGGATTTGTGGATTAAGCAATTATTTGGCTCATGATTGCTGGCATAATTCACAAGGATCAAACCAAAATCAGAACAATAATAGTAGAGGCAGAAGCGGAAGATATCAAGGAGGAAGACAAAGCCAAAGAGGCAGATATGGTAGAGGTGGAGCAAGAGGTTGGGGACAGAATCAGTCTCACAACACTACCTACTACAACTATGCAAATGATACACATAATGATGATCATACGACATTGATGATGAACTCAATAAGTACATCAGAAAATGAAGACCTCAAGGTATTCTATATTGACTCTGGTTGTTCAAATCATTTGTCAGGAAATATAGAATTGTTATCAGAATTAGAAGGAGGCATTTCAAATCATACAGTACAGACACGTGATAACACAAAACATAATGTAAGGTCAATTGGAAAGGTAAAGTGTAAGAATGGAGCTGACCTACTAACAATGTTTTGTATGTTCCAACAATCCCAAAGAATCTAATCAGTGTGGGTCAGATAGTAGAAAAAGGTTTTCAAGTCAGGTTTACAAATGAAGGAGTATTTGTTGAAGATCCAGAGAATGGATACAAACAGATTGTCCATGGTAAAAAGGAAGGTAGAATTTTTACTCTGAAAGTACAAGGGAATGTTGGTCAAGCCTTGATCACACATGGTGATGAGGTATTTACAGAACTAGACCTCTGGCATAAGAGGCTAGGACATTTTAATGAAAAGGGAATCAAAGCTATGGTAGAGAAACAGTCTGTGAGAGGATTACCAAACATGAAGAACCAACATATGATTCACAAATGTGAAGCCTGTCAGATGGGAAAAGCCCACAAGTTACCATTTCAGAAAAATGGTTACAAATACGAAGGTGTGCTAGAACTCATACATACAGACGTATGGGGGCCAACGAAAGAAGGATCTATCAATGGCTCAAGGTATTATGTTCTGTTTATTGATGATGCAACAAGATGGATAACTCTTTATGTTTTGAAAGAGAAATCAGAAGTGTTTGGAGCTTTCAGACATTTTCATGCATATGCTGAAAGACTTATAGGACAGAGACTCAAAAGACTAAGGTCTGATGGAGGAGGAGAATATTTTTCTCGAGAGTTCAATGATTATCTGTGGAATGCAGGTATCAAAAGATAAATAACTTGCAGGAATACACCGCAAAAAAATGGAGTAGCAGAAAGAAGAAATTGAACTCTAGTTGAATTTGCAAGAGCGATGCTAAAGGAGAAGAACTATCCAAATTATCTTTGGGCTGAGGCTGTAAATACAGCAACATATCTGGTAAACAGATTACCATGTACAACTTTAAATGGGATGACTCCTTATGAAGCTTGGTGGGGCAAGAAACCAACACTTGATCATTGCAAAGTGTTTGGATCAGTTGCTTATGCTTATGTACCATCACAGTTGAGACATAAGCTTGAACCAAAAGCTGAAAAATATGTGTTCATCGGATATGATGAAAAGCAGATGGGTTAGAGGTTATGGAGTCCTCTAACCAAACAGTTTATTGTTTCCAGAGATGTGACATTTGATGAAGGAAAGAGCTGGTATACAGATAAAGAGCATAGTGTTGAAACACTTGAAGAAGAGGTAAGAAGAATTGAAAAAGGTAAATCACATATGCAGGTGAATGGAGATGAAGATCATATGCAGGCAAGTACATCCAGGATCGGATCAGGTATGAGAAATGAAGATGGATTAAGATCTGATGAAGATGTGTATTCAGATACACATGAAGAGTTTGAACCAAGAAGGTCAAACAGAGTAAGAAGACAACCAACAAGGTATTCCTATGACACTTCTTATTTGACTCAAAAAAACTATGCTTACTTAGTAAAGGAAGATGAAGAACCTCAGAGTTACAGTGAAGCAAAAGGTAAGAAAAAATGGGAAGAAGCGATGAAAGAAGAGTTCAATGCTCTTAAAGAGAACAAGACTTGGGAACTTGTTCCAAAACCAAATGGTAAGAAAGTGATTGGAAACAAATGGGTTTACAAAGTCAAGAAGCTTGCAGATGGAAGGATAGCCAGATACAAAGCTAGACTGGTAGTCACAGGCTATGCTCAGACATATGGCATAGATAATGATGAGACGTTTAGTCCGGTGGCAAAGATGTCAACTATAAGGACACTGATTGCTATAGCAGCATCAAAAGGATGGAAGCTAAGTCAGCTCGATATAAAGAATGCATTTCTGAATGGATATATATCAGATGAAGTCTACATGGAACAACCTGAAGGGTTTATAAGTTCCAGTTACCCAAAACATGTTTGTAGGTTAAGAAGAGCTCTCTATGGATTGAAGCAAGCTCCAAGAGCTTGGAATTACAAACTTGTGAAGTATCTCAATGACCTTGGATACCAAAGCTCGAAGGCTGATGCAAGTATACTCGTCAAGAAAACAAATGAAGGTATGATCTACATTTGTATTTATGTAGATGACATAATAATCACAGGAACCTCAGATGAAGGAATCAAAGAGGTAAAGAGACTTCTTGAAAAAGAGTTCAAGTTCAGTGATCTAGGAAAGTTATCATATTTTCTTGGAATGGAAGTTACATATACAGATCATGGTATATATGTTTCGCAAGAAAGGTATCTCCTAAACTTACTGAAGAAGTTTAACATGGAGAATTGCAGAGAAGCTTCAACACCGCTTGAAGTAAATCATAAACTCAGCAAATATAGTGGTGTAGAGTTTAAAGATATGAGGAAGTATCAGTCGTTAGTGGGAAGCTTAATCTATGCTACACTAACAAGACCAGATCTCAGTTATGCAGTGGGAGTTCTCTCACAATTCATGCATTGTCCGAAGGAACAACATTGGATTGCAGGACAAAAAGTTCTTAGATATATCAAAAGAACTATAAAAGAAGAATTATATTATCCTTATACGTCAAATATAAAGCTGAGAGCATACAATGACTCAGACTGGGCAGGAAGTCAAGATGACAGAAGGTCAACACATGGGTATATGATATACCTAGGAGATAAGCTTGTAAGCTGGTGTTCAAAGAAGCAGCACACAGTAGCTTTATCGTCAACAGAAGCAGAATACAAAGGACTTGTGGAAGCAGCTAAAGAAGTGATATGGATGCAGACCTTGTTCAAAAGCATGGGTATTGATCAAGGTATACCTATCATACATGGAGACAATATGAGCTCATTGTATCTTGCAGCAAATCCATTATTTCATGCAAGAACAAAACACATAGAGATTCAATATCATTTCCTGAGGGAAAAGGTAATGGAGAAGGAGATTGAATTGGTATTCACTCCTACAAAAGATCAGATTGCAGATATTCTGACAAAGAGCTTAGATGGAGTAAAGACAAGTAGATTCAAAGAAATGGCAAGTATAAAAGAAAAGAAGGATATATGAAGATCGGAAGATGCAAATTAGTGATTGAGGGGGAGCTGTTGGAGATTCACTCACTAATTATGCATAACGACATAAAGACAAAGAAAAGTAGAAACAAAGTGTTCAGAAAAACAAAGCCTTAGTGAAGGGACAAATTCACGACTGTAATATACAGCGTAGAAACTTCCAGAATTAGAGTTTGTTGAAAACGGATCAAATTGTATATAAGAGAGCTGAGATAGATAGATGGTGAGTGCGCATATGAGAGAGAAATAGAATAGCATAGAGTAGAAGACTCCAGAGATCGCGTATGTAGAGATGAATAACAAAACTTGAAATGTCGGGTATTCATCTGAGAGAGATGGTAAGGAATAACTACTCAGAGTAGGAGAGTTTTCCATAGCTATGAGCAAAGTGAGGCCAAGCTATTTTTGTATACATCTTCTCTAATAGAAAACACATGTTCATGTGGAAGAATTTGAGCGCATTCTTCGTATGTGAAGAAATCTGAGTGATTTCATGTTACTGTGAAAGGTAGTTAACAGTTACAATTTTCTCAGTATATGTTTCTCCGGTACTTCTGTGAGTTAGATCTCCAAGTACAGTGTAAAGTTTTGTATGAGATATAGCTTATCTTGTAGCTATAAGTCTCTATTATAAGTTGATCAAAGATTTCGGTGAAATGGATATGTACACACAGTACAAAGTCTGACCAGAAAGAGACATCCACAACTAGTGAAGTTTTTCTTTAAACTTCAGATAAAGTTCATTCAGTGAAGGAAGTTCAGGTATCACTTCCTTACTTCATGTATACACATTTGAAGTAACTACAAACAAAATTGCAGTTGATTCCGGCAGCATTTCGATACAATTACGATGATATTCCGGTAACAGTCCAGTGGAGTTCCAGTGGAATTTTGATTGTTTAACTGTAAACAAACATAGTAGTGTAAAGACTGAAGTAAATCAGTTCAGAATTGAAGCTTGAAGAAAACGAGAAGCTTTCTGTAAAGTGAATTTTTGGTATTCACTAAATACAGTCATAAGTTCTCAGTTTCAGAAAGTTTGCTAAGCTACTGATGATTATAGAGGTGTTCTAACATCACTCTAGCTTAGTTTCTGTGGTGTAAGCGAATTCCGCAAATAAGCGCTGCACCAACATTGAGTGCGGTAAAGAACATCTATGGAAAGATTGTCCAAGGAACCCCTCTAGTGCACCCAAGGTTACACCCATTAATGTGGTAGGCTTAGCGGTAGATTCATGTTCAAGTAGCATTAATGTGGCCCCTATACTGGCAGTCACTAGGGCACAAGCCTTAAAACAGGTTAAACCAACTAAACAATCAGAGTCAAGTGAATCAGGAGAGCCTAGTAAGAGGAAAACAAGAACATGGAAGGATACTAGGGGGAAGGCCAATCACAAGTGGTCTAGAAACTTATATGAACTAGAAAAAAGCCTCAAAGATGCAAAAATAAAAATGTATGAGATTGCATCTCAAAACCCCTCGTATGTTGATAATCCATCCACTCCACTTCATCCCACCCCACCACTCATTGTGAATAGACCACAAAAAGGGTCTGTTCTTGCAGATCCAACGTGAGAAGGCTTGGACATGATGGTCAAGGCCTGTCAAACTCGACTTCAAGAAGGGCCAACGGCTGCAAACCTAGAAAATAATTACCCTAGAGTAGATTTAGAGATTGAACAGACAAAAATTTGCATGTGAATGGTAGAACTAGCTCAAGCTATGCTCGAGAACAATCAATTTTTCAATTAGAAAAATTTTATGAAATCAAATTTGCATTTCCAAGGCTTATTAGAAAGATTAGAGCAGTTGGTAAACAAGCCTTACGTTTCTTTACCTCTGGAGGCTCAACTAGTTTTTGAAAGAGAAAGCTCACCACCATTGAAAGTTTATGTTCTTGATTCCATGGATGCTAGAACACCTCTTTCAATGGAATTGTACTCTCAAGGGTTCTCGCATGAAATACAAGAAGAGAAATGGGCCAAGGAGAAGGGTAGTCCCTCTCCTATTCCTAAAATTGATGATCTTCATGATCAATTCCCCCAAGACATTCCATCTATTTATGGAGACCAAGTAGAGCAACAAGAAGATGAGAGATGAGATTTTGAATCAAATTCTTTACAAGTGTTGCCACAATTCACAAGCCCATGGGAATCTGAATCTCTTGAGATCAAAGATCCCACAATATTGATAAGAAAGGCAGACAGTGGTTCAAAGAAACACTAAAGTCATGAAGAACACTAAGGTGTAGTGTCACCTCACCTTAGAAGAGCTGCTCAAAGTAGAACCTGATTTGTGGAAACATGTGGAGAATTAGGTTCTAGAACTTGGTTCCAATATATCAAAAGCAGGCTCTAAGTAGAAAGTCCGAGAGATACCTCTGGACAAAATAGGAGACAAGAGTGAAGGTGAAGAATTTAATACTTATCTTCCAATCACCTACCAAGCTTATACAACCAATGCTACCTTAGATTCAGGTGCTGGTGTTGCGATTGCAATGAGGTCATAAAAGAGGAAGAGGGTGGAAATGATCTAGATTCCATTTTCATGGATAGTTGCTTTGACTTACAGGAGCACTATCTAGAAAATATAGGAGTATTTACCCAAAAAGAAGAAGAACCTCTCACAAGCCTTAAAACTATAAATTCAAGTGAGGATGTTGATATATTTAGGTAGTGATGTGTGTGAACACTCTAGGACTGCCGCGGCACTTTTTTCCCTCTTTAGGAGGTTTTTTTCCCCCGGCTTGTATATACGCCTATTGCCCTAATGGGCTACTTATCTTTGTACATTCTCTAGTAATACATTCAGTCTTGTGTGTTGTGCTCCAAGCTTCTTCTTCTTCCTAGTGCTGTTCGCGTGCTTCCGCAAACGTCCAACTCCAACAATTGGTATCAGAGCAGGTCGTCGCTTCTTCTAGGGCGCTGTCGACACTCCTCCGTTTGCAGTCTCAGATTCGCACGAAATTTGGTGAGCATACTCAGGGTGTTTCTGAGATCAAAACAACTTTGCTTTGTTGTGCCGAAATCGCGATCTGAGCTCGTTTCGGCCTCCGAACGCACTATCGCAGCGCTTTTGCAGGCTATTTCGTCCTTTTGTGCCAAAGGTATATACCAGTTTCTGTTCGCCAGTTTAAGCGTCTCGAAGTCTGCTACAGGTCTAGCAGAACTCGTTTGGGCAGTTCCGTTCAACTTTTTTAGATACAGTCAATTTTCTGCATCAAGGTATTTTAGTCACCGGCCATGGCTGAAAGCAGTGATGTATTCCGTATGTTGGCTGTTGAGGATAAGTTGGATGGTACCAACTACCCATTATGGGCTTATATGATGCGACATGTACTGGTTGCAAAAGGATTGTGGAACATTGTGCAGGGTGTTGAAAGACGTCCTGTTACACCTGTAACGACAGGTACTGCAAATACAGGTGTTGGAGCTGATGAAGATGGTGTCGAAGATGATATTCCGCAGATTCCTGTTCGTGCTGCTGTTTCTGTTGCACCTACTGCAGAGCAGATTCGTTGGGATGGCAGAGATGCCTAGGCACATGCATTGATAGCTTTGTCTGTCAAACGTGCCATTATTCCTCACATTCGCTCTTGCAGAACAGCAAAGGATGCTTGGGATACACTTACCACTTTGTACCAGGCTAGGAATGAGGCTCGTGTTGCTTACCTCCGAAAACAGTTGGAGAGTGAGCACATGAATGAAGGTGATTCTATGGACAGTTTTCTTACAAAGATCAAAGACCTGAAGGAACAATTGATTTCTGTTGATGAGGTTATACCAGATAGCTCACTTGTGCAGACCGTTCTGAATGGTCTTCCTGATTCATATCAGAGTTTTGCCTCTACTCTTCGGTTGATGATGAAAGGCAATCCGAATGCCTTGTCATTTGAGGAATTAGTCTCTGTTCTGTTGCAGGAAGATCAGTCCAGGCAGAACAGGTCCATTATGCGTGTTGCAGATCAAGCTTTCCTGGCTAGTCAGAAGGGCAAAGGAAAATGGAGCTCTTCTACTAGTAAGCAGAAATCTGCAAATGCTGCACAATCGAAGAACCAGGATAAAGATGAAAAGAAATCAGAAAAGCAGAAATTGTTCTGCAAGTACTGTAAAGGAAATGATCATATTATAAAGAACTGTCCAAAACTGGCTGCTAAAGAGGCAAAGAAGAAAGAGGCTGGAATGGTTGTTGCAGAGGCCTCTACACCAAAAACAGAGTCTGCAAATCTTGTGCAGGAAGAAGAATGGGCGTTTACCACCGTCTGCAGTTTTGACCCATCTTCTCATGATCAGTGCATGTCTGTAGTAGACTCAGATGTTTGGTATTTTGACAGTGGGGCGACCAAACATATTACCTCGCAGCGCAGTTTCTTCTCTTCACTTGAGCCTGCTCCTACAGGGAATACTGTCACATGCGCCAATAACTCCTCTTATCCTGTTATGGGAGTTGGTAAGATCATTCTGACTACTACTGATGGTAGTTCTTTCACTTTGTCAGATGCTTTATTTGTGCCAGGGATCAAAAAGAATCTGTTATCAGTTTCTGCATTAGCCAAGATTGGCTTGGTTGTGAAATTTGTTGATGACAGGTGTACAGTCCATGATCTCTCAAATGGCGATGTGATTATTGCTTCTGGCATTTTATGTCGTGGGCTGTATAAGCTCATAGACTATGAAAGATCTATGAATGATTCGACATGTGCAGTTCATGATTCTCAGGCTATGTCAGATGCAAAGCTTTGGCATGCACGCTTTGGTCATCTGAATTTTGCTAGTTTGTTACGCCTGCAGAAATCTGAAATGGTGTCCTCTTTGCCCAAACTTGAGGCACCTGGAAAACATGTTTGTGAAGGCTGTAAATGCAGCGTTCTTCCTTTCCAAAAGATGGTTCAGTTCGGGCTACGCAGAAATTGCAGCTTGTACATAGTGATGTCTGTGGTCCTATGCAGACACCCTCTTTTGGAAATTACCTTTACTTCGTGACTTTCATTGATGATTTTTCCAGGCATGCATGGGTATATCCACTCAAAGCAAAGTCCGAAGTGTTCATGTGCTTCAAACAGTTTTTGGTTTTGGCTGAAAATCTGTCAGCATGTAAAATGGGCACCCTCCGTTCTGATCGAGGGGGGGAGTATATGTCTTCAGATTTTAATGCATTTCTGGCTGAACGTGGGATAAAACACCAGTGTACAGTGCCGTATACACCTCAACAGAATGGAGTTGCTGAACGAAAGAACAGGTCACTCATGGAGATGGCGAGGTGCATGGTCAAAAGTCAGGCTTTACCACATAGTTTCTGGCTTGAGGCTGTCATGTGTGCAGCATATGTACTGAACAGGTGTCCCACTAAAGCGTTGCAGTCTATCACTCCATATGAGGCTTGGCATGACCGCAAGCCATCTGTTGCTCATCTGCGTGTTTTTGGTTGTTTGGCATATGCATTAGTGCCTGAACAACATCGCAGAAAATTGGATGATAAGGCAGTAAAATGTATTTTTGTTGGGTACAGTTCTGAAAGTAAAGGCTATCGTCTGTATCATCCACAGACTAAACGCATTCTGGCTAGCCGTGATGTTGTCTTTGTGGAAGATGCTATTCAGCCATTGCTTTCATGTACTAAGGAGACATCTGTTAGCTCCAAAGACATGTATGATACTTTGATGCCTCTTTTTACAGGTGGACAGGCTAGTGCTGGTCCTAATGAGGCAACTTCTCAGCCTTTGCAGGTTTCATATGATGATGCAGATCATTCCATTTCTGATGCAAATTTACATGATGCACTTGTTGATGAGAGAGCTGATATTGAGCAGGCAAAAACTATGCCAAAATGGCTGGTGCAGACTTTGCGTGACAGCAAATTAGATGCACCTTTGTCATATCGTACTCGTTCAGGCTCTCATAGTGCCTCCTTTGCATCAGATTGCTATGCTATGGCTGCATCTAGTCTCTGTGATGAGAATGAGCCTGTTTCTTTTGATGAAGCACAAAATTCAGAAAATTGGATGGCTGCTATGCAATCTGAATATGATGCTATAATGAAGAATGGTACATGGTCTTTATGTGACTTGCCTCCTGGCAAGAAGGCCATTGGCACTAAGTGGGTATACAAGCTGAAGCGTAAACCTGATGGTACAGTTGACAGGTATAAGGCTAGGCTTGTTGCAAAGGGTTATGCGCAGGAAAGAGGCATTGATTTTGATGAGACCTTTGCACCTACATGCCGTATGACTACTGTTCGGAGCATTTGTGCACTTGCAGCCCATCATGGTTGGAATGTACATCAGTTGGACATCAAAATAGCATTTCTGAATGGTGACTTGCATGAAGAAGTGTATGTTTTTCAGCCCCGTGGCTTTGTGCAGAAAGGGCATGAAAACCAGGTGTGCAGGTTAAAGAAGGCGTTATATGGTTTAAAGCAAGCACCACATGCTTGGTATGAGAAGATACATGCCTATCTGATTGCACATGGTTTTGAGAACAGTCCAACTGAAAGCACCTTATATGTTAAACGTGCTAATGATGTGCTTCTGATCATTGTTGTCTATGTTGATGACATGCTGCTCACTGGTCCTATTGAGACACATATTGCTGATTTTAAGGCTGATTTGCATGCCTCATTTGAGATGTCTGATTTGGGGCATTTGCATCACTATTTAGGCATTCAGTTTATGCACGTTGATGGTGGAATGGCTTTGTGTCAAACGAAATATATTGACACATTATTGCAGCGTTTTGGCCTTGAAGACTGTAAGCCTATTGCCACTCCTATGGAGACAGGTTTACGATTGAGTCTTCATGATGCTGGAGATGCATTTGATGCTGTTCTCTATCAGCAGGTTGTTGGATGCTTGATTTACTTATGCATTACTCGGCCAGATATTCAGTTTGCTGTCTCACAGATGAGCAGGTTTATGCATTGCCCAGGAGTCACGCATTGGAAAGCGGTTAAGCGCATCTTTCGCTACTTGAGTGGTACTCGGCTACTTGGGTTGTTTTATCCCAAGGGGGGATCACTACCGCCAGATTTGCATGCTTTTTCTGACTCAGATTGGGCTGGTTGCTATGACACTCGTGTGTCCACCAGTGGTTTTTGCTTCATGCTTGGTAGCTCATGTATATCTTGGTTGAGCAAGAAGCAGCCTACTGTGGCCACTTCCAGTTGTGAGGCTGAGTATAGGGCAGCTTTCACAGCGACTGTTGAGTGTGTGTGGCTCAGACGCCTTATGGCTGATTTGGGTGTTGGCCAGTCTTCTGCCACCACCATCTTCACTGACAGTCAGAGCGCATTGGCAGTTGCGAGGAACCCTGTGTTCCATGCTCGCACTAAGCACATTGAGGTGCATTATCACTATGTCAGGGAGAGGTTCTCTGCTGGGGAGATCAGCTTGGCATATGTGCCCACGCAGGAGAACATTGCAGACCTTTTCACGAAGGCTCTGCCTAGGGAGAAGTTTGAAGCTTTCCGCAAAGCTTTGGGCTTACTTCCTTTTGTGGAGTGATTTCCACATAGCTTGGCACTTCCTTATACATGAGTGCCAGCTCCTTGTTCACCGCATCACTCCCAGGGGGGATTTGTTGATATATTTAGGTAGTGATGTGTGTGAACACTCTAGGACTGCCGGGGCACTTTTTTCCCTCTTTAGGAGGTTTTTTTCCCCCGGCTTGTATATACGCCTATTGCCCTAATGGGCTACTTATCTTTGTACATTCTCTAGTAATACATTCAGTCTTGTGTGTTGTGCTCCAAGCTTCTTCTTCTTCCTAGTGCTGTTCGCGTGCTTCCGCAAACGTCCAACTCCAACAGAGGAAAGTGAAGGTAGTCAAAAGAAAAAGAAAAGAAATGTAGTGAAACAAGCAGAGGAGGAACCATTGTTTGAAGTACCAGAGAATTTCAAGAAATATAAAGTTGCAGATCGGAAAATCTTGGTTCAGATGGCTAAGAGAGAGGCCATCACAGGAGAAGTGTATGATCATAAAGGAAAAACCAAAAAAAATTATAGTAACCATTGTTGGAATCAATGTCAATTTGGTCCAACATTATCTTCATTAGAAGTGTTTTTCTCTTGAAATTTCACATGAGCTAACAGGTTATGTGAATTTCTCTTTAGTCCTCCTTCAAGAAAACTATGTCGGTGCCTTGGTCTAGGAAAAACAATTGGAAAGGAAAGGAATCCATGCGAGTTCGAATCCCATTGGCAGTGTTCACGAAGAAAGCTTTTTAAGATCGCTTTATTTAAAAAGCTTTTGATGGATGGGAACCATTTTTTATTGTCAAATATGATGCGAAGTTTGGCTACAACGATCGTAACTTTATGGATTTTCGAATTGGCTTTTGAAGGGTACTTCAAAGACATCACTCATCAAGCAAAGAGGAGGTCATCAAGCTAGCTCTTGGTGTTCTGAAGCTTTGGAGGTGAAGTTTTGGTGAAGGAGAGGCTACTCTCTTGGAGCAAGAAGTTTTCTACAAGGTGGTGGTAACTATTTTTGTGAGTTAACCTTATACTTTGGTTTTAGGGTTTCTCTACCCTAATCTCAAAATTAGGGTTGGTTGATTTAAAATTTTGTTACACTATTTTGTGAGAATAAGGTAAGCTTCGTTGCTTATTCACTTCACACACTTAAATTATTTCAACATAATCTAAATTTTGTATCATCATCTTCTTGGATATTCTTCCATTAGTGAGTGCACCACTTTATATGGTTGAGTAGTACTCCCATGTTGTAATTTGGACATCTATTTTTTTAGTGAGTAAGCATCCAACTTACGTTCTCTATCCCTTTCTCAAGATCTCATTCTTTCTAACTCTCACTTATCATCTTAATTAATTAAGTCTGTATGCTCAAAAGGTTTTAGTATTGGAATGATCCTGGGGCCCCAAATTCCAACACTTGGTATCAAAGCATAATTGACATACACACTTAGTTAAGATGAGTGAGATTAGAATTGAGATTGAAGACAAGTTGGATGGATCTTCTAATTATCCCATGTGGAGTTTCATGAAAATGAATATTTTAGTGACAAAGGATTTATGGAGTATCATCAATGGATCCTTAACAAGAACCAGATGAGAAGGCGAAGAAGGACCTACAGTAGCTTCAAGAAGTACTGGAATTACTATCACAGAACCAACTGAAGAAGAGGTAACCACTTCAACATCCAGAGTCACAGGTAGGTCTTTACCCACAGTTCCTCCTACTAAAGATCAAGCAAGATGGGATGCTAGAGATGCTTTAGAACTTTGATTCATAGCAATGAGTGTCAAAAAGCATATTCTACCACATATCAGATCTTTCAGAAGTTCTAGACAAGCTTGTTTTGAAGCTTGAGAATCTTTTTCAGAGCAGAAATCCTACTAGGAAAGCTCACTTGAGGAGACAACTAGAAAATACAAGGATGAAGGTTGGTGAGTCAATTCAAACCCACATTACGAGACTCGTTGACTTGAGAGATCAACTTCTAAATATAGGAATTGAGATATCAAATGAAGAAATGGTAAATACGGTGATTAATTCACTTCCTATTTCATATCGATCTTTTATAACCACTTTTACCCTTACCACAAGAGATAGAGAGGTTACATTTGAAGAGTTAGAATTCTTGTTACTTCAAGATGAAGATCAATTGAAGGGAATGGAAGAGAATGAAGAAGCACTTTTATCTTCATCAAAGGGTAAAAAGAAGAAGAAGAAGGATAAGAAGGAAAAGCAATCCAAGAAGGAAAGTAGGTCCCTTTTACCTTCGACTTCGGATTCTATATCTATTACATCTAAAGAGAAGTCTTCTAAGAAGAAGGAAGTAATATGTTTTTACTGCAAGAAACCTAGACATTTAAAAGCAACATGTTATAAAATGATTACAACAGAAAAGAAAAAGGCATCAGGTAATGGTGCAGAAGATGATAAAAAAGGGAAATCTCAAGGTGATTCTTATGCCTGTATCACCATTGAGGAAGTAGCTTTTGATCAGGCAGCTTTACAAGTTCTTTCAGCAAGTCCTTGGATATTTGACTCAGGTGCTACAAAGCATATGGCAGGTTGCAGAGATGTGTTTTCTTCTCTTTCCTATTCTTCAGGTAGAAGAGTTACTAGTGCAGATGGCAATGATTTGGATGTTGTGGGAATAGGTACAGTAACCCTAAAGTCAAGAGAAGGTAGTAATTGTCAGATTTCAGATGTTTTATATGTACCTGAAATGAAGAAGAATCTGCTATATATATCTGCATTTTTAGGTGATGGTTTCAAATTTGTATTTGAGAGAGATCTTTGTAAGATCTTATCACACAAAGATGACAAGTGTATATTACAAGGTGATCATAGAGGAGGGATCTTTGTTTTGTCAAAAATCAATCAGGCATATGCAGTCAAATCTTCATCACGGGTGGAAGATATGAAGCTATGGCATGAAAGATTTGGAAATATTAGTTTTGGAGCTCTCAAGAGTGTCAAAGATAGAGGTATGGTTGAGAGTTTACCCTCATTCAAGCTACCAGATGATTCAGATATATGTGAAGGTTGTCTTGAAGGTAAGATGCATAAAATACCTTTCAAGAAACATGTTCATATTATAGCTACCAAGAAATTGCAGATTATTCATTCAAATGTGAATGGACCTATGAGAGCAGAATCTATTCAAGGCTTCAAGTATTTTTTTCTATTCATTGATGATTTTACGAGATATTCATGGATCTATGGTCTTAAGTTGAAGTCAAAAGTCTTTCTTATGTTCAAGAAGTTTGTAGCTATGGTTGAAAATGAAACTCAAGAAACTATCCAAATTCTCAGAAGTGATAGAGGTGGAGAATACTTGTCAAAAGAGTTCCGGACATTTCTTGATGAGAAAGGTATTACTCGACACCTTACTATTGCTTATACTGCTCAACAGAATGGTGTTGGAGAAAGAAAGAATAGAGTACTTGTTGAGATGATGCGGAGCATGATGGCATCCAAAAAGCTTTCACCAAAATTCTGGTTTGATGCAGTACATACAACCAATCACATTTTGAACAGGTCATCTACAAACGCTTTAAAGGTAATCACACCTTATAAAGCTTATTATGGTAGAAAACCTAATGTCAGTTACTTCAGAGTGTTTGGATCACTTTCTTATGTACATATTGAGAAAAAGGACCGAGGCAAACTAGATGTAAAGGCAAAGAAAGCTATTTTTATTGGATATCCTATTGATAGTAAAGGATATATGTTTTATGTTCCAAAGACAGAGGAAGTTATTCTTTCACGTACTGCTTATATTGCTGAAAATAAAGTTTATGATAAAGAAGCAGAAATTCCAGAGTTCATTAGTGAAGTGACTATGGATTTTTTAGAAAGATTCAGGATGTTCATGTTCAACCATATCAAGAGGGAGTACATATAGATAGATAGATAGATAGACAGATAGATAGATTGATAGATAGATAGATAGATAGATAGATAGATAGATAGATAGATAGATAGATAGATAGATAGATAGATAGATAGATAGATAGATAGATAGATAGGTAGATAGATAGATACAAAGATAGATAGATAGATAGATAGATATATAGATAGATAGATAGATAGATATATAGATAGATAGATAGATAGATAGGTAGATAGATAGATAGATAGATAGATAGATAGATAGATAGATAGATAGATAGATAGATAGATAGATAGATAGATAGATAGACAGATAGATAGATACATAGATAGATAGATAGATAGATAGATAGATAGATAGATAGATAGATAGATAGATGATAGATAGATATATGATATATATATATATATATATATATATATATATATATAGATAGATAGATAGATAGACAGACAGACAGACAGACAGACAGACAGACAAACAGACAGACAGAGAGACAGACAGACAGACAGACAGACAGACAGACAGATAGATAGATAGGTAGATAGATAGGTAGATAGATAGATAGATAGATAGATAGATAGATAGATAGATAGATAGATAGATAGATAGATAGATAGATAGATAGATAGATAGATAGATAGATAGATAGATAGATAGATAGATAGATAGATAGATAGATAGATAGATAGATAGATAGATAGATAGATAGATAGATAGATAGATAGATAGATATATAGATAGATAGATAGACAGACAGATAGATAGAAAGATAGACAGAGAGATAGATAGATAGATAGATAGATAGATAGATAGATAGATAGATAGATAGATAGATAGATAGATAGATAGATAGATAGATAGATAGATAGATAGATAGATAGATAGATAAAAAGGCAGATAGATAAATAGATAGATAGATAGATACAAAGATAGATAGATAGATAGATAGATAGATAGATAGATAGATAGATAGATAGATAGATAGATAGATAGATAGATAGATAGATATATAGATAGATAGATAGATAGATAGATAGATAGATAGATAGATAGATTGATAGATAGATAAATAGATAGATAGATAGATAGATAGATAGATAGATAGATAGATAGATAGATAGATAGATAGATAGATAGATAGAGAACCAGACAGACATAAACAGATACATATAGATAGATAGATAGATAGATAGATAGATAGATAGATAGATAGATAGATAGATAGATAGATAGATAGATAGATAGATAGATAGATAGATAGATAGATAGATAGATAGATAGATAGAGAGAGAGATGTTGGGAGTGATGGTTGGATGCACTCAAGAGATTGAGTTGGTGCTGCTATACCTGCTTCACACCAGCCCTCCTTTGATTCCAGATTTGCTTAGTACACACCTTGAGCTTCCAAATGATACCAAGAAAGCATGTATGTACTTTGCAAATGATATGTGTAATGACCAAATCAAAACAGATAACTTGGCACTTCAAAAATCAAGAAAAACTTTCTATTTCTGTAGTGACACCTGCTCAGTCTTTCACTCAGTGTGACCAGCACACTAACAATTGATCTAATTCCTTCTGGACATATTAAATTAGCTTAACAAGCTACCATTTGCAAGTGGAATGAGAAGAAATGACAAACTACTCACTGAGAAATCAATTTAGCAAACTTATGTGTACCCCCGAGTTTTTAGGAATTCTGCAGACAGAGACCAGTGTGCACTTCGAGCCAGATTTCTCCGTGATGACTGAACCTTTGGCCTTGAAATTTTTTAGGCATGTAGTATGCTTGGAGCTGGTTCCAATGTGCTTTGAATCACTTGATTTGGTTTAGTAGATCCTGAGATATGCTCCTTTGACGTTGACAGACTTGGAGTAGATGACTCAGAGACAACAGAGATAGTGAATGTGTATACTTCTATTGATTGATGTAATTGTACATACTCATTAGCTTGACAAGCATAGCTAAATGAGGTGTTGTGGTGTAGGCTATGAAGTAGCACTCACACACAATGAGTTACACTAATGAAATGCCTCGGGAAGTGAGCTAAAATGAGTAACACACCCGCGATATTTTTACATCATCTTTTATAGATGTTTTGTGATCACTTGAATTTGAAATTCAAATCTAAGCTCCCTAGAATCCCTCTTCTAAAAGTAGGGAGATATTCTCTCCAATCACACCATCCAAATTCCACAACTCTAAACAGTTAGGTGTGTATACATAATGCCAAGTCATTTAGACTTTTACAAGGGGTAAAGAAGTAATAACACATAGGCAAGTGTTCCTATGGTTCTAGCTCCTCATAGTGATATCCTTCAAGGGTTCCAAGCCAATCTTCCAAGGTTCCAAGCCAAGTGTGAAGGCTTGAAATGCACCAACAGCT
The DNA here is from genome assembly GCA_020310875.1 of Ceratopteris richardii. NCBI lineage: Eukaryota > Viridiplantae > Streptophyta > Polypodiopsida > Polypodiales > Pteridaceae > Ceratopteris > Ceratopteris richardii. Next base: position 109,230,509 of record CM035441.1, on the reverse strand, counting down.
CCCCCTCAAGCCAAACACTTTGGCTTAAGTCTTCATCTTTAGTCTTCAATCACATCCTGCAATCCAATCATGGATTTGAATCTGCATAGCTTGTTTCCATCCAATGCTTTAGTGAGTAAATCTGCACATTGCATATTAGTAGACACATATGTCAATTGAATGTCTTTACTAAGCAACTTCTCTCTCACATAGTGGTAATGAACCTCTATGTGTTTGGTTCTAGCATGATATATTGGATTAGCTGCAAGGTGAAGAGAGCTAGTGTTATCTCCAAAAATGATTGGTGGTCTAGTGTATAGACCTAACTCTGTATACAAGAGCTTTAACCAGATAGCTTCTTGAGTGGCATTGGCAAGCCCTCTATACTCTGCTTCAGTGGATGACAATGCCATTGTAGGTTGTTTCTTGGCTGACCAAGAAATAGGCTTATCTCCTGCAAAACAAATGTATCCTGATGTGCTCCTCCTATCATCCTTGCATCCTGCCCAATCTGCATCTGAATAAACTTTAATGTCAATATCTGATGTATAAGGAAAGTACAAACCATGGTTCAGAGTTCCCTTCAAATACTTCAAGATCTTCTTGGCTGCCTCTAGGTGAGTTACCCTTGGTTTGTGCATGAATTGGCTAAGCACACTTACTCCATATGCTATGTCAATTCTGGTCAAGGTAGCATAATTCAAACTACCTACCATGCTTTGATATCCTGTAATGTCTTGTATTTCATCCCCTTCATGAGCACTTAGCTTTAGGTTGACCTCCATTGGAGTAGTAGATACTTTAGCATCCTGCAAACCAAACTTCTTGACCATATCCTGTACATACTTCTTTTGAGTGATATATATACCTGAGTTGGTGTAGACTAACTCAAGACCTAAGAAGTATTTCAATAATCCAAGATCATTGATCTTGAATTCCTTCATCATCTGTCCTTTGATGTGTCTAATACCATTGACATCATTGCCTGTAATGATGATTTCATCAACATAAACACACAAGTAGATTACCTCTGTATTACTCCTCTTTATGAATAGAGAAGTATCAGCTTTACTCTTCACAAATCCTTGATCTTGGAGATAGGTTGTCAACCTGTAATTCCATGCTCTAGGTGCCTGCTTCAAACCATATAGAGCCTTCTTCAATTTACAAACATAATTTACCTTCTTGGGATCTTCATAGCCAGGTGGTTGTGACATGTAGACTTCTTTAGATATCCATCCATTCAAGAAAGCATTCTTGACATCTAGTTGGTACATGTTCCAATTCTTGGATGCAGCTACACTCACCAATATTCTGATAGTTGGCATCTTAGCCACAGGAGAAAATGTCTCCTCATAATCAATGCCTTGGGTTTGTGCAAAACCCTTGGCTACTAACCTAGCTTTGTACCTGTTGATTGTTCCATCTGAATTTCTCTTTAGCTTGTAGATCCATCTGGATCCTATCACCTTCATAGAGTCCTTCTTGGGTACCAAGTCCCAAGTATCACTCTCCTTGAGAGCTTCCATTTCTTCATCCATAGCTCCTTTCCGTTCTGGTTTGGTGATTGCCTCTTCATATGTACCTGGTTCTTCATTCAACAAGTCTTTTGCAAGATATACAGAATGTTTAGTTACAAGTGATGTGTCATACCCAAATCTGATAGGCTTCTTCTTTTCTCTCTGAGATCTCCTCATTGCTTGAGTTGAGGATTCTGGTGTATCCTCTAGCTTCTTCATCTTCATCTTTCCTTTGGACTTCCATGCCTTGAATTCCTCAAGGTTAATTGTATCATCATCATCTGAGCTTGATTCATCTTTCTGGATTGGTTCCTCCTTGGTGAGCTTCGGGAAATCTTCTTCCATATCATAGGGTAGACTAACCTTCCTGCATTCATTCTCATACCATGAGTCATTCTCATCAAAGATGACATCTCTGCTTACCTTGAAGCCTTTGTTTGTTGGGTTGTAGAATCTGTATCCCTTTTGATTCAAGTCATAACCAATGAAGATACATTTTTCAGCTTTAGGGTCTAGCTTTCCCCTTACCTGTGAGGGAATATGCACATATGCTACACAACCAAAGATTTTGCAATGATCCAGAGAAGGTCTCTTACCATGCCAAGCTTCATATGGTGTCATGCCATCAAGTGATTTGGATGGCAACCTGTTGATGAGATAGGTGGCAGTGGATACACCTTCTGCCCAAAGATAATTTGGCAACTTCTTTTCATTAAGCATAGACCTAGCTGTTTCTACAATGAGTCTATTCCTTCTTTCAACTACCCCATTTTGTTCAGGTGAGTACCTTGTAGTAATCTCCCTTTTGATGCCTCTTTCCTGCAAGAAATCTTCAAACTCATTGGAGAAATACTCTCCTCCACCATCTGACCTTAGCCTCTTCAAGCTTCTTCCTGTTTGGTTTTCAACAAGTGCAAGATACCTCTTGAAACAATTAAACACTTCATCTTTATGCTTCATAAAGTATAAGATAGTCCATCTGCTATAATCATCAATGAAGGACACATAATACCTTGAACCTGAAATGGAAGGATCCTTGCTAGGTCCCCAAACATCTGTGTGTACCAAGTCTAGGTAGTCTTCATGCATGAAACCTTTCCTTGAATAGGGCAACCTGTGAGACTTACCAAACTGACATGCTCCACACTTGTAAATCATGTGTTGCTTGGATACATTAGGTATCCCAAGCACACATTGAATCCTGCACATTTGCTTTAGGGTTCTTTCACCTATGTGGCCTAACCTCTTGTGCCATATTTCTAACTCTGAAAGTGTTTGATCCTTGTAATTATACAAAGCAATGTTCTTGGTGTCTTCTAGCTCAAAAGTAAACAATCTACCTGATTTTTCTCCCTTGGCTATCCTTCTGAATCCATGTCTTGGGTCCTCCACATATGCTCCATGTTGAGTAAATCTGACCTGCAAACCTTTCTCCACAATCTGACCAACACTCATTAGATTCTTGGTGATGGTTGGTACATAGAGTACCCTGCTCAATAGGTTCTGGTTACCATCACATGTCTTCACATTTCCAATCTTTACAACAGAGTGTTTAGTATCATCACCTGTTTGTACCTGATGTTTGCCCTTGGGTTCTTCCAAATCAGAAAGTAGTGCCACATTTCCAGCTACATGGTTAGAACATCCTGAGTCAATATAAAATAAATGATCATCATTTGTACCTGCCTTGGAGGTCATATTCATGATCAATAGGGAGTCATCTTGCTCCTCTGTGTAGTTGTTGTAGTCCCTTCTATTTCTGAATCCACCTTGGTAGTTACCATTGTGGTTGTGGTTGTAATTGTTGTTGTATTGATTGTTGTATCCATTGTAGCCTTGGTGTTGATTGAATCTGCCTCTCCCTTGAGAGTATCCACCTCTTGAGTAGCCTCTTCCTCTCTGATTCTTGTAGTTCTTATAGCATTCATCTGTGGTATGATTGGACAATCCACAAATGTTGCATGGTGATGAGTTGTAGGGTCTCCCCCTACCTGACTTACCTCCTCTGCCCCTGCCTCTTGATGATCTACCTCTC
>CM035441.1:109183244-109185744 GCA_020310875.1 Ceratopteris richardii | reverse complement strand
AAATACAGCTACTTATTTGGTCAATAGGCTACCATGTAAATATTTGCAAGGTATGACACCATATGAGGCATGGTGGGGTAAGAGACCTACCTTGGATCATTGCAAAGTATTTGGATGTTTGGCATATGCATTTGTGCCATCACAATTAAGACACAAGTTAGAACCTAAAGCTGAAAAGTATGTATTCATTGGTTATGATGATAAGCAGATGGGATATAGGTTGTGGAGTCCATCCACAAAACAATTTCTTGTATCAAAAGATGTTACATTTGATGAGCAAGGTACTTGGTATGCAGGTACAATCAATATTAATACAGGTGATGAAGAAGTTGTGAGTCAAAAGAAAGGTAAATCAAAGGTTCAGATATTTGATGAAGAGGAGAATAATGAAGTGCAGGTTGAAGTTGACAAAATGCCAAGATTTGATCCTGAGTGTGAAGAACCAGAAACCTCAAGGAGTGGAGAACTCAGAAGGTCATCAAGACACAAGTGGGAACCTACAAGGTATATCTATGACACTTCTTTTTTGGCTACCAAAGATTATGCTTACATGATAAAGGCAGATGAAGATCCTTCCACATATGAAGAGGCAAAAGGTAAGGAAAATTGGGAAAAATCTATGCAGGAAGAATATGATGCATTAATGGAGAATCAGACATGGGATTTGGTTCCTAAACCAAATAGTCAGAAGAACATTGGATGCAAATGGGTCTACAAGACTAAGAGGTTTGCAGATGGAAGTGTGTCTAGGTATAAAGCTAGACTTGTTGTGAAAGGGTTTGCTCAAACATATGGTATTGATTATGATGAGACCTATAGTCCTGTGGCAAAGATGACAACCATCAGAACACTCATAGCCATTGCTACATGTAAAGGTTGGAAATTATGTCAATTAGATGTGAAGAATGCTTTTTTAAATTGTTACATTTCAGATGATGTTTTCATGGAGCAACCTCAAGGATTCAGAGATGGAAGGTATCCAGATCATGTATGTAAGCTCAAGAGAGCTTTGTATGGTTTGAAGCAGGCCCCAAGGGCATGGAATTATAGACTTGTGAAGTTCTTGAAAGAACTTGGATTTCAAGTATCTAAGGAAGATAGTAGCTTGCTTGACAAAGCAAGTGATGATGGGTTCATTTACATGTGCATATATGTTGATGATATAATTCTTACAGGTACAAACGATAAATGCATTCAAAGCCTAAAGAAGCAAATGGAGAAAGAGTTCAAAATCAGTGACTTGGGAGACTTGTCATATTTCTTGGGCATGGAGATTTCATACACTCAACATGGAGTGTATGTGACTCAAGAAAGGTATTTGAGAAACTTGTTAATCAAGTTTAAAATGAATGATTGCAGGGTAGCACCGACTCCAATGGAGGTGAATCACAAATTGAGCAGATATGGTGGAGAAGAATTCAAGGATATGAAGCTATATCAGAGTTTGGTTGGTAGTCTTATCTATGCTAGATTAACTCGTCCTGACTTATCATATGCAATTGGAGTTTTGTCTCAATTCATGCATTGTCCTAGGAAAGAACATTGGATTGCAGGTCAAAGAGTGTTGAGGTACATTAAGGGTACACTCAAAGAGGGTTTGTATTATGGTTTTACATCATATACAAACATCAAAATATATAGTGATGCAGATTGGGCAGGTAATTCTGATGATAGAAGATCAACATATGGATACTTGTGTTATGTGGGAGATAAGTTAATCTCTTGGTGTTCAAAGAAGCAACACACAGTTGCTTTATCATCTACAGAAGCTGAGTACAAAGGTATGGTTGAAGCTGCAAAGGAAGTGATATGGCTTAAGACTCTCATGAAGAGTTTTGACACCATACAGAATACACCTATCATTTATGGAGATAACATGAGTTCATTGTATTTAGCTGCTAATCCTGTGTTTCATGCAAGGACTAAACACATTGAGATTCAGTATCACTTTCTGAGAGAGAAGGTGATGGATAAAGAGATTGAAGTCATACATACTTCAACAAAAGATCAGATAGCTGATATGCTTACCAAAAGCTTGGATGGACCAAAGCTACAGAGATTCAAAGACATGGCAGGTATAAAGAAGATAGAGAAAACCTCAATTGATGATTGAGGGGGAGCTGTTGGTGCAGAACAATCAACAATTGATGTTTTTGATGAAGAGTTGAAGTCAAGGTTTGAAGGAAAGATTCAAGTTGTGAAGCATGGAAGAAGAATACATTCAAAAGAGGAAGATGTGTACACATATGTATAGATAGTTCACTTATATCTTTAAGAAGTCATAAGGTTGTAAATTTTTTGTATATATATACTATGAAAATGTCGGGGCAACTATGAGAGAGCATGAGAATAGAGTAATCAGAAGTTGTATGTGTCATTAGACATCTTAGAAGTGAGTTAAGACTCTCTCATCACTCAGTTGTAATTTTTCTCAAAAATGAAGAAAATAGTGCGCCCGATATTTCTGAATTTTCTCCTTCTGTGTTAGATCTTTTGTGAA
>CM035441.1:109175744-109178244 GCA_020310875.1 Ceratopteris richardii | reverse complement strand
AGACTACCAACCAAACTTTGATATAGCTTCATATCCTTGATCTCTTCTCCACCATATCTGCTCAATTTGTAATTCACCTCCATTGGAGTAGGTTCTACCCTGCAACCATTCATTTTAAACTTGATCAACAAGTTCTTCAAATACCTTTCTTGAGTTATATACACTCCATGTTGAGTGTATGAGATCTCCATGACCAAGAAATATGACAAGTCTCCCAAGTCACTAATCTTGAACTCTTTCTCCATTTGCTTCTTTAAGCTTTGAATGCCTTTCTCATCTGTACCTATAAGAATTATATCATCAACATATATGCGCATGTAACTGAACCCATCATCACTTGCTTTAACAAGCAAGCTACTATCTGCCTTTGATACTTGGAATCCTAGTTCTATCAAGAACTTCACGTCTATAATTCCATGCCCTTGGGGCCTGCTTCAAACCATACAAAGCTCTCTTGAGCTTACATACATACTCTGGATACTTTTCATCTCTGAATCCTTGTGGTTGCTCCATGAAAACATCATCTGAAATATAACCATTTAAAAAAGCATTCTTCACATCTAATTGACATAATTTCCAACCTTTACATGCAGCAATAGCTATGAATGTCCTAATGGTTGTCATCTTTGCCACAGGACTATAGGTCTCATCATAGTCTACACCATATGTCTGAGCAAAACCTTTCACAACAAGTCTAGCTTTATACCTAGACACACTTCCATCTCCATACCTCTTTGTCTTGTAGACCGAATGATCTTCTGACTATTTGGTTTAGGAACCAAATCCCAAGTTTCATTCTCCATCAATGCATCATACTCTTCCTGCATAGCTTTCTCCCAATTTTCCTTACCTTTTTCCTCTTCATATGTAGAAGGGTCTTCATCTGCCTTTACCATATAAGCATAATCTTTGGTAGCCAAAAAAGAAGTGTCATAGCTATACCTTGTAGGTTGCCATTTGTGTCTTGTTGACCTTCTGAGTTCTCCACTTCTTGAGGTTTCTGGTTCATCACATTCTGGATCAAACCTTGGAACTTCTTCTATTTCAACCTGTACTTCATTGTTCTTCTCGTCATCAAATATCTGAACCTTTGATTTACCTTTCTTTTGATCCACAATTTCTTCATCACCTGCATAAATATTTATTGTACCTGCATACCAAGTACCTTGCTCATCAAATGTAACATCCTTAGACACTAGGAATTGTTTTGTGGATGGACTCCACAACCTATATCCCATCTGCTTATCATCATATCCAATAAACACATATTTTTCAGCTTTAGGCTCCAATTTATGCCTCATTTGTGATGACACATATGCATATGCCAAACATCCAAATACTTTGCAATGATCTAAAGTAGGTCTCTTACCCCACCATGCCTCATATGGTGTCATACCCTGCAAATCTTTACATGGCAATCTATTGACCAAATAAGTAGCTGTATTTACAGCCTCAGCCTCTCTTCAACTTATGACCTGTAATTCTCTCTGCATACACATGATAATGTTTGAATGTATTGAATACCTCAGATTTATCTTTGATCACATATATAGAAATCCATCTGGTAGCATCATCAACAAAAATCACATAATACCTTGAACCATTGATATCGAAATCTTTTGATGGTCCCCACACATCTGTGTGTACCAATTCAAGCTTCTTTGAATACATAAAACCATGCTTGGAATAAGATTGCTTATGACCCTTACTTAATTGACATGCTTCACATCTGTATGTCATATGTTGACCTGCAGCATTAGGCAACCCAAGCACTGAACCATTGTTCACCATATCTTTGATATCTCTTTCATTAAAATGTCCAAGCCTCTTGTGCCAAAGATCTAACTCAGAGATCTTATGTCCTCCATAAGTGAACAAGGCATGACCAACATTACCTTGGATCTTCAATGTGAACAATCTTCCTTCTTTCTTTCCTGAAAAAATTTGTTTATACCCATTGCTAGGGTCTTCCACAAACACTCCTTCATTAGTGAACCTAACTTCATAACCTTTTTCAACAATTTATCCTACACTTATCAGATTCTTAGGAATTGTAGGAACATACAAAACCTTACTCAAGAGAGTACTACCATCCTTGGCCTTCACTGATCCAATTGACTTCACATTATGCTTTGTATTGTCACCTGTTTGAAGTACATGATTAGTTACCTTATTCTCCAAATCAGTCATCAAAGCTATGTTGCCACTCAGGTGTTTGCTACACCCCGAGTCAATGTAGAAGACTCTTTGGTCTTCACTTTGCCTTTCACAAGTTGCATTCATTATCAATGTTGAATCCTCCTTCTAATCTGAAGCATAATTATAACAGGTATTGTTGTATTGTTGACTTTGGAATCCTCTACCTGCATTTCTTCCAAAGTAACTTCTACTACCTCTACCTCTGAAATTACCTCTTTGATTCTTGCCACCTCTTCCTCTTGAATTAAATTCTGATTATATCCACCATTACTCTGAGTATTATGCCAACAATCATTAGCTA
>CM035441.1:109165744-109170744 GCA_020310875.1 Ceratopteris richardii | reverse complement strand
CTCCATCAGTGGTATCAGAGCAAGAAGTATCATAATTGAAGAAAGGAGGATCCCGACTGCTGCAGACATAAAGAATTCAACAATTAAAGATTCAGAAGGTGAAAGCTTGAGAGCAAAGCTTGAGGAGGAGGCCATACGACATCAAGGAAGACAAAAGGAGTATCATTCGAAGTAAAGGTACATCTATTACTCATAAACGTTTGAAGAATTCAATATACAAGTGAAGAAAAGATGGGAGATTCTCTTCAAATAGAGAACTTGGATAGAGAGAACTATCCAGCATGGTCAATGAGGATGGAAGCTCATCTTATGAGCAAAGACTTGATAAGTTACATCACAGGTGAAGAAGAAAAGCCTCAATTCAGAGATCCTAGTGTTCCAACTAGGGAGGAATTATCAGAATTGAAGAATTGGATGAAGAAAGATGCTCAAGCTAGGAGCATTATCTATATGGCAGTCAATGACTACTCGCTACCTCACATTAGAGGTCTTGAAAGTGCAAGTGATATATGGAATGCTTTGGAGGAGCATTTCCAAAACACCACACAGTTTAGGAAGGCATCCTTGTGGGCAGAATTTACCACATTCAAGAAGAAGGCCTCTCAATCCATCTCAGATTATGTAACTAGAATGAAGGACATTGCAGATGCATTAGGAGCAGTTGATGAAGACATTGAGGAGGATAAATTGGTAAGGCAAATCCTCACAGGTTTGAGAGGTGATGACAAATGGAAGCTATTCATTTTGTTTACTGAATTATCACTTGATCATTTTACTCCTGACTTAAATCAGTTACTAGGACATATGTTAACCTTTGAGTAGGATGTCAAAGGAAAGCAACAAGCAAATGAGGATGAAGGTACAACTAGTCAAGCTAACTTCCTAAGAGGAAGAGGAGGTGGCAAAGGTAGAGGAAGAGGCAGGAGTAATAAAGATGGAGTCAAGGCTTGCTGGATTTGTGGTAAGACAAATCATTTAGCTTATGATTGTTGGCATAATACTCAGAATAATGGTGGATATAATCAGAATTTTAATTCAAGAGGAAGAGGTGGCAGAAATCAAAGAGATAATTTCAGAGGTAGAGGTTACTTTGGAAGAAATGCAGGTAGAGGATTCCAAAGCCAACAATACAACAATACCTACTACAATTATGCTTCAGATTAGAAGGAAGATTCAACATTGATAATGAATGCAACTTGTGAAAGGCAAAGTGAAGACCAAAGAGTCTTCTACATTGACTCAGGATGTACCAATCATCTGAGTGGTAACATAGCCTTGATGACTGATTTGGAAAATAAGGTAACTAATCATGTAGTTCAAACAGGTGACAATACAAAGCACAATGTGAAGTCAATTGGATCAGTGAAGGCCAAGGATGGTAGTACTCTCTTGAGTAAGGTTTTCTATGTTCCTACAATTCCTAAGAATTTGATAAGTGTAGGACAAATTGTTGAAAAAGGTTATGAAGTTAGGTTCACTAATGAAGGAGTGTTTGTGGAAGACCCTAGCAATGGGTATAAACAAATTGTTTCAGGGAAGAAAGAAGGAAGATTGTTCACATTGAAGATCCAAGGTAATGTTGGTCATGCCTTGTTCACTTATGGAGGACATAAGATCTCTGAGTTAGATCTTTGGCACAAGAGGCTTGGACATTTCAATGAAAGAGGTATCAAAGATATGGTTAATAATGGTTCAGTGCTTGGATTGCCTAATGTTGCAGGTCAACATATGACATACAGATGTGAGGCATGTCAATTAGGTAAGGCTCATAAGCAATCTTATTTCAAGCATGGTTTTATGTATTTAGAGAAGCTTGAAATGGTACACACAGATGTGTGGGGACCATCAAAGGATTTCAGTATTAATGGCTCAAGGTATAATGTGATTTATGTTGATGTTGCTACCAGATGGATCACTATCTATGTGATCAAAGATAAGTCAGAGATATTCAATACATTCAAACATTATCATGTGTATGCAGAGAGAATTACAAGTCATAAGTTGAAGAGACTAAGGTCAGATGGAGGGGGGGAGTATTTCTCTAATGAGTTCAGTGATTATTTGTGGAATGCAGGTATAAAGAGAGAGGTTACTTGCAGGTACTCTCCTCAACAAAATGGTGTAGTAGAAAGAAGAAATAGAACTCTTGTTGAGTTTGCAAGGTCAATGATGAAGGAGAAAAATTGCCCTAATTATTTGTGGGCTGAGGTTGTAAACAGAGCTACTTATTTGGTTAATAGGTTACCATGTAAAGCTTTGCAGGGTATGACACCATATGAGGCATGGTGGGGTAAGAGACCTACTCTAGATCATTGCAAAGTATTTGGATGTTTGGCATATGCATATGTGCCATCCCAATTAAGGCACAAATTGGAACCTAAAGCTGAGAAGTATGTATTCATTGGTTATGATGATAAGCAGATGGGATATAGGTTGTGGAATCCATCCACAATACAATTCCTTGTATCAAAGGATGTTACATTTGATGAGCAAGGTAGTTGGTATGCAAGTACAATCAATATTAATGTAGGTGATGAAGAAGTTGTGAATCAAAAGAAAGGTAAATCAAAGGTTCAAATATTTGATGAAGAGGAGAATAATGAAGTACAGGTTGAAGTTGAAGAAGTGCCAAGGTTTGATCCAGAGTGTGATGAACCAGAAACTTCAAGAAGTGGAGAACTCAGAAGGTCAACAAGGCACAAATGGCAACCTACAAGGTATAGCTATGAAACTTCTTTTTTGGCTACCAAAGATTATGCTTATATGGTAAAGGCAGATGAAGACCCTTCTACATATGAAGAGGCAAAAGGTAAGGAAAATTGGGAGAAAGCTATGCAGGAAGAGTATGATGCATTGATGGAGAATCAAACATGGGAGTTGGTTCCTAAACCAAATAGCCAGAAGATCATTGGATGCAAATGGGTTTACAAGACAAAGAGGTTTGCAGATGGAAGTGTGTCTAGGTATAAAACTAGACTTGTTGTGAAGGGTTTTGCTTAGACATATGGTATAGATTATGATGACACCTATAGTCCTGTGGCAAAGATGACAACCATCAGGACACTTATAGCCATTGCTACATGTAAAGGTTGGAAGTTATGTCAACTAGATGTGAAGAATGCTTTTCTAAATGGTTATATTTCAGATGATGTTTTCATGGAGCAACCACAAGGATTCAGAGATGGAAGGTATCCAGATCATGTATGTAAGCTCAAGAGAGCTTTGTATGGTTTGAAGCAGGCCCCAAGGGCATGGAATTATAGACTTGTAAATTTCTTGAAAGAACTTGGATTCCAAGTATCTAAAGCAGATAGTAGCTTGCTTGTTAAAGCAAGTGATGATGGGTTCATTTACATGTGCATATATGTTGATGATATAATTCTTATAGGTACGGATGAGAAAGGCATTCAAAGCCTAAAGAAGCAAATGGAGAAAAAATTCAAGATCAGTGATTTGGGAGACTTGTCATATTTCTTGGGCATGGAGATCTCATACACTCAACATGGAGTGTATGTAACTCAAGAAAGGTATTTGAAGAACTTGTTGATCAAGTTTAAGATGAATGATTGCAGGGTAGCACCTACTCCAATGGAGGTGAATCACAAATTGAGCAGATATGGAGGAGAAGAGTTCAAGGACATGAAGCTATATCAAAGTTTAGTTGGTAGTTTGATCTATGCTACACTAACTAGGCCTGACTTGTCATATGCAGTTGGAGTTTTGTCTCAATTCATGCATTGTCCTAGGAAAGAACATTGGATTGCAGGACAAAGAGTGTTGAGGTACATTAAGGGTACACTCAAAGAGGGTTTGTATTATGGTTTTACATTAGATACAAACATTAAGATATATAGTCATGCAGATTGGGTAGGTAATCTTGATGATAGGAGATCAACTTATGGATACTTGTGTTATGTGGGAGATAAGTTAATTTCTTGGTGTTCAAAGAAGAAACACACAGTTGCTTTATCATCCACAGAGGCTGAGTATAAAGGTATGGTGGAAGCTGCAAAGGAAGTGATATGGCTTAAGACTCTGACGAAGAGTTTTGACATCATTCAGAGTATACCCACTATTCATGGAGATAACATGAATTCTTTGTATTTAGCTGCTAACCATGTGTTTCATGCCAGGACTAAACATATTGAGATTCAGTATCACTTTCTAAGAGAGAAGGTGATGGATAAAAAGATTGAAGTCATACATACTTCAACAAAAGATCAGATAGCTGATATGCTAACCAAAAGCTTGGATGGACCAAAGCTACAGAGATTCAAAGACATGGCAGGCATAAAGAAGATAGATAAAACCTCAATTGATGATTGAGGGGGAGCTGTTGGTGTAGGGCAATCAACAATTGAAGTTTTGGATGAAGAATTGAAGTCAAGGACTGAAGAAAAGATCAAGTCATGAAGCATGAAGGAAGTGCATATCTAGGAGATAAAGATGTGTATACATATGTACATTATTTTAGAGTCAGATCATCACATACTTTTGTATGGTCATGAGCTTGTAAAAATTTGCCTATATATATATACAAAGGAAATGTCGGGGCAAAGTAGAGAGATTATCTGAGAACAAGAATTGAGAAGAATTAGATGTCATTAGACTTTTAGAAGTGAGTAGAATCTCTCTCATTATTCAGATGTAAGATTTTCTCAGAAATGAAAATATTGCACCTGATCTTTCTGTGCATTCTCCTTCTGTGCTTGATCATTTCAAGAATCGTTTTGTAGATGTGTAAATCCATAGTTAATTAGTCTATGGTTAAAGTTTGAGAGCTTAATTGTAAACAGGCTATGAGAATTATGAGTAGGAACATTCATATGTGAAGAAGTGTTCACTGGTTCCTGAAATAGGTGCAAAATTTGATGCTAATGTTTTGGTTAGTTCTCCTTCCACAATGTAACGTTTTGAGCAAGCAAGGACTCAATCTTTAAGTTAGAAGGTAAGCTACATGTGGCTAAAAGCATTTGCTTAAACGGGTTCTATATTGAGAG
>CM035441.1:109150744-109153244 GCA_020310875.1 Ceratopteris richardii | reverse complement strand
TAGGAGAAACCAAGTGCAAAGTATAGCAGAGGTCACGTGTCTACGGTGCTAGTACAATGCTACTTCATCAAACAAAAGGTAAATATTCTTATCAAGTGTCTCATATTAAGTGGGCTATGAGCTGCTCATGACCGCAACCCGGTCCCAAACATTGAGGGTCACCTGCAAGCAGACAAGAAGGAAGGTTGTTAGAAGGTCTTCCAGTCTACTATCTTCAACCTCATCAGTAAAGAGCATGGCGGGTCAGGTAGACTTGGAAACTTTACTCTCTAGATTAAATATAAAGTTCCTTCTTTCAAAGGCCTAGCTCAGGAGGATCCGGATGAACACATTAGAAGGTTTTTGGCACTATGTAAGACTAGAGGCTTAATGGGTAGGGAGGATGCCTTTTTGATTCTCTTCCCTGCCACATTAGAGGGATTAGCAGATTGGGTCCAGGAGAAAAGTTCCCAGAGTCTATGACTAGAGCGAAAGCACTAATGGCTAAATTTCTAGATCGACCACACGATTTTTTTGTTAAGAAGTGGTTAGCTAAGCCCCTACCAGTGGCCACCCAATGCAAAATAAAGGAATTAGTGTTACCTACAGCCTCCATAGAGGAGTTCATCAACACAGCCACACGCTTGGAGCAGATAAGGCACCAGTATGAAGCAACTTCTTCACAACCAACATATGGTACAGAAATGGAGGATCCAGTGATCCAGCTAAGGAAGGAGCTGGAGGGCTTAAAAAGAAATAAGCCCTACAAAGAGGAGGATAATATTGTTGCTCAGTTGAGAAGGGAGATTGAAGCACTAAAGCTCCAAAAGGAGGAGGAGGCCCAAGCAGAGGAATTGGCTCAGCTACGACAGGAGCTGCAGGAACTCAAAGGGAGTGGCATCAAGAGTGGACTTTGGTGTTCCATGTGCAGCAAGCAAGGTCACATAGTAAGTGAATGTCGTGTGTTAAATGTGACTTGCCAATTATGCAGGAAAGTTGGTCATGAGGCCCATGAATGCCAATCAAGAGGAATGCCTGCAACAACATACTGGACACAAGGAGGACCCCTACCACCAGACAATGTGATGGCAGCTGCACCCAATCAAGGTAAGACTTATAACCCTAGACAGAGGGATAATTTTGGAAATGGGCCTAGAAGGCCAATTATCTGTTTCAGATGTGGAGACTGTGGGCACTATCAAAGTAGGTGCACTCTCCCAGAAAATACCCCTCCTTGCAGAAACTGCCCAGAGGCCAGAGACCACTATACAAATTGTTGTCCTAAGAATCAAGCCTCTTCATCCGGGACCCATATTCAAATGATTTCTGTACACAAAGAAGAAGTGTTAGATCAGGTCAATGTGCCATCTCCATCTACCAGGGTGGTGCATTTAGAAGAAATTGAATCTTTTACAGTGCAGACAAGAAGCAAGGGGAAGGCTCTAGTGGAAATAGGTCAAGAATCAATGATTAATGGATTAAACAGAGACAAAGGTGTGTCTGAAGAAAAAGCAACCACAAGTGCAGATACAAGGCAAAAAGAAAATTTCACAGGTACCAGTGATGCCATTGAATATGCATTCAACAGGGCTCATGAGGAGTTTGATAATTCAAATGCAGCCCATGCTCTTAAGGAATCAGAAGCTTCCAGACTGCTCAAGTCCATGAAAAAGGAGGTTAGTATTTTTTATTTAATAAAGATGGATGGGAAGTTCAGGTCAGAACTCTTGCAGATAATTGATGAAATGTCCACAACAAGTTTAGTGGCAAAGGCTGTTGTTATGCATAAAGATAAAAATGTAGGGGAAGCACCCCTCACAGATTACAAGAGCCCTTGGCTAACAGTCTCTATTAAAGGTCATGAGTTTCAAGGAGTTATTGTGGATGGTGGTTTTGGCATTAACTTGATGCCGGAATATACCATGAAAAAGATTGGACTATACCCTTCAAGACCTGCCAACTTCACTGTAACAATGGCAGACCAAATCAGAGTAAGGCCTATGGGAGTGGTCCCTGGAGTTCCAGTCAAAATACAAGGTACCATCTTCAACTTGGACTTTGTTGTTTAAGGCTGCCACAGGTAGAAGGAAGTTTCCCCCTGTTAATTGGGAGACCTTGGTTAAGGCATGCCAATGTGTTGCATGACTGGGGCAAGGACACAATGTGGGTAAAGCAGGAGGGAAAAGAGTTGCAGCAGATAATTTTAGAAGAAGGACCAGACAATCAGAGAAATACTAGTATGATGCAGACAATTGGTATTTGTATGGAAGAAGAAGTGGTGGACAACCCAGAAGCAGATCTATTTGAAGGAGCAGATTTATATGAAGATGAAAACATGTTGGCTTGGCTCCATGTAGAAGACCCATCTTCCTGCTATGGAATTTTCCCAAACTCAAGTAGAGAAGAAGCATATGAAGAAAAAGAGGAAATCACTCAGGTTGAAACAGTCTCAGTCAAAGGCCATGGAAAAGAGAAGAAAAGCAAAGTCCTTAAGTGCAGTCGTGATGAAGATGCTTCTAAT
>CM035441.1:109140744-109145744 GCA_020310875.1 Ceratopteris richardii | reverse complement strand
CCACACCTATCTACACCATTAGGCAATGATATTCATGCCAATGGTATTGTATACAAGTGTTCATTGATACATATATCTTCATTGTTCATTTCTGAGTTCTCTGTCATACTACCTGAAAGTCTTCCAACTTGTGAATAGCATATCTCAGCCATTTCTCCACAAAATTCAAAGTTCTAAAGCTTGTTGGAACCAGCTCAAAGTTATCTACATGCTACCAAAATGTGAAGAGATTCTATTCAGCCATTTCAGAGAAAAGCGCGTCGAGGTGATCACTAGTCAAAGTCTTTAACATTCCTAAAAAATCGGGGGTAAAGGTTTACTTGCTACATTGCTTTCTCTGAGCATAATTGATCTTTTTATATCCTTCCACTTGGAATAATTAGCTTGCTAAGCTAATTAGATACCCCTAAAAGGAATTTTTCCAATTCCTACTGTGCTGGTCATACTAAGCAAAAGATCCAGCAGGTGTCAAGACATAAATAGAAGGTTTTCTTGAGATCTTGAGGTTCAAAGTTATCTGTTTTGATTCAATCTTTACATACATCATTTCCAAAGTACATAGGCCATTTTATGTCATTGGAAAGCTACGGAGGTCCACTTATCAACTCTGAAGCATCAAAGGTCTAGTACAAAGCAAGATTTGGCAGTACCTACTCAATCTCTTGGAGTGTCCATCCATCTTTCCCAACAGTGGTATCAGAGCAAACTAAGGTAAAATGGGAGATGGTTTTCCTTCATTTATTGATAAATTGGACAGGAACAACTATCAGGCATGGTCTCTAAGGATGAAGACATACCTACAAGGAAGGAGACTTTATGGATACATCTCAGGAGATGAGGACTTGCCCTCATTCAAAACAAGAGGATTGCCAACAAAGGAAGAACATGAAAAGCTCAACACATGGTGTGCTAAGGATGCATTAGCAAGGTCTTATTTACTCAATTCCATCTCTCATTTTCTTTTGCCGCATATTAGGAACTGTAAGACATCCCAAGAAACTTAGGAAACCTTGTCATCTTATTTGTCTTCCAACACAAGGACTAGAAAAAAGTAGTTGTGGATTGAATTCACCACATTAAGAAAGCAACCTAAGCAAGCTATTTCAGAGTTTGTAACCAAGATTAAAGATGTAGCAGATCAGTTAGCAAGTATAGGAGAAGAGATTGAAGAAGAGCAGATTGTAAGGCAAGAGATCAATGGGATCAAAGCTGATGACAAATGGGAAAGCTTCACCACAGCCATGGACCTTTACATGGACATGAAAATTCCAGATCTTACAACTCTCATGGGACAATTGTTCACTCATGAATCAAAGCTCAACAACAACGGAGACACATCCAAAGGTAATAACTCTTCTCCCCTATATACTGATAAAAAGTCTAAAGATAAAGGCAAGAACAAGAAGGTGGAAGATGAAGGCACTACCTCCCAAGCCAATTATGCAGGGAGAGGTAGATCATCAAGAGGAAGGGGTAGAGGTGGTACGCAAGGTAGGGGGAGATCCTATAACTCCTCACCATGCAACATTTGTGGTTTATCAAATCATAATACAGATGAGTGTTTCAGGAATTACAAGAATCAGAGAGGAAGAGGATACCAAAGAGGTGGATACTCACAGTCAAGAGGAAGATTCAACCATCACCAAGGCTACAACAACAATTACAACAACAACTACAATGGCAATTACCAAGGAGGATTCAAATCTAGAAAGGACTATTACAACTATACAGAAGATCACGATGATTCTCTTTTGATCACGAACATGACTTCAAAACCACGTACAAATGATGACCACCTATTCTACATTGACTTAGGATGCTCAAATCATGTGGCTGGCAATGTAGCACTACTCTCTGATCTTGAGGAATCAAAAGGTAAGCATCAAGTACAAAGAGGTGATGACACCAAGCACTCAGTAGTTAAAGTTCGAAATGTTAAGACTTGTGATGGAAATCAGAACTTGTTGAGTAGGGTACTCTATGTACCAACCATTACAAAAAATTTGATGAGTGTTGGACAGATTGTGGAGAAAGGTTTGCAGGTCAGATTCAACCAATTTGGAGCATTTGTAGAGGATCCAAGGCATGGGTTCAAGAGGATTGCTAAAGGAGAAAAATCAGGTAGACTTTTCACTTTTGAGCTAGAAGACACAAAGAATATTGCACTCTACAGTTATAAAGATCAAACACTTTCAGAGCTTGAGATTTGGCACAAAAGGTTAGGGCATGTAGGAGAAACAACCTTGAAGCAGATATGCAGGGATCAATGTGTAATTGGAATACCCAATGTTTCCAAACAACAGATGATATATAAATGTAGTGCTTGTCAATTTGGGAAGTCTCACAGGTTACCCTTCTCAAGGAAAGGCTACATGCATGAAGAATACATGGAGCTTGTCCATACAGATGTATGGGGACCACGCAAAGACCCCTCAATCTCACGATCAAGGTACTATGTATCTTTTATTGATGATTATAGCAGGTGGACTCTATTCTACTTCATGAAGCACAAGGATGAGGTGTTTAATTGCTTTAAAAAATATCTTGCACTTGTTGAGAATCAGACAGGGAAGAATCTAAAGAGGCTAAGGTCAGATGGAGGAGGTGAGTACTTCTCCAGTGAGTTTGAAAACTTCTTGTAGGACAGAGGCATTAAAAGAGAAATCACCACAAGGTATACTCCTGAATAGAATGGGATAGCTGAAGGAAGAAATAGGCTGATTGTTGAAACAGCTAGGTCTATGTTGAATGAAAAAAAGTTACCTAACTATCTATGGGTAGAGAGTGTTTCTACTGCCACTTACCTCATAAACAGGTTACCATCTAAGTCCCTTGATGGGATGACACCCTATGAAGCATGGCATGTTAAGAGACCCTCACTAGACCATTGCAAGATATTTGGATGTGTAGTATATGTACACATTCCTTCTCAGATAAGGTGTAAGCTAGACCCTAAGGCTGAGAAGTGCATCTTTATTGGATATGATCGAAATCAGAAAGGATACAGGTTTTATAACCCTTCCAATAAGGGATTCATGGTTAGTAGAGATGTTGTCTTTGATGAAAATGATTCTTGGTATGAGAATGAATGCAGGAAGTTTAAACTACCCTATGACTTGGAAGAGGAGTTTTCAAGCCTTGCTACGGAGGAACCTACTCAGAAGGAAGAATCAAATTCAGATGATGAAGACATTATCAACCTTGAAGAGTTCAAGGCATGGAAGTCCAAGGGCAAAATGAAGATGAAGAAACTTGAAGACATACGTGAATCTTCAACTCAATCAATTAGAAGATCACAAAGAGAGATAAAAAAACCTATCAGATATGGGTATGATACATCACTTGTTACTAAACACTCTGTTTATCTTGCCAAAGATTTGTCAATTGAAGAACCAGGATCATATGAAGAAGCCATAACCAAGACAGAATGGAAAGAAGCTATGGATGAGGAGATTGAAGCACTCAAGGAAAGTGACATATGGGAGCTAGTACCAAAGAAGGAGTCCATGAAGGTAATAGGATCCAGATGGATCTATAAACTTAAAAGAAATTCTGATGGGTCAATTAACAGATACAAAGCCAGATTGGTAGCCAAGGGTTTTGCACAAACCCAAGGCATTGATTATGAAGAGACATTCTCACGTGTGGCCAAGATGCCAACCATCAGAGTGTTGGTAAGTGTGGTGCATCAAAAAATTGGAACATGTATCAATTGGATGTCAAAAATGCTTTCTTGAATGGATGGATTTCAGAGGAGGTATATATGTCACAACCTCCTGGCTATGAAGACCCTAACAAGGTATCATATGTGTGCAAATTGAATAAAGCCTTATATGGATTAAAGCAGGCACCTAGGGCATGGAATCACAGATTGACCACTTACCTTCAAGACCAAGGTTTTGTCATGAGGAAGGCAAACACTTCTCTATTCATCAAGAGAAGTAATTCAGAGGTAATATACTTATGTGTTTATGTTGATGACATCATACTTATAGGTAATGATGTTAATGGAATCAAACAAATCAACAACCAGATGATGAAGGAGTTCAAGATCAATGATCTTGGTCTACTAAAGTACTTTCTTGGGCTTTAGTTAGTCTATACTAACTCTGGAATATACATTACTCAAAAAAAGTACATACAGGATATGTTGAAGAAATTTCATTTGCAGGATGCCAAAGTTGCAAGTACTCCAATGGAGGTAAACCTTAAACTAAGTGCCCATGAAGGTGATGAAATTAATGACATTATAGGTTATCAAAGCATGGTGGGTAGCTTGAACTATGCTACCTTAACAAGGATAGATATTGCATATGGAGTTAGTGTGCTAAGTCAGTTTATGCACAAGCCAAGAGCACCTCACTTGGAGGCTTCCAAAAGGATATTAAAGTATCTCAAGGGTACACAACATCATGGTTTGTATTTCCCTTACACTTCAGACTTGGATATTAAGATCTATTCAGATGCAGATTGGGCAGGATGCAAGGATGATAGGAGGAGCACTTCTGGATACATTTCATTTGTAGGTGACAAGCCAATATCATGCTCTTCAAAGAAGCAACCTACTGTTGCTTTATCCTCTACAGAGGCAAAGTATAGAGGATTGGCAAATGCCACTCAATAAGCCATATGGATCAAGCTTTTGTTTACAGATTGGGTTTATATACTAGGTCACCAATGATCTTTGGAGACAATACAAGCTCACTTCACCTTGCAGCTAATCCCATCTATCATGCTAGGACCAAACATATAGAGGTCCATTACCATTATGTGAGAGAGAATTTATTAAGCAAAGACATTCAACTAACCTATGTATCAACCAACATGCAGTGTGCAGATTTGTTGACTAAAGCTTTGGATGGAACCAAACTTTGCAGGTTCAAAGCAATGATTGGATTGCAGGATATACATGAAGATTGAAGATGAAGACCAAGCCAAAATTTTTGGCTTGAGGGGGATCTGTTGGTGCAATTCACAAGACTACACATTTGGCTTGAAGG